>JARVJO010000180.1:5701381-5735218 GCA_031762555.1 Cynodonichthys magdalenae | reverse complement strand
GTTTGTTAGAAGTATTTCTGAAATTGATTTAATAATTATTACTAGTTGTTAATTTCTGAAATTGATTTATTATTATTGTTAAATTTGTTAATTGTCTGAATTTGTCTGAAATAAATTTCATTCATTCATTCATTCATTCATTCAATGTTACACATAGTGTTTGATTACTTTGCTAAGTTTCTTTTATAAAATCTATCCCCTGGTTCACAAGATATTTAGCAAACCTACACAGGCAAAAACATTACTTGCCTTTTACCTCTTGTTGGCAGACAATAACAAAAAACAAGAAATTGTACCAAAATATTATATCTCAACTGTTGACCATTTTTAAAATTCCTTCTGTCTCATTTCTCCTAAAACCACAACATTTGCTTGCAGTGCTCAGGGTTGCTGTTCTGGTTATATTTACAAAAACAGACCTTCGTTAAAAAGAGAGCTATTCACACTTTGATCCCATAGGAGTTTTTTTTTTACTCCTGCATAATGAGAGACGTATCAAGACTGAGACACAAAGAAAAGTGGTCTTGGAGATGATTTACTGCCTGCAAAACTGCAGCTAAGGACTTTATTTCCCTGATAAAATGAGGTGATTAAATATACATATCCTCACCCAGACTCGAGACACGGCAGCTTCTCTTACAAGATTCTCTCCCAAGTAGCTTGGAGAGTCTATAGATGTGCTTTTACCACGCAGAGAAAGATTAAACACACAATAGATGTATTTTGTTTTGTAAAGTATATAATTTAAACTGATTTTAATGCGCAGGGATGAAATGATTCACCTGCAGAATGCGATCTCCTTCCTTGATACGTCCATCCAGTGCTGCTATGCTGTTTGGCTCAACCTGCACAAAAGAACAGAAATCAATGCTGACAGCTACTCGGGAACGTCTGTGTTTTCAAAGAAAAAAAACAACTATAATATATCACACAAGTGGTGTACTTTCATGCTTGCTCTTAGGAGAAAACTGTTTTGTTCATACAGAAAAGATGTTATTTTCCACTCAATGTCGGCTCCATATTTTTCATATATTTAACTTTTTGCAGGTTTGAGTATCAGAGTTGGGTTGTGGAAGTTGACAGGTGCTAACAAATTTAACATGTAATAACAAATGGAGTTATGTGTTCTATGTTGGTGGTGTGCATGGAAAGACGTTGGAGAATCTAAATTTAGAAAACCGCGGTTGTGCCGCAAACAGTTTTGAATGAATCAACATATCCTGCTCTCTGAAATGCATCCCGGTGGATACTCACATACGCTGCAGCAACACTAAACAATCCCTTCATAAAACTTTGTTGTTTCCAACGCTGAAGATCAAGAGATTTGACAATGTGTGGGGAAAAAACAAAACAAAACTGAGGGGAAAATGGTTGATGGTGGGGGGAGAACTGCATTTCCCAAAAGTTGCATTAATCCATACATGCATTTTAATGAGAAAAATTACCATTTTTGTTCTGCATATCAAACTCACAAAAATACATCAAATTCTGTTGGTGACGGACTGTTTTCAGTCTTTTTTTTTTCTTTTTGTCGCATTCAAGAAAACAGGAAAAACCAGAGGAAGAGCTGGCAGGTTGTCTTGTTGGTAATATAGAAGTCATCCCAAAAGAGATAAATAAAGACAATTGTTTTATAATTGTACATTGCAAGCCTTTGTGCTGGAAAGCTAATTCTCATAGTAGCTTTGACGCTTCTGCTTTTGTCTTTATAATTAGATTGAACCTGCACCTGCAGTCAAACCCAACATTTTTCCAATTTAGTTTGTGATGCTTAAATTTTTCTGGATTCCATAATTTAGCTCGTCTTGGATAGCTCAATGATTTCTGTTCATGCTGCCTTGTCTTCATTTTTTATTCCTTTTCACAAGAAGGTTTTTTGTTTCTGAGCTGACAGTCATTTGAATTAATAACAAAAACTCTGATAATTTTCCTTTCCTCATTTTGCATGATTGGAATTCAGATGGGTTTCACTAAATGGGCGTATGTGTCATTTAACATATTGTTGGCACAGAGAAGGTTGCTGCTCAGAGCTAATTAAAACCTCCAATTAGAACATGTTAAGGGAGGAGGAATGGGAATGGCAGAAAGGGAATTGTATTTCAAACCTGACTTACTTTTTGGCCATGCATGTCTCATTCAGAGAGGATTTATTCTTCCTGCCTAATCCAGTTGCTCTCAGCTTTAGTGCGTAAAGATCTTTCTGAATAAAGGATTTTGAAAAATTCTCCAATAACTTCCTGCTTCATTTACACCAATGACAAAGCAGAGCCCTTTTCTTTTCAGCACGTTTTGTTGAACACATTTAGACTATTTGGAGCTTAAATGTTCAACAAGTAATATCAGTCAAAAGTAGCGGGTGAAAAGGTGTAATAGTTTCACTGCACCTGGCTGACATAAATGCCAGTATCCTCCTCATCGTCCGTTCGATAGCACAGCGTCAGGCCAAGTTTTTCCTGGGTGTTTTGTCTGCAGAGTTCCACTTCCTGTGGAACCAAAACACTTGTTCATTTCACCCAGAAAACCCAGATTGTAAAATTGTCTGAACCAATTAAAACCATATATTGAGTGTTTTAAATATGAAGGAAAAAAAATAGTCATTGTTGGCGAGCTAACCAGCATCTAGAATCCTCATCTGAGTTTGGAAGAAAGCATTTCAAGCCTGACTTGAAAGTGCGTTGAAACCTGCTATAGTCTTGTACTTGTTCACCTTCACCGTCTCCTTCAAATAAAGACTTACTCTAACACTGTCAGGTTAATCTTACCCAGGAAATCAAAGAAATCTGTTTAACTTAGAGTTTAAACTACACAATGAGGTGTATTGAAAATGGTTAATCCAACAGAAAAAAGGGAAAACAAACATACCTCAATCAAATGGTCTGTATATCAATAGATTTAAAGCTCATAAGAATCAAACTAAACCCTGCATGGGGAAACATACAAACTGGGTGTTTTTTTGCTTATGGTCCCCTCCCACAGGAAATCTCCCTAAATGTAGTCCTACCCATCTCTGGTTTCTTTTGATCTCCGCTGTGTATAAAGTTAATCGCATAAAGATAACTGGGGCTAATCTTTATTAACCTCACACTGCCAAATTCATTTCAACTCTGTGATGATATGAAAGGATGGGTGTGGGACAAAGTATGTGGTTAAAAAAGGGGGGCCTGAGTTGTGAGAGGGGGAGGCAAGAATTAAACCCTATACCCCCCTCTGTTTTTTCCTGTCATGGGAAGCCACGATAGCTGAGATTGACAGGGGAAGAAATTAATTTCTGTGGCATTTAACCCCCTGTGCAAACAGCCGTGACCTTCAAAGGTTGGGGTGTAAGAGAGTTTGATTTTGTAACTCTTCTGTACTACACACACTCCTTACTGGTGTTGGAAAATGGTTGATTTGTAGCTTGACATTGAAATCAAATTAAACGGCATAATGTCAGATTAGTCTGTTCAGTAGTTTTCAGTAAATTACTGGACATTGTTGCTTGATTAATAATGATAGGATATTTTGCACAACATACGGCACAACATTTACTTAAAACTAATTTAACCTTCTCACAAATGGAAATTATCTTTCCAGCATCCCTTTTAAAATAAAAACACAAAGAAAAAGGGAGATTCACTGACAATGGGTGTCATTAAGTCTTTTAGGGGCACGTTAAACATCTGGAAGAAACATTTCAGTCTGGTGTACCTTTTACTGCCACCATATGCTTCATTTAAAAGTAATTACTGCCAAGTATAATGTCATCTGACTTATTGTTTCCTTATTACAGATGATGATGATATACTTTCAATTAACTTTAACACATAATATTTTTAATTGTTAATCGGGTCTCTACATCTGCTTTAGTGTTTCTTAGTCAATTCTATCTCTGTAATCTCAAAATAAAAGTAGTAAAGAAGCAGAAGACATTTGTTTTGCAGAAAATAAATAGGTGCATCAACACCTCTGATATGCTAAGGTCTTTCTAATGTCTAAATTATGAGCTTATAAAACCAGTAAATCTTTTGTAGGAAATATAATTATCCTCACCACACACAGATGAAGGTGTGTGATCTCAGTTTAAGCAAAGGCTTTTTTTTTCTCTGCCACTCTGCACATACCGCTGTAATCTTCTGACAGAAATGCGTGCTGTAATCAGTATTTTTATTATCTACAGCCAAGATGTTGATTCTTGGCTAGAGTGAGATGAATCCAACTTTCATAAACCACCTAAAAAATTGTAAATAAGCTGGGTATGTTATTAAATTATAAAAAAACTGAAGAGTATTTGTTTTGGAAGGATCCCCAGATTAATATGTTTTTCCCCCATTTTATAAATAAAGCCTACATCTCTGGGATCATGGCAGCTGACATTCCCTTTACAAAGCTCTTTTCTTATTGGCACGATAGTGTGACATTACCCACTATATTGTCATTTTGAGAGAGTTTAAAACTCCATTATCTTCTATTGTCCAAAATAGAAACCGAAGTCTTAACCTTTTTTAAGCTTTCATGTTGTTTTTTCCAACACTGGTTGGGGTTGTGGCAACTATTGCCAAATCAGCTCTATGTGGCTCTGTGATTGTTTGTCGACCTCTTCATGGTGTACCCCGCCCTTCATTCAATGACTTCTGGAGATAGAATACCTACCCCACACCCCCCTCTAATCCTGAACAGGAACTACATTATCATAAGAACCTTTGAATTTAATGCATGTGAACCAATTCAATTCGCTTTTGGCATTTTTTCATTTTTCTATAGACTTGGCACTGCTCAAAGCTCAGTAAAATTCTCAGTTCTTTGAACACGTTTGCCTGCCAATATTTGGTTTTGTTTGTTTTTCCAAAGATTAGAAAGTCAGCATTTGAAGTCTGGCACCTGGAGACAATCCAATTTACAACATTAAAAGAAAACTAATTTAGCAAGTTGATAAGTGACTACTGTCTGCCCTACTGGTTCCACTTCATTAACTGCACAGTGCAACCTTGTGATCATAGTTTTCAATAAAATGTGCTATTCTTAAACAGTATTTTATTACAATGAGCTGTACATACCTATTTACAGATGTCTTTGAGGCAAGTGATTTTTTTATAAATAAACTGTTTACCTTGGAATTTTGATTGTAAGAGAAAAAACAATATTTCACCTGCTGACCCCTTCTCTTTACTCTAGCAATCATATCGTTCATGCTTTATGTCAATGTCATAACTCTGAAACTCCACTGTTACCTGGTGTGTATTACAGTATGATGGATTTGGCAGAACCACCAGGAGTATTATGACAGCAGGCATACCCATGTGGACAATCAGTCTGAAGTGAAGCACAACCTGTCAGTCAGAAGTAATGTTCCTGGGAAAGGCAGCCCAATTCTGTTTCTTTCAGGAGGAAAACCATTCTGGTTTCAGTTAGATACACATGGATGGACAGGGGGAAAAAATGAGGACAGCTGATTTGGTGTGTATGTGTGGCAGGTGTGTGTTCAACTTTGTTCTGATACGGCTGTTATTACCACACACGAGCCCTCTGCCACCACCTGACCAAAACGCAAAACCCTTTCTCGTAGACGATACTTTAAGGTAAAAGGCCACAGCTGGCAGCAAGGGATCCTAATAACCCACAATGCAGTTTACTGAACCAGGAAACACCTATTAAATCTTAAAGCATCACAGACAAAAACAAATGGATCTCAGTGTACATTGTTTAACTGGCATGATGCGTCTGACAAACAATTGATGCCACTAGAGAAGTTGTTGATTGTTTAAGCACATAAACAGATCCTTAGTAGACTATTACAGATGATAAAAGACAAAAATGGATGAATACAAATATAAGAGTACAAAAACATATTAAATGACTTGTTTAGGGTGCAAAACTACCTCGAACTCATACTCTTCGGTCTTCTCCATTTCTGCTTGGGTATTTGACAGATACTCTGGACATTCATAAAACTCGTGTTCCATAGTGTGGATGGATTGACAGCTAAGGGGACAAGAAAAGAAACAGCAATTTTAGCAATAATTCAGAAACTGTTTTTGACACCATTCTTCACCATCTTAGATTATCCTTTTTCATGTTTTTCTTATTTTTAAACCACAGTTAATAACCACTTTTCCATGTTGCATGTCTAAGATTTTCTTGTTTTGCAACAAAACTTCAAAGAAGAAGCAATGCCAGCCTTTCCCCTCATTAAAGAATTGACCTCTGGAAATTGTCGCTCTGACTGCCTCTCCATAATTACTGACCCAGACTGGGATATTTGCGGGGTTCTAAGACAAATTGATTTCATTTACTGTCGAGCGACGCCCTATAAATAGCCACACAATGGATGTAGTATCAGGATGCCTTCTCTATCAGCCCATTGGATTTTAATCGCCCAGCAAAAGCCTCCATTATAGAAAATGGATGAAGCGCACTGAAGCAATTATTGTATCCCAGTTTGGTTGTGCATAATATCACAGGGCATAGCTTTGTTTGGGGTTTCCATGCTGTGAAAGAGTTGCTTAATGAAATGAGAGAGATCAGCAGTGCAACCTTCAGGAAACCCAACATTCAGTTGTTGTAAAAAAAAAAAGAAAAAAAGATCCTGCCAGTGGGTTACAAATTAGAGAAAAACTTAGTCATTGGCTTTCTTCTAAATTACCTTTCAAGGATTGGTTGAATGCTAAATCCTTTCCAAAACACAATCAGTATTTGTCCTCACCTGTCAGAGAGCAGGAACGGACAGATGTCTGGTACTGGTGGGGTGGTGGATCGAAGCTTGGCCAGTGCCATGATGTGCTCAAAGGTGATGTCTGTTTGAGTGCAACCATCAACCACACACACATCCTGTGGCGAGCTGCTGTTCTTGTGCACAGCAACAGCCGTGGCTCTGGTGGGTGTTCTTCTGAGAACCTGGACGACAATGGGGTCCCGCCTGATGGCCTCCACCACTGCCTCATCGTGTTCTGCCTTGGAGAAGTCTCGTCCGTTCACCTTGAGTAAGAGAAAACAAAAAAACAAAAGTAATGAAGTGAGTATTGTTGGATCACGACTGAGATCTTGAGCATTTCTTGTAACCTCCAAGGGAAAGAATGGAGATGATGATTGTTGAAAAAGATCTGGCATTTGATTATATTTGCCCATTTAACTACACACGCTTTTCTACCATTGCAACCTCTCACGAGTTGCTTCACAGTATTTTTGACTGTGTAATATACTAGGTTGCAGCATCTTCTTAAAGATAAAAACTAAAAGCATGCCTTAATGGGCTCATTTTAGCTTTTCTAGTTAAACCCTATATTCTATTCCAAATCATTCAAACTCGATTGCATTATTTACAATGAGTTTCTTTCATTAAGCCCATTAAACACAGTGAAACAGATGAGGACAAATGAGCTACAAAATAGGGACAGACAGTGTTTAGTTGCATTTGCACCACTGGGAAAACAAGTTTTAGCAAGCACCACTTACTGCATTCACATAATTAGACAAGATTGGGCCACACAGGAACACAGAACACTTTTGTGTGTGTAAGACGGTATAATGACCCCTTCCTTTGTTAAAACACACAAATCCCTCTATGTCAAACTTTGCTTTGCCTATTGATTTGCTTCTAATGTTCACTTCTGCTCATTTTCTGTCTGTCACACTTTAAGTATTTATTTTTGCAATATTGAATACCTGAAAATATTAAATCTTTGGCCAAGCCTTTACCATGTGGATGTTCATGTCAATTGTCATCATCATTATTGCTCAAACAGCTTCTTAACATAAAAAGATGCATTTTAATGCGCTCAGAAGTAGGCAGTTGTAAAACATGTTTTTGGCAAACGTCTTGATAGTGAATGAGTAGTGGCATTCACTTTACGGGCCAATCAGAATGATCTTATGAGCCAAGTGTAGCACATGGAGCACAAGTTGATATTCATGGCATTAAACCTTTAAACTTCGCTTTTAAAATGTTTCTTCTGCAAATATTCCTCTGCTTTTATTGGTCCAATTTCTCTAATCCAGAGAGCGTAGGAAAAGTTCCATCACGTTTCTAAGTTTTAATGAGCAGCAGATGGGCAGATTAATCTTCCGTTGTAGGAAATGTTCTGGAAGGGAGACAGTCATTGTGCACACAACTGTGTGCACGTTTACCTGCTGTTGTTCCTAAATGAAATCAGACCGTTGATAAGTTAACTGGGTGCTGATTTATCGCCAGCAGATGTAACTAAAACTAAGAATAATGGTTAGAATGTGTAAGGGTTATCCATATGTGGATTTAATGGATGTTTGTGATTTTCTGATTCAACTGCAATAATGTCTAACATAATATAATTTTACATGCAAATCAATATTTCATACTTAATACTCATAAGTAAACATCTAGAGAGTAACGTTAACATTTTTAGTGCACCTCAGAAAATCTTTGTTTTGTGCATTAAATAATTTACTTCCAGTGTTGCTGTCATTGATATATTAATGTTTGCTCAAGGACTGATTCCCCACAGGAGTTGTAGCATAATTTCATCTATGTACGCGTGTGTGTGTGTGCTTTGGATGTCACACATTGCAGCTGCAGGTGCAAGCAGCAGAGTAAAAGCACCGAGACATATAGGCGTGCGGATTCCATCAATATCAAACAGTAATTCCATTTTGATTACATGGTTCCTCCCTCATTACTCCACCGTGCTCTCAAGATGACAAAGACAGAACATCACCTGATCGTTTGATAAAACACTTAAGAGCACTAAAAATAGAGTGAGTTCATGGCAGCCTGTGGGGACTGCTGTAATGAACCAACAATGCAGCACAGCTTTTATATATACCTCTCGAGGTAAAGGTTATCATTGCCAATAAAAATGGTTCCCAGTAGCCGTAAAACAAAGCCTCGTCTGTCCAAACACTCCTCCTCAAAGGTCAAGGTTCAATGTGATGGGCTACATTTAGGGAGGAATGAATTTACTTTAACTCAGGTGTTTTTACATTTCTAGTATAAACAGACTTTGATCTTTAATAGAGAAAAGAAAAATGTTTGGTCTGAACATTGATCATGCCTGTGCAGGTATTTTAGAATACCATACAATACAGCTTTATTGATCCCCAGCTGGGAAAATTCAGGAAGACATGGCAGATCTATCAGTGCTTTCAAATGCAAATTTCTAACTGAAACAATTACCTGAACACCTCAACAAGTTGAAACAACTTTAAAAGCTGAGTTCTTGACATTATTTATGCAGAAATATCAAGGAAAGATTGAACGCTTTGTTGAAGAAAATTGAATTAATGTCTAAAAGCCCCAAATGATGCGCAGCATTTCTACTTCTGTGCTTACAACATAGTTGTTGTAGGTGTGACCTTCATTGTTGAGATTTGTTTATGGAAATCAAGGTCAGGTTTAATGCAGGTTATTATTTGAAAAAACTAATTAATGTAGCATTAAAATAAAGCATTATTTACTAAATGTGTCTTTCTTAGATATAAAAACTTAAAAGAACAAGCAGTTTGAAGTCAGAGAAATTATAAAGTTACTTTATAATTCAAAAATATGATTTTAGTTGTTTATGTACCCGTAATTGTTTGTCATCTCATGGTATCCTCTTATCCCATCACCAATGCTAGACATAACAATGAGTATATAAATAACACAAATCTGTACGTATATTTTAAATCATTAAGTCCAGCTATGTGTTTGACATGCAGTACAATATGTTACAGATGCTTTCAAATTTTCGGCTGCATTTCAGTACATTTCATCACCCAAAACACGTCACTTTGTAAGAGAGGTAAAAAGTCAAATTGAAAGTGTTTGACGTCAAAGACTCCATGCTGAGCAGCTTATTGCAGAGGATAGAAAACAAAAAATGAGACTGGGCAAGTTTAGTAGATTCTTTGCATTTTGTTAGATGCTGCTTTTGTTAAAAATTACACATTTGTCTTTTAGCATTGCACAACTAGTAAACTGTTTGCAACATGTGAAGATGACTAGCACAGCTAAGAGACCTTAGCCAACACAAACATGGCTATAACCTGGTCAGTTTTACAGATATTAACCCCTTAACACTCTTTGTTCCACTGGTCACGGTGGACAAACATGGTGTGGTTTCTGCCTTTTAATGTTTCCAGATTCCTGTTAAGGAGTTAAGCTAAATTTTGTTTTGGTAGTAGCTTAGAATTGCCCCCAACACATACTTTGAGTGTTTACAGGTTGCTCTTTGTTTAAAACTTTGGATTTGAGTCTGCTTTAATATTTTAATGGCACATCTACATAAATCTACACATTGTATACTACCCCTTCATATGGCTGTGTATTGGCAAGAATTCGGTGGTGTGATACCGTCACAACACTGGTCACGATATATTGTGATACTGTAAGCAAGACAATATATTGCCATTTATTCTCCAAGAGTTTATCTTTTTAACTGAATATAAATAGCACACCATGTATTACATCAGTAAAATCTGATTAAATGACTAAATGTTTGTTTTTTATGCAATCAGCACTTTTGTTTTCACATTTCTTCTTACAACATTAATCCATTAAGCTTTAATTAAAAATCGATACAATATGTGACCCATCACATCAAAATGAGGATTAAGTCAAATTTGGTCAAAATGACCTAATCACATTTTCAGATTCCTGGCTTTAAAAGCTACATTTTGATATTTAGATCATCCTGATATCATTAGTGGATCCAGAGATATGATTTAATTTGTCTTGTTGGTTACCATAATACATAAATATTTGGTCTAAATCCTAATTTTATGTAATTTTAATGAGGATTTTTTAATGTAATTTTTTTTAAAACATTCTTTATTTCATTTTATTAAAAACAACAAATTTCACACAACACAAACAATATCATTAAATGAAAAATGAAAAGGAGCAGAAAGAAGAAAAATATAACATCTGCCCCCGTTTAACAAAAAAGTATATGTACATGTTATAACTAATGATTTCCAACCCTAATGATCAACTAAAAAGAAAAGAAAAAAAGAACGAATTTTAAAGAAGAAACCTAAAATAGTATTTGAATATTGAGATTTCTCAGCAGTTTTTCCTTAAAATCTGTTTTTTGTTGCTAATCCTCAAAAAAGTTCTTCAAAAAACATTTTTAGGATTATATTTCAATTCATTCAAATGATACATTAATAAGACATTTATTTGTTATATTTTGACAAAATGTAATTTTTGCAAACATTTTAATCAAAACACTATATTTGCTAATTTCTCCACATCCCACTTTTAGACTTAATCCTCATTTCGATGTGATGGGTCACATATAAGAAATATCATTATATTTCAGTGTATCAATATTTTCTTACACCTCTATTGTAATGTAGAGTTTGCTGTTAAAACAGACTTGGAACACAGCAAAAATCTAATCATTGTTTGAATTGAAGCTTTCAGTCCACTCAATAGAGCAGATTGCTTGTGTCAAGCCTTAAACATGTCAGGGTTTTATCAATTCTCTACTAAGAAGGCTAAATGTTGTTTTCTCTCTCAAATACAAACAGGCACGATAAGAAAAACCCATAGATAAGAATGTGTGTGTGTGTGGCTGTGGTTGTGAATGGATGTGTTTGCTGGACTGAGATAAGAGCGAAACCACTCAACGTCACAGCTAAATCTTGACAGATATGGTGCTATTGTGATCAAATGGAAACAAACAGAATTCACACACCCATACATACATGATCACGGTCAATTTAAGCATTATATCACTTCCAGACAGACTTGAAACATCTAGACATAATCTATAGTTGTTTGCATTAACCACGATAGACTGAATAATGCCGGCGCCTCACCCTGAACAGACCTAAAAAGGACTACAGAACAATGCAACGCTGACCTCATCGGCCCCCGAAGAGACATCTTTCTTTTTCTTCTGATCCCCTAGATCTTGATTTCTGTAAACTTCAGCTCAATACAAGAAAAGACTGCTTCTACATTCATAGAATGTGGACTATTGTGATGAGTGAGGAAACGCAGGTGGTGTGCCTCCGCAACCTGCCAAATCTCATTTCTTTTCCCGCACTGAGCTGCTTCAGGAGGGCCCGCTGTCATAAATGTCTCATTTCAATAATAAAAGTCTCTTACCGACAATATCGCCCTGTGCTACAAAGGCAAAGATGATTGTTTTCATACATTTGAGTGGCAGACTGTGGAACTTGTGGCCATATGATCGGTGAACTGAATCACACCCGAAATAACATCAAAATACTGGTTATTATTGAGAAATAACGGGGGGGGGGGCCTGCAAAACAAATGAAAACTTGCACTTTGCATGAAAATTGTGCAGCATTATTTGAGTAAAACCTTGCCAGGAATTCTCAATTTTGTTAAGCAAATACAATTTTTATTAAAATTTTTTTATTGCAACTGCTGTCCAACTATAGTATGATTGTTGTATTGTGACACCTCCCATTGTCTTTGGGTGGTCAAGCTATTAATGATTAAAAATGAATACCTGGTTGCAACAAGCAGTTTACAGTGATGCTCTAATATAGAGGTAAGCTAGTTTGCCAGATGTTTTTTATATAGTCAAATCCCATATGGGTTAGGACGATTAAACACTATCTGATGTAGTTTTCTACATCACATATTACCACAAGAAAATAAAGATTTATGATCCAGATTGGAAAACATTGAATATTTCAACGTGTCAAAGTTTTTCTCACTCGTTCTTTAACTCAAACAGGAAACTGGTGATGAATATAGCTGCAAAGTTCTCCAGTTTCCAAACTTTTTATCATCTGGGGATCATTAAGAACATCCTGACTCGACTTTATTTACTTTATTTATTTTTAATCACACGACTAACACTTCACCTCTGCTTTGCATTTTTTAGCCAGGCGTGATCGTCTTTTCCAATCAGCGGCCGCTCGCCGCGCATCGTAACGCGCTGCTATTTTACATTTTTGTATCACACCAATTAATCAAAGTGACAATGTATTTAATGAGAGGCAATTAGAGTGTTAACCAAAATGCAAATCAGACAAGGACAGAGAGTGGAAAGGGGTGGGGGCAGATTTGTGTTGGGGTTTAGGTTATGAATGTGTGTTTGTGTGTGCGATAAGCTTTGGCAACAGGTTCAAGGAGATTTCACTCAGCGCTCTTATTAGGACTCCTACTGGATAAAATTCAGTTTAGCTGCGTATAACTGGGAGTATAAGTTGTTATGAGTGTCCTTGAGTTGTTTTCTGCTTCTGTTTTTTTTTTTACAGCCATTGGCTCATGCACAACAGGCAAAAACAACCAATTAGTTCTGCATGAGGAAGTCAACATGACAACATGAAACATGGATTTAACAGCTGCTGTTGGGATGGATGTTAAGTAGCCTGCTTAGGTCAGTCCCTTCAACATCACACAGTATCTGTGCGCAGTAGATTAGAGTGCATTTCCTGCAGGAATCATTCTTCACAGAACGGGCTTGTTGTTAGATGTTGGATCATGCAGTCTGTGGAAGTGAAAACCGTACCTTTTAGCTAAAGAGAAGCGTGCTTTAAGTAGTCTCACAGCAACAACAGAGCCCAGTGAGTCCCATATGTCCCAGTTTAATGATACTTTCTGAAAGTATCAGTCTGCTGTATCGCCCTTCAACTAGTTATCTTGTATTCAAACTTCTCATTATGAAGCATGTGCAATGCTTGAGTATCCTTCAACACAAATGACTTTGCAGTTCTGCAGCTGATGCTCTGTTTGCACAAGGCAAAAACAAAACATTGTTTTGTTTATAATTCTCATTACACTTACATGCAGAATTGGCCTAATTTGTAAAAATGCACAACATAGTATGGACCATTTTCTTGTGATTTGCTTCTAATCAATCCATAGTTGGGATACAGAATGCTGTTTTTTTGCCACATAGCAAACTTTAAAGGAGGATAACGTTTTGTATTGTTTTCATATTCAATATGAACAACTATATGAACAGAATGGTCATATAGAGCATCTCAGTGATGCGGTGGCCTCTTCTCTTTTTCCGATAAGCTACGTTCAAAAGGCACCATCTTACAATCATAGGTTGGACATTTTCTGCTGCTTGGAAAGGTCTCATATTTGGGATTTCCTGCTCGATTTTCCTTTTGCACTAAATTGACATATCGACAAGCTTGATCTTCCTGTTCATATTTCAAAACACGTGTTTTGTTCCCGTTACCTCAACTAGGCTAAATAATTTTTGACATCCAAATTAGGACAACCGCAAACGTAATGTTAGGATCTGTGTTTTGTGATCTTTGCATTGTTCTGTTCCTTTGTGTTGTTCTGCAGCAGCTTCAAGTTTGTCTGCATTCCTGGGTCCGACACACAGTGACTGCTCATGATTAGCCTTTTCTTCCTAATATTAAATTTGTTTTAACAACTAAAACTTTTAAAATAGTTATTCCCCACATTTTTCTTTACAGTCTTTGTTCTCGTCTTTGCTGTGCTGTCCAGTAGCCTGTGTTTCTTGTCACTATTAGTCAATCTATTTGACTCGGTTGGTAAATGTGTTCCATGTTGCTAAAACAACCCGTAAACAAAAACCTCTCAGTTTTTTTTTCCTCATCCCTTCACATAACACTCGCAATAAAAACATGCACACAGGCATCAGAGACTGTTGACTTGTGATTGTCATTCCAAGCAGCCATTTCTGATGTAAGTAGGGGGAAATCAAAGGTTATCTGTCAGCGAATGCATTATTTCCTCTAGTTTGTCCTGTGAGGCAGCTTTCCTTTCAATTAGGCTTCATGAATACAGATGTATTTCACTGTTTTAGTCTTGGAATTGTCTTGCAATGCCCTTTTTTGGAATTACGATGAACATTCATTTATTCAATAACCCTTACCTGCTGATATGTTGACGGCAAAAACTGTATCTGTGTGAGGATTCAAAGCTCCGTTAAAAATCCTTTCCTTCAATCTGCAGCTTAAAGCTAAACCCCTGATGTCAAAATTCAAGAAGTTTGATTGAGACATACATTCTTCCACAAATATTAAATATCAACTGTAGCCCATCAGTTTACATAATTTCCTCCAATAAAAGAGCTAATGTCTTTTTTTTAGTGGACTGATACATCACGTGTCTCCATTTAACTAATAGGCTCCATGGATGGCACAGGTTATGACAAACTGCATCAACAAGACATTCATTACCCTCAACATCCTAGCAACCAAATCACAATTACCGCAATCCAAGAGAGGGCATCCAGCCCCTCTGCTGTGCTTTTTTTTTTTTCTTGCACACGATGTCACTGATGCAAATTAGCCTCCCTTTGTCGCATCAGGAGGATGGCGGGTTCCGAATTGGCTCCGTTTGTTTCCCCTCCTGATGACACAGTGAGCATTAAAGCTGCAAAACTCTTCATCGAGAAATCAATAAATGCCACTTTTATTTTTGCATTTGTACATTTTGAATGTGTTTGTGTGCCTGGGAGTTATCTGAACGCTTTTCTATGTGCGTTTTATGCATGTATAATTGGGTGTTTGTGCATTGATGCGGGTAGTTGCCTTTTACTGACTAATGTAATTGGCCTGTGTTGTAGCAGGACTCTATTGTTGCGCTGTGTCCTCCCCACACTCATTATATCACCATTAATCTCTCATCTGCCGTTAGAGAAACATCCAGTGAACTGAACTTAACAATGGAGTGGCCCATCTTCCCACCCTATAACACCCACTGGCAACAAGTCTGAGTTAGACTCTCAGGGGTCACCGATTAGACCCTCATAATTCAACCAGATGGCAGGGGTTATGTCACAAAGAGGTTATGTTTTACTGGGAAAGCTTGAGCAACACACAATCTCCATATAAATAAGGCAGTTATTTTTGTATTGCAATGTTGACTTGTCTGTGTTTTTCTTACATTTACTCAGATTTAGAAAAATTCTAAGCACTTGGTCTAGTCAAAACCTTAAAATACACTTTTAAAAGCATTTGTAGAAAGTGTCGTTAAAAAATGGAAGTTTTAATAATAGCAGGAACCCACTTGGCTATCTCCTAAGAATATTTATTCTCATCTGACTCCAATCAGCTCCATACATTGAGGTTTGAAGCATATAATGGTCATTGGCTGACAGCACACTGCAGGACTAGACAAAATGACTGGCTTTCTCTGCTACATGAGAATACGCAGCACAGCAGTCAGCCCTCAGTGTAAGGCCTTGGGTCGTATCTGAAAACCCAAACAAAACAGCCCAGTCTGTTCCAAACTGAATCTAAGCAGAGAGTCCGTACAACTCAAAACACTTTTTTCTCATATAATGATGAATTGACCTCCTACTGTATTTCTCTTCCTGATTACACCCCTGGAGGTGTTACCTTTTACATCGGATGTAAGAACGTCCCTAACTTTTGTTTATACAAACAGAACACATTGATAACACACACCAACTCTCATTCTGTTTTAAAATTTATGGCTGCAATGATCAGAAAGTATAAAAATACAATACTGGATCTAACATTCAGTTGATCAGTTACAACATTTCCTTCACATTCATAAGTTGTTTTTATTCTGAAAGTTCCTAATATTCTGAGATCAAATCAGAGAAAATCAATGACATTGCACTTATTGATGAGTAAGAGGAGGAAAAACAAACACCAGTGTATGTTCATAATATCCTAGGAGTTCAGAGATTGTAAGTTGTTCCAGCAGCAGGTTTTGAACAACTGCATCCATGTTTGTTTATGGGTTTTCTGAGTAGAGGGTGAAGTGACAACCTGTTATGTTAGGGGAAAGCTACACCAAGGATTATAAAAATATACAACAAAAAAAATACAACTGTAGAGTAATCAGCTAGCAGTTGAGTTAGCATGTTTTTGTGTGTCTTTCCCTTTGCTGTCAAGCAAAGAAATCAGATTTCTTATTAAAAAGGTTAGACGTTTTTCTCTTCCAACTCCAAAACGCCCCAAAACATGATGTTGATGTAGTAACTTTTCACACTTGTCAGTTAGAAACATTACAGATTTTTACGGATACACCGATGTGAAAATTTCAGCTGATATCTGATATTAATTTTGGTGTTCTGGCCAATATTTACCACTATTACACAAACACACAAAATATATATATATATATATATATACAGTATATGCACAAACACACGTGTCTTTTTTTGATACCATAAAAAAACAACCAGACCGTTGACACAACTCTCTACTTCAGTTATTCTTGACTGCACAGTGTCACTATCATTATCATGATCAAACAGATACCATTTGACCAACTATTTCCCCTCCTAAAACAGAAACATAAAGCTAAAAATTAGGAAATCAATATCAAACATTAATATTGGCCCATTTTTACTTATGGGACCAATATTGATGTTGGTCGATACTGATGTTAATGCCGATTATATTGTGCATCCCTACTATCTATCTAAAGCTAACACTTTAACGGCATCAAAGTTGAAACATTAAGTTTACAGCCACTTTTAAGTTAATTTGGTTAAGGGCAAAAAATAGCTCAAGATGCATAATTAGCAAAAACATTGAAGTTTGAAAAAAAGAGTTCAAACATAGTAAAAAATGTATGACTGCAGTGTGCATAATGGATTATTTTACATAGAAGCCTGAAGTGTGAACTTAACATTTTCTCTCTTCCCAACAAACTTTAGCCTTTTTTAAAGTGATGCATGTTTATGTTCTTTGGAACCACCTAACTCATTAGCATTATTCATAACGTAAAGCTTCCTCAGTCTGCCGTTCGGTGGAGGAGGAAAAAAAGGCTTTACACTTCATTTACACTTCACTAGATGTGAGCAGCGGAATAGCTCAGCCTTCAATGAAAAATGCCTTCATCCAAAAGCTTGGCTGGTTAGTAAAGGGAAAGATGAGCTGTTGTGTAATTTACCTCTCATTCAGCCAGTCAGGATTTGCTCTTAGTACACCATTTCAAAATGTGAGTACATCTACAATGTGAGTGTGTGACATTCAGAGTAACAAGGTTGAGACATACCTTCTGGTCTTTAGAGTCCAATTTTGGACTTATTTAGAAAATTGCAGATGCTTCATTTTGAAGCTAAAGTAGAGTGAAACAACACAAAAGATAAAAGCTGACAGCTGTGGTCATGTGGGAGTGCAACAGTGCTTCGGGTAGATGTGAAGAAAAATGTCAAAGTTGAGCAATTTCTACAAATGTAGATGCAACAAAGTTAGTCATTTTGGGTCACTTTTAAAAGAGACTTCACCTGTTGAAACTAAATGGTGATAAACAACATTATGCCTGTCTGGAAGTACAGCTCTGCTCTTATTTTTGGTTTAGAAATAAAATGAACCCCCGCAAATTTGCGTTTCAGTTTGCAGACTCTGTATTTCTTTTTCATGGAACCTAACAACTAGTAATTTGCGGTAATCTCAGTGGTATTGCGGAAACCGGAAATAGAGTACAGTAAGGAATGTCAACAGTTTTTTTCTCTTGTGTTTTTATTTTTTTGGTCAGTTGACTGTAGAAAGAAATTGCTCACATTCTGCCCCATTGCTTTTCCTGTTTTCAATATGTAGTTTGTGCAGCAGGCAACAACTTACACATATTGAGAAGTCGAACAACTGTTAAGATAAAAAATTTAAGTGACAAGACTGTGAGTCTCTGTGACTCGTGAGAAAAATGAGACCTAAAATTTGTTTTTAGTGTTTTCAGTGCTACACTTTTTTACAAACAAGAAACAAAAAGACAGCACTCTATTCTTGCGACATTTCCCATATCAGCATAAGGCTTATGGTTACACCTACTCCTAAATGTTATACCCCACCACCACTATGCAGATGGTTCAGTGTTATTCTATCTGAGTGGACCTAATGACTTCTAAACCCAAGTTGGTTGGGTGGGAACTCAACACTGGCTCTCTGCTGTAACCAGATCTCCCTTTAGACCACCTGGTCCCAGTATACACCCTTTAGGCTGCAAACCCACTGAGCGGCGGCACAATAGCTGATTGCATTTTAGCATGCTTCTAACTGCATCACAAAGACAAATACTGCACACGAAATTATTTAGCTTTGAAAATATGCTGCAAAACAAAATAGAAGCAATGTGCTGTAGATATTCAGAACTCAAAGCCACCATTTATGTTTTTTTCCTCTTAAACTAGTGAAAAAATCCTGGCAAAGAGAAAAAAAAGTGGAGGTTTACCTGTTGTTGTTTGACTGACACTTGCTTTTAGAAGAGATTTTTCACTTTCACTGTCAAAGATTTGACTGGGAGAAATTTTATGCTAATCTGAACCGTGTTAAAGCTTTTTATGCCTTGTGTTTTAGCGTTTTTGCCCTATGACTGTTAAATGTTTAGGGATGTTTTTTGGGGTAAATATTTTATGAGTGCTTTTTTTCCCATTCTATAACTGCTCCAGATAGTTAATCTTCACATCTGTCTAACCTGACAAAACATACCCTGCAGCATGTGGCCATAAGGTGTATTATTAGGTTATTCTGGCATGAGGTTTGAAGCGTATAATAGTCATTGGCTGACAGCACACTGCAAGACTAGACAAAATGACTGGCTTTCTCTGCTACATGAGAATGACAGGCCACTTCTCTGCCTTCAAATGGTATCTTTCTTCTTTCAGGGTTCCTCTAACAACAAATCCGTGGCACCTCTAAAGGAGGGGTGATGCCAAAGTGCATTATTAGTCCAAAAGACGAGGGGAAAGACAGACATGGGCAGTGAAATGGAACAGTGTCTGGTGACTGATAAGTGATGGGAGGAGAAGGAGGGTGAGGCACTGTTTTGGAGAGGTTAAGAGGAAAACGTGTTTTTTTTAAAGACTTCTCGATGACATACATCTTTCCAAGCTTTTAGAGTTGCTTTCTCTTTACTGAAACCTTCTACCCATCCTATTTTACTTCATTTATTTACACCTCACTCATCTTTCCCCCACTCCCTTGTATTATTTTGTCCAGGGTGCTGGATTGATTGGTGAGCATGAAAATCAGGGAGAGGTTGATAACAGCTGATCAGTCCTCAGGTGCTAAGAGCCCAAATGACGTTTTTACGCCATCGTAAAAGTGGGGGAAAAAGCAGTAAAACTGATGAATGGATGAACCTTTTGTCATTTTCCCTCTATAAGCTGCAAGTAAATAGTGAGTGCAAATATGCACTTCTATGTTTTCATTGTGAGGCTGCAAGTACATGCATCATGTGTGCATCTTTTGCCTTGTCTGGATGGAAAGAAAAGAGCGATGATTATGCCCAGAAAAGGGGCTTTCATCTCAGGCTTATCGAGCCAACGCAGAGGGAGATTGTTGGCCCAGTAGAGCAAAACAGCCACAGTTGCTGCCACAGCCTCCCCCCCACATATACACTGGACATTTACTTTACCCCCCTCACTCTGACCCCTTCATACACACAAACGGGATAAATCATAAACATGCAGAAACATGAAAACACAAGATGTTGAGAAGCTTTTAGTTGTTGGCTGTTTTTACTTTCTCACATGGTTCAGTAACAGTTTCTGTTCACACAATCCAATGATGCTGTTTTCTGCACTAAGCTGCCAAAGACTTTGCACCCATTTCCTGCTATAATTTTTTTGGATTGAAACCAGAAGACGTGCAACCCACAGTGCCAGCGACGAGGACATATGCACCTCTAAATCATGGGGTATTATCCTGCTGAGCTCCAGTGAGCGACTATAACCATGATGGAAGACACCAGATGATCAGTGTTAAGCAGCACAGTTCATTTGCATAGGGCTTGTTTAATATTAATGGGGCTGAACTTCTGTAAAATATACAGCTTTTTTATATAAAGAATTGGAGCGTTGTTGGAGTCCCGTGCCAAAAGGATTTACCTCACAGGTGAAAAGGTCAAACTTACTGACCCACATTGACAGCTGGACATCATGTTAAAGCTTAAAAGCAAGAAAAATGGAAAGGTCAGTTTTCCATTGTGGACAGAATAGGTTTGATTTGAAAAATCACATCAGAGGGATTAAAAAAAACAGAAATAGAAAAGTGATTGTTGGATTTCTCTGATAAAATGTCAGACCTTTTATTGGCTGCTTTTTTCAGGGGTCACAACAGCTGATTATCTGTCTTCATCTCAACTCAAGAGCAGACAATCTTTTATGTAATGCAGGGTCAGCTCAGTAACATGTGTATGTTGTTGTAGTAACTGTGTTTAGCTCATAATGAGAACAAACCTCTCTCTGTATTATGTGAGAGATGTAGACAGTGCATTTCACATTGCTCTACAAATTGAGCCTCAGTCCAGGTCTGATTTGGCCATATGGAGGTAACGGCTGTCTGGGTCTGACCGCAGCCTCCCCTCCCCTGCTCTGCATGGCACTCACTGGACACCTTAGGTGGTGGCAGAGTGACGGGCTGCCCGTCTAGCCCCCTTCGTGCTGTCTAACAGGCTGGACATGAGGCACAGCATCTGTCTCTTGAGGAAATGCTCACACCAGAGATTGGCCTAGATTTCAACCAGACCAGCATATACAGGAAAAGGTGCATATCTTTGGAAAACAGCTACCATGTAGCAAGTATTCTATGAAAATATTACCCATGCTTCCTATCAACGTTCTGCCCTATAAAATTTGTCCCACTTACTGTACAAATCTACAAAAATAAATGCACATTCTGATTTCCTTTAGGGACAAAATAAAAGACTGCTTTATATTGACCTAAAATGTGATGCTGATTAAAGAAACATACAGTACATTCAAACTACAAGTAAACAAGACACTTGGTCAGAGGTAGCTTTAGCAGGAAAAAGTGGGCAATAAAGTATCCTTTTTGTTGGTTAGATTCTTTAGTATCCTTGAGTAGGATAGAAAAATTGAGTTTGAGATATTTGATATGTTGACTCTGAATAACAAGTAGATCTTTAATGAAGTTTAGTTGTTAGAATGAATGCCTCAAAATCTGTGTCAGGATATGGTATTTATAGTCATGAAAAGTGCCTCTAGGTTATTTATTGCACATGAACTCTGAATTTTGAATCCCTAAAATACCCTAATGCCCAACAAAAACCTGATTTTACCTGTAGTTTTTCAGTTACTACTGTAAAAACCAACACATTAGTTTATGCTGTGCACGTATGATTTTATTCTGCATTATTGTCTAAAACCGAAGTGCTGATTTGGGTAAAATTTAAAGCAGAAAACAAATGGGTCCTGTGAGATTCTAAAGGCCAGAGGCTGTGGGACAATTTAACACAGCCACAAGCAAAATACATGGAACAGCCTTGGCTACAGTCTGAATGGAACCCCCGCAGTGTGAGTTTGCAGAGATAGCCATACACACATGCAGAGAGAAAATCACAAATGAAATGTTGAATGTAAATGGTCCGACGAGAGTCATAAATCTCTCAGTGGCCGCTGGGCAGCTGGGGTCGAGCAGCAAGCAGTCCTGTCAGAATACTGCAGCTGTGTGAACAGATCCAGACAGTAAAGTAGGAAACAGCCGGGCAGACCTGCAGGCTGAAAACTCAAATTCATCTCTGAAACACTCTGCTACTTGATTTCTTTCTTTTTTAACAGTGAGAGGTCTATTCTCAGTACTGTAAGTCAATAGAGGCTCAGATTTATTTTGCCTTTGTTTTAGCCACAAAAGACATTTTACCTTTTGAGAAGAAACAAAACCCTTCAGGGCTCCACCACCAAACAAAAGTGGCAAAATTCATCTGTATTGTAAAGTATTTGGCTGTATGTGTTTAGCTTCATAGTGATCCCCACAGGTAAGTGAACTGTAACTGCTAAGCTAACTGCTGACATGCCAATTAGCCTATAAATGTTACTTCAGCACTTCTTCCCTCTTTAATAAAAGTGTTTAATTATTAAAATGAAGTGCAGACTTGAGAGCAAAATTCTTAGCATAAAAGGCACCTGAGGACATGATATTACTTGCAATAAAAAAGTAAATTTTTTACTATAAAATATGATTGGTTTTCAAATGGTACCTTTCATAAGAAGAACCATTTAACATACTACCAAATTTTAAAGAAACTTTTGAATAGGTGCTCTTTACAGTTACTGGATAACAAGTACAAGTTGTTTTAGAGGTATTTAGTTTCTTTAGCAAATCTATAATTGTTTAGCAACAATAAATTGGCCTGAAAACCAAGTGGAACTTTGTGTCACACCAAACTATAAGACCACAAACGTGCAGGGCTATTGACCAGGGAGTCAAAGTCTATGGAGTGTACTACATTTCACAATGGGAGCACGCACACAAGATTTGAGGAATCACGCAACAAGAATTGAGCGATCATGCAATAAGATTTGCATACGCACGAGTGCATGGATCTGCTCGCCTGTGAGTTAAGCACTTTTGAGACTTTCACACATGCAATTCTGCGTTAGAGACTGGTGAACAGCTGGGAAATCTGAGTTTTACCACATTTACTGGGAAAATACATTTCTGACTTACATCTTATAAACCCTACAGTATCTTAAAACACTTACATTGACATTTATGGGTTCCACAAGTGTTACACTTTGTGAACTGTACAGCTGAAATAAACAACTTAAAATTAGTAGTTTAAGGGTTTATCAAAACAAATAAATATATATTACTGGAAAAATGCATATAGCTCAGATAAAGAACCATCATGATCTTTTCCAAAATAGTTGCGTTTTGACCATCCACACAAACATTTTGTTACAAGGTTTTTTCACTCTGAAACCTTTTAGGATGCTGACAACTGTGGTAGTCTTAGGTGTAAGTCTAAAAACTTAAAATTTCACTTTAAAATAAAAAATATTCCTTTTTGCCTTAGGTGACCAAGTGGCGTATCTAAAAATCCACATCAAAATAATGAATGCCAACAGCACCACACTGTCAGGGGTCTTTTCTAACAAGAACTCATGGTGTTAAAAGCCAGTGACCATGACACAAAGAGGTAATAAACAAATAGCACCTGAGCATCTAGACAAGTGTTAATATGTCACTAGACTTGGCTCGCTTTGCACCTGTTCCAGCCAGGTTTCAGCTACATTACCAGCATCCATTGGTTTTTCACAGCTACAATGAACATAATGAGCATGGAGTGCCCTGCTGTATGTTGCTGATGGAAGTAAAATAAGCCCAACACATTTCATTTTGTCTCTGTGCCAAAGTAAAAATGAGAGGAGGCAGAAACAGATTGCTGAGAGGGAGACGGGCAGAAGGAGAGCAGAACTAATGAAGGTTACAGAGAGGGATGTAGGAAAGAGGAAAGGAGAAGAAACGAGCGATTGTTGAGGGAGTCTCCCTGGATTTGCAGAATCCCCTTAGCCTCTAGTTTCAGGACAAAGTCACACTGACACACTTGCTGCCTGATGAGCCCTTTTTCTCGTCTTTTTCTTTAACACTGGAAACGAGAACTGGAGATGTCCACTAACTGTCACAAAACCACCACAGAACATTTAATAGCAAGTGGGTTCTCACTTTTTGCCTGGGATATTTTTGGACATTTGCCATGTTGCCAAGATACCTGCAGAGGAATGTAGAAATAGCAGGTAACCACGATGGTCATTTTTGGGTTTGTTCCAGCTAATCTCTATGCAAACACAAGGTTTGTTGTTGCATCTGCTGCTAGTTTGTGTCATAAAAACACTGCCAGAGGCTCCTTTTTTGAACTCTCTTTTGCTCTTTTTTTCTACGAGCTAAAAACAAAAAAAACAAGTTTGTTGCCGAACATTAGTGGCCAATAATAACAAACTATAGTGACCTGATCTCACAAAAACATATCATGACCCAAATTAATAACATTATAACATTATTCTTTTTTAAAAGTTTCTTTCTTTCTTTGGACAATTTTAGTGTACAATTCAGTCTTTATGGAATTTGTTATTATCAGGACTTAAACGGCTTTACAGAATTTTGTTTTTGTTCTTTTTAGTTATATTTAGACAGCTAATTAGTGTGTGATTTCTCAGTTGGTCACATAGGGAGGCTTTGCTTTTGTCTTTGCAAACAAATCCGTCTGACTTCAGCAACACAAAAGCAGCCACGACCTCCTAGAGTTGCTTTTAATTGACACTGTTAAGGCTGATAACACAAATATCAAACATCTCATTATTGCACAGGGCACTGAGATTACAACCCTGTGAAAGAGCCTCATAAAAGCAGCATCCTGCTACGATGGAAGATAACATTTTCCTTACGTTTTTGTAATCCAATAACCTAATAGCTGCCTTGTCACAATGAACGTAATTAACATAATTAAAAATCCTGGTTACCCTGTTTTTACAATGGGGAAAGCATCGGCACAAATTTAATTTGTTCCTTTGGATAATAGTATCTAAATAAAGCATATAATCACTACTAAACTAAGTAGCCTAATGCTCAGCCTGGCTGCGCTGTATCAAGTTTCCTTGCTGTCTGTAACAGTGGAAGACACTAAATGATAAATGAATGCTGGCTTGTGTCTACTCTACTCAACAACAGAGAAGTGCACGTGTTGTTTTTTTTCTACAGTCACCTTAAAAAAAAGCATTTCTTATAAGAGAAACACCAAGTTACATCCCAGTGAGTGTTATGCTTGAACGGAATGTTTGAAATGTGTCGAAACACCTTTGATTTATAAAAAGATCAGTTATTATCAGTTGTTTTCCACATTTCCCATCTCCTAAAAGGACTCCAACAGTTCTTATTGTTTTTTTTATGTCTTATTTCCATCTCTAGACTGAGGAACTTTCAACAAAAGGTCAAACTTTTCTTAAAGGACCTAAATAAGTTGCTGATTGATAGACAAAGGTCAGTAAGTTCCCTCCTGACAAACAGCTTACACTACAGAGAAATAAAAAAGCCGCAGAAAGCATTTACTGCTTCTCTTTTTGAACCGTATTGCTTCGAGAAAGTCACAGGCAAAGGAAGATGGGATGATTTCCCCTGGAGCCAGCGCAGGAAGAAGAGCTGAACTTGTTCTCACATCTTCTGCGACTGAGGAGAAGTAGCTCCATTCACTTTGATGGAGACGGGAGTTCTCAGACAGACATGGCATTCTGCCTGGCTGCTTATTTTTGTACATATTCCTGCTATTTTTCTCCAACTTTCTTTCTGACACCATATTTTTCTCCACATTCCTGTTTTTTTTTTTTTGACACTTTGCTCAATTTAGTTAAGGTTATGGATGCTGCCTGCTCATCGGAAGGAAATCCAGTTAGTTTCCAACCATTCTTGCCCTGATTTACATCATCATGACTTCTCCTTTCTCCTCCCAAGTCTCACTTACCTGTGCAATCTCATAGAGCAGTTTGTAATGTTCCTCCCGTTTCTGCAAGGTGCACAAATTGCAGCCCATTCTAGTTGTCAGGGAAACGGCGCCGAGTGCCCGCTGGAGTGTGTGCGCTGTCTGCGGTGTGTGTGAGCTCCCCCCAGGGCGATGCACCACTCGGGCTCCTCTTCCTTGGCTCCCCCACTCTTCTCTCTCATCCGTGTATCCTCAGAGATCCTGCTCTTTTGCTCTGAGCGAGACGCGCGCACACACTCACGCACACATGTTTCACTATATGTTTTGGAATATGTGTGTTTATGATGGGTGTATAAGTCAGCCGTGCACCTGGCGTCCCTTCCCGTCTCTCCCGTCACTCCTCCTGACTCTCACTTGCATGCCTGCATACACTCTTCACTCCTCCATCTCTTCTCTCAGTGTGAGCACACTCTCGCTCGTACGCACACTCTTGGCTCGCAGAGACACACCTCCTCCTGTGGCAGGCTGCCTACACATGCCTGCTTCCACTTCAGCTCATGAATAGACAGCATCCTCATTGGCTGTTCAAAGGAGAGAGGGATGGGAGTGGACTGGGTTTAACTTGGGAGGATTGAGCGGCGGTGGTGTGTAAGTGAAGTTAAGCAGTGTTTGTGTGGTTTTTGTTACCAGTGTGCAAATATTCTAAAAATCATTTCCAAGTGTCGAAGCCCAAGCAGAAGCTAAAATGCCATCCCTGCAGTTCATCAAGTCAGCGAGAGGGCTATTTGTCAGTGCACACGTTGAACAAATGGATTTGGCATGGAAATCAATCTCATTTGGATTCAGTCTGATAGCCTTTCGCACTCAGTGCCGCCTTTCCAAGAGCGGTGTTTAGTGGCTGCCATAGATTTACAGTCATTGTGCGATACTTCTCCCAACGCATGCTTCCTCTCCCCTGCCTGCAGTTAGACAAGGGCACCGGACCGGCCTGACACACAGGAAGAAACACAGACTAATATTGATTGGCTTCAAATTAGCTTCTAGCACTGGTTCATCTCTTCAACAGAGAGGGAGAGATGGAAAAAAAAGAAGGATGACATAGAAATGCTGAACAAATAGATGAAAAGTGCAGTGATGGTATGTATCACAACCTTCTTGGTCTTGGAGATGATTTACAGCATTAGATACGCTCCAATTAAACTCTTCTGGAAAACAGCAAAAACCGTTGACACTGTAAGAATCTGCAAGAGTGCCTAATTTATCCTCCTGTAAGACCAGTTTCCAGGAAAATTATTTCTTCAGAGCACTTGGTATTTTTGCAAGATTTGCAGAAACCCAAACTTTCTTTAATTCTTTACAAAAATACGTAATATATTTTGAGTCTGATTTTGTTTTCCATTTTTAACCTAAACTGGGTGAAAGAGGCATAAATGGTGTAACTATTGGAGAAACAAAGTTATTTAACCAGTTGTGATACTCTTAGTTATTTAGTTTTGGAAATAGTTTTCCTTGTTAGTTAAAACATTTAAAAATATAAAATCAAGAGTATTTTTTTATGTTATGACACAAAGAGGTAGTCGATCAGCTGTCTACTTAAGAGCAGTTTGTAAGGATGTAATTTAATGGCAACAGAATCAAAAAGTTCAGACAAAACAAATTACCAAAAACAAGGATACGCTGAAAATGGAATATTAAAAATATCCATTTTAAATAATTTTTTTAAAAATACGTAGTTATCCCACCAAAAGTGTTGTATTTACTTGGATGAGTGGTGTAAATGCAGCAACAAAAAGTTTAGTTTTGTGAAATATTGGATTTAGTCTTCACAAGGTTGGAGAATTCAGCACCGAGCCTTTCTTTGATCCAACAGAAAAAGAATGTTGATATAATGAAACATTAAGGATTAAACAAACCAGGGTTAGGTCAGTGCTATGTGTCTAGAAGACAAACTGTTGCCATAGCTAATGAGAAGAGGGCAAAGGTGTGTCACACTTTTTATCGCCGGTCAGGCAGGTACCAGATTCATAATGAGGTGGTCAGAGGTGTCGGAGCAGATCCAGATATAGGTTCTCAGATAAAACTCGACCCTTAGTCTCTGATGACTCTATGATGAGATGAGGTCACCGCTCTCTCCACTGACCTCTACAAATGACTTCTCTGGGTGACGTCAGCAACTAATTTCAGGTTTGTTTGTTTTTTCTCTGTTGAATATTTGCATCCCTTTTGTTTGTGCAAGCGTGTTCCAATTTCTTCTGGTGCCAATACCATTGTGCTAGAGTTTGCAAAATATAGATGACAAAATTCTAACTGGAGAAACTGCTGAAATTCTGTGTGAAGTGATTTTGTATTTATGGTAAATGTAAAAATATGTGTAGAGACAAACAGTTGCCACAATTAAACTATCGTTTCTTATCCTAAAATGAGAAGATGAAGGAGAAAAAAAAAAAGAACAAGGTGGAATCTGGGGTTGTTTTGCTGCTCTGGAGCTGGAATCAACTTGATCAAAGTGAAGTAGTACTCTGCTCTTCAGAGACATTCAACGCCCTCTGGTTGCATCTTTGGGGAAAAATAGCAAACTGAAAGAGGGTGAGCCTGAAAAAAAAAAAAAACTTCTTAAAAGACAGAGGCTTTCTGTATGATTCAGACTTTTCTTCCTTGATTACTTTTTCACAAAACTAAGGTAATCTTTGTCAAACCAGGTAAGGATAATGTACAAATGCTTTAACACCTACTTGGAAAAAGCACTTGGCTTGAATGCTTTGGTGTTTTAAATTCAAAGATATATTGATTAATTAATTGATATAAGTTTTAATCAAAAATATTTGGTTTAAAGTAAAGTAATGGTGAAAGCGAAATATCTTCATCATCAATCAGTGACTTCTGGACCCAAGTAAGGCTCCACAAACTTGACATCACTATTGTGTTCAGTCATAGCCTGCTTGTTTTATTGTTTGATTTGCACACTTTTCATCATACCTACAACTGGCCACCCGCTTCCATTTCATCACCCTGTCTCTTGTGCAAATGAGACACTAGACAGATTTACAGTATGTTCTCATTTAATATTGGGGAAAAAAAGGACAGCTATGACAGACGTGGAATTTGGAGTAGGGCTTCGAAAACAAAGCGTGCCTTCACCTTTGATGTCCGAGAACAGGACTGGCAATAACGGCTGCAAAGTGGTGTCATACATGTAAGGTTGTACGCTCAATAAATTTCCTGACAGGTAGTTAACTTTAGGGTGAGGAGGGCCGAGGCAGCTTCAGAACAGCTGCACTAGTCGTTTTACATTTTATGGTTAAATTTGGTGTCTGGATCTGCCAGTTTGACAAAGGTTAACTAAAAATAGCCTCTTGGAGATGGAAGGTGTTGCACTTCAAAGGAAACCTTTAACCCCGTATTTGCATGATGTCCCATATGGCCATGATTGGATTGGAGAAAAATAGGCCATTTTACCCATTTCTATGTGAAAAGTGAACTATACAGAATCAAAGTGTTATGATGAAACACGTTTTTTAGATTCTGTGCTTGGGTTTTGAGTGGCCACTGTGTAAAAATCTCTGCTTATTTTGTGTGCATTACTTTCAAAAAATCTTCTAGCCTACTATTTTGTTGACTTACACATTGTACCCATTGTGGCAACTGGCCTTTACATTTGATATTTAGTGGACTAGAATACACTTTTAAATGAAAATATTCAAATTTGGAGCAGTTTTTGTAGTAATTTATTTATCATTGGAATGTTTTTTTTAACCTGAGCATTCTGGTTTAGATCCTAGAAAGCTTTTTATCATGGGAGAGTTTCTCTGGAGGTGTAGAAACGTAGCTCTAGGGCTCAACTCTGACTGTTTTTTGACTAAATTTGACACAAATTTTTAGAACATGTTCACAACTCAATCAACAAAACTGTGAGGCTCTGTGGATCACATGAGGAAGCTGGGAGCTCTCACCAATGTTTTGAGACATTGGAGACTCCCTGGAGAATACCATTCACCAACTAGTCACAGCCCAATGAGGTACTGACTTGTCCCTTCTTCAAATTGATGTAGACACTAAGACTTATTTGCTCAGCTAAAATTAAACCACAAAATGGACATTTCTTATTGGGATGAACTGAAAGTGTTCTTCCTGTTGCATCATGTTTGAAACCGTTTATCTACAGCAAAGTTAAAACAAAGTGATTTGGAAATCAAATAGTGATCGTTGATTGTCGTTTACACTTCTTAAAAAATAAATTCTCAGCCAACTGTAGAGATAAAGTTGCTTTTGAATTGACTTATTAATGTCTTTTGGTGTATTTAAAGGTTAAAACAAAATGGCACCATCTCTGCCAGCTGAGCATCCTCAAAGCCAATGGCATGAGAAGAGCCTGTGGGCAAGACTTTAAAACACACACACATGCTCTCAGTAGCCATAACACATACATTATTTAACAGTCTAAACCATTTGTCTCGATAAAAACACAATTAGAGCACTATCTACATCACGGCTCTAAAAGCCAAGGGGAAATAATGGTACACAATGGTAATTGAAAAGCAACAACCCTTTTTGATTCTTTTGTTCTAGTAATTACATTTTAACTATTCATTATTGTCTAATTACTCTGTAGTGGGCCAATGCTCAGATCCAGCCCTCATAATGACTGTCTCTCCTCCACTCATTGTCTCCCTGGTCCAGATTGTTCAGGTAAAATAACTATGTCTCTGTAAAATAAAGCGCTAAATAGATCCCAGTCATTTAATTATCAAATTATGTTTTTAAGGTTAACAAAAGCTGCCAATCTACGCAAGTAAAATTAAATAAAGCAGCTAAACTAGGATCCATTTGGAAATATATTCATTAGGAAGATGTAGCCAGAGCTGGTTTTAAAGTCTGGTCTTCATTTTGTTCTCATTGAGGAGCCAGACAATGTGAGGCACACAATTTCACTCTTATTATTAAGTTTTGTTTTGTTCTTTAAAGCTGCCACCTTCTTCTTATTATTTTTTAGCCATGTGCACACAGAAAATTGATTTGTGACACCTTTGTATTAACTTTGCATCAAAGCTAACTTATCCATCACCCAGCTTAGACTCAGGCTTCTCTTTCACCACTATAAGAGCATATGAAACATATGAGTCTGTCTTTTAGCCCTAGGGTTTAAACCTACAGATTCCCCCTGTGTCACACCCACTTTTACAGTGGACTGCCGCTGGGTTCTGGGCTTGACCTTGTTGTGTTAACCCAATAGCAAAGCTCCAATAAAACTGATTAGAGAAGTCTTCCCCCGCTGCTCCTGGGCCTTGCTGCTGGACTAATGGCACAAGTGGGCTCCTTAAACTTTCCACCACATCTGTGCCAGTATTGAACTGTAAAGATGAATGGAGCAACAGGGCCAATAGAGTACCATTGATGACCCGAGGGATGAACAGATACAGGAAAAACGTAGAAAATAATACAAAAAATTGGTTTCTGTGATTGCTACCCTACTTTTTTCCCTTTCTTGTATCTAAATGCAGTGCACAACATCCTCTCCTCCACTTCATGCTGCAGAGCACAGGAAGGCCAAGCCAGCTGTTCTCCTATTGTCCAGGTGCTTAACAGGATTACAGAGGGGCACAAGGCCAACCTCCTCCACACACACATGTGCACGCCGGCACTTTCATAGGCAGACTTGACCTAAAACTTCAAAGGCAGATGGAGAAGCACAAGGACGCATCATCCCCCGGCTTTATGGATAAGAACTGGAGCTATGCTCAGCTGAGCGTGCACACTTCGTGTGACTGGGTCGCTCAATAGCACACAATGGGTGTAAACAGTCGGCATGAAATGCTCCACTGCAAAATATATTTGTTCTACTCAAATCTGAATGTAGTTTTTAAAATTATCGCTGCTTATCCTAAAAAAATTAAGGACTGAAAAAATACAATAAAATCCCCTACTTTTTATTTATTTATTTAATATTTGAAGAAAACACTTTACCAAGTTTTTGATATATAAAGGCAATTTTAATAAACTACAACCAGATATAAGCTTTCCTTGTTTTACTAGAAAATTGTCATAAATTAGCCAAATAATTAACTGAATTGGGTATTTTTGTTCCCTTTAGATCAGTGGGGCCTGATCAAGTGGGGCCTGTGCGCCAAAATTGGCCTGCCAAGCCATTTAATTTGGCCCACCAGCAGTTGCCCTGGTTACTAGACTGTAATCCCTGTTGTTAGATTTGATTTAAGCACTGTAACACTGCATTATGTAATAACCCCACATTATGCAATAATGTAATAAAATCGGGCTTCAAAATGCAATAAAACTGCACTAAAACTGCCTTATGTAATAATTGACGAAAAATGTAATGTCTTCAACACATTTTGTAACACTTGAAGCCGCAACATTAACATTATTACATTTTGCGGCGATTGTTACAAAATGCGGTGGTTGCTCATCACATTCTGTTCATCTTCATGAAACAAATAAAAAATGACTTTCACTGACACCACTCACTTCGCAGTATTTGTTTTGCTGCATTTTTGTTTCTTCGGCATAGTTTCCATTACATTCTGCAAAAATCGAATCTATTTTTCTGCCCTTTCTTAATTTATTTATTTTTAAACATAGTAGCGGTAGCACATTGTGATTGACAGCTGACACTGCATCTCTGCCTTCATGCTTTACTCTCTTTTCTCCTCCTCCTTGTGAAAAGAAATAAGGCGTTATCTGATGGTTAAAAATTCAGCCACTAAATATTTTTTTCTTTTTGTAATTTGAATCAGTCAAAAGCAGAACATTGTGCGTGTGTGGGCATGTGTTGCTTTGTTGGACCTCGCGTGAGACAGATGCGCTGTTTTTCTGCTCTGTGCGTATCACGCTCTGTGGCATTGTGTTGGTCAGGACCTTATGGTTAAGGTGCACAGTGCCACATTGCTGTTTTTGTGTGCCACGCCCATTGCACACATGTGGGCTGTATTTGTGTGGGTGATGTGCGACGATGGTTCTGTGCTTATAGCTAACCTCTGATATAATCCTGCACCTCTGAGGAAATTTTTGTGGTTCTGTTCATTTTCCATTAAACTGTTATATCATGTGCTTCTTTCATGCAATGTTAACAGAAACATTTTCCCACCTTCCGTTCAGAAATCTAACCAGTTAAAAAAAGCTGTTTACGTGATCGTCTCTGCCTTGAACGACCTTTAGAATATATACAGAGGAATCTAGCTTGTAATAGACAACTAAATGATGGAAAGTTTGGCATTTATTAGAAGTTTCAAAGATTAGTATCTGCAACATGATCGTTATTACAAGTGTATTGATTATGATGAACAAAATCACTGGTTTGTGATCATTTATTACATTATTACATTATAATTTATAAAAAGAGCAACCATCGCATTTTGTAACAATCACCACAAAATGTAATAATGTTATTACATAATGCGTTTTTTTGTGCGGCTTTATTACGTTTTGAAACCCGATTTTATTGCATTATTATAATGCGGCGTTACAAGCACACCTGGATTTGCACACATAGGCTGTGTCTCAATTCAGGGGCTGGGTCCTCATGAGTGTGCATTTGTCGGCCGCATATGTCACTGCCCCGCGCGGAGTACTGTCCCAATTCAAAGGCTCCATCATGCGGCCTCCAAACTCTCGAAATCTGAGGATGCATCTGAGTATCCTCAACGGCCGAGGCTATCCCAGGATTCATTGCACGGGCAGCAAAATAACAGAGAAACGAAGACGGTGGAGTTTTAATTTTTTTAAGGAGTCGGCGTAGTTTGGAAATTCACCACGGACCGAACAATTTGTTTTTAAAAGTAAGTTTA
>JARVJO010000180.1:5680951-5698848 GCA_031762555.1 Cynodonichthys magdalenae | reverse complement strand
AAAAGGCATATACCCACAAATAAATGTGATTTATTGTTTGATTGACTGGGTGTGCCTTTACCACCATGCTGTTGTCCATCCTCATCCAAAGTAACAAATAAAAAATTTACTGTCCCCCTGTGTGGCCATAAAAAGGTTTTATGAGAAGAAGATGACCCATCTCACCCATTTCATCCTGCAATATACAAAACAAAGGATCATAAGACCAAAAGTCAGAAAGGAACAACAAGGTCTACTTACATGATGGAAACTAAATATTCAATTTTGAGAAATTGGTAGCTATAATTTTAAAACATGCAGAGGACAGACAGAGCCATAATAGAAGGCAGAGCATTAAAATGTGTTTTTAATTTTAGGCATCTGTTTATAGACACATAAGCCATTTAATATATTACAGATTGATTCCTAATGGTTCAAAGCAGGCTGAAAACAGGAGGCTTGTTGCTCTCAAAGCTAACAACACCAGCTCTATTTTGACCTCAGAGGTCAAAGGGCAGGTGGATCAGATGGCCTCAGTTTTTACAATGCTAATGAGGATTGTAGAAGAGACACTCATCTGCTGATTTGCACAAAGGCAGACCTATAATGTGCATGGTTTTGTAACTAAATGAGGATTAATAAAGGGGGTATTATGTATTCTACAGGCACATAGTTCAGTTTTATACCACAATCAAATAACTGTTACCTTCAGTTGTCATGAAATGTATATCAAAAATAAATTTGATTTTACATCATTGCTTATCTAAACACTTTGAAATTGACCTCTGTCTCTTTAAAAAAACCTCCTACCGTTTCCAACACTCCCACTTCAGCACATCTTCAGAACAATGCTTCGTGTGGGGCGGAAGCTCTGCTGCAGACTGAGCTCCAGGGAGGCGCCATGTACATATAGGCGGTGCTTTGTACCATCAAGTATCTCCACATGGCTACCACAGGAGATTCAAGGATATCTCAAACGTGCATGAGTCAAAGCAACACTCTGGGTATGTTCTTGATGAGGGATGATGGAATGACAGTATAACATGATAGAAAGTAAAAACAAATTTTGATTTTGCATGATACACCCCCTTTAAACCATCCCTTAACTCACCAAATATACTTCATTTTAAAAAAAGTAATCCAGATTTTCACAAAAATCTGATGTATTACTTTTTACATGACTAACTTCAGCATATTTAGCCAATTTATTCAGCATAATATTAAAGACGATAATGCTAGCAATGTTTATTTTCTTATTCTGAGCTCTCTGTGTGTAACAGATGTATCAGGAAATGTAAAGGTTAAACAAAAGAAGGAAAATAGCACTTAAAACAAAGAAAAAAAACATGAGTGCCTAAAGCTGTCTAGAAATCATCTTCCATTAGAACAAATTTGACAGAACTGCTAAAGCATGCTAATTAGTAAGTTTGCAGTTTTATTCTTTTAAGTTTGACATGAAAAACTTTGTTGTACTTACTTTAAAATGACATTCTGCTGTGAAATATAGTGTTATAGCAGCATGACCTCATTTTGACACTGGTTCTCGCAAAGATAGTAAATGTTTACAGCATACTTTTACCTTTTTAAAATTGCTTTTTTTTTAATCCAACAGCGGTCAGGTCACTTTTTTATGATCTAATACAAGGCCATGCTTTTACAACCACATTGTATGAGAGGGGAAAAACTGGCACAGAAGGTCAGAGTTTAGGTTTTTATTAGTACATACCAATAGTGGAAGTGATAATGCTGTCAGGAGCATTTTACAGCCTTTTCACTGCTTGTTCAAGACAAATCTGCCTGTTAGAGATTATTGCACTTATCATATTTCCATGAGCTAATGGCGCACGCATTTGGTGCCATATGTTTGTCAAACCCGTGTCATTTACAGCTAGTCGGGTGCTCGGGAATAGGATCGCTTCTTTCACCTCACTTTCTTGACTTTGTGTGGTGGTTGGCATAGCAACCATGCAATATGACAGAGCTGATGACAGAAGAGCGCTAAGCAGAGATCTGTCACAGAAATAGCCTCATATGGTGGAGCTGTGCTGTAATGATGTGTGCACCGGTGAGTGTGTGTGCGCATGTGTGAATCTTCTGCTGTGTCCACAAAAAAAAAACTGATAATGTCATTCTGATTTGACCTGGGTGCTCTCCTCTCTCCAGAAAAGGACAAAGAAGTTGTGTCAAGTGGGTTTGACAAGAGTGCCATACTGGTGGCAAGCAAAAAAAAAATAGAAAAATGAAAAAATAAATTATTATTTTTTTGTTTGGGAGTACAGCCACCACTAGAATAAAGTGCTTTTTGATTGACACCGACTTTCTGCTTTTTATGCCAAGAATAAAAAACCTGAACGAGCTACAAGGTAGTCACTTAAAACCAGACAAAAAGTTAGAAACTTGCTTTGTACACAAGGCTGTGAACCTCTATTTGTGTTTCAACTTGAACGAAAGGGGCCGCATTTTCATTTTAATACCTCAACTCAGCTGACAGCAGCTATAAATGTCCTAAGTGTTGCGGTGGTGAGTAAGACCACTCAAAGCCTTTAGTCGCTGATAAAAATATGCAGAGCTGTTATTAAAAGTCCAACCATCTAATCAAGCTAAACCGAGTCCCAGCTTGGCGTAATGAGTCTGAATGACAAGAAGATCAGCTGCACTTAGAGGGCCATTTCCGTTGGGTCATTTTGCTTCTACAGCTTGTACAAATACATCACTTTTTCTAGCATTTACTTTAAAACCCATTTATTATTCAGTTTTTGCATTTAAAAAAATGTACATGTAGCTGCAAAAACCTGTTTTGTAGATTGTGGTTATTTTCAGTAGTATTATGGCTATTTTTTAACAGTTTGCATTACGTTCACTTAATGTGAGAACTTATTGCACATGTCTGTTTTGACTTTTTTTATTTACTGCAACCAAAAGCTATATTTTGATTTTCAAAACAATCTAAAAAAGTCAGTTGAACTCTAAAGGCAAACACGTGATTTTTTCTTTTTATTATCACACTTCATGCTTTCTAAAACAGTAATAATAAGCTGACCAAATGATAATGACCAACAAATGGCAGCATAAAGCCTTTATTTACGCAGACGTTACTAGACGTAATCTCAGCCGGTTCCTCAAAAGGCAATTTTAGCCAAAACCCGAGGATCTCATCTTGTGTTTGTTCATCTAATGATATGTTTTGAGTAAACCACTGCATGGAAACTCTTCACTGGTTTGAATATAAAACAGTCAGAGGCCATGACTGGGTTAATAATAGTAAAATGTTTAATTCTAACAAATGTAATTACACGCTCAAAATCTTTTCAAATTAAATACATTTTTTGTTGTTGTCTGGTGATGCAACGATATCTTGTGAAAGTCACAGGGCATTTAAAGTCTTGTTATACTATAAGAAATAATAGATTTGAGAAATGAACACGAAAGATATTAAAAAGAGTGTCAACAAACAGTGGAAAAATGCAGCGTGAGGACCATTGCAGCATTAAGAAAAATAGGATATTCAGTCGCTGCTAGAAAGTGAGAGTGACAGAGTGGGGGAAAAAAACATTGATCAAAGGCCGGGCTGTGCTCATCCCGCTCCATGCATGACAAATGGAGGTATAGCTTGAGGATCTAGTACAGTATATATATGTTGTCTTCCTGTCTGAGCTTGTCATGCTCCGCTGCTTCCAATGCATGACAATTATCTGGCTCCAGACTGCTCAAACAGAAACACAAGAAATGACTCTCTGCCACGGCTTTATCACAAAACCTCAGATGTCAACAAGTACTTCACCAGTAAAACTGAGGATTTAAGGGTTGTGATTATTTTGTGTAGGGTTAACTTTTTATTTTGCTCAAAAGGAATTAGTCTTTGCCAGGACAGCAACTGTGAAATGTATAGAGCATCTTAAAAAAATCTCATTCAATTATCTCCATTAGAGACTAATATGGATTTATGTCTCTGGACAGAAGCCTTTGTTTCTTTTCAGCTGTGTCCTGGGTCATAAACCTTGTGAGCCATAGGGTCATGAACACTGAGGTCACCTCCAAATTCTCCTAAGCAACTTTTGTTTTTGTGCACAAAGCTTTATCATATCAGAGCAGTTGATTACTTTACGGTTTGAACGATCAAAATATAAAAACATGGGAAACAAGTGTTGTTTTTGGTTTTCTTCTACCAGCTACATTTAACCATAAACTTTATTTAGTTAGTGTTATTAAACTAAATAGGAGTGTGAGATAAATAACAGAAATCAAAAAAAAATTGAAATTATTGTTAACACATTTTTTGATAAACATATATTGTATTATACTAATCGTTGAGACTGTACAATTTAACCAGCGGTTAAATCTGGGCTACAAGTCTCTGCCACCATTACCTTGTAGGTTAGAAGCTAAAAAGTTTATGAATACATCTATACAATACATCTTTTAATAATTTGCACTGGAAAACAATTTTAAAGGTAGTATGGCTTTATTCTGTCAACGCTACCAGTAAAAGACTTGCGACTTGGGACTCAATCAAATATAAGTCTTTTTTTTCTTTTCCTCACACAAATGTTGGAAATAATATCTAAATGTTGAAGTTAAATTTGTTCTTCTGTCTTGTTATTGGTTATGTCGACACATATTGGCTTAATTTAGCGAATATGAAATGAGAGTTGTGCTTTTTTTGCAGCTTGTCATATTACATACGAGTGGAGACCGTGTCCTCACCTCAGGTCAAATAAAAATATCTCATTTTCTTGAGCTGAAAACAGGAATGCGTGGTACAGAGGTGCAAATAAGTCCTTTTTATGCCAGAGTAATATAGCGGAGTTTTAAAACGCTCCCATCAACCCTGGCAGGATTTTACACAACCTCTGGGCTTTTCACAAGCTAATATAAATTAATGTTGGGAAAAAAAAATACGTGACTCTATAAAAACTTTGGTGTTATACCTTAAAATTGCATGCACACTGGGGTTCTGTTTGAAGCCTTACAGCCTTAAAATGAGTGAAAACCATTTAAAGGAATGAAACTAAAAAGAAAAGTAATTCCTGAAAGGGCTTTATTTTAGAAGCATGAGATTAGATTTTAATCCACTTTACCAACTGTTTCAACTTTCATCACGTGTATTTACATTTTCTGATGTTGACTTTTTTGGGGTATCTTTTCATAGAGATAGAAAAGCACAGTTTAATGAGAAACATAAGGTAACTGAGCTGGATGTACATTCATTGACTGTTAAATTATGCCTCCATATACAGTCTACACTCATACTTCAAAAGACAGCGCCATGAATAATGAGTAAACCCAAAAGCACTGATTTCACCATGGCTCTAATGTACTCCCTTCAAGGCTTTTTCTTCAAGGTAATTTTAAATGTAATACCTTTTGTGTTAAAATCTGGAAATTTGCACGGAAATTTAGTGCATTTAATATTCCATTATTAACATGAAAATGCATTGCACATTATGACAGCACTCAGTCACGCTCGTTTTTACAAAGCAGACATTTCTCTTTCATTATAAAAGCGATTTTGCTGTTTTATTTCCCCGCATTTTAATTTGCGCACACCGTTGAGGGTTTGGAGCAACCTTGTTTGAGGTTTCGGCTCTGAAGCTGCTTTGGCTGATAGAGATTCGTGCGATTTGTTTTGTTACATCCTTGTAGAGGAGACCTGTTGACCCGTCTGTTCAGCTACTGATTATCTTTTCAATGGCAGAGGAAAATATGTTGCTCATTACAAGCAGCAAAGATTGATTGTGGCCTTCTTGCCTCAGCGCAGTGAGTCTGATTGGCCTGCAGCAGAGATAATTGCAAGTTCTGTTGTCTGATCAACCACTTCTCAAAGCAGTCTTTTTCATCTGGCTGCCTGCACTGGAAACCAAAGCTTTCATCAGTCTCAGGTCTTAGGGTCACACTTTTTATTCTTCACTACTCATGCTAATATCCCCCTAGGAACAATGCTTTCCATCTTCAAATACAGAAAATATTTTAAATATTGCTCATAAAATAACTGTACAACAAAACATGTTTTCTCCACCTAAATCTTTAATCAAATCAGCCTCGAATGTGAAGCCACAGTATGTAAATGAGTTTCCAGTTTTTTGTTCCCTTTAGCTGATGTGTCCAGATGCTACTTCTAATTAAGAACCATTCCAAACAAATTCAGTCATCACAGCGTCAAATGTTAGCCGTGAATATGTGCCGTATCAGTATTCATCAGATGGTTCCTTCATCTGAAAACCAAAGCGTCTTCAAAGTTTTTGTAGCGATGTTTCAAACCAGTGAGGAAGCGTTTTAATGTCAGGTTGTGTCGGCTGAGATGGAATGAGGATAAATATGAACATGACAATACTTTTCATTTTGAGTTGACTGAAAAATACAGCAACACGTCCCCTCCATCCTTTTTCTCCCTGTTTATTGCTAATAACCATAATCGCTCATCATTACATTCAGTGCTCTCAAAGCCCAGCTGTAATTGGGGTCATCTTAAAGGGTGAAAGGTCATTCCATAATCTTCATGCTCTGGCTGTGATTTAATACCACAAGGGTTATAATAGATCAAAGGAAAAACCATATCAGAAGTATGTGCTAAAATTATTTATCAGGTCTTTTAATAAATGTAATTGCATGGCTCAAACATCTGTTAAAATCTTTATTTTTCATTTGTTTCTTGGCTATTCATTTCTAAATGTTGGTAGATGTTGGTGTAACAAATTGCAATTCCGTATATGGATGAGAGATTCCCTTCAGATGAGTTATAGTGGCAAGATTTAGACGAGGAACACCTTATATTGAAGCTTCTGTTCTGTGTTGTGAATATTAATAACCGTTTGGATAAAGAAAAATGAAGGAAAACTAATAATGTAAAAGATAAAAAGACCATTTTTTTGTTTCTAATCAATACTTGAAGAGACTTTTGCATTGAGACCACAGCTATGTATCACTGTCTGACCTCATTACCCTAAATCCCCTGCTCCTCTGACCTTTGACCTCATCCCAGTGCTTTCTCACACACTTGTCGTTATTTCACAATTGTATCAATTTGTTTGGACCTTTGTCATGTTCTAAAGTTGTACCCTATTTTTGTGTTTACTTCATTGGGTATAATGGACTTTGATTGGCAAAGCTTTTCATTAGCAAACTGTTCGTTAGTTTTCAGGAACATGAGAAATGGGTTTGAGAATTACATCTGACAAAAAGGGGTCTGAAGTTGATGGGTAAGACCTTCCAGCACCTAGGGTTAATGACTTGTTGAGACCGGAGATTGTACAAGTCTGCTTCTTGCAATAGCTTAGCTCATGGTGACCAGAACAGAATTTATGTTTCTGTGTTAACAAAAAAATTTCAACGCAATAAAACCAAATGCCACACACTTATCAGTATTCCAAGAAACTGCTTGCAAAGTTTTTTTTTTTCTGCAAGCAGACAATGTTAGCAAATAATCTGCTCTCACAGGGGAACTCTGGTCGCATCAGCAAGGAGTCGGCTTATAGACTCAGTTAATTTATGTGATGTTCTCAAACAATGGAGGCTTCACTGTGCAATCCATCAATGACTAATGCAAGGGTGTCAAATCTCTTCCACTAAGAACTGACAGAACACAGTACCTATTGTTTGGGAGGTGTTCCTTACATTATGGTTATGTCAGTTATACATGTGCTTGTCAAGGCTGTATTCACTATTTTTAATGAATGCATTAAGATATTGCAATGATTAGAAAAGACAGATAATTTATTGAAGGAGACAACCTTTTTGTGTAAAGCTACGCTTTCTTGATGCGTACCTGCAGACAATAAAAATGCATTCTGAAAATAGGAAAACATTCTCCTCCTGGGGACCTTTACCAAATCTTTGATAGATCACGTCGTGTCAATGTGTCTTCCCAAAGACAATTAGTAACAAAACACAGATGTTTTTCTTACCCTTATTTTCAATGTGTTGTTAATTAAGTGACATTATTACATGACAAGTGCATGCTGAGTGGAACTGATGGATTTTTGTAGAGACTCAGAATTTACCAAAACTCAAACATCTGTTAAGTCGTTCATTTTAGCACCCAACTGTGGCGCTGTCTGCAGCCCACTGTATCTCCCTCCTTTGGGGTTTTGACAATTGACAGATGGCTGCAAAAAACACACTTTCCATTTGTGTGTGCCTGTCTGTTTATGTACCCATCTGTTGGTGTATATGGAGACATTTCACTGCATATGAGCAAACAAATTTGTGTTGTCTACATATTGGCATGTAGCATCAAGTAAGTGGTCCATAAGACATTGGTATTCATCCTTTTTGATATCAACACAATTCTCAGCAGGTGCTGTAATTTTAGTTCAGCCTATGAAGCACAAGAGAAACTGAAGCTTTGAGGTAAACATCGTTACAAATATTACAACAAATTGTGGAGCAGATCTTTAGCTGCAACAATGACTAAAATGGCGTCTTCGCTTTTATACTTAACTAAACAAGCATTTTCTAAATTTCAGATAGCATCTATATGGTGTTAAATTAAAGAAGCACGTGAAATGTTTTTGCCAAAGGGAGAGAAGATTTAAAAAACTGCAAAGTTTAGTCTTTGAGCAGCTGCCCAAAGCAATAGCAGATCCATTAGCATTTTTCACTTACTTAGCATAAATTGATGTCTCCCTTGCTTTGAGCTAAGACCAGTCATTAAAAATGCATCTGTCTCAATTAAAGATAACACGTTAACTCATTCCAACACGAGACGTGTCACCTTTTGTGTTTATTTGTATCGGTAATCACTGCAAACTCTGTATGTGAGTGTGTTCTTCACATGAGTGTTTTAGTTTAATCATGTTCCAGTGACTACTGTAACGTAAAGAGGCCTTTTATTGCTTGTACATGTCAAAATCCATTAACCAGCAGTCTTGGAGTGCAGCTCTGTAATTATATTCTAAAGATGAAGTAGTATGCTGTTTCACAAGTAGAACTTTTATTTAGTCAAGAACCTCAGACCCACAAGCTTAAATATGAGATTAAATATATCAGTATTTAAGAGGACATATCATGCAAAATCCACTTTTTCAGCAGCAATACATTTTATTGTGTACTTGGAGTGCAGAAAAGATTAATTTAGTTTCTCCCGGTGCCACAAAGATATCTTTATATTCTGTTTGAGTCATATGTTTCAGCCCGTTCAGTTTTCTCTATTTTTTGTGATGTTTTCTGAACTATTACATCAAATTATCTGTGATGGAATTACCAAATCAGGTCTGGACTAACCAACTACAATTTCCTCGTCTCGTTCTGGGTCCGACTCTGGCTCCAACATGTAAGGCTGGATTGACATCTTTTAATTAAATTATGTTTCTGCAAGCTAGAAAACGTAACCCACCCCAAACTTGACGCTGGAGGGGGGTGGGGCTTGAAGCGTCTTAAAGGAACAGTATTAAAACAAGCTGCTTCTTTAAAAATTTCATTTACACAAGAAATATATGTCCTTTTCAATCTAATCTATAGTGGAAGTTAAAAAATTACAGCTTTGCCACAGTGATTGAATTTTGCTGAAACCAACACCATTTGCCTTATGCAGGATGTCACAGCTGCCTAGAATTGGTGTCCCCTATTCAGGTGAAGAAAGGGCGCCATTGTCAAAGTTTACAATGCAACACATTTGATACCCTTTGGCCCACACAGGAACTCATCATTTATAGTGAGTGACATATTGATGGCTGTGTTGTGCCTTTTCTGTGGTGGTAAAATTTTATAGCAGACGAGGATAAAATTTCTTACTAAGGTGGAAGGTAGCTATAGATATCAGGTGGACCTTTATTTAATGCAATACTGCTAATGTCTTAATACAACAAGTGCATCAAAAATAATTATTGTCTCTGAGGCAAAGCCTGATGCAATTCAGCAGCCATACTGACACTGCTGTGAGAATCTGAATTTCATTTGGCTGACTGTTAGGAAGTGAAAGGGCTAAATCCCCAACAGAGCTGCTTTTTTAAAGAAAGACAAAAGATGTAACGATGCGTAAACATAATGTGCAACCACATAAAGATGCCACAGAGGCTCAGTCTACCCGCACATCTGTTCCCACTTCAGATTCACATGAAGACAGTGTTTTAGCTTTTTGAAGTTGACATTTGTATCATGGCTCCCAGTCAGATCTGTCAGTGTGGTAAGAAAATTCTGAACAGGATATATTTGGAGGCACACTGTCTTTGAACTCTAACTAAACCGAAACTTTTTTTTTTTTTTTAACTTTTCTGTCATCTCTTGCCTGTGGGCAAATCTACCTGGTTAATGGAGACTGTAAGATAAATCCTGCTCTTCTTTTGAGGCTGGAAGGAGGAATGGAGGTGGAAGAGTTGCCTCATAGTGATGCCATTCTGTGGATGCTTTCAAAACCATTTTCTCTTCTCCTCAAAAGCTCTTATTTTCTTGCTTGTCTTGTTTTTTTAATCATTTCTGAACTGTTTTTGCTTTCATCCTCCCAGTTTCCTCTTCTTGACCTTAGACATGTAGCATTCCTCTTTTATCATCCCGACAGCCATATGTCACGGCCCGCTGTTTGACAGATTAGCACTGCAACCTCACCAGGAGGAAGCTCTGAGTTTGTACCGTTCTGCTTGGGCTTTTTCTGGGATTTTATATTGTTCTGTCCAGGTCCTCTGATGTTCTCACACAATCGAAAGTAATTCCTAAAATGTCATCTTTTTTTATATTGATGGTTGTCAACCTGTTAGGTTAACTTACATCCAGGGTTTGTAGCTTTTCACAATGTATTAAATACATGTGTAATAGTATTTGAAAAAATAAATGGGGGATATTAGATTTGAAATACTTTTTCAGAATACAGACTTTTCTTTGATTTCATGTACAAACTGTGTTTTTTTGACTAGACCATTCATCAATCCATTTATCCATTTTCTCCTTTATATCAGTGGTTGTGTGGGGAGGTAACAAGTTTAGGAGGAGAACTCAAACATCCATCTCCCCAGAGACCTATTCCAGCTTCCTGGGGGGATCCCAAGGTGTTCCTAAGCCAGAGAGAAACTAAAACCCATCTGAAAGGGTTGGAGTTGAAAAAAGGTTAAATGTCTAAAACCCAATTAAGGCTCTAAATGTGGAGACCAATTACCAATAAAATGGAACAAGGCTGGACAAACAGGGAAGGCTCTACTGTTGATCTGCTTTGGTTCTATAAATGACCTTTGTAAAGTTACATCTATTACCAAAGCTACAAACTTTAATATTCTACTGTAGTTCTTTAATTCCTTTGTAAAACATTGTCTTTTTCTTGAAGTACTACGAACTAAATAATACACACATTATTCAGCACCTTAAGCACAAGCGTCATGGGGATTTGTGATTTTCCCATTAATTTCCTTAATTGATAAACATCTCCACAAAAACAAAAAATGTGTAGTGACATTAAGAAAGGGTTTTAGCTCTATGGGTATACTGCTGGTAATCTTCACTTTGACTCAAAAAGGATTTGGAACAATTTCTCTGGCGTCAGCACCAGAGACAACCACACAGAAAAAAGGATTTGGCATATCTGCCAAGCAAGTTGGGGGGCTCTCAGGCAGAGCAAGCACAAATCTGGCAGGGGACTGATGAGCTAGCAACAAACTGCTTTGTGTGATTCGGGGTATCTTGGGGAAAAAAATCCACAATGAAGATTCCCAATTTAGCCAAATGAATGGGCGCTCAAATGCGATCACTTTTCCCTCACCGCCACACAGTAAAGGTAAAATGTTCCCCTTCAGCCTGAGGTGAACATTTGTTTTAGTGATAAAGCACCTCCATCTCCCATCAGCTTGATAAAGTACCGCCAACTGGAAAGGAATATGTGTTCAAGCTGTTTTTCACAGGATAAACTGGGTCATAAACTATCTGTAAAGGCGGCAATTACTTTTAAACCTGACACTTCAACCCATTTGAGCCAATCAAACAGACGAAGGAACCAGCAATCATGGTCCTCGAGGCTGCTAACCAGGTTAGCCACGCTGTTAACACGAGTCAGCTTTGACGCATTTGTCAGAGGGAGTTAGTGGGTTCCCTTCAAACCCAAGGAGTCATCTGAGGTTGCTCAGTGTTTCTGCTAAGAACCAGAAAACCAGGCTTCTCTAGTGTGGACTAGAACTATCTAGCCATAAGGTTTTGGCTAATCTGTGTGATTAAACCAGCTAATTGCATTTCAGACAAGTGGTCCTTTCTTTTGCCTATCATTCATTTTTTTTTTCCATCAGTGCTCTATTTGCTACAGTACAGTAAAGAAGAGCAAATATTTCCCAGTGTCTCATATTTAAGAGGAAATAAAAGCGTATCAAACCAGATAGTGCAGTCAATGTCCATTTTTCTTGTAGTGTATGTCAGCTATGACATTCCTTAACTTTTTTATCCCCCGTCGCTGAGGCAGGAGATATAGAAATGCTCTCGGTCCATCCGTCAGCAATGGTTGGCGTCGAGTTCTATCTCGTTGTAATAATTACGAAATCCGGATCTCATAATTATGAGATCTGGACTCTTTTGGTGAATGCAATGCTTTTCTGTAACTGCAGTCCTGTTTTCATTTTTTTTAAGTGGGGGTATGCAAAACTACTGTACAGTAGAAAGAGTGTTGACGAGGGAAATTATTTGGTGGAAGAAAATTGGGCTAAAAGAGTTGAAAGGTTTTGATAATGATCAACTGAAGGTGTTCGAGACAGATGAGCGTACTTTGAGTTCAAACAATGCTAGCTCTGTAACAAAATCCATTTATGTGTGCTCACATCACAGGTTGAATGTGGCAATCAGCACTTCCTCAGATCAGGCAGCAGCAAAGGGAATATCGAATGTTTAAGTTATCGTATGCATTCTTCACCAACACTTAGTTACTCTATCTTGGATTAGTATTCTGTACTTGAATGTGTCAGAGAAGAAGAAACTTTATTTGGCAAATCATAAAGGTTTGTTCGGATGTTTCTGTGGACATCAATCTTTAATAGACAGAATGAAAAAATTGGCAACAAAAGACTACAAAAGGACTTATTTCCTTGGCTACAAAAACCTGTTCTTTAGAAGCATTACTTCTTCAACAGCTAATGTCTGTTACAAATATTTTTATTTATTTTCCTTGGGTCCTCTGCACCTTTAATGCTTTCACATGTCGTGCCACATCTCCCTGTTTGAGTGCATCTTATTTTGATAGCACAGCCAGAGCTGAAGTTTTGATTACATTTAGCAGATAAACTGAACTTATCACCTTTTTTTATTTATGGTCGCAGTGCAGAGGATTGTGGAGCCTCCTGCCCATAACTTTGCATAATAAGAGTGAGACCATCACAAACAAATCTACAGTAACAAAGGATTAGCCATAATCTGAGTTTTGCATGCACGCAAGGCTTTTCTACATTTTCTATTCAAAGCTTGTATTTGAAACACAACTGCATGAAGAAACTGAGTTATTTTAAAATAAGATTAATTTGAAGTTTGAATGAGCAAAATAGACAATCAACAATCTGAAGAGGTGCTGTCCTCCTCGTCACACGTAGTTTTGTTTACTGTCTAGAGGAGAGCCACACTGAGCGTGCTATTAAACACTGAGGGACCCGTGTATCACAACAAAAACCTTTTCAATCTCCTTCCCTGGAGAGAGACTCGCTCTCCTTGCCATTGGAAGTCTCACCTTTGTCCCACTGCTGTGATTGTAAATGATAGCAGCATTGATTTCAGCCTCACGTGGGATTTTCTCTGTCTGTGTAATTTGTTTAAAGGGAAGGGGGTAAAATGGGAAGAAAGGAGATAAAAATAGAGGTGAAAATGAGAAATAAAAGCCCCTCACACAGAGATGCTACTGTACACAAGCAAGTCTACTTTTAAGTGAAAGTAAAAGCAGAGATGGACAAAAAGCCTATTTTCTCTCTCTAACTACATTGAGAAAAATTATTTATTATTTTTTAATTCTTTTCTGAATTCGGAACAAGTGAAGCAATACTTGATATTTTTTATGTGATGTCATGCTTAACAGTTGGGAAAAAGACAGCTAAAAAATAAAACATTAATGCTAGTAAATAAAATTGGTGGGCTAGTGTGTGTGTGTGTGTGTGTGTGTGTTAAAGTGTGACAACTCAAATAGAAGTTATGGGTGCCTGACATTCGACTGCAATGTGGGGATACTGCCATCTGCTGACTACAATAACAAATTGCAGACATTGATTGGCCAGGATATTTTTTTTTTTTATTTACCTTTATTTTATTTTATTTTATTTTATTTTATTTGGACACATTAAAAAGTATTTAAATTTTTCCCTTTATTAAAAATTCTAGAAATCAGACTGAAAATCCTTACTAAAGTAAAAATAAATAAATAACTTTTTTAATTAATTAATTTCAAAAAAGCACTCGCAGGAAGTTTATTTGGTTCTGTTTTTTTTTAAAGTCCACTAACAGCTCTTACTACCTCTGGAAGGTGTGCTTGAAGTGGAAGGCAGCCCAAAGAACTCAAGCTGTTGTGCATTATCTATTTATGCATTTGTTTAAAGAGAAAGGTGGCAGTAAACAGATTCTAGAGTAGTTTAGTGTTTAAATGGATGTGTATTGACCCTGTGTAATTTAGTTGTCATGTGTTAGTGGTCATTTTCCCTGGCTTGAAGATGTGCTGTCCCAATCAGATATACCTGAAACACCTACCTAGGGAGGTGTCCATGAGGCATCCTTATCAGATCGCCAAACCACCTCAACTGGCTCATCTGGATGTGGAGGAGCAGTGGCTCTACTCAGAGTGTCCCCGAATAACTGAACTTTGTACCTGAGTCAAGATAACCTGTGGAGAAAACACACTTCAAACGCAAGTATCTGCCTGTATCCTATAGTATGTTGTATGTTTTGTCATTTTAGACGACTTACTATAGTATTTGGTATTTTTTTCTCATTTTAGGCGACTTAATATAGTGTGTGGTATTTTTTGTCATTTTAGATGACTTGTGGTATCATTGTGGTATTGTGGTTTTATTGTGGTATTGTGGTATTATTTGCCATTTTAATCTGTGGTATTTTTTCTCAATTTTAGGCAACTTATTTTTTGTCATTTTAAAAGACGTTTAAAAGTCGTTTTTTTGTCATTTTAGATGACTTACTATAGTAGGCTATGTAGTATTTTTTGTCATTTTTGACAATTTACTATAGTAGGCTATGCAGTATTTTTTTGTCATTTTAGATAACTTGCTATAGTAGGTGGTATTTTTTGTCATTTTAATCGACTTACTAGTATGTGGTATTTTTCTCAATTTTAGATGACTTACTATAGTTTTTTTGTATTTTTGTCTTTTTAGATGACTTACTACATAGTATGTAGTATTTTTTGTCATTTTAGACTACTTACTAAAGTATGTGGTATTTCTTTGGCATTTTAGACGGCTTACTATATATGTGGTATTTTTCTCAATTTTAGATAACTTACTATAATATGTGGTATTTTTTGCCATTTTAGACGAATTACTATAGAATGTAGTATTTTTTGTCATTTTAGATGACTTACTATAGTTTGTGGTATTTTTTTCTATTTCAGAGGACTTACTATAGTTTTTGTATTTTTTGTCATTTTAGAGGATTTACTGTAGTATTTGTTTTTTTCTCTCAATTTTAGATAACTTGACAAATTGAAGTTTGTCAGGTTTTTATCTGAGGTTAGCTCTGATATTTGAACCCTGATCTTCCTACACCAAAGTCATGTTGTTTAAGTTTAGTTTGATTAAATAGAAACATTTAACCAACAAGCTTTGTTCCTTCAGCTGCCTCTTGATGGACCTGCAGAGGAAACAAGTGTGAGCAGAAAGGATTTTAAACCTCAGAACAAATGGCTCACAGCAATGAGGAGGCAGCTGCGAGAATGAAGGTTTGATTCCTGACGTCAGCTGGCAGGAATAACTTCCACCTGCAGTGATTGTAAACATTAAACCTGATGAATAAAAACCAGCAAAAACAATATTAAAGTAATACAGGTTTCAAGTATGATCTCAGATTAGGTTCACCTCAAAAAACTAGTTGTAAGTCACTGCCTTTTAATAAATAAAGTACAATTTTATGTTATGTTTAAGTATTTAGGAAAGGGAGCATTTCTAATAACTGGAAAATGTATAGTTTTCAATACATTCTTGAATCAAAACTAAACATTTTTTTCCATCAATTTTATACTTTGCTGATAAAAACAAAACAACTCAGGGAAACAGGTCTTCAGAGTCAACTTCAGTTCTACAATATAACCACTTACTGTAGTCTGGTGGTGAAGTTACCTGACTTTGGTACAGGAAGATGACAAGTTCAAATCCCAGTGCTAACTCTGGCAGCAGACTTTTGAAATATTTCTTCACTTTCACCCAGGTAATTGGCTAAACTTAGGGAAGTAAAACCTTTGTATAAGAGCTGGCAGGCAGTCCAGTGGGTAAGTCCCATGGCTGTTGGTGCATGAATGATCTGGGGTGCAGGAGTTCAAATCCCAGAGCCAAAATTAGCTCCTCAATGAGTGTCTGAGAGAGAAACACATTCATCAGATTCAGCAAAGGGTGTTTGAAGTTCCACCCCATCATCAGATCTTTAATCCTATAGGAAACTTACAAAGTACCTTCTGCTGATGAATTTGTTCCTGTTGAAGACACTTAATAATATAGGTGCAAAATCTAGAATCAAACACACTCATAAACTGAAGTTAGTGATAAATTAGCTATGTGTGATGGAGTGAGTCGGGAATGGGTGGGGGGTTGGGTTTGGGGGTGTGAGTGCGAGAGACTGAGACTAAAAGTAGATGCAAAAGTAGACCCTGGTCAGGAAGCCCAGCAGATGCCGCCAGCTTTTATCTCTCTTTTAACCAGGTTAAGCCAGAAGAAACAAAGGGAGGTAAACCAGATTTTGGGAGAGCTGGTGGATAGTCCAGTGGGTTAGTTCTTTGGCTCTTAGATCAAAGGTTCATGGGTTCAAATCCAACAACCAGCTGAAATTCTGCACTCAGTTGTGAGCACATTTCTTTCTCAAACTAATTGAGAAGATGACTTGGGGATTTGAACTCCTGCACCCCAAATCATTGATGCATCATCAGCCATGGAATTAACCCACTGGGCTGCCTACCAGTGCTCATGAAATGGTTTTACTTTCCTAAGTTTAGACAATTACCTAAGTGAAATTGAAGAAATCATTCAAAACTACACAAACTAAGTTTGTCCACATTGTGTTACCAAAGCTTGTATTGGGATTTGAACCCACGTACAACAGATCATTCAAGCCCCAACAGCCACAGAACTAACCCACTGGGCTGCCTGCCAGGTTTCATGCAATGGTTTTACTTCCCTAAGTTTAGACAATTACCTGAGTGAAATTGAAGAAATATTTCAAAATGGTGGTTGTACCCATTGTGTTACCAAGCTTGTATTGGGATTTGAACCCTGGCACCACATACCACTCTTGAACCAAGAGCCATGGAATTAACCCACTGGACTGTCTGCCATCTCTCATGGAATGGTTTTACTTCCCTAAGTTTAGACAATTACCTAAGTGAAATTGAAGAAATCTATCAAAATGATGGTTGTTCACATTGTGTTACCAAGCTTGTATTGGGATTTGAACGCAGGCACCACATATCACTCTTACACCAACAGCCATGGAATTAACCCACTGGACTGCGTGCCATCTCTTATGGAATGGTTTTACTTCCCTAAGTTTAGCCAAATGCCTGAGTGAAAGTGAAGAAAAATTTCAAAACTGTGCTAAGTTTTTCCACTTTGTGTTACCAAAGCTTTTGATTGGGTTTGAACTCTTGAGCTTCCAACACCACAGTCTTATGACTTCACCACCAGGCTAAATCCAAGTCCACACAGGGCCTTTTTTAATTCCCCTAAGTGTTGCCAATTACTCTTGTGAACGTTAGTAAAGGTTTCAAATAGTGCAAAGTAGGTTTAGATGAATGTTACTAAAGTTGGGACAGGGATTTGAACTCTTGA
>JARVJO010000180.1:5667672-5680851 GCA_031762555.1 Cynodonichthys magdalenae | reverse complement strand
AAAGCTAGACGCATCAAGACGGGAGCTAAAAGCTAGACGCATCAAGACGGGCGCTAAAAGCTAGACGCATCAAGACGGGAGCTAAAAGCTAGACGCATCAAGACGGGCGCTAAAAGCTAGACGCATCAAGACGAGCGCTAAAAGCTAGACGCATCAAGACTGGAGCTAAAAGCTAGACGCATCAAGACTGGAGCTAAAAGCTAGACGCATCAAGACGAGCGCTAAAAGCATCAAGACTGGAGCTAAAAGCTAGATGCATCAAGACGAGCGCTAAAAGCATCAAGACTGGAGCTAAAAGCTAGACGCATCAAGACTGGAGCTAAAAGCTAGATGCATCAAGACGGGCGCTAAAAGTTAGAACTAATAAGTTTAATAATGCCCTTCAACACAGCAAAAAATGTCACACTTGTGTAACAAAAACAGTAAATGCAGAGGAGGAAGGAAGAGAGGTTAAAACAAAGAGCATAGAAAAAATAGTGGACACCACAAAGCCTTCATGAATTAACTTAACAGCTTTCTATTAATTTTCTTATTTACACCTTCAACCTCCACTGACTTAAAGATGCATCTAGAAAATCAACTTCCTAGAAGTAATGCCACATACCCTCAAAGTCCAGGTGGTTTTTAAATGACTGAAGCTTTAAAATAAATGGTTATTTGCGCCGGTACTGTTGAGCTCTTATTGGCTATATCTCCTGAAAATGTTGTTTTACAGAGAACTTACTAAAAATGCTAAATCCTGCTGACACATTTCAAGGCTGAAGTAGCATCGATAACTTTGGTTTTTAACACTTTCTTTCTGCTTGTGAACAATAAATTAAATACTTTAATGTTTAAGCAGCCTGTTTTCATTGAAATGTGAATAAATCTGAGACTTGCTTTACTGTTTGTTTTTGTCTCGTCTGTTGCTTCATTTTGAGAGCATTTGGTTGATCTCATGACTTTGTGTTAGCTGTTTGTGTAAGCGCTACAAATTACATCCATCACCTCAGTGACTTTCGTTGTACGATGAAAATAATTAGACATCTGTGCTCTCCTCCCTCTTCTTTGTTCCATCAGAGGACACGCCTCTCCAGGTGCAGATCTCAGCCTCCTCGTTATTTTGTCACTCACGCTGCTCTCTCCTGTCTCTCACTTTGTGTTTTCAGTCTAAGATGCCCTGAGGGGGAGAAGGGAAATGTAAATGGCTTCCAAAGTTAAAGATGCTGTGGTGTGGTACCAGAAAAAGGTAAGGCTCACTTCACTTGCAACATATACAGAAAATCTAACACTGTGCTTTGGTTTTGCATCTGTACATGATAGTAATTAATAGTTTATTAATATTTTTATTTAAAAGAATGTAGTCTAACTTCATATTAATTGTTTTAGAAAGTAAAATGTCATTAATTTTTGGTTAAAGGTGTTTCTGATAAATTAAATTTTGATGAAACAAAGCTGGAGGAGAAATATAATTGTAATTGAACAAATATTACAAATATTTTCATGTGTAGAGATGATTTTCCAAAAACTTTATGGTTAAAAAAAATAAATTCTGCAAGATCTATAATTTTGCACAGGAGCTTTAATTATTTGTTTTAAGGCAATATCACCATTAGTGTTTATAAATGATGACATCTTCATCGGTCAGGGTAAATCAGCAACATTGATGTTTTCTGAACTTCTTCATACGAAGTGAAATTGTCCTGCAGCTGCTTCAGCACAGTCTGCCCCAGGCTGGTGTTGTATGTCCTCTTGTTCCGGAGTCTCAGATATCAGATCCTTTGCTGGACCTCTTCACCGCTCAGCTTACACTCTTCTTCTGCCTCGTCATACCTGTCTGTCATTTCAGCCTCTTCTGTACAATCCCTGAGCTTTTTCTGTCTTTGCCTTTAATCCCTCCTTCTCTCTGATGTTCTGATTCCACTTGAAGACATAAATATACGTTCAGGTTTTTCTGACAGCAGACCACACTGAACATGATTCAACAGAGGTTGCAAACTTTAATTAAAGGTTTGCACTGAAAATGCTAGTTTCTGTAAGAATAAACAGTATTGTCAATAAAAAACAGCTTTTCATAGCTTTATTTTTGTTTATTTTAGCTCTTAAATGTAATGGTAGGGAACATTTAAGTCTGAAATGATGGCTTTATGACTTTCACAGGGTGTCTGGTTGTGTTTTTTGTCAAACTAAGCTTGTTTGGGCAGAAGCATCACCAGGAATGAATAAATCGTTTTTAAGGAGGGGTCACACTTCTCAACAGGGCGTCTTTATCCACAGCTTCTAATTTAAGTTGGTGAACTCCTCCTTTTTTTACATCATACTTTGTATTTCCTGTGCAACCTCTCCAGTTTTCTTGGTAATACACCTGTCATCACATCCATTAAAGTGATTGGTCAATCTGAAATAAAGTTCAGCTGTCCTGCCAGTTTCACAGAGGACTCAAAGTATCAAAAAGATCTTTACTTTGAAAGGTACCAGTCAGGAAAGTTATAAAAAAAATTATCCCAGGAGTAGAAATCCCATTAAATTCAGTGAAGAGAGAATATTTAACGACTGTCATTACCAAGAGTTGAATGTTTAGAAACTGGTCAGGCTGGCTGCATGTTTTGTACTGCATATGACAACACTCTGTGTTCTTCGTATGCCTGAACCCACATTGAAACACGATGGTGGCAGCATCATGATCTGGGGTTGCTTTTTCTCAGCTGAAACTAGGGTTTTAGTCAAGGTGGATGCAATTATAAACGGTTGCTTTTATGTGTTTTGTTAAAGCCTTCAGGTATCTGCTAGAAAGCTGGAAATAAAACATTTTTTAAAACTGCAATGACCCCCTGTGCAATCATCCAAATCAAAACAAGGAGAAAATTTAGGATTTGGAATGTCTTTGCCAGATTCTAGGCTTATCTATGCACAAGAGACGCTGCAATCTGACAAATTCACATTAGCAAGAAAGTGTTGACTGTGATTATAAAGTCAAGGTGTGGCCTTTCTAAGGAAATCATCATGAAATCTGAAGATGCTTGGGTAATTTATTAGTCCAAAGGTGTGTTCACTTAACAAACCAGCTTATTGCATTTCCTTTATTTTGTATTATTTTTCCTGCAACTTAACTTGAATTGGATGAGATGTGTGCTACAGTAAAGTTGTGCAGACGTTTTTTATCCAGTGCATTAATGTCCTGTTTTGAATAACAAATTTTATTAACTTAAGAAAAAAAACAATTGTTTAGTCAGGCAGAGCAGACTTTAAACACTAAATAACTAAAGTAGATGGAAAGTTGAGACAGTGTTTAATGTCTGAAACACCCTTAGAGGACCTAAACTTTTATATATAAGAAAATAAAAATAAGTGGCGTGTTTCTACAAAAGGAGTCACCAGTTTGAAACTGATTGTGACATCTGCAGCTCCTCCGTCTCTCTCCAGCCTGCAGGCAGTGAGTCACAGTGTATTTCTGACTCCGTGTCTGGACTCTAGCTACAAATAGACTTGGTGGTGTTTGTCGAGGCAGCCAATTTTTTTTTTTTTTACTCCACTGAGTTGAGATGAGCTCACATCTCAGCGACGGCACAGTCAGCCTTGTAGTCTGTATCTTCCAGGTGCCAGACGGATTCTGTGTTTGTGTCTGACTCACGGATTAATGTTGCAGAAGTAAAAAAAAACAGCTCAGTTTGTTTGGAAGGTGAATCAGCTTTATTGCAAATATTTTAGTAATAAGCAACACCTTTGTGATTGGCAGATTAAATTTTATTCCCATGAACTAAAACTCATGGGTTATTTGTGTGAATTGTGTTTTAATATGTTCGTAGACATTCGCTGTTCATGTTTTTTGGACGTGGGTAAAATCGTTGATGTTATTAACTTTACAAGATCAGAAAGTGTTAGTTTGAAGAAGCCCTGTGGATTCAGTGGGATGATGGTGTTTATATATATCGAGGGTAGCGTGTGTTGAGGATTCAGCTACCCCCATCAAATATTCTACAGTTACATCACAATCACATGATTTTCTAACACCACGAACTAATAAGATTCAAATCTTTAAAGGAGACATGTGCTGCTTGTAAGTCCTTCTTTTTCACATTTAAATTATTCAGTTTGGGTCTATATAAAGTGAAATAGCAATGCTTTGTTCTGAATTCCTCCTTATTAGCCGTGTTTCTATCAACATTTTTTAATTCGCATTTTGAAGTATCGCATTAGAAAAGGTGACTGGAAACGGCCTGATTCGAAAAAAACTTCCTCTAATGCACAAAAACGTTTATTCGCTCGCTTGAGGTGGTTTTGAGGTTTTTTGAAAAAGAGTTAATGCGCGAAAAAAGCTGGAAACACATTTGCCGAATAAGTTCTGACGTAGCGAACATTTTACCTCACATGTTGATCAGCTGTTCCCGCTGTCTGTCCAGTAGCAGTCCAGAGCGACTGCAGCTGGACCCTCCTCCTGCTGTCGGCGTCAGTTATTCCCATAATGTGAAGAGAATTACATTTCTTTTCCTACATCTCCAGACAGCAGTAACATCGCCAAAACTAGTTGATATGACAGAATAAGTACAACTTTCCTGATAGTAGCAACACGTTCCTGATAACTTCTCGCCGTTGTCGTGGGATGTGTATCCCTGCGAGTTTGCGACTCCTACTTCCTGTTTACTACAAACATGCGTCTGTCATAATTACACTTTGCGTAGCCTGGTTGATTCGCTTCTAGCCAGTTGATGGAAACGCGTTTGATTCGCATTTCTTCTTTTTTTTATTTTTGCAAAATGTAAAAAATTTGCTCAAAATTCGAATTAAAATTGGATGGAAACACGGCTACTGTAACTCTACAAGCCCCTCTTTCACCCCTTTTCTGAGTTGTGTCTCAGATTAACTCATATTGAGGCTGTCTCTTTAAATCCAAATGAGGCGCTCCACACCCCGCCCCCCTCCAGCTTCCAGACCGGTCCATTCTAGTTTGATAGAGGGGCTTATACAGCTGCGCAGAAACTTCTTATTTGCATTAACAAGTGCATTTAACGACTAAAAAAGGGGATTTTGCATGATCTGTCCTCTTTTAAGGGTTAAAATAAAATCTCTTCCACTGTTTTCTGCTGGTTTGGAATAACTCAATCTTTTTACTGGTGTCAGATGTTCCCACTCACGCCACATTAAGCTGCTAGTATTGTGTTCCTGTAACCTCAGACCACACCTAAACACCATTGTGCAAATATGTGATTCCCACAAACAGGTGAGAAATTTCCCGTCTCAGCCAAGTTTACAGTCTGTTCAAAGACTGGAAGGAAGTAGAAGGTGGAGGGCGACGACTCGCACAGATAAAAATGAAACGTTGAACTGTTGAAAGTGTTATTTATTTAGCTTTATCTTGATTTTATTTTTTACAGATACAGAGCTTGACTGGTACACTCCAAGTATTCCTGCATTGCTTGGCATGATTTTAAACAGGTTTTATGCCATCTGTTGGTGCTCAGAATATGTGATCGGAATGACTCCGAGCTAACTACGTGCCAGATTTTAGCATTATAAAATAATACAAAAATGGCTTTAATTCCATCAGTTTTATTGTTTGGCAAGGTCGATTATCTGAAATCAGGTTGTCTCTAAAAGCTAAAGACTTGTATTTAAATCTGTCAAGTGATTCATGAAATATTTTGCTAACACTCACTCAGTTACAGAGTTTCCATGCCAGCAAGAGGTAATAACAGATGAAACATGTTTTTGTGTAAACCTGTGTTGCAGTGATAGTTATGTAATTCTCTCCTTGATCACGCCTCCTCCTCCTCCTAATAATTGTTGTCATGGTGACACCATCATTGCTGCGCCGACGCACTTCTTCTTGCCTGCTGGTTTGCTCTCCGTCCTCTAATTTGCCTCTCAGATCATTGCAGCATGAAATTATTCTCAGCAGAGACGGTGAATCTTAATGTTAGTTCATCACAAGTGAAAATATTTAATCTGACCTCCTGTTAAAGCTTATTTTTGTTTTTATTTTTAAACAGTTTTCATTTAGAGGCAGAACAGTGAGAGCCAAGAGTTTGAGTGTTTGTTTATCAAACAGATATTTTATTTCAAGGGGAGTAAATGAGGTAAAGAGTGATGTAAGGATGTGTGTGTGGAGATAAGAAGATTTACAATCCTGTTTATTTTACTCGGCCAGATCACAGCTACCTCTTGACTCTGATGTAACAACAGGTGTGTGTGCGTGTGTGTGTGTGTCGTTCATCTTCCTGCTCTGTAGTTTGGTCATGTTAGCCCTTCAACTGTCCTTTGTGCACTCCGAATATAATCTGTTAAAAGTTCCTGACAGGGAATATATGAAGAAGTATCATCTTGTCAAATTTCAATGTCAAAAAGCTGCCCTGGAGTTTCATTTCTCCACGTTTCCACATTTTTATTTGATGATAATTCATATGTGTAATATAACATTTTTAAATAATAGTTTTAGAAGTTTTAAACCTGTTTTTAAAAGACTAAAATCAAGTTTTAGAGACAATTTCCTCCTGGAAACGTCAAGAGGACTGAAAGAAAATCCCTATTCTGTCTTTAGGCAACACTAACTTTTTATCTTAAGTTAGCTTCTATTATGTTAGAAAGCTTGAAACTTTATTTATTCAGGCTAACAAGCTGCAAAGGTTTGGCTAAGGTACAGTGAGTCTAATATGTTTTTTTGCCTTCTTTAATCAGTAAAGTTAAGAATTAAATGTGATATTTTTATTGCAATATTTGCATTGGAGCAATTTGTACAGCTAGGCTAAGGTTAAATGAGTTTAATAATAAAAAAGTGACTCAGACCGAGCCTACTGGTACATCCTGCTTTGTCTTAAGATTTAATGATGTTTTTGAGCTGCATAAAAAATACCAAGTTACTTGTGTAACACAGGTTCTATCAGTCATGGCTTCAGTTGGTGTTTATGAGATGTTCAATGTGAGCAGGAAGTTTAGCTGGTTTTGTGATGGCGAGTTAATCAGATAAATTGATGAGTCACTCAAATCATATTTGTTGGTGCAAATTACATCCAGGCTCTGGGTCAACCTCGTTTTTAGGGTTAGATGGTGCAGTCATCATTAAAGTGCACATCTCAATAAATTTCCTTATTGGTTCTTCAGAGGTTGCTACAGGGAGTAATCCTACCTGCATCCATGTATACCTCCTCTTTCTTTGTCCTGTCAGCTGCAGCTTTAACCTCCTACTAAAACTATCTCAGTCTGGCCTCTCTAACTTTATCTCCCAGTCGTTCAACCTGTTCTGCACCTCTGATGACCTCATTCCTAATCTTATCCATCCTCGTCACTCTCAAGGACAACCCTCAACATCTTCAGCTGAGGCTGATATTTCATTATCTCGTTCAACATTCATGTGTTTTTAAAGTGTTTCATATTCGAAGTAAAAGCTATTTTCAACCGTAATACACTTTTTTTATGTTTTGTCTCTTTGTGTTCTTCCTTTCCTTGTCTTTGGCATTTCTCCTCTTTCCTTCAATCTTTAATGAGTTCTCATTAAAGATGCAGACTTTCCACTGACAAACATGCATGGTGACCCACACTGGATGCCTTGGAGACACACTGATCTGCTGAGTTCCAGTCACTCTGTGTTCCCATGTCTCTGAAACACATACTTTGAATAAAAATAGCAATCCATGACCTTGGCCGTGTGATGTTGAGCAGCTAAATCCCTCTATTATTATCTCACACTGTTTTGTCTGTCTTAGATAGTTTCCACATTAAACTCCATTTCTTTGGTCAGATTTTCATCAGTGCATATTTTAAACTCCATTAGATATTTATGCTCACTTCATGTAAAATATATCTGTTGAAAAAATGCTTCTTTATGGTTTCTGATCCTCCTCCATCTGTGAGAAATAACTTCAGGACTGGATGGTTTTATCTAAAAAAGGAGATTCTTGCAGACTGCACTGCAGCTGGACATTAGATTCACTTTAGATAAATAATCAAAAGAAACTAGATTTGAATAGAAAAAAACAGTGAATGAAGGCAAGAAACCAACAAATTACACTCTTCTTACAAAAACGCCTAGCTCCAATAATTCAGTCAAGTAAATTATTTTATGTTAATCCAGAAAAAAATAGTGTCTTCCTTTCAGATTACTAATTAATTTTTAACTGTGCCAAATTTTGAATATTTTTCTTTCCTGTAATTGATTAGTTCTGATAGTTTATTTGAGTCATGTCAGGTTAGTAGATTATTATTTTTTAATGTGTACTAATTTGCATTGAGACGTTGAGAAGTGAGTGAAAGTTTATCCAAAGTTGGGTTTAGGACCTCATTGTGGGTCTTGATTAAAAGGATGAAGAAATAAAGTGAAAGTCTCTGTCAGGTTGCATAAATGTTCTTTATTTTCGTTTATCTTTTTCAGATTGGCGCCTATGATCAGCAGATATGGGAGAAATCAGTGGAGCAAAGAGAAATAAAGGTCAGTTTGTTTGTTGTTTCTCTGTTCCTGTTTTTCCTGTTTTTCTTTCTCTGCATTTTTCTCCAAAACTCTTCTTCTTCACTGTTTTATCCTTTCTCTGACTTTCACTTCTCCATCTTTGTTTGAATCGCTTTGTGTTGCCTCTCACTGTGCCATCCAGTTATTTTCCACTTTTTAACTTTTTGCTCTCTGGGTTGTGGGGGGGGACTCACCTATCCATTTCACCTCTCATTCTCCTCTGTCCATCTTTCCCTCCTCCTCTGCAGTTTATTTCTCTGGTGAGTACGAAGCAGAGAGGTTGATCCTCCTGTTTCCCACAGTGCATGTCTGCTCACCCTGTAGACACGTAGCTCGTGGTTGGTTTGATGTTAGTTTACTAACCCCAGCCTGGGTTATGAACGGTGCAACTTTGTTGAATCAGCTCCAGCTGCAGGAAAAAGAAACTTGTAAATGGAGGGAACTTGTTGGGTGTGAGCGCAGCATGATGAGGCAGGTTGTATGGAAAAATCCAGACTTCTCATGACGACATTTTATTTAACAAAATGCATAAAGATTGTGTTTTTTTTTTTTTTAATTCACATGAAACTAACTGCACAGAAATATTAGATTTGAGGTTACATACTGCATCATGACCTTGTTTAAAGAGTTATTGTTTCAAGATAAAATCATCTGTTTGCTATGTTTAAACTTTGACACACTCCTTTTAAAATAAGCTGCTTTATTTGTTGCAAGTTATTCATGGTGACGAAGGTGTGTTTAGTTGGGGCATTGTGCCTCTCCTCCACTTCAGTTCTTTTTTTTCATGGTTTCACCTCATTCTGTGAGCAGAGAGGGTGGAAACATTAATGAACTCAGCTGTGTGACCTTGGCTTGCTTTGGTCAAGTAAAACGTTTCTCTGCAGATTATCAGTGCTGCAGTGATAAGGTGTGTGTCTCCCTCACTCCTACTTTATATGGACTCATAAAACCTAAAACAGTCTCTCATAAAACAAGATTAACTGTTTGATGTGTAATTTTACTGTAGCTCTATTTTTAGCACTTTGCACCAGTGTTTTATAACGAGTTACGCTGCCTGATGACCTTTTTGTTTTAATTTGCTTCCTAATTAAATAAATAAAAAACAATACAAAAAGATTAAGTTGTACTCTTTGTAAATGTAATGAATAGCAAACTTTATTCTATAATTAAAAAAAAGAATCCCAGAAGGGGGAAAAGAAAATATCGCCCCCTACTGGTGCAAACAAGAAGGGCAATATCTTATTCTGTGCAGGACAGATGGTGCAATAATAGCAGCTTTTATTAAAAGACTAGATGCAGTTCAGCTTTTCAAAAAAAAAAAAAAAGAATATATATAAACATAGCTGTGGTATGTTCTTTAGAAGAGTTTCACTAATAAACGGGTGAAATACACAATTTTTGTGCCTGTTTCAGTTTAGATTGCACATTTATTCAACAGATTTGTGCCTAAATACGTTAAAAATATCTAATTTCAAAATGCCAACTGGTTCTTCTCTTGCTTCAGTCCCCTGTTAAACTGGTACAAATTTAGCTTCTTAATAATTAATATAAGGACACGTAAACCATCATTAAAAGAGGAATATTGTGCAAACTTTGTTTCTTTCTTTATGATTTAATGAGTTTGCAGTGAGCTTCTTTAATGCTCCACCAATCATTCAGTGAGGCAGCATCTACTTGATGAAGATAAGAGGCTATAAATAGTCCAGAGAGGACGGACGTCTCTCTGAAGGACTTCACTGCTGCAATAAATCTGCAGCCCAGAGGAAACTATTGATCCTCTGCTTTTAGTCCCACTGCTCATGTTCACCCTGACATGTCTCCTTTTTCTGAACAAAGACTCTCACAAAGTGTATCAGCTTGTTGGCCGTGCCATTTAAAGATAAAGGGCTTCCAATCAGAGTGTTAACTGATAACACAACTTGATTGGCCTGTGTAAATATTGGTAAGAGAGCCAGCAGGAAGCACGAGTTCAGCTCTTCAGAGAAACCGCAGGAGTTTATTTTATTTGCTCAGTCTGGCGTTAGAGGGGTTTTAACAGTGTGGGGGTCTGAGGAATGAAGCTGTTACACGTTGGTGTTGATTTGTTGGAGCGAGCTCTTCTATTTGTCAGATTAAACAACCCATCGGTGAGGAACAACACAAATCACTGAGACTTTAAAATGAGCAAAGAGGTTCTATGATAGTGGATTTTTGATGGAAAAAAAAACTTGGCAAAACCATGTTCAAATTGAAGTTACACAGATGAACTGAGAGCATAAATACCCTTTTTTACACAATAAAAGTTGTTTTTTTATTACATTTTTTTCTGATTTGTGGTAAAACATTAGTTTGCAGGTTGATGACATGCTGTTGAGTTTTACAACAAAAGCTGTTTTGTGCAAAAATATTTCCAGATTTTAGACCTTTTCTTGTTAATTATTTTTCTTTTAGTGTTGCTAAAACAGTAAATGTTTATATGAAACATGGTGTCCACTGCCTTGAGGATGAAACAAAGTGTTAACTGCAAAGTTTTTTTTTAGCTAGTCAGTGAGTCATTTCAGCCCTTGAACTCAGCCAACTCTCACCAGTTAAACACATATTCTTGGGTTGAATGTTTGAGCGTCAGGCCCCTCAACCTCATGCAAATATTTAAACCATGCAACGCAGCTATACACAGAATTTGGTTCATGCACAAAAAAGCCACATGATTTTCATAATTTAGTGCTCCTAAAGCTTCAGTGCAGCATTATTTTCTCGCCTGGCAGCACACAAACCGCCTGCATCACAGGAGGAAGTGAAAACTGATGCAGGAAGGAACTTCTTCACAGGCTCATGAAACTAACAAAGCACCAGCTGTGGGGAAAAATGAAATGACAGCTGGTTTTGAAGGTCTAAGAGACCTTTAGGTTTCTACAAAAATCTGCTGAGTAGATGCTGGAGGTAGATGTCAGCCTCGTAGGTGTAGATGCACAAAGCTGTTAAACAGAGTGAAGCCTGTAGATGTGTGAATGCACGGTGTGTCCACTCATAAAATGCTTTAATTTCTGGAGGTTAGGGACTTTTGTGCCTTTGTGGTGTTGACCTACCTCTGTCTCTTCCTGCAGGGCTTGAGAAACAAGCCAAAGAAGACGGGACACGTCAAACCAGATCTTATAGACGTGGACTTAGTTAGAGGTAAGAGTTTTGTTTTAGGACCTTTTCTGGCATCACCTACAATGTCAAAACTGGTAGTCCTAATGGGAACCAAAGTACGGTCTTCATACTGTGGAACAAGATTTTCAGGTTAGAGTTTAGGTTAAAGGCTAAAAGGTAATCCCTTTAGGCTGTGACCACTCAGAACTACAAGAAAATGGGCAAATTCTCCATTAATCTCACTGAATTCTTAGTTTTCAACCAGACCGTTTTTAAAACCACAGCTCGTATTGTTGGCCGTGCACATTATTTCACTGCCCAGCTCTGTCTACACACATGCTCCTTTTCAGGTGTCAAAATCCAGAGACGGGTTGGAGATTCCTGCAGCAACACCGTTCAAAACCTAAACGACAAGACTGCAAGCTTCTGCAGCTCAAGCAAGGAAATGGAGAACTCTGTTAAATGATATTAGTCATCTTGTCTCCAACATCACAGCTCTTCAGATACTGAATTAATGTGAACTGAGTTACGGTCAGGGTTTAATGTTGATAATATTCAGGGTTAGGCTACATAAATGAAGTGTTTGAGTGGATCAAACTCTTTTGATGATTGTGCTGCAACAAACTCATGCCGTATCATCATATCGCCGTTTCTATTATCTCTGCCTTTGCTCTCATTATTCAATTATTCATCAAAGCAGGAAACCCTATCCTCACGGTGAGAAAGATGATCAGGACAGAGAGTGGAAAAAGAAAGGAGATAAGGAGAAAAGTGATCCGTGGAGACGAAATCAGGTCATTTTGTGTCGTTTTTCAGGTTCAGCGTTTGCCAAGGCCAAACCCGAGAGTCCGTGGACGTCACTGACCAGGAAGGGCATCGTCAGGGTCGTCTTCTTCCCGTTCTTTTATCGGTGGTGGATCCAGGTCACCTCCAGGGGCATTTTCCTCCTCTTGTTGGCGCTCTACCTGCTACAAGGTAGGACCGCCCACAGCTCTGAACCTCAGGACCTGAATTAGTTCTGCTGTTTTTGTCCTTACAGTTCACATGTTCCTGCCAACAGTTAGTTGTCACTAAACATACATCAGTGTTTTCCACCACCAGAATAAAAAAAACACTTTTACTTTTCATAATTTCCTCCACCCTTCCTGTTCACTCATTTCCTCCACAGAGCACAAAACAAACACACCTCCTTGATGTTTTGACGCACAGACAGGCCTAACTTGTTTATTCCACACACGTTACAAGCACCCTGCTAATATTAAGTCTAAATTTTCAAACTTTCAGGCCTCTGGAAATAATTCAGAAACACATCCAGGGTCCTCATGTATAAAGGAGTGCGCAGCTTTCACACTAAGAGTTGGCGTACAGACAATTTAGAAAAGTGAGCTGCACAAAAAAATTCATATGTATAAAACCGTGCGCATGCATGTTTCTGCGCACATTTCCTTTATACATCCCAACAAACGTGGAACTGTGCGCACCTCAGACTCCTCCCCTGACACACCTGTATTTAAATATGTAAAATAGATGCAAATGTGTCCAACATGTGTTTCTGCTTAGATCCTGCTCTCTGCACGATCAGAAATGATTTCTAGATGCAGGAAAATGATGAATTAAATGGAGAACGAGAGAAAAAAATGTCTAAATAAGTA
>JARVJO010000180.1:5656308-5667572 GCA_031762555.1 Cynodonichthys magdalenae | reverse complement strand
AATTCACACTTTGTATTTTCCTCAGCTGTGTGTGTGTCTCTCAGGTGTGTGGTCTCTGTTTATCGACATGACAAAAAATCTTTATATTTAAATAAATATATAGATTATGTAAATAAATCTTTACAGTTTCCAGTGGACTGAGGTTGTTATGATAATTTTTAGGCTGCTCTGTTTTCTTGAGGTTAAATGAGGTTCAGGTTTAAACAATAAAAGCTCAAACTTAAAGTCTAACATCGTGTTCAGACGCTTCTTACATCCAGAAAACAGAATAAAGTCATATTTCTGTGGATTCAGCTCAGATTTATGACTTTGTGGGTTAAAATTGTCGACTGAAAAACTTTGCGTGGCTGCCACATTCTCACGGCAGGTGAAAAATGTGCGTATATTTACGCACTCTTTCACACAACGTTGGTTTTGATACATCCTGACGTGTGCGCAGAACCTGGCGCTCGCTACTTTTTTGTGCGTACGCACCGTTTATACATGAGGACCCAGGTGTTTACACTGTTGTTTGTCTTCCTCACAGTGGCAGCAGCAGTGCTGTACGTCACCATCCCTCAGCCTCATGGGATACCGGCCACAGAGGTGTTCGGAGCCATCTGGCTCATGTTGTTGCTGGGAACCGTCCACTGTCAGATCGTCTCCACCAGGACCCCCAAACCGGCCTCCAGCAGCGGGGGGAAGAGGCGCAGGCAAGTGGGAACACGGTGACAGGATGTTTAATGTGTGATCAGGAAACAAGACGAGGGAAGGAGTCATGAGATGAAGCATAGATCCAGAAACTAGAGCAACTTTTTCAATATTGAATGAATTAATCTTTTTACTGCTTTGACCATTTTTCTGACTTCTCTACAACATGAAGTTTTCGGAGCTTGACTTAAAAATACTTGAATCCTATAAACATTTACACCTAAAAGCTTTAATACTTGCTATAATAACAGTTAGGAAAAGCTTTAGTGTTATTAAGTTAAGAAATGTATAACTCTTATAAATTGTTTAGAAATGTAATGAAACAAGTTTTGTTTGAGGGAGTGGTGTGTGTTTGCTGTGCTTTAGTGTTTACGTTTGCAGTTTTTTTGGTTTGTTTTGCACGTCAGAGTGCGGCTGCTGTGTTTAACGATGAGACAATTTTCAGACTGAAAGAAAATTGATCCATAAGGGAAAAGTTCACATTTATTTTATCCACCACAGGAAGTTTAGTAGCAGATTTGTGATTCACTTGATTGGAAAAAGGAACATTAAGTAATATTTGGTTCCTTTATACTCCAGGTTTATTTTACACACTGTGGCGTTAAATACAAACTAAAAATGTCAAAATGTTCCAAAAGAAATCTGACTTCATACGCTGAAAGGTTACTTGGATACATGGTTTTATTTACAAAACAAAACAGTAATCTTTGGTTAGAAGAAAAGTCTAAACAACAGGTACTTTGTTGCAACCATCCCAAAAATATTATTGTGTTGACCAGGTATTCAACATGACTCAGCACATACGATAATTCCTTCAACGCTGAGTCATGGTAACCACTCCCTGCTATCTGTCTATTATATGATTATACTTTTGTAGAATTAAAAACCCAATGATTGTTTCTTTTGGGTTTTTTTATTCTTGTATCTGCAAAGGTGTCCCCCAGGTACCAGTCTTTACTTTAAAACACCAAACCTGTAATTTCTCTCTCTCTTAAACTGTTGTTGTGACGTTTATCAGTCAGGCACCTGGTGGACACAGAGCTGTAGTTTAGATACTTCTTGGCTCACTTCAAGTCTCTCTTTAATCTCCATTCTTTCCAAACTGAAGGAAGTTGAGGAAGGCATCTCAGATGGAGGTGCATAGGGAAGGCGACGGGTCTAGCACTACCGATAACACACAGGAGGGGGCGCCACACTCTCACTCAGCCAGCGCCTCATACAGCCTGGGTGCTTTCTTCCAAGATTTCTGGCATGATATCTGTAAAGCTGGGTGTGTATTTTCATTTCCAGTCTTCCTGTGATGAGATGATGTGGAGAGACGAGGCTGCGCTCGATCCAATCTGTACATTCATACAAACCCTGAATTATTTTCATTTTTAAACTGAAGAGTCAGCCTCGCCTCAGACCTGACCTCTGCTTCTTAGCTGCAACATCCTTTAGAATCGATCCAGGTAGATTCAAACTGAAACGTGCACTTTTAAATCTGACTTATTTATGAGCAGCTGGGGGATTTTGCAGCTTATTATGATTGTTACCTTGCTGACTAAAGCTTTGCTTTAAAGAAGCATGTGGGAGTTCTGATAAATAAACAGTTCCCACCTCTCCTCATGCTTTTACCTGAACCAGCTTTCAGCAAGCTGCAGCAGTGTGGGACATTCATTCATTATTGTTGGCACTTTCCCTAGTGACTTATTATTTATTTCGACATTTAAACCTTTAAAAAGATAAATTACTGAGCATACTGCAGTATTTTTTACCGTAAATCATAATATAGATGTAATGTTTGCACTAAGTGTCATTTCAGGAGAAGCCTTTATATCACATTTTACTTTCATTTTGCATGAATGTTCCACAGTGTTGATCTGAATGCATTCTGCTTTTTGGCGTGCCTGCTTTCAATACTAAAATGACGAACTGGTTCTACTTGCCACCCTGCTAACGGTCTCGCCTCCCCCGCAGATCTAAAAAGTCCAAGCTCTCCATCGATAAGTCGACAGAGACTGATAACGGTTACGTGTCGCTGGACGGCCGGGTGACCAACCGCAGCAGCGAGGAGGGTCTCCAGCTCCACGAGCAGAGATGTGATTTATTAAACCAAGGCGATGAGATGTGCTGGAACCCACAGGTCCAGCCCACACACGCTCACCCGGCCCGCAGCCCAGGCCTGCTCCGCCCCAGCAGCAACAAGGTGATCCATCATAAACTCTGCCCGTTTATTGCTTCAGCTCTGAGAATCCACCCCGTATCTGTCGCCTCTGGATTAACTAAACGTGTTCTGGTTTTTAAGGAGCCGGCGTCAGATGAAGCATCGAGTGAGGAGGACCCCGAAGCGTCCTACAGCACCCTCCGCAGGGGAGTGGAGAGAATGAACAGCGACTGTGCGCTCAGAAACCGCAAGAGTACGCACCATTACAAGAAACACTACACTGTGGAGGTAAATGACACATTTTAATTCAAACATACAGTCTGCATACAGGTTTAAAAACAAACTCCTCTTGTGTCCAGGATGTCCCCAAATCTGGGACCAGCTGCAGCTCCAGATGTTCCAGTCTGAGAACTCAGGACTCCGAGAGCACTCGACACGAGTCCGAGACGGAGGACTTGATGTGGGAAGACTTCCTGCACTGTGCAGAGTGCAGATCGTCCTGCACCTCAGAGACAGGTGGGAGACGGAGGTTTGATCAGAGACAGATATCTGCTGGTTACAACATTTAAATGACTGCTTCTCACTGCTCCTCAGAGGGGGAAGCAGGAGGGACGTCTGTGTGTCCTCCAGCTAAAAAGGAGTACAGAGACGACCCCTTCCATCAGGTCTGTAAACCTAAAATTACCACCAGTTGCATTTTAAAGGTATAGTCTGGTCATTCTTGAAGTGATGTTCAAATATTTTTCTGAAATGATTTACCAGAGTGAAAGAAAGTGACGCTAATTGATGTTAAACAGTCTGTGTACTTCTTAGTTATTTGATTTTCATTTTGAAAACGACATGAATTTACTGTTTCAGCCCTGAGAGTATCTGTCACCCCTGGATACACAGCAATAACTTTATTGAAAACAAAAAATGGATAATTATTCTATTTTCATTTCATACTCAAAAACAGGAAAACAGAAGCTTAACACTGATGTAATGTAAGACCATTTAAAGTGAAGCTAGTTAAATAACTGTTTAATAACAGGCGGCTTTAATTAACAAACTACTTTTGCATTTCTTTAACTAATTGCAGACTGTATTTTTTATTATTATAGCTAAAACAGTTATTTGACTAGCTCCACATTGAATGGTCTAATAACAGGATGAATAAACATGTTGTACTTTATAACTACAGTATTTATTCAAGTATAATATGAAAAATTAAATCCATAAAGTCATCCACAAAGTTGGGGGTAGTACTATACTCGGATCAAAATTTTAACTGAAATATTGGCCTCATTCACAAAATGCTTTATGTACCTTTTTAGTACATATGTTGCTAAAATAAAAATTAAAAAAGACCAATACAACAGTCAAATTATCATTTTATTGATTTGTATAAAGATTACAAAGGCTAAAAAATCCGGAAATCCGTATTAAATTAGAGGTAGTATGAGAATTACATTTTTTATGTTTTCAAAGCCAAAAAAAAGGGGGTTATACTATACATGAGATCATTTTCTACACAAATAAATACGGTAGGTAACCAGGCAGCTACAATAAATAAACATTAGCTAACTAGTTTGATATTCTTTACCAGGTGTCAGCTGATAGTTTGTATCACTGATGATTCAAACTGTTTTTGCCTCTGCAACTTTTTCCCCAAGAGGTCCAATGGTGAGAACCTTGAAGCCCCCGCAGGTTCCACAGGACAGCGTTGAGTTGCCTTGACAACGGCGCTAAACTTTTGGTTTGACAAAAATAAAAGAGTAAGACTGACTTCTTTTTGAGTTCATAATGGAAACAGAATAACGATTTGTCGTTCATTTTTCAATATCTGGTTTTTAAAACAAAAATCAAATGACCAAAAAGTACACAAACTGTTTTGGCAAACATCATATAGACCCTGTACTGGTGCTGAATATCTGCCAGGAGTTCAGTAAACTTCTGCACCAACTGCATCTAACAAACTGTGCAAAAGTGTAAAGGTTTACTACCATTAGTTTAGCCTGGAGAAAAACTTTATCCTGATCACTTCAAAAATCACCAGATTATCTCTTTACCCTCCTGCTGCCTTTGGGTCAAAATGACCCCTGAAGCGTCGTTTTTAAAACTGGCCTCGGGTCACTTTACCAGCAGCAGGGTAAACCATGTTTGTCTTGGCTGCAGGGTCACGTTCCTTGGCTGCACAGCTCCAACCCCGGCCTGGAGAGAGTGAGCGCCATCGTGTGGGAGGGAAACGAGTGCAAGAAGGCCGACATGTCCGTCCTGGAGATAAGTGGGATGATCATGAACAAAGTGAGTGAAGCGCAGCACTGGAGTACATGTTGAAACTTTATTGGTGTGATTAACACAGACGTTCGTGGCTCTGTGTTCAGGTGAACATGTACACTCCTGGTATTGGCTACCAGGTGTTTGGAAACCTGGTTTCAGTGGCACTTGGACTCACGCCCTTTGTCTACAGGTATTACAGATATGTTTAAAAACAAAGTGAAATACACCCTTATGTGATGCAAACTACCCTCTGAGTCACTGTTTGTCTGGTATATAAGAGTGTTTTGGTCATGTTTAATGCTCCTTTTGAGTTTTGGGAAGCTGAAACTCAAAACCTCCTGTTTGTTTGATGTGAATGGCTCCTTACGCTCAACCCAGTGGCGTAGAGTCAAACAGAAGGTACTGATCTGTGTTTGGTTCCTACAAAGCTTCTACTTCCTCAGCTTGGATTTGAACCAAGGTGTAATCCACAAGCAGTGGTTCTGTGTTGCTCTCCTCCACTTCCTCCATGTAGAGATTTGGCCCAACTGTGATTTTGTCTGTAAAAACTCATATTGATAGTGGAGAAAAAGAGACCCAACAAGTGAAGTCAAACCACAAAGATGGCTTCAGAAAACTCGGTTACCTGCAATTTGTCAGCAATGTGGAATATTTTCTACTGAAGTTCAAAGCTTGATGCTGGATCCAGGAGAAACCCTTGCATCATTCAACTTCACCGAATACATCAGAAGCAGCGGAAACACTACACCCTGCTGACCTCTGTCTTTACACCACTTATTTCAAACAAAAAGCAGAATTGGGCTCCGTCTGCATGGAGGAAGCAGGAGAGAGTAACACAGAGACACTGGTTTAGATATGTGGAGTCCCAGCTTTCACTAAACACAAGCTGCCTTTATTGTAGAGGAAACGGAAGTTTGCAGGAAACAAACCCACACAGTTCAGTACCAACTGGAGTCTGGGAAACCCAAACCGACATATGTTGCAGTATCAGAAACTTAATGATTAAACATCCAAGCTGAGCAGTCCTGACCTCTACACAGATCACAGACCCTCACTTACATTTTAAGGACCAGAATGTGTGACCACTACAGTCTTTAAAAGAGCATTTTAGACAGATGGGGAGACATTGGTCATCTCTGGTTTCAGATTTTCAAAATTTACACTGGAGCATAAACAACTGATGTAAACCAGTCAAATGCCTCCTCAACAGAAAAATAAGTTTTGTCTCTGGTTTAAAACTCTTAGCCTCATTATTTAGCCTAAATATAAATAGTTCAAAACTTTTGAAGTGGGGTTTGGTAGAAAAGTTTAACTTCCTGTTGGATGTGCCTCTTTGATCAACGTCAACAAAAATGTACTTAACTGTTCAGTGGATTGCTGCCAGTTTAAATAAAAAAACTAATTTCTAAAACTTAATTTTTCTTCATTAATGTATCAAATTGCACACTACTGTCAGTTAAATTTAATATGTCAGCTGAAATGTTACAGCTACCAAATAATCAGATAAAATTAATAATCACATAATGCAAAGGGTTTATGAAATTTGAAGATTAAATTTGTTTAAAGTCTTAACCTCACTTCGACTAGCTGTTAGCTCGTCATTCTATCAGAAATAAATTATTTCTTCAAACTGAGGGTGTTCAAAGAGCTATAAGTAATGACCACACTTCAAAAGAACCAAACTATCACTTTAAATAAAATAAAACAAGTCTTTCTCACCCTCTGCAGGCTGGTTCAGTACAGCGAGTTGGATCAGCTGACCACGCTCTCAGCTAACGAGATCCTGTCCGTAGCGCTGGGAGCCGGGTCTGGATCTGAAGTCTTGGTAATCACCATGGTAACACTCAGCTTCCTGGTGCGTGTTTGCCTTATATGGCTCTTCTTCTTCCTGCTCAGCGTAGCAGAGAGGACCTACAAACAGGTGACAAAATGAAACATTACTCAGACGTGGTCTGATTAAGCAGCTGTGTTGACTTCCTGTTTTCATGTTGAAATTTCAGAGGCTGCTGTTTGCCAAACTGTTCGGTCACCTCACTTCAGCCCGCAGAGCCAGGAAGTCTGAAGTTCCACATTTTAGACTGAAGAAAGTTCAGAACATCAAGATGTGGCTGTCGCTACGCTCCTACCTCAAAGTACGTCTGACATTTATAAATAGTTTTACTAACGTTAGACACTGCAGATTTTAACTTTCAATGACTTTACAGAGACGGGGTCCTCAGCGTTCAGTGGATGTCATTGTTTCATCTGCCTTTCTTCTGACTTTGTCAGTGGTCTTCATCTGCTGTGCCCAGGTAACATTATCTGTTCACAAACATACTTACATTTCCTTCACTGAAGCTGATGCTCGTATCTTTGTTCTCCGCAGCTTCTCCACGTCCACGAAACGTTCCTGGAGTATCACTATAACTGGGAGCTGGTGATCTGGTGCTCCAGCCTGTCTCTGTTCCTGCTCAGGTTTGTCACTCTGGGCTCAGAGACCAGCAAGAAGTACAGCAACACCTCCATACTGCTCACTGAACAGGTACACACAGAACACAGCATCAAAAACACCAAGAACCTCCTTCAATCAGACGCTTATTCTGTTGTTTCTTCTCACAGATCAACTTGTATCTGAAGATGGAGAAAAAGCCAAACAAGAAAGAGGAGCTGACACTGGTCAACAATGTTTTAAAACTGGCTACCAAACTACTCAAGGTTTATATTTGTCTTAAAACTCATCTGAAAGTTGAGTTTATGGTCAAATTTCTAAAATTCTTGTTTTTTCTCCTCTTCAGGAGTTAGACACTCCATTCAGGTTATACGGTTTGACCATGAATCCTCTGCTCTACAATATCACCCAGGTGGTCATCTTGTCTGCTGTATCAGGAGTCATTTCTGACCTGCTGGGCTTTAATCTGAAGGTAATCCACTAGAGGATAAATTAGTAGCTAGCTCTTTAAACAACCTCAGATGAAAGTTATCTTGAAAGTTATTTTTTCATTATTTATAAACTATTTTGCTGGAGCTGCTGAAGATATTTGCTCTTGTAATTAATATGGAAAGTAAAATTAACAAAATAGCATCTAAGACTAAACTTTAATCCTCACTATTAGTTTAGAGTTATCTACAACAGGTAAGATATTAATGTACACAACACCTCATTGCATGACTTTGAATTAAACATTATAAATATGTACAAATATTGCAATATTATTATATTACTATTCAGCAGTTAAACTTATTTTGTATGTCTCCTTATTTTAATAAGTCATCTATATTTATTTATATATTTTTATACTTGCTTTAAGTTGAGTCTAAAACTAGAGTTTGTTTGTTCACAGCTGTGGAAGATCAAATCATGACTGAAAAGCCGTCAGTCTGGACACATCTGAGCGCTCCGACCTTCAACGTTTCCACTTTGTGCAATTCACAAACTATTTATTTACCCACTCAGTGTTTCTACTTAGGGTTTGTTTTAATTCTAGGTATATTTGTGTTCTACAGCACAAAGAAAAAAAGCTATTTTTGCCTTCAACAAAAAGTGTTATGAACATAAATTTCTGTCATGGTTTAGGTGTTCCGTTGCATTAGAGATTTTATTTTCTTCATTGTAGCTAACTTGAAGGCAGTATATCGAGACGCTGATGAGCCGACATTTATTTTACTTTTATTTGCTCAGAAAGGAAATTAAGTCATTTTCAAAACCTGTTTTAAAGATGTGTTTGTCTAGCTGTGTTGTTTTAGTCTGATGCTGAAGCTGTAAAATATTTAAACTTATTTTTGGAAATGTTTTAAATTCACATCCCTCAGATTATCTGTGTTCTCTACATGTAAAGACTTCAAAATGAACGTACCGGACGACGGATGCCACTTTTCAATAGGTGAAGTGGAAAATGCTTCGCTGTAGCTGAGCTCTCTGCAACGACACAATCACCCAGTTAAACAGTTTCAAACAGATTTAAGCTACACATCATCTCTGACTGACAACTTATCTGACGTCAGCTAAAATAAGACGGGTTTAATTATTTAAACTTAGCAGTATTTACCTCACGGATGTGGCTCAGGAGGACGTTCATGTTCTACTTTTTTTTTATATGACGAAGGCAAAACTCAACTGAAGCAAAGTTCACACAGCAAGAAATTTAACTCAAATCCAACTTTTATTTTTACGTTACTTTTCAAAGCAACTGTAATTTGAACAGTCGTGTCATATTTTATCTGATTCTTACGTTACTGACGTAGGCGTAAGCAGATCGATGAGGATATTTATTGATTGCAGATTAAAGCTTAGAGAAAGAAAAATTAAAATTGAGCAGTGTGAACGCAGCCTTACTGTATTATTTTTACTTAAAATTAACTTTAGTACAAAGTTTGCTCCTTATGTTTTGGATTTATCTGGGAGCGTCAAAAAGCTAAACCTTTAAAATTATTATTTTAAGGATGCTGAAACATTAAAAACTGACAATATTGTATAATTTCTCTGGATTGTATAAACTGAAAAGGTCCGTCAACAATGCAATCTAACAACCCAGTTTTATTTTTATTTAGTTCTAAACTCCTGGACCTACATTCCTGAACACATAACTTTAAATTAAACACCATTCGTCACATTTTGAACAAAAATATGCACTTTAAAACCAGACCTTATGTGGAGGACAAAGTTACATTGTGTTTGTGTTTTGATGATTCACATCACTCTGAAGTGAAATGCTACATGGTACGTGATCACAGAAAAGCATGTTGCACAACGTGATTAAAATGCTGACAAACTGCCTCAGCAGCAGGCACATTTCAGACGAGCTTCAATAGAAAAACTGCGTTGTTGAATAATGTTACATCAATATTATAACAGAGTGTTGGAGGAGGAAGACCAAAGTGCTTATTTAAATGTTTCGTCTCTGCTGGGAAAAGAATGTGTTTCTAGTCTCGCTTTAAAGTCCATTTCCCTTCAGAAAACCTTTTTTAGTTTGTATTTTTATTGTGCTTTCATTGGTCATTTGGAAATGCTGTTTGTTTCTCATGCTGACTACAAGCAGAGATGAGATTTTCTGTGTTTTTAAGAAACAAAATGTCTTGAATTGTATAAAAGTGAACCCAGAGAGGACTATGAACATTTTGGTCTTTGCTTGTTTTTTTTTTTTTAAACTAGTTTTGTCCACCAGGTCTTCACTTTTGTAAGAAAAATAAAAAATGATAACTGTTTTTCCTTGCTGAGTGTTTTGTTGCTCTGCTTCATTATTTGAACAATTATACGAGAACGTAAAACATATCAAGTTCCTCATGTGTTAAATATCTCTAGATCTTTACTAACAGTGATGCTCTTCATTGGCTTTTTATATCTAATCAATCTGTAAACACCTTGACATTATTTGACATTGCTTTGTAAGTCTCCCATATAGGATTATATTAGATCTAAAGAACTGATGAGGTGCTGGAGCTTCAAACGCCTTGTGGAGTCCGATGACCATGTTTCTCTCTTAGGCACATTGAGAAGCTAAGTTTGGCTCTGGGTTTTAACTACTGAACCTCTGACCATCAACAGGCATGGTCTAAAATGACAAAAAATACCAAATACTATAGTAAGTCGTCTAAAATGACAAAAAATACAACATACTATATTTAGTAAGTCGTCTAAAATAACAAAAAATACAACATACTATATATAGTAAGTAGTCCAAAATCAGGAATAATACAACAAACTATAGTAAGTTGTCAAATGATAAAAATACCACATACTATAGTAAGTAGTTTGAAATCAACAAAAATACAACATACTATAGTAAGTCTTATAAAATGACAAAAATACCACATACTATAAGTCGTCTAAAATGACAAAAATACCACATACTATAGTAAGTAGTTTGAAATCAACAAAAATACAACATACTATAGTAAGTCGTCTAAAATGACAAAAACACATCATACTTTAGTAAGTCGTCCAAAATCAAGATAACTACAACATACTATAGTAAGTCATCCGAAAGGACAAAAAAATACAAGTTACTATAGTAAGTCTTATAAAATGACAAAAATACCACATACTATAGTAAGTCGTACGAAATCAACAAAAATACAACATACTATTGTATGGTTGTCTTTGTCTTTATGTCTTCATGTCTTTATGTCTTCATGTCTTGTGTTTTCCTGTCTGTAGTTCTTCTAAGCATTGCTTTTGTCGCAGGGTGATATT
>JARVJO010000180.1:5599946-5644820 GCA_031762555.1 Cynodonichthys magdalenae | reverse complement strand
AAAGTTGGGACAGGGATTTGAACTCTTGAGCTTCCAACACCACAGTCTTATGACTTCACCACCAGGCTAAATCCAAGTCCTTGAACACAAATTTTTAACTCCCCCAAGTGTGACCAGTTACTTTTGTGAACATTAGTAAAGGTTTCAAATAGTGCAAAGTAGGTTTAGATGAATGTTTCTAAACTAGGAACTTGGATTTGAACTCTTGAGCTTCCAACACCACAGTCTTATGATTTCACCACCAGGCTAAATCCAAGTCCCACCACAGATATCTTTAACTCCCCCAAGTGTGGCCAATTAGTCTTGTGAACATTAGTAAAGCTTTCAAACTATGCAAAATTTAGATGATTGTTACTAAAGTTGGGACTATTGAGCTTCCAATTCGAATTCCTCTATTATCCGTAAGCTTTAATATCTCAGTATGTTTCTTACAATGCACAAGTGTTAAAAACACTAAATTGGTCATATTGTGTTAGATAGGCTGGTTCTCGGATTTGAACAGTGACTTTTCTGCATGAAAGCCCTGTGACTTCATCACTGAAGTAACTCACAGTGCTCACAGTTTTTGTTCCACCATTCAGTGAGTTTGATGAGATTCTACAGTCTAACTCAATTATTGTATCAAAGTGCCATTGCTCATATATTTTATGCAGGTGCTTCCATCCATCCCTGTATCCAAATTAGTGCAGCTGAAAGATCTGACTGTCAAACAGGAAGTGGAAGAATCCAGACAAAAAATGTTTTAGCGCAGAAAGCTATTAGCTTGGCAAATATAAAGGACTGAAGGACTGGTACAGGTGCACCTTCTTCTGGAAGAGAGACAAAAAACATGTTATTGATAGAAATAAGTACAACAAACTTGTAGAGGAGAGTGACTAAAACAGCAGCAGAGTGAGAAAATGGGGTCAGTTTGTCCTTCACCCCACGAAACATGTAGCAGCAGAACTAGGAATAAGGAATCAATCATAAAGGTTCCTAATGAAAACAATAAATATTGTTTATTGTGTCTGTCAAGGTTTTTTTTGTCATTTACAACAACTTAATTTAGTATGTGGTTGGTTTGTTTTTTTTCATTTCAGACGACTTGGCGTTTTTGTAAGCTGGATTCAATTTGGAAGACTTCCACTAAATATTGTAATTTCTGAGTTTTTATCATGTTTGGTGTTAATAAATATGTTAAAAAAATTAGTTTTTGAATTTTTTATTTAGAGCCATTTATATTTTTCTGTAATACATTAAAGTGCATACATATGATTAATTTAATCAATGGATATTTTTTACCTAGCAGTACTTTTAAATGAATGAATATTTTAAAACTTAATTTTTTTCCCACCCAAATGTCATAAAAATGTTCATTAAATACAATATTTAGAAAAAGATGCTTCACTGTATTTAAAACATTTAGGGTAAAAATAAATTTAGTTTACACAGACTTTAATAAATTTGGTGTTTGGTGCAGCCAGTAAGAAGACTTAATATAGTTTAAGGGTTTCAGGTTCAAACCCAAGAGGCATCTTATTATTTTACCTTTAAAAAGTGAAAAAGATCAACTAAAACTTGAGGGAGCCAGTGGAATTTGATGTTTTCCCAAATTTATTTAAGCTTAAACACAATTAACTTTGCACTGTGATTGATATCAATATTTCTACAAGACTTTTACTCTAACCACATGGCAAGTGTTCTAAAAATAGCACTAGGAGAGATTGCTATTGAGAAAGAACTCAGAAAAATATTGTCGAGTCATCTTTTCTCTTACTTTATATAATGAGTTTTATATCATCACATAAAAAAATAATAATTAAATCAGGCCTCAAATTTCATTAGAAAAATCATTCTTTTGGTGTTTTAGAATAAGGAAATATGTGACAAATGGCTTTTGTGAAAAGCAATTTTATTTCTTTTTGACATTGTGATATAGACACAGTATCCTTAAAAAAATTTGCAAAATTTTTGACAAACAAAACATTTTGTGTATATATAGTTAAAAAAAATATGAACCAAACCCATTACATTCCTAAACCTGAATGCTTTTCTGCACAAAGTTCTTTGCAACATAAAACAAAAAATGCATAAGTGTTACAGTATTTCTAAAAAGTACTATCTAAACAGTGTTTCATTTAAAAAATAAGTTTCCTAAATGTTATCAGTTCCTATAAGCATTTAGCTTGACTCACAGATCCTGCTTCAGTGGTGCATAAATGTGTTCATAACCAGTTCTACTTTGAGAAACAAGAATATTTAGTGTAACATCATTTCTATTATGCATTATGTTGGATTTTAACTGACTGTTAATCTGAAAACTAATCACAATTTCCATATCTTCCATTAGGTTCATCAACTTCATTATATACAAGACCCTCAGCACCAGGTTTGAGTTTACAGTCCCACAATGCACCATGTCAGCAGCATGAATAACACAAGGCTTAAAGTAGGGGTGGTTATAGATGCTGTACCTGGAAAAAAAAGAAAAGAAAATCGTGAAAATACACATTGTTTACTAATACTGATATGGTCAGTAACTTATTTGAGCTTTACCCATAATCCTGATCATGCGGACTGGACCGTCTCCTCCTTCGTAACGGCCACGGACCAACAGCTCAAAGTCTCCGAGCTGCGGCATGGGGAAGTCCATGAAGTGCCAGCCGGTGATGTAGACCTTCTCGTAGATGTAGCCAGTCTTTCTGAACATCACCTGACAAACAAGAAGACGACTTTAAAATCTTTAAAACCTGAAAAATCTGTCTCCCTTTGGTTTTATCTACCTTGTAGTACAGAGGGAAGGAAACGTTTCCAAACCAGTCATACTGGATGTGATCCCACCACACATACAACCACTTTCCTGTCCAGCTGATGTAGCGCCACATCCTGGGAGGATCTGCAGGGGCTGTGGAGATAAACCTAATGAGCCTATGTGTCCTTTTTGATAACGTGTCTCATTTACCAGCATTCTTTTTAGTCTTACGTGGTCTCTTGGTGAACATCTCACAGTGTTCACCGGGTGGTCCGAGGCCTGCTCCATTGAAGGCACGGACCTCGATGAGGTAGTGCGAGTCTGGCAGCATGTTCTCCAGCCTGGTCTGATTAGCTGTTGCTGAAACAAATATACGATTGGCTCCCGGCTCTGGGTCATCGTACTTCCTCCAATATTTGACCTGGTTAGCAAATAACAGTTTAATCAAACATTGTTTTTGGAACAATTATATTTTTTGTGGGTTTTTTATTTAAGGTATGCTAAACTTTTTTGAAGATTTGAGTAGTAAAAAAATAATAATTAAATGTTTGTGAAAATTAACACCTGCTTAAACAAGTCTTACACTAAAAAATTATGTTTTCTTGACAATTTTGTACCTGGTACCCCTCAACGTACTGCTGTAGACCTGTTCCAGTGTCAAACACTGGCAGCCACCAAACCACAGCTTCAGTGGAAGACACGGGCCTGGCATAGACGTCTGTTGGAGGTTCTGTGGGTACTGCGTGATTTAAAAAAAACAAGAGAAAAGGTTGATCTAGTAGATTCTGAAAATGTGCTTTATATGAGTAAGTGAATGGGGACCTTCACTCAGGCTATTTTTAGAACACTAGTCATGTGACTGTCCGCTCAACACTGATGCGTGCACAAACTCTCGTAGCCGCTCCATTGATTTCAATGAAGCTATGCTGGTTTAACTGTTTAAACCTAAATAAATTCGGGAAAACAGCATCAAACTCCAACGGGAGGACCACAAAACATTGTGCTACATTACTCGTAACAGCGACTCATGATACAGCCATCATCCCCACATGGAACAAGTATTTTTTGTCACTATTCCCAAGCTAAGTCGCAGGCTAAGAGCTGGATTCCAGTGATGGGAGGAGCTAAATTTGACCAGAAAAAACGTCTGCTCCACACATTTAAATCGAATGGTAAAAAGCCAACACTGGACCACCCGGTCCTATCCATGCACATTTTGTCGATAAACAGTTACAGTAAAACTTATTGTTTTTACTGTAGCCTATTGCTAGCTTTAGTCCTAGCATCTATGCTAGCCTCGCTCATGTACAGGGCTCTACTCCCAGGCTCTACTGCAGTCAGTCCAGCATAGAAGCAGTGACTCCAGTGAAAAAAATACACACAGACACACACATAATAGATGCGGCAAGCTAAGCTATGGCACAATAAAAACGCCAACCTTTTAAATAATTCCACTTTCCAAGTCTGTCAAAGACCTCAACCTTCGAGCTCACCTTTCAAATGAACTTTCCTGTGATTCTTGAAGTTGGACGTGTTGAAATTTGCTCTAGAAATTTCTTTTTCTGTTACGGTATTAACCTTAGATTCCCCGCCGATTGTCCGATCATTTGCAAATGCGGCGGATAATGTATACAAAAGATATGTGTGACGTCACAAGTGAAGGTCCCCATTTAAAAGGTAAGATTCTTACCATCTCTTGGGTAATAGATGACCTTGGTGAGGCTGAATGGTCCATCTCCCTTCAAATTAAACGACTTGATCTTCACCTGAAACTCTCGCACCTGGAAGTCCTCCTCAGTGGGAATAAAGTAGGTATCTCTGTGCACGTACCGTCTCGTCTCGGGGTCCGAGATGGTTTGGTACCACCAGTCGTAAGCATCGTGAGGCTTGAACGCGACAATGTAACCAAACTTCTTGCCGTAGAAATACCAAGGCTGCACAGGCTGAGGGGCACAGGTGGAAATGTTAAATTAAAAACGAGCTAAGACAAACTTGTAAATGGGAGATGCAGGTAAGACACTTACATTCCATGTGATGATTATCTCACCATTTCTACCCCCATATCCTGCTACATCAGTAGGAGAAACAACAGGAGCTGCAGGGAAAACAGTTTATTATTGGTTTATAACCACTTCTGTATGAAACAAATAGAACATGTTGTTTTCAGTGTCCTTACCAGCGTCCCAAGTTTTGATCTTGAGTGAAGGTATGCTGGCTTCTCCAGATCCATACTCATTGGTAGCAATGATCCTGAACTGGTACTCCATCCAAGGATACAAGTCTGTTACGTCTGCTCTTTCCATAGTAGCATCGAGAACAGTTGGAGCTGAAAAGAAACAGACAATTTAAATTCTAAAAGAAGAACATCTGTGGAGCAATATGACCCCCTGCTGGTTGAAAGCACTCACAAGTGCTGGCGTTTTTCCAGTCGTCTTCATTCAGAGCCCAGAAGTGTCTGGTCTGGATGGTGTAGTAGAGGATGGGACTGTTGTGGTCCGCTCCTTTGGACCACAAAAGCTTGACCCACGTGTCCCCAATCTCTTCCACCCGGATCACACCGGGAGGCCCAGGAACACCTTACGTTTAACAGACAATTGCATCAAAAAAGTGTAATTATGAAATTAAACCGTTTTAAACTTGTATAAACAAGACTTCTTTGACTTTTTTAATAGTACACTTTTTGGGGAATAAAGTAAAAGACAAAAATGATGTAAAAGTTCTTAATGTACAAACCTCATGAGGTGAAAGCCTCTCCATCAAAAATGATATTTATTTACGTGAACCAGTTATTGGAAGCCATCAGTACAAACCTACAACTTTGAGATCAGCATAAGCAGTGTCGCTGTCCACCACTGTCTGAGCTGTGCAGGTGTAACGACCTTCATGCCAAATCTGGACATTCTTTATCCGCAAGTCACCAACTCCGTCTTCACTCTGACCACCGAGGAGCAGAAGGACGTGACTGATGCAGGCTTAGAAGACAACTAGTTATAAAGTACAACTCTGCAAAAGTTGTGTAAAGTGTAAAAACAGAATGCAATGAGTGGTAAAGCATGTACATTTTTTGTAAATAAAAATACATTTGCTACATTTAATGTTCCATTGGGAATAAAATATGGAGTTTAACTGCATTTTGCACATTTTATAGACCCCAACCTTCCACTTTTTTTAATTGGGGTTGTATTTTAAAGAGAATATTGTTTCTTTAAAAAAATACTAATAATGATGAAATGTTTCTTTACCATAACTCGCTCATAGTGCTGCCACTCAGTGTTAAAGTCGATGACTCTGAAGTCTATGGTCCAGATGAACGTGATGTCCAGCATGGGGTCAAAGGAAGCAGCACACCTGAGAATCACCTCGTCTCCAACTTTTCCCTCAGAATCTTCAGGAGCTACTGTGATGCTGGTAGCATCTAAACAAAAAAATTAATTTCACATTATTTAGTTTGTTTAACGAAACCTTCAGGTTTAGGTTGCCTTTTCATCAGAAGTGGTACATTCACACACCTGTGATGGTGAGATAACCTGAGCTGTTGGCCTTTCCTCTGTCGTTGTCAGCAAAGCAGGTGTATAAACCCTCATCGTTTCTGGTGGCATTGAGGATCTGCAGACTGCCATCAAACATGATGGAAATGCTGAAAACAAAAGAAATTAACAAGTTAAAGCCACTGGAATTTTAAAGACGTTTGTCATTTCATAAGAACCAGTCTGACCGTGAGCTGTTGAAAAGCAGCTCCTTGCCCTTCGTCCAGGTGAAGCGAGGTCTGGGAGCAGCTCTGGGTTTGCACTCGATCACCACGCGTGCGTCGTTGGCTCCGAGAAGCTGCTTCTTCACAGGGTTCAGCTCAAAAGTCGGCGCGCAGGCTGGGGGCAGATTGCGAATGGGGTTTAGCACTTGCTAAGTGTTTTACAGGATATTTGGGTTCTGCGAGAGCTCACCTATGACTCGCAGCTCTGCGTTGGCGTACTTGATGCCCCAAACGTTTTCGGCGATGCACTGGTACATCCCAGAGTCGTCAAACGTCAAACTGGAGAACTTCAACTCACCTTTCCCATACTAAAGAACACAGAAGACATTCGTACACTGAATAAAACTTTTAAGAATACCTCAAAACATGGAAATGTTTTCTAATAGAAAAGAATTTTCACCATATAACCATCTTTATACCAGCGGATGAAGGGGAAGGGTTTTCCTGCAGCGACACAACGCATCGTATGTTCAGAACCGATGTCCACCTGAGTGTTGTTGATAGTCTCCGCCCACTCCGGAGCAGCTAAAAACAAACTACAAGCATTACTCGCTGTCTACTCCAGATAATATTTTGAAATGCACACCATTAGCTTCACTTACCCTCCACATAGAGCCAGGCCTTGTGCCAGTCCTTCCCTTTAGTGTTGATGGCTTCGCAGTCGTACGCACCGACGTCTTCGTACTGAACGTTGTACAGATGAAGCACGGCGCCTGATTCGCTGATTTCATGATTCGCCGGGAGGTCGGTGGCGTCCACTTTCCTCCACACGATGTGTGGGATGGGACTGAGCACACAATAGTTGTTGAGCAACAGCTTTAACAAAGAAACACTAATTAAATTGATAAAACTTACTTTCCAAGAGCAAAGCACTCTAAGGTGATGTTGGAGGCCAGCATGGCCGTAGTGTCCGGGAACTTCACCCTGATGTCTGCTGGGTATTTTCTTTCCTCACCTGAGCCAATAAAAACAAACAAAAAAAGATAAATATAATAAAAAGATGATGTTTTGTGTCGTTCAGCTGCATCTCCTGGTGACTGACCGTCATCAGGGGGTAGAGGGATGAGAGGGATGAACTTGGAGTAAACGCTCTTCCCTAAGATGGGACTGGAAACGAAGCACGAGTAGTTTCCTGCGTCCTGAGCTTCCACCTTGGCGATGTACAGGTTTCCCGTCTTCTGGGAGACAAACCGACGGCGGTCTGTGCGCAGGAAGACTGGGAACTCATTGTAGATCCACTGATATGTCACTTCCTCTGAAAAGGGAATGGAAAAAAAACGTTTGGACCAAATCGCAAATTGAATTTTTAAATAGACCTGGACATAAATTGTCTCAGAAAATACTGTGATAATATCGTTTGGCGACCATTTTAAACTAATATTTAAAAATACCATACACTTACTTACTGAAAAAAATATTGTTACATTAAGGGATCTATTGCTCATCACAATGGGCCTATTTTTAAAGACTGATAGAAAGAAGAAACTTGTGTCCTTACGTGGCCAGACTTTTGGAGGAACACACAACAGAACGGCCCCCTGTCCTTCCTTCACATACACTGGTTCCCTCTCCTCATCAGGAAACTCTTCTATAACTACATGAAGAAAAATAAAACAGTCTAGCCAAACTTTTCACACGGATAATATCACTTTAACTAAAATCTTTCTGAAGTTCATCTCAAACGGCTTCATTGGCTTCGGTCTGTGCTCACATCCAAACTTGACCCTGGCCTCTTTGCTGAGGACGGTGCCGTAGATGTTCTTGGCCACGCACGTGTACGTGCCGGCGTGCTTTTTGTGGATGGGATTAGTGATCACCAGGTTTCCTCCAACCAGACTGTAGTGCTCATCCGGTTGCTCCTTCAGCTTGATTTCCCAGTTATCCCGGCGCCACCTGTTGTAAAAACACAACTGAGGCGTTGGAACAAAACATATTTAGTGAAAATATTTCAGAGTCACACGGGTTTCCTAACCTGTATGAAGCTGGTGGGTTGGCTCGAGCCCTGCAGTTTATGGAGATTCTCTTATCAGGTGAGTCCTCAGTGTAGACCACATCCACGGGCTCTTCTTCAAATATGGGGCCATAACCAGTAGCATCATCTGATCCAGTTTAAAAACAACTAAAATGTTATTTTTATTCAAACTGACTCAAAAAGTGATATGTTTTAAATTTTCTTTCAAGAAACTGAACTCACCTCCAAATATTCTGGGCTCACCAAATAAGATGGCCACTAGCAAAGAAGAAAATGTTTTCACATGAATAAATTATTCTGCTATAATTTAGAGAGGGCAGGTGATTTGATGTTACCTGTGAGGGAAAACGAGGAGGAGAAGCAGAGCAGCAGCAAAGCTGTAGAAGCCATGGTGATCGTGAGCTCGACTCTCTGCAGCAGGATGGACCGAGGGACACAGACAAGACGTCGATGGACGGGACATGAACTGGAGAGGTCAGAGAAAGTTAAAAACAAAACACTAAACTTTAATTTTTTTTCTCAGTTTTTGTCCCCAGAGTGTAGAGTAAGTATTTACACAGTAATCCTTTTCATTGTGTTGCCATACAGTTTGATATTTAATTGGATTTTTAACCTTTTAGTCTGAACCAGCATTTGCTCGTATAAAAGATTCAGGATGCCAGTGACTCAGCAGAAACCGTCGAGCGCATACACACTCACAGGAACTGCACTGCCTCAGAGCTGACTACACAAAACACAGCAGCTCTGCAGGAACTAGACGTGCCCGGCTGCACACACACATTTAAAAAACACACCTGTAGGAGGAAATAACACTTCTGTTTTGCATCTGCAGACGTTAAAGTTGTAGCCTGACAGGATGAGACGGGAAAGGAGAAAATGGCAGGGAAGAGTCAGAGAGAGAGGGTGGAGAGCATCAGGGGTAAAAATAGCAGATTGAGACAAACAGGACAAATGGATAAGCTGGGGGGGGCGGGGGGCTTTGATGACAAACAAAATAAGGTTTTAGGAGTTAACCAATGCTGCTCTGCCAAATACAATAAATCTGTGATGAAAATAGAAATCAGTTCTATTAAACATTAGATCATTTTTAGGTAATACATAAGAATTTTTCTGGGGTTTTGTATTACCAACATAAAAAAATGGTATTAAAAGACAAGAACATCTAAAAAGTATCTGATCACTTGAAAGAATAAATCTGAAAATGTTAGGGAAAAATGATGAAACAAGCAGCAAATTCTAAACTCTAAATAATAATAATAATAGGAAGAAATAAAGCTTTGATTTATTTTGGACTCCTTACAATTAAAATCCTGTCAAATAAAACAGACGCCTCAGTCCAGCTCCACATCTGTCTCATTCAACCAAAATAAAGCAGCTAAAAAGGCATCAGCCCAACAGACTGCAGCACTATCACACATATCTTCATGACTCAACACTTCCATCTGTACAGAACAGCAGCCGGCTGCATGTCGGGCATTTTGCTGCTAAATCAATATGTCCTCTGTTTTCCTTTGACATGCAGGAACCTCAGAACTAATCAGACAAATACAAAAATCAAAAAAACCTCACAGCACATTCATTTTAATATATCTGCACATTCTGGTCAAATCATTCAAGTCAGTAATCCTAAAAGATCCTCTTTGAACAGCGCAGCCACATTTAGGTCAGATGTATTAAAGCTTTTAGAGATGGGCTGGACCAAATGTTGGCTGCAGCAAGAAAAACAAAATCAGTGCAACATTTCTGTTTATATGTTCAATTAAACCAACTTAGTTTACTTCTAACTGAAGCATAACATGACCAGGCTAAATTGTGCAAAAAAACCGAGAATACTAAATCACCTTCCTTTCATCTGCAGCTAAATCTGATGGGATTTAATGGGGATGACGCACATCTTCTCTCCCTGCAAGTCGCATTTGTCTTGATATCTTGCGTTTTAATTTACTCTTTATGCATACAATAATTCTGATCGTTATTATTATTTAATTAGTTTAAATAATTAGGCAAGTATAGAACAAGTTGTTTTACTGCCAGCTCCATCCAGAAGTGACCCTTTCACCTTCTTGTTTCTTGTTTTCATCTCTAAATGACTCCACCTCACCTGCTAATGACGACTGAGCGGAACCGGAGAGTCTCTGCTCTGCATTGCGACACTCCAGTCAGTACCGGTCCACTTCCACACCGCAGCGCCCCCCCAAAAAAACACAGTTTTATTACCTCACGAGTCTGACACAAGGAGTAATTCTTACCTTTGAGACGAGAGGAAAGATTTTCTTGTTTTTTGGGTTTTGTTTTTTTTAGCAGACAGTCATCTCCGCGCACCTGGACCCCAACCGCATCGTCCAACGTCCCGTTCCAGATGAGGGGGAGAACTTTCCTATTGGCTGAGGAGAAAATGAGTGGCATGTGAAGCCGGTGGCGATGCCGAGGCTCTGATTGGTCCGTGAGCGAGGAGGAGGCGGGACAAAGCGCTGTTGCGCATTTCGGGACAGGAAATGAAGGGAAGTAGATTCGGATTGAAGGATGGATGGAGTTAATAATAACAGGTTTATTCTAACTAGACTGTGGTGCTCATCTGGTCTCATTTTTAGCTTCATTTCCTGGTTATTAAAAGAAAAACAACTGAATCAAACAAAACAAAATAGTGGCATCAGTTTCCTAACCTGTATGAAGCAGGTTTGCTCGAGCCTGCAGGTTTATTTTCTTTTATTATTATTTTTATAAATCAGGTGAGTCATCAGTGAAGGGCAGATCCAATAAGTGGCATCATCTGGTGTATTTTAGTGATAACTCTCCGAAAGTGATTCTTCCAAGAACTGTACTCACCTCCAAATATTCTTGCCACTACAAAGAAGAAATGTGACAAAAATATTCATATTTTTCACTTTTGAGATGGCAGGTGATTTGACCTGTGAGGGGAAAATGAGAAAAGGCAGAGCAAAGGTAGACGCTGTGGTGATAACAAAATGATTAAATCAATTATTAGAAAATGGACAGACTAATCAAACAACCAAAGTTAACCCTGAAGGAGCAGTACAGTAGAGACGATCACTTCTGTCCACAGGAGCATTGATCATTGCATTAACAATCTTCTTTTTATGCTTTTACATTATCAACAATTTGACCACAAATTTCTGAAATTTGAACAAAAATCTTTAAACGACAGGTTTCAAACTCCAGACCTCGAGGGCTGCTATCCTGCATGCTTTCCAACCTGTTTGCATGAATGGATGATTGCTTCTGCAATGACTGATTCAGGTGTGTTGGAGCAGGAAAACAAGTTAAACACACAGCTTACTACCGTCAAAGACCAGTTTGACACCTGCGTTGTAAACAAACAAGGGGTTAAAAAAACAACCTTACAAATCAAACGGTTTGCTCTTTTTTTTGCATTACTGTCTGCATAAATATACTACTTTCTTTATAAAATATATATTGTATTTAAAATTATCAAGCAAGTAAACCAAGCAGCTTATGTAGATTTTTTACTTTCTTCAGTTTGAAATCATTTTGAGCAAATTTTTAATTTAAAAAGCAGTAATTCTAGCCATTCAAGTTTTAACACAATTTCACAATATTTGATATTTGTAAAGATCCATATGAAAATAAAAATAAAATAAAAAAAAAAGGTTTGCTACACCTCTATATTTCTTCTTTAGTGTTATATTTTTTGGACACTAGGTGGCGCCAAACACACGTTTCCATGTTTTATGGCGTGTATGAGCCTTTTTGAAAAAAAAAAAAAACAAGATTTGAAATCTCAAAACCAACATTTATTTCATCTTTTTGAATTTAATTTAAAATACAAAATATTTTGCAATATATTGTGGAGTAAACCATTTGACAGCCTTTCATGCTTCTCATGTAGCTTCAACTTTGACCAGAACGTCATCTCATATATACTGTATTTTCACAAACATTTAGAACATGTCCAGTTTTCACACTGCAACACACCAGTCCACTTCCTATTCAAAGCTCCGGATGGGTTTCATTTATTGTTTTCTTCTGAGTGCACAAACTTACAAAGATATGCCTTTTTCTTTTAATGTCTAATTTAGAACAACACCCAGAGAGCAGGTGTAGTTCCAAATTAGATGTGTGAATTTCTTTGTGTCTTTTTAATAATAATAATAATAATAATAATGATGTGTATGAATTATCAAAACAGGCTTCACAAGACAAATAATGTGCTTTGATACCTGAAACTGTAGGCTAAACAGCTGAAGCAAATTCATCTGACAAGATCAAAACAAAAAAAAAAAATTAAAAAATCACACCAAACCTAAAAGTGAAAACTGGAAATCGCACACAATCTCATTTCGTCACTCCTCACCTTCAACGCATGTGGGGTTGGTTGGGATCAGGCTCTCACCTCTGACCCCTACGCTCAAATCAAGCCAGTATTTACAAGAAAACAAACAAAACAACATGTACACATGGTCTGCTGGAACGTCACAACTCTAAAACTTGATGCAAGTTATGATAAGACAAGAGAATATTCTCTAAATAAAAAATAAAGCTAGGAAGAAAAACTGCATGTTTAGAAAAGAAACGGACTGCTTGACATACATTAAGAGTGTTTTCCTTAAAAGTATAAAAGTTCTATAGTTAATGCATGTGTAAGCTTTTTAATAAAAGAAAAAAGGTTTACTCAACTCACGCAGTAAACCAGCATGCATGTGCAGCACCCAAACATTCAACTAAGCTCCATTTAGCTGCAAAATAGAAAACTGCTGCTCAGAATGGGACGACTCACAGCAAACTGAACCATAAACCAAAGGTCACCAGTGTTTTTCATCACAAACATTCAGTCCCAGGATGTTTGAGACTAAACATGTTGGTGATGTTGGTTCCCACTGGCAGTTACCTGGTGAGAAGGTTGGCAGTTTGATGCTGAGGAGCAGCTCCTCCTCATCAAGGTCACGTTCAGAGGAGTGTAAGGATTTTCACATTTTCTTTAACTTGGAACAAAATGGTGTAGATTAAGGGTGTGTTTAGCATAAGGTGTTGATGATTGTCAATAAATCCTCAAAAACAACCCATAACTGAAATGAAATCCCCTCTATAATCCCACTGACCCAAAGGTTTTACCTTCGACTTAAAACATAAGACTCAAAGATGCTTTTTGACATTAATTTCCTACAATGTAAAGGCTGAAAGACTGAAAGGTAAAATGAAACATGGGATTTAACTCGTTATCTCACTGAGCTGAACATCTGAGGGAGTCTCACAGCAAATCCTTACAAATCAGTAAGACTTATGTACCTTAATTCTGAGTCATCCCCTGCAGCTGCAGCCAAGATAGTCCTTTAAGTAAGCAGTCGGGTCACCTCATGCTGATAACTGTCAGCAAACACTGAATCCTTGGAGAGAACACTCAGGCTTGGTTAGCAGGGAGCAGTTTGTAATCTGAACATTTTCTTACTCGTTAGGTTCATCATCAGCGTAGTTTTAATTCCTGACACAGACTTTAAAGTTGTTACAAGTCAGGGGTTGATCTGCACGTCACGTAGTTCTGTTATTTTTTTTTTCTTTCGTGTCCACTTTCATCTTGGTCAGTGTTTTCTGCAAAGGCACTAAAAACCAGGCAGAGGGTTTTGTAATCTGACACATTCTCAAAGTCGTCGTGATGTCATCTGTCACGTTTGAACCTCCTTTTTTTATTTATTTTTTTGCAGGGGGAAAACAGTCGTTGGCAAGTAATGTAAAATATTATGTGAATCACAGATAATTAGTCACATATTGTATGGATGCACAACAACAGTGTAATACCACATGACCGGTTTAAATCACTGTAGCTGGAAAAACAGCCTCTCTGAGACTCTGTTGCAATTTTTGTCGAAAGTAGACTTATAAGTTTTTAAATTGTGTTGATAGACTAAGTAAAACCAGAGTTATAATAAATGGTAAATAGACTGTATATAAATAGCACCTTTCTATCCAACCAGGATACTCAAAGCACTTTATATATAATCTGTTGTCTCATTAGCCGTCCACACGGCACTCTGCCAAATAAACCAAATAAATATAAACCCCTTTCTAACAAAGGCCCAAAGTTATTTGTCAAGCCCCAAAACTCCACAAGAAGTAGAAAATAAAAAAGACAAAAGTTGAATGAAGTCTGGCAGAGATGGAGATACGGTGAGAGTAGGACTGAATTAGATTAATGATATTTAGAGTGTTTAGATTTTGTTGTCAGGGTGTAGTTTAGAGTGTTTAGTCTTTAGTTTAGTGAGATTGAATCAAAACAATGAGGCGATTTTTGAACGTTCCTATTTTCCCCCAAACCAATATGTCAGCCTCCGTATACAACATTCAATGTACTCAGCTGTCCGACTTCGAGAATAAAATCCCAACACCACCACAGAACCTCCAGTAACCCTCCACATGTAGCGTCTTCTCTGTCAGAATTTGTAACAGGAGGAAAACCAGTGAAAATTAATGTAGAGATGAGATATTTGTGATGATGACTCACGGAACACCTGGAACTACCGCTTCCCTCTCTGTATGTACAAACAGTCCCTCCGTTTGAAAATTTAAATCTAAGAAAAGAAACAAGCGTATACATAGAGTCATTCTTTTCACAGCTGCGCCAAAAACAAGACGTCGCTGGCATTTTTTTTCCTCTACATGTCCAAACGTCATACATGTAACACTTTCTGAAAACAAGTCAAACAAAAAGCCAGTGGCTCGTGCACCAAACACAGTGGAAAACAGCTGCAAAAAACTGACAAGGTTGTAAAATGCGTAACAGAGTCATGAGTTGCTCCATGCAGGTGCTGTAAATGTGACTGGATGCATATTAGCCTGCCAGCGGGTCATGTAGAGTACTTTCTTTGAAATATATAAATATTTGATACATCATATTTAGGGGGTTAAATGGCACTAACACATAATTGGCTGCACTCGTGCTCAGTCTGAGTGGTAAAAGCCTTCCGGTACATTCTATATTGCTTGCTTTCCTTTTCTCCATATGTCCGTTTTTTCTTTTAACGGTTATTTGGGGGCGGGGTCAGCGTGTTTGTCAGGAGGTCACAGTGGGACTGAAGGGTGTGGAGATGACGACATGTCAGCAGTCTAGAGAGGCAGCCTTGGCCACCAGAACGACAGCCACCGCGGGGTAAACTTAGGCGTCCGTAACGAGTTAGCAACTGTCACCAGGGCGATGTCGGGTGGCCATAGCAACCGCTGCAGTCAGGCTGAAGCCCTTTTATTACACAAAGGAGTTCATGGCGTTGACAGGCGACGGGGCCTCTGAACTCTCGTTGCCTTCGTGCGTGTCCTTCTCCTTCTTGCCGCTGTACTGGCCGATGAAGGAGCCGTCCTCGTTGAACTGCCCGTCCCCGCCCTCCCCGTAGTCCACTAAACTGTCGTCGCTCTCGTCGCGGCGCACCGTCCCGTTGGACGGCGTCCGGCTGCCCTTCAGCGGCTTGTGATCCTCCGTGTCGCTGTAGGAGGGAGGAAGATGAAGGAGAGGGGAGTCACTAAAGGCAGTCAGCTGAGGCTGACCTGGCTTCTCCACTGCACAAGTCATGGTTGCAAGTCTTGGTAAAACACAGCTTCAGTTTACAACAAAAACACAAATATGTGCAGAAGACTTAGCATTAGAAGCTAACTTCATGCTTCTTGTACAGTGGAGCAGCTCGAACTTTTAAAGCCTGTGCACAGAAAGAATGTTGCAAATGCGTGCTGCTCAGCCTGCAGAACCTGCAGCAGAATACATTCAGTCAGTATGCTAGCAGGTTACATGCAGTAATCCAAAATGCAATCCAAAAAGTCTCGGCTTCATTCTTTTATTATGCTAAGATTTGTAGCAGATTAGCTACTTTATGCAACGTCGTCATGATGATGTTAGACTGCAACTCTACTGAGTTCAATGGATTTTTAGTTTTGATGAATTATTAAACCTGTTTAATGAAATGCTTAATGAAAGTAGTCTAATATAATTTGAGCTTTGAGTTTACTATTTCACAATAATATAGAGCATTTACACTTGGTTATAAGAGAAGTGGACAGTGTGCACTCTGATACACTCTAAACCAGGATTTGGAGTAGTTAGTCTATTTTATAGTAGCCTCCTTCAACGATGACATACAGTCACTTTGAGAGAGTTGAATTCTTTGCTTGAGCCAGAACCCAACTCAAAGGGGAGTTTTTTACCCTTTTCTGGTCAAAAGCCACAGACTGTGTCTCAATTCATGGGCTGCATCCTCATGAGTATGTAGCCCACCTGGGCCACGTGGGCCAAATCCTCACCAGCGCAGATAGGCTGCATGAAACTGCTGTGAAATGAAACGGTCGAGCCACGCGCTACCCTGTTACCATAGTGATAAGTTTCATATCAGACTTACAATGCGTTTAAAACGATTTACGATTAAAACATTACACGTAAAAATAAATAAATAACATTAATAATTTGGGTTTAATTAATTACTTGTAGTTGCATTTTATTTAGCGTCTTATTGCAGTATAAATTTCATCAGCCAAGTTGCTAAATTTACATTTCAAAACAAATTCTTCGGTCCGTGATGAATTTCCAAACAACGCTGACTTGGTAAAAAAAAAAAGAACTCCACGATCTTTGTTTCTCTGTTTAGTTTGCTGTCGGCGCATTGAGTCCTGAGATATCCTCGGCCGGTAAGGATACTCGGATACATCCTTGAGTTTCAATATTTTGTGGGCCGCATGAGGAGGAGCCTTCGAATTGGGACAGCCCTCGGCGCAGGGCGGTGATGTATGTGGCCGACAAATACGCACTCATGAGGACGCAGCCCGTGAATTGAGACACAGCAACAGCCACTACTGTTAGAGTCTACAAAGCATTTATTTTAAAGGGTTGCGTGGAATGCATGCTGGATTTTACAGCTTCTTGTCTTACCTCTCCATTGACCTAAACTCGCCCAGAGCAGAAAAGATAAAAAAAAAAAGGAAGTTCATATGAAAAGAAGTTCACGAGCCAAAATGAATGTCTTTGTATTTTTTAGACAGTGATACTAATAAAAATAAAGCATGAAAATGGAAAAAAATTTAACTCACATTAAAATATACAGCAGCCTTCTTTGATTGATTTTTCTAAAAGTATAATCATATCATACATTATCATGACTGAACTAATAACCATTAGTTATGTTTTTCAGCTGGTCAGTGTTCTCAGAAAAACTTAAAATAAGTTGTTAAAACTTGAATTATTTGTGTTTTACTAAGCTTTAGGGGAGTTAGTATTAGAGTAGTTTAGATGTTGCCTTGCCTCTCTGCAGTATTTACAAATGGAGTCTGGTAAGGAGAATGTCTCTGCAGTCTGGTACCAAGTTTTTACACATAAATAGCAAAATATGGAGGAAAAAGAAAAGAGGAAAATCACAACTACTGTTTTTTATTTTAGCCACGTGATTTTTTTTCTGATATTCTTCATGTCTCACCTGTACTCCCCAAACGTTCCATCGTCCTCCTTCATGGGCTGGATCTCAGGGTCTTGGTGAGCATCTTCTTTCTCTTTCACTGGAGATTCCACACAAGGTTTTCATGTCTAACAGCTGCCCGTCCACGTTACTGAGCTCTCAACACATCAAACAATAATCTGTACCTGGATATTTGCCGCCTTTGTTCCTCTTGATGAAGCAAACTATGAGAAGCACGAGGATGAGGAGAGCGATGGCGCACATCAGGCCGATGAACCAGCCCTGCGTGGCGATGTCGATTTGACGATTGGGAACCGCTGGGAGCCGACAGAAAAAACAAAACAAAAAACAGAAAGCAGGGAGGAGACGGCAGAAACATCAGTCCAGATTTAGATTTAGGTTGATAAAAATGATGTTTGTTGTCATCATGCACAGCAACACTGAGGTTAGGAGGATCTGTAAACACTTAATGGGATGTTAAAATGATTTAAAAGCGTTGAAAATAAAAAAAAGTTATGAAATAATGATCCATGAAATGACATTATATGACATGAGACGACCACTTTGACTCTTCTAGGCAACTCTGGTTATAGATAAAGATATTTTCACCTTAAATGTAACTTTTAATTAAAAGTTATATAGTTAATGTATGTGTAAGCTTTTTAATTTCAGCTTTACCTTAAAAAATCTACTTTTCAACTTTCTCTTAAAATATATTTGAAATCCTTTGAAGTTAATTTGTGAGAAATGCAACAACAACAAGAGTCCACTGCACATGTACTGTAATGTAGTAAAATTTAATCTAAAATTCCTAATTTAAAAACAATATATCTTTAACCCCTGAAATTCTATAAAAGCTTTTTGACAATTTTTTTATTTTTTGTAAGAGTGTCAAACTAAAGGTAAGAACCGGGGGAAGTTTCTGACACCGTAGTTTTCAAAATAAAAGCCCCCGGTAGCATCTGGAAACTTTTAAAGATAGAAACTTCACCATCCTTGCACAAAATCCAACTTTAAACTCTTTGATTAAACCTACATAAACAATGTTATTTAGGCCAAATGAACATAATTGGATAATTAGTGGTCTTGTTTTTTTTTTGTTTTTCTTTTCAGTAAATTTAAAAACCATCACTTGAAACAAAAACAAGAGAAAATAATAATAAAATATAAATAAGATGAGGACAACTGATTTACACAAAACGACTCAATGAAACAACCATCTGAGTGCAACAGTGGGCTTCTAATGATGAGACAAAACCAACAAACATAAAACTGGCAAAACAAAAAACGAAAAGAGCATCTACGCTGAGGCATGCCGCCTCACCTGGCACTGTAACCAGCACTTCGTTTGTCCTGTGCAGCGCCACGTCTGCTCCGTCTCTAGCTACCACACGCACCCTATAGGACGTCCCCGGCTTTAAACCTTTAATCGTGTGCGAGTGCGTACCGTTTACCACCTCCCTTTTCCAGTCCTCTTCACCTAGAGTTGATGCAACGGATGAGGAGGGATTAGAATAGAAGCAGCCTCTTCCTTAATCTGGCATCTAAACAGCAGTTTGAATGGGTTTATTGGCATGCACTGGTAATTCCGGAGCCTTACTGTTTTCTACATTATATTCCACAAATAAATTCTTATGAAGTCCGAAGTATTCCCAACTGATCACTGCGCCTCCCTCAATCCCAGATGTGTTAACTCTGCCGAACACGGGGCCGACAGGAGGCACTGAGCGCAAACAAAAGGGACAGGAAACAGTTCAAAATACAAATTAAATTGCAACTTTACAGAAATCTGACTCAAGGAACTACTTTAATCTGGATAAAATTAAAAATTTGTTACTATTTTGAGCCAAAGAAGAAACTATCCTTTCTTTCTCATCCTATTTATTCTTCTGACACTATATGGGAAACATTGTTACTATATTTACTGCAAACATGTTCATTCTAGTAAATGTTACTTTCTTCCAGTTTTTTCCTGCATTCAGTTTTAGGGCAGATTTGCGGGACATTGTACCCTTGTGAAACGGGGAGTGCAGAGACTGAGAGGTGGGGGAAGTTTGGAGAGGGGGCTCTGTGGGGCCTGAAAGGACACGGAAAAAAGTGAGACAGCACACATGACCAAAACACGACATACAAGAACACAAAGCTCTGACATGCTGCGGGACCTGGCAATTCCGACACCATGAGGTGAATCAAAATTTTAAAAAAAATAAATAAAGCCGAACAGAACACAAAACTGCAGCAATCATAACGTGGAAAGTTACAGCCACGTCACAAACGTCTGGAACAAAAAGTAAATAAAATGTAAAACGATCGGCACGGATGCATCTAAAAACACAAGATAAAAACTTTCTAAAAGAACCAAGGCAGTTATTCCTAACACATCAAACTACATTAACATGTAAATGTTTGTTTTCACATGCTATGGGAAGAACTGACGCATTAACGAGGTAAAACGTGCAGATAGGTGAGATAAGTAAGAGATCTATGCTATGATTTGTTTGGGGTTTTATTATCCGAGGTTAAAAGCTGCATGCGTTTACTTCCAGTGGCACACATGGGTTACCTTTGCCTGCCTCTATAGTGGGCTGAATAAAAGCTTTGAGGGAAAAGAGAAAGAGAAATATATAAGAAGTGCTCCTTTCTAACAGTTATTACTGCTTTTATAGATGGTGGTGGAATGATTAAACGATGAGACTAAACCAAACATGACTCACTTATATCCATGGCTGTGTAGGCCTCTTCTGTTATATTAGGACCAGGGCCCTTGACTGTTGTTGCGCTTAAGTAAAACTTGTAGAGCACACTGGTGTTCAGGCTGCCCAGCGTGAACGTCGTCTCGTTGGCTTTCAGGTCGATAGCCCTCAGTGGTTCCAACTCATTCGTCTTGTTGACTGTTGAAGGAACAAGAAGCGCTGATGAGAGCCAGAATGAAAATTAGACGAGTGGAAAAAAAACAAAGGTGCTAGCTTTACCTGGTTGGTATCTGAGGGTGTACCCTGTGAGGCGGCCATTGTTGCTTACTGGTGGGCCCCAGTTCAGAGTGAGAGAGTCCAAACCAGGGTTGATCACACTCAGAAAAGAAGGAGGACCTGGGACTAACAAAAAATGTTTATTGTCTATAAGAAGTGCTATAATTTAGCTTTAATTCCTCTAAAAATGATCTAACACGTACCTCCTTCAGGGGTTTCAAACGTCTTGCTGGAGCTGGGAGGTCCTTCTCCCTTGATGTTGAGGACCCTGATAAAGACGCTGTACAGGCTGTAAGGATGAAGGCCCAGCAGCATCCCCTCACTACGGTTCCCACTGAAAGTCAAAACTCGCTCCTGCTGATCTCCGTCGCCCTCCTCCTGCAGGCCACGCTCCCGACGGTAGTACACCTTAAAGGGAACGCACAGAAAGCTGAAGCCTGATGCGTTGCAAATACTGATCCACAGATAGAAAAGTGACATGCTTACCTTGTATCCTTGTAGTTCTCCTTGAACAGAAGCGATAGAAACGGGCTCCCAGTGAACTTTGGCCAGTGTGGTGTTATGAACCATGACCTGCAGGTTGTCAGGAGCAGACAGAGGCACTGCAGAGCACAGATATCAGACTATCAGTCAACTGCATACACACTCATTTTATACGAAAAATAACTTGCTTTAACGTTTCTGATCTAAACGTGTTGCTCACAGTCTTCTCCGGAGTAACCAGTCACTACTTGGGGTTCAGGGCCATTGCCGTAATCATTAAAAGCCTGAACTTTGATTTCATACGGCACGTAGGTTGGAGTTCCAGAGACGACCAGCTGAGAAGAGTTTGCAACATTTCTTGACGTCCAAACCTTTTCCAGGTCCTTCTGTCTCCAATGGACTTTGTATTCCAGCCCAGGTCCGTTAGACTGGAATCCTGTTAGTGGCTGCATGGAGAGAGGGGAGAACATATGGCTCAGTATGAGGTGGTAACTGTCTGCTTCACAGTAATATGTTTTATGTTCAATATTTATTGAACACCTGTCAGTGCATGTTGCTTATAGTATAGTTTTGTATGTCAAGCATTTCAGTGAGAAAGTTTTCTTTATTCAAAAAAGTTTGTGTCTAATTAAGAAGGTGCTAGTCGCTAGCCTCTCCAATGCTAACACAAATGAATAGCCTCCTTATCATTTGCCAGCGCTGGCCTCAGTGCCGGCCTATCATTAATCAGATCAATATCTGGCTTAGGAAGAGATATAGCCTCCTGCTACAAGGTTGTAGAAACTGTTGGTTGCACAATAGTCTTAATTCTGGCCCTCGTACCGTGCCATAATAACAGGGATAAGAATGGAGTATTTTATCCACATTTTAAAATCAGGATCAAACTTTAAAGCTTTCTTACCATCCAGGAGATGACCAAGTTGCCTGGTTCTGTTCCTTTACCTTGAACATTTGATGGATTTTCATCTGGAGCTGAAACCATAAATAAATAATGTACGTTAAGAGATTTAAATGTCTGTGATATATTTTTTTTTGGGGGGGGGGGGCAGGTGATCCGGTTTGTTTACCTGCAGGGTTGGTCCTGTATTGTCGGGAAGGCCCGCTGGGCTCGCTGTAGCCGACTTGATTCCGAGCCAGGACTCTAAAGGAGTAGTACACGTACGGAGAGAGCTGCAGCTGGGCTGTGGTGCTGGTACCAGGAACCTCCGTCAGGTTGACCCAGACTCCCGGCTGGTGGAGGGAATTCTCGTACTGAATCAAGAAGTCTGGGTAAGATAGAAAAATGACATAATGACAACACAAACTATCTTAACATCCACGATACCACTTTATATTCATTCATGACTCTTGCTTAACGTGCATTCACTCATTTAGATGGACGTAAAGAGGCTCGATCCTGATTGGTTGTATTTTGTGAACAGCCTAAAGGTGTGATGCATTTTGTGTTTCATACTCTGTGTTGGACTGTTGTTTTCGTCTCCGGGGGTCCAGGTGAGCTGAACGCTCCTCTCTGTCTGATCAGTCAGTTCCAGGTCAGTCGGTGGGTCGGGTTTCTCTGCAGAAACAATTCGAGAACAGTTAGTTCTTTATGCTGTGTTTGTACAGACTTTCACAATAATGCAACTTTATTATGATTAACAACAGAAAAACAGCAGAACAAAAATTAGGATTTAACTTTCAGCCTTGAGGCTTTTTTAATACAAAACAAAATAAGAATAAAAGCAGAGAAAGTTAATGAAATGTGTATTTTTTTAAATTTCATTTTGCCTCATTGTTTAATAAAATGATAAAAGTAAATGTTTGAAGTGGTAGATGGCTCCTCTGAACATAAACAAATGTTTCATATTTTTAAAAAATATCACTGGAACAGTTTGTACATGAGGAAAATGAGCTGCAATAGTAAAATGTTTTTGCTTGTACCATGAACTTAACATCAAACAAAATCATACAAGTAAAGTAGTAATCAAAATAAAAAGACAAAACTGAAGCTGAACACTTTATGACTCAAACCACTGACTGAAAGAACCGACTGGAAGCTTTGTGGTTTGTTTACCGTAAACTATTGGGGGAGTAGGAGTTGCCTCTGACAGCAGGAAGAGAAAAAGTCAAGACCAAGAAGAGAAAAAGATGTTAGTAACAGACACTTTAGAGCAGGAAGGAAAGCAGAAAAATCACATCTGCAAAGAGATTCTATGATCTAACTCCATTAAAAACTACAGAATTAAACATTTTATTCTTAAAGAAAAACAGGAAGTAAAATGCAAAAAGGAAAAAAGAAGAAGAAACTTGGAGTTAGTGGAGTTTTGAGACGTGTCCTAAATTATTAAATTAAATCATTAAATTATTCTCTGGGAAAGAAGACAACATGAAGAGTATTTACCAACAACAGTCAGCCTGGCGCTGGCTGAGTCCTCATCCAGGATGGTGGTAGTGACGCAGGTATAAGTGCCCTCATCCTCCTCAGTCACATCGTCGATGATCAGTCTCTCCTTGCCAACAACAAACCTGCAAGTATAACCACTAAATAAGCTTTTTTTTTAAAGAGCCTAATCAAATCACAGCTACATGTTTTGGTTGTACCTGCTGTCTTGCGGCAGCTCTCTGTCGTCTTTCAGCCAGGTGATGGTGGGAGTGAGGGTTCTGTCGTGTTTGACTTTACACTCAAACACGGCGCTCGTTCCTCTCTGCACCACGCTGTACTCTGGCTGTTTCAGGATACGAGTGGACTCTGAAAAACAAAGAAAAACACAGCTTTTCAAACTAAATGCTACTTTGTGACAGCATCAGAGTTCAATATGCTGTTTTATCATTCATATCTGAAATTATGTTGAATCGTCGTGACCTTTGACCTCCAGGGAGACCTGATTCTCTCTTCTCCCCAGGTTGTTGGTGGCGATGCAGGTGTAGTTTCCACTGTGTATTGGCTGGGCTAGATTAATTTCTAGAGTACCATTCTCGTATATCACATATTGGTCACCGTTCTTAATGCTGATCTGAAAGTCTTTGAACCTGTATTAAAAAAACACAACATCCTCAGAAGCACAGAAAACTTTGGTCTGAATCCCTCCTTATTGTAACTCCACAAGCCCCTCTTTCACCCCTTTTCTTTAGGTGTGTCTCAGATCAACTTGCTGTCTCTTTAAATCCAAACGAGGCGCTTCAGACCCCGCCCCCTTCCAGCTTTCAGATCGGTCCATTCTGGTTTGATAGAGGGGTTTACTACTATATAGCAGCACAGAATTTTTTTTGCTAATTAATTCAAAGATGTCAACAAGGGAAGACTTGTCCATCCAGCCTTACATGTTGGAGTCAGAGTCTGACCCAGAGCCAGAGGAGAATGAAGATGATGAAATTGGTTAGTTGCCTAATCTCTCAATCTGTTCCTTTTTTGTTGTACACATACAATAGGTTCATATAATGCCCGCTTTATATCTTTATACCTGCTTCTTACCAAGAGAACATAACGCTGTGGCCAACTTTGTTTAAGATCCTGTGTCCTCAGACTTACCATGTGATGGTGGGTATTGGAGAACCAAAGGAGGAACAGTCAAGTAAAGCACGATTGTTGGTGGTGACGCGATACACTTTATTGGCTGGAGTGAGCACTCTTGGAGGTTCAGCTAATGGAGATAAAATAAATCATTGCCCATTTAATCCATGGCACTCTTTAGTGTTGGTTTAATATGTTGTAACTTACCCAGAACGCTAACAAAAGCGTTTGCCATTAAGTAGCCAAACTCATTGGAAGCATTGCATTGGTAGACAGCACTGGTTCCTGTCAGCACATTGCTCAGAATGACCGTGTCGTCATCAACCTTACGTCTGTGGTCCTTAGGAGCATCTGGCACAAAACCAAAGGCAGATGACATATTTCATTTAGAATATTGTGATAATTCCTCCGGTAGTGATTCACTGTGTAAACCTTTATAGACCACCATTAAAAATGTATTGGAACAGTCAACTCATTTCCCACCGCAACAAAACAAGCTGATTTGCACACTATACAGTATCGCTTTAGTTAACTCACTCTCTAAGGGGATTCCATTGACAAACCACTGGATATCCGGTTTAGGCTCTCCGTTAACTCGGCAAGTTAGGATGCCGGTCTCATTCGGAGCGAGGATCAGGTTCCTGGGAGCACTGACCCAGAATGGAGCAGCTTTGAGGAACAAAGATAAAAAAAGCTGTATTTTTACAAGCTACTTGCATCAGTGAAATCAATCTAAGTTCTTATTGTTATTCAGAATTTTAGCAAGACAACAAAATACTTAGAATAGAAACTGTTATTCCAATAAAAAGACAAGAAGTGAACTGTTAACTTTAATGGAAATTCCTCTCTAACAACTGAACTTGTGTTAATGTTACGTACCTTTTACACTGACTTTAATGATGTGATGCTGTGAGCCCAGCTTGTTGGTGGCTGTACAGCGGTACACACCAGCATCATCTTCATCCACGTTAGAAATCTTCAGTGTTTTCTTGAAGTTTTCGAAGGAGGTCCTGCTGCTTAGAGGCTGCCCATCATCCCTGTACCAGGAAACATCTGGAGTGGGCCTGTTGTAGAAAGCATGACAGTGAGTTTCACGAAAACCTTTTATTTGACTTTCATTAGATACGGAAAAAAAACTGGCAGCCTACAATCCTTCTGAGATGCACTCCAGCACCAGAGTCTCTCCTTTCAGAACCATCTTGGTGCTGGTGGTGCCGAAAGGCAACATGAAACCAGGGCGACGCTCTCCCTCAGGCCTGCCTGAGGACACAGGAAATCAGAGCCAGGTCAAAACATTAAACTTGGAAGCACTTAAAACAGCTAAAAGAGGAGTTCAGGATTTAATACTGTGATGTTGGGGAACTATCATAAAGGACAAAGGTACTGATGAGTCATGGTGTAACAGCTCCAGGTGATAATTAGACATTTACCATAAAGCTCAGTGTCAAAATTATATTGAAATTGAACATAACTTCTCAGTTTTCACTGGTCTTTGTACACCTGTAACAGTCTGCTTTAAAATTAACATTTTACATTGTAAAAATTACAAATTGAGCATTTATTAAAGAAAATATTGCAAAACCCCAGACATCTGCAGCATAAAATAACAAAAAAAAGACAAACAACTGGACTATTTGACAGTGACAGTGTTTGACTGTAGAAAACTGGTAAATGACCAGTGTTCATTACAGGGCTGCACAAGATTAGAAAAACATAACAGTGATATTATTGTTGATTACGATGACAATATCAGTTGCAATACACTCGGGTGTTGTGTAATTACAAAGCACACAGCACTCCATGTGCCAGTAGTTGGTGTTTAATGGAGTGACGGACCCTTCTGATGCCAAATTTCTATATTTTCATGCAGTTTTTGTCTGCAGTGTACTGGAGGCTTTTGCAATATCATCACAATGATGTTGTGAAATCAATACATTTTGATATATTGTGCAGTCTTAGTCCTATTACTGGGATCACAGATGAAGGTGGTGAGGTCAAGTTAAAGGAAGTTCTTTATGAAACGAGGGAAACAGGAGGCAGGGTTCACACTGACGGGGCTGAAGGGAGGGAACCATCAGCACTCACCACTATAGAACCCAGTAATATTGTTTAAAGCAGCCAGAGTCTCATTTATGCTTTCCACTGGAATTTGACAGAAAATCATAAGCATGCAAAACTGGGAAATAAACACAAAACATTAAACTTAGCTTTTGTTAAATAACACATTTATAGTGTGTTGCTGCAAACACTTTTCCTCCATTATTGCACAGTAGCATCATTGTGACAATAATGTATGGTCTTTATAAAGACAAAGATACAGCAGTACAAGGAAATTAGAGTTGTTCCATTATAGGTTTGTGTCAGCAGCTAAAGGAATTGGAAATAATGAGTCAAATATAGGAAAAACGATCTGCAGATGTGAAATATCGATGGTGAAACACAACCAGTGACGCAGCAAAGCTGCTCTATACAATCGTAAGCATCAACATAATTGCTGAGGACTTATATTTGTCCTAATTTAAAACACAGTTTCAGCTGTTTTACTTACTGTCCAACACTCTGACAGAAATGGGCTGCTTCTGCTGGATGGTCTGGGTGTGGGGGAAGCGAGCGTAGCAAATGTAGTCACTCCTGGTGTCTTCTGGGAGAACATTGGAAAAGTACAAGTCTCCATTCAGGGCTTGGGACACTCGTTTATCCAGGGTCAGCCTCTGAAAATCTGCAAAAAACAAATATTTACAAAAGGAAAAAGAACAGTTCACTATCGTCTATAACGTTATTGTAGAAATTATCATTGATATTATGACCCACTATTATCCATCCAGAAGATGACAGGAGGAGGCAGTCCAGCAGGAGGTCGGCATGGAAGAACGAGGGGGGTCCCCGTCTGAACCACAATAGCCTCAATTATCTCCTTTGGCCATAAGGGGGACTCTGAGTACCAACAGAAAAATCAGTGTAGATGCATTTTCTAACTTTTTTCCCGATCTACACTTTTTTTTAAAGAGAATATTAAGGTATCAAAGTATCTTGAGGGGTCTTACTGGACTGTCTGATGACGATGTTATTGGACAGAGCAGCTCCGTGCTCGTTCTGAGCCCGGCACTGATATGTTCCCTCGTAGGCTTCAGCCTTTTCCCCGCTGATGTCGATCACCAGGGTTCCTGAACCAGGTTTCATCACGACTTTGGAGTCTTTGTCCACGTCAAAGTGAGTCCCGTTTCTCGTCCAGGAGAAACTACAAATCAGAGAAAGAAAGAAAGAAATATTTCGGGTGTTTGAATCATCAGTTCAAGGACTTTCCCTGATTACTGTTGTTTCACTTAAACGAGGAAAATTGAGGAGTTAATTAAAATCTTTGGGGTGATGGTCTCCGAGACAACAGTTGCTATGGCGATTTATACTACCTCCGTGCCCCAGATGAGGTAGCTGTAATTTCACAAAGTGAAACATCTCTGGGTTTTAACCGTTTAACCAGTGTTTGGATTGATCGTCTCACCTGGGATGAGGCTTCCCTTTGGCCTCGCAGTGGATGATGATGTTCTCCCTCGGATCAAAGATGTAATCCTTTGGGGACTGCAGCGTTATGGTGGGAGGTTGAGGCACTGGGGAAACACGCACGGGAGTTTAACTTGGATTCACGTGGACTAAAACACGAAACACGTCATAAACAACATGCAACAGGCATAAACATCATGAGAATGAAAAACACTGCAAACAAAGACAACAAATATATTCCTGAAAACACACCAAGCCAAACAAATAACTACATGCACATCACTCCTTAAAGCCACTCATAAATAAATCTTAATGACAGCGTTTGGGCCAACTTACATCCTTCCAGTACTTTAGCTTTTTGTCCATCATGACATGTCGTACCACAGTGACAGAATATTGAAGAAAGGTGTTAGTTTTGTTTGCAAAGAAACAGGTTTTGGCAAAATAGGAACACATAAAAGCATTTGATTGAGCTTTTTGCTTTGGAATCGTTTATGTTTTTTGTGAAGCAGGTGGAAAAAAATGCAAGAAAAGCCGCTGGAGATTTCCTTTTTGCATTGCAAGTATTAAAAAGAAACATTTTCTGATTTTACAGAAGTAGAATCTAAAAGAACATGCCTCGTTATTGTTTTATTAATGAGGATGATGCTTACGGTCAAGAGGCACTTCAAGTCCTGAAGTCATGTGGCTCAGGAGTATCAACAGCACAGCTCCAAGACCTGGAACCCACTTTCGATTTCCGTCCATATTCCTATGTTTCAGTGTCACGATGATCATTTTCCCACCAGGTTTCACAGCAGATTAAAGGTGACTGGTGGGGTGAGGAAGAAGAATCCACTCTGCACAAATGAGTTGAAATCAAAAACAATAGTTGGATCATTTTGTCCATTTTCATTTTAGATTTTACTGTTTTGATCACAAGAGGGAACATCACCACAAAAAAAAAAAAAACTCGATACCTGCTTATCATTTCAAATAACCCATGTAAAACAAATGCAAAAAATTCAAATAAATGAAATAAAAAACACAAAAAATATTTTGTCATAGCTAACCCTAGAAAACAGCAAACAAATCTGATCTGTCACAATTTAATTAAGCTGCTTTGTTATTGTTTTATAGTCAAATTTTATTTTGTCCCTTTATAGGGACAGTTTTTTATGTGAGATTCTATGGAAGAGTTTCAAATAAATAATGTCTTACCTGTTGCAGATAAGGTTTGATAAAAACTGAATATAATTTAGCTAGTCTAAGCTCAGGGTCAAAATGAATTGCTGCTATCAACTCTACTGTCAAAAATATATCATAGTAGTACTCGTGAGTTTGTTTTATAATCCTCTAAACCATGGGTTTTTTAACTTTTTAGCTTCCAGCCCACAAAATAACTGATGCAGAAACTTGTGGCCCCAGATTTTGCTGGTTTACGTATGTTTACCTACGCTAAAGCCTCTGTTAAACATGCATAATAAGCTAACCTAATAACTGTATGATACTACTTTAATTCATTTATGGTTATTTAAATGTATTTTTTGTAACCATTATGGTGAAAATATTTTATTTGTATTTAAATTGATGTCTGGAAATAATCTAGAGATCCTCACTTGATGTTTCATGACCTATTGAAGGGTCCCGACCACAACTTTGGGAACCACTGATCTAAACCACTATTGGTTTAGATTTATGACCATGTAAAGTCAAGATTCATAAAATAGTGTTTGCAAAAGTTACTCTGTGTTTCTTAAGATTTGAGTTGTTTTAAGACAGAAATAATTTATGTTGGTCCTCACCGTGCTCCACCAGAGCTATTTGTTTATAACCTTTACACAAAACCCTACAAGAAAAAAAGCCACATTTTAGGTTTTATAAATCATGGTATACATGCTCTTAGACTGTAATACTAACTGCAGTTAAACCAGGTATAAATATTTAGTCTGTACAAGTGAAGAGTTGGTCTTTTTTGCTAACTCTGACCTTTCCGTGACTCAGTACCTGTAGTATACATCGTAACTCATGAGCTCTGTAAGTTATTTGTCTGGTGGATAAACGATTCTACCAAAGTCAAACTTCTGGTAGAAGCAGAAGTCAAAACAGAGCAGATTTCAGGTCTTGTAACTTAAACAACTTCTGTGAAGGAGTTCGTGTGTTTTCCTGGTATTTATTTTTTCTGGTGCTGAGCTAGAAAAAAAAAAAAAAGAACTGAGGCACATCAGTGATCACCTGCTGCTAAATGAGAAAGAACAAAAAGTTTTTGGCCACTTAACGGACTTTGAATAAACTGCACATCTACAACTCCAACTATTGGAGTCAACATAGCTGATCCATCTGGATTAGCAAAAATAAAACTAGCTATAATTTTTTTGATTTTTATTTAACCTTTATTTCACCAGGCAAAACATTAAGAACAGTTTCTTATTTACAATGTTGGCCTGAGAGTGCAAACACACTTAAAAAACACTTTAAAATGGGAAGATGGGGAATGGCAAACAACATAAACAGTACATAAAACATATAAAATGAGCAGTGCATTCATTCTTTAAAACAGTTACATGACTCCTTAAAAAGATCCTTTAGTCTGTGTTTAAAAGCAGAAATAGAAATCAAAGTGCCCAAATGCAGTAGATTTTGATAAACGTTCCAATCATTTGCTGCAGCAAAACGGAAAGATAGTTATAAGTATCTTATATATAACTATAAGTTAGTCAATTTTAGATTTAGCTAAAATGTAGCATGGTAACTGAGACCCATCCCCAAAATTTACTCTAAATACTTACACTACATGCAAGATCTCACAATATTAGATCTAACACATTATGTCGTTTACAAGGTTCTCCTTTTCTCATCATAAAATGATCTTTATTTATAACTTGAGCCTGAATGGTGGTGGGTAATAACACCTAGAATCATTAACTAACGAACAGCCACTTGTATGAGACATGTGCACAACTGCCCTTTCCAACACGTGCTCACGTGGAAATCTAAGACATGTGAGTGAGCTCAGCTGGAAAAAAAAAACAATCACAGCTATGATACGGGCAGACTGGCACATGCATGTGTAAACACACAACCTTCACTGATAAACATCCTTGGCAGTGTGTGAAACACATCAGGCTGCATGAGAGATCCAGCTTTTGTTGTGTAGTGGATCACAAAACCATGTTGGCAGGAATGAGCTTCTGGAAACTGCACCACAGGGGGAAGAAATTATGTTTCACTTCACTGTACACAACTTGCAGTGTATGCAGTGCCAGATGTGCATTAGCAGGCTGTAAATCAATAGATTTATAGATTTACTGCACTAACAGCATAAAGACTCTCTCATCCACAACTAGCTACACATTTTAGCCCTTCTAGACTGACATGTTTTATAGATCCCCGACACATACTCTGACTTCTAACAGATCATGATGAAAGGCACTGCTTCAAGAACAAAACTATTATTCACAATTATCAGTCTAATCCATGAACATACAGACGGTGTTCTTGCAATCAGAAATGGAGGTGAAGTGGTCACACATAAACTCAGGACAGTTACTACTCTGTCTGATGAAAGTTAATGAATACTCAGTAAGATTTTCTCCTGCTGAGCTACGCAGTGAGTGTGAGCTAACACAGCCCTGGGATGCAGCTAATTATGCTGACATGCCCTACTGGGTAGTTCTCTCACTGAGGGATAAAAAGGAAGGATAGAGAGAGCGACATCAGTGGGTGCATTAGAGCCAGTCCATGCATGCTAAAGCTCTTAATCTCATTGTGGTACAAAACTGCAAAATGATAGCCCAAATTTACCCTATTTTCAGATTAATTACAGTATGATGTTCCACGCAGCAGATTGGATTGGTTAGGTTTCTATAATATTAAAAAAAAAACTCAATTTCCACTAAATTACTAATAAAGTTAGATATTTGATCAATTTATTAGCATTACAGTATCTACACGTCTAAAAGAGGTTTCCGGTTAAATTTTTTTTCCACCTTCAACATAGATGTCTGTAAACTTTTCATAAGTTGGCATAAGTTGTCTAAAACGACAGTGCCTTTAAATGATGGAGATTTATTCAAATGTAAGGTTGAAAATAAAATTAAAATTAAAAAAAACATCTTTATTCCAAAGAAGATGGCGAAGGAAGTTAATGTCCATTAAATAAACTAGAGTTAACAAATGCATTACTTATTTGAATAATATCCAAATGTGATCAAGCATATATTTTTGTCATTTTTTTGCAGCAAATGTACTTTAACTTAATAGGTTATTCTTTAAATAATGCACGTTGTATTGTATCTTGTAGGAACAAGGTAAAATGGCATTTTTTAAAGTCCCCAATAAATATTAAAGGGTTGCTACTCAAATAAAAAGTGGCAAAAGGACCTAACAAAAAAAGAGTAATAATCTGCACTAAGAAATTTTAATGCAAAAAACTGTAAAATTGTTTTCTTTATAGATTACAAAATTATCTAAAAATAAATTCTACATTGAAAAATAAACTATCAAGTGTTTTTTATATATATATATATATATATATATATATATATATATTTGTATAAAAACTGGTTCAAAACTGCAAAAATCTTTACAAAAATCTTGAAACAATTATATTGAAAACTGTTCATTCAATGATCACTTAATGGAAGTTGCATTAAAATCCATCTTGTGGTTTATGAGGGTTCAGTCCAATAGTTAATGTTTTAAATGCAGATCTTGCAGTTGGTGCTCAGGTTATAAGTTTGGGATGACTCTCCGCTACTGACACACCAACTGTTAGCTCAATACAGGCTGAGCCGTGGCTACCTAATGATTACTTTCTGAAAGTTTAATTAAAATCTGTTCCATCACACAAACAAAAACATTACCACCCGCCTTCCCCTTTTGTAGCTGACAAAAATGAATGTCCACCGTGAGACTGAACTTTTAGCCTGGAAATGACAAGTACAACCCTTTTTCAATAATTTTTTGAACAGCTGGGTAGGGAAATGTGTTTGCAATCCTCATCGTGTGCATTTTTCACAGTTAAAGGCTGAGCCACGAGGCTGGAACTGTGCAGTGTAGTGGAAGATAAGATATGCTTTGGCAGCAATATTCTCTACATAAACACACACACACACACACACACACACACACACACGGTGTTCCATTCATCCTAAAGCAAAATGAGTAAAATTAATTTCTCATTGCACATGTTCTCACAGCCTGCAAAAAGATGATTACAGTGGACTCGGTGGATGAGTGGAATGACTTTTGCTAGTGGGGAGGTCAGGTCTTGTCAACTTTTTCCCTTTCCTTGACTCAGTGGGTCACAGTTGTGACATTAAAGAAAAGCTCTGAGATTCAGACTTTCGAAATTATTTTTTTAAGCTTGAAGCAAGTCCAAGAAAATGATGTAACTAGGTCTCGATCGTGGATACTTTCCTTACAGTAATGTTTTTGTCCATGTTTCTGTGTTAGTGTCTTTTTGTTAGCAAAATATCTCATTGTTATCCACAGTTTACACAGATGGAAACAGGTAAGTGTTCACTACTTGTTGTGCATGTCCCAAAACCTTCCCCTTTCTTGTAAGATGACTGATTTAGTCCATTAACAACTATCCTTCAGTAACAAAGAATGGAATGGCACGAGTCCTGAAGTCTCTCTGTCCCTCAGTTTGCAGAGCTGGAAGGGTCTCACTAAGTTGGTCACTGCACCGCCTTCAGTCACACTCAGAGACGCTACGAGATGATGAGACAGATGAGGGGGGAGAAACGTGGAAACAGAGAGATTTAGACGGAGGGATGGGAAACAGAATCATCTGCAGTCACATCAAATCACAGTAACCAAGGTATTTATAAGACAATAAACTGAGTCAGACTGATGTCAGCCAGCATGAAGTATAGTGTGTCCTATTATCGGTTCATGCACAGTTTCCTATTAACTGATGCTGTAGTAACAGTGTTTTATTTGCAAACTAAAACTTTCAAGTGTATCTGAATCTGAACTTCTTTAGAAACACCTAAAAGCACAGTTTGAAGGAATACCAAGCAGTTACTGGGATGTTTAAAAGACAAAGGAGAAGGAGAACAGAGAGGACAATCTGTAAGCAAAACCAGTGCAAACCACAGATCACTGCTCAACCATACAACTACCTTTGTGCAACTAGTGCCTGAGGTAAGAACTAAACCTCACTGGTTTATGTTACTTTCACAAATATTATGTTTTGTGGATGTGCTCATAGTGTCAATGCTAAAACCCATGCTTTCAAACAGGCTCATGACTCTTCCAAACAACTTTGTTCCTCTCTAGACCTGCAATTCTTTTTCACATGGCAATCTCAGTCCAGACAGCTGTTATTAGTGGTTCTGCCATCAGAGGAGTATCACTCTTTAGCTTTTAAACTTTGTCAAAAAATTACAGTATAGTAGAATAAAGTACAGTAGTGTCTCAAGAGGACATCAGCTTTCTTAATATCTTATAGGTATTATTGTTTCACCTGCTCTGTCATTTAAATAGATTATCATGAATGCTGTTCCCGTTTAGTAAGTCACTTTAGAAAAAAGCATCAGGTAAATTAGTACGTAATACTAATATAAATTAATGTAAACATTTGAAAGTTTAAGATATTGAACTTGCCCTACTTCATCTCTCAGTTATTGTCTCCATCTAATACTGGGCAAATTTCTGCCTGATTTTTTTTTTACATGAAAAAACACAGGTTACATTGAAAGCAGCCATTTTTATGTCTGCTCCATATCCTTTTTTCTTTTCAAACAAAGTATTATTTACTTTAGCACAATTATGCTTTACACAACAGATGGATTATGTTGCACTTTTCAATGCTCAAAAGGTAAGAAGAGACTCCATATGAGCAGTGAAATCAAGGCATTCGCTTTCAAAGCTTAAGTGAAGCTATGCATGGTGTTAAATGTACTGGGAAACACACAGGGGGTTGGTAAGGTTTGTTGTACTAAAGACAATACCCAGTATAAGGTATTCACATACTTGTAAGGCTGATACAGTCGTGTTGCTTCTTCTACAATGATCAGATATCTGAATAAGGTTTACAGTTGATGCTACAACCACAATTCCAAAAAAGTTGGGACATTGTGCAAAGTGTAGATAAAAACAGAATGCGGTGATTTGATGAATTTTTACCTGCAACACATCTCCAAAAACAGGAGCAACAAACGGCTGAAAATGTGTTATAAATAAGAAGCAGCTGGGGTGGCATTTTGCAACAAATGAACTGAATTGGTAACAGTTTAGTAACAGCACTGGGTATAAGCGTGTCGGATGTAAAGATGGGCAGAAGTGCATCAGTCTGAAAAAATGTGTATAAAAATAAGACCTGTTATAAGTGAACAGTTCAAAAGCCTGCCTCTCTAATGGGATGGGTGCGTTCATGCATATGGTATGGTTAGCTTATACACCGGGAAAGGCACAGTTAATGCAGAACAGTACACGCAGGTTTTAGAACTTGTGCTTCAATCCAGCAAAAAAAATCCAGGACTGATATGCTGCTACCATCAAATCAAAATCATTTGATTTAAAGGGGGGTATTATTCAAAATCGACTTTTTTGAGCTTTATATTATGTTTTAATGTCATTCCCTCATCAAAAAAATAATAATAACCAGAGTTGCTTTGATTCATTCATGCATGTTTGAGAAATCCTTCAATCTCCTGAGGTAGCCATGTGGAACTGCATAAATACTTGCAGGTACAAAGCACCGCCTATTTACACAAAGCTCCTCCCTAGAGCTCAGTCTGCAGCCAAGTCCCCACCCCACAGAGCACCCCTCCCCCGAAGCATTGTTGTAATAACATGTTAAAATGGGAGTGTCAGAAACAGTAGGAGGTTCTTAGAGAGACAGAGGCCAATTTCAAGGCGTTTGGTGGATTTATTTTTTATATAAACAGCATTTTCATAATAACTGAAGGTAACATAGTTACTTGATTGCAGTATAGATTGAACTATGTGGCTGGAAAATACATAATTACCCCCCCACCCCCTTTAAAAAAAGAATAAATTTAATAATTCCTTGATTTCAACATTTGATAGGTTTACTGTGTTCCATTGTGAATAATACATGATTTTATGAGATTTGAAAATCAATGCATTTTTTTTTTTATTTTACACAACTTGTCACAACTTTTTCCTCTGACTTTGGGTTATATTTTAAACTAATTTAAAAGACCAATCATAAACAGAAGACATCTGTGTTCTTGTATTTTTTAATAATTTGAAAGATCGTCTGCTGGTCAAAAGTACTTTAGCAGTTTTTAGCAACATTTTCTTTTAAAAAAACAGAGCTGGCCACTCTACTTTCACTGTAATACTTTAACTGCTGACTTTACCACAAGCCAGTAACACAGTGTTTTTCAACCCTGGTCCTCAAGGCACACTGCCCTGCATGTTTTAGAGGTTTCCCTGCTTTGATACACCTGATTCAGATGACTGCAATTCAACAAAAGCCTGTTGATCAGTTATCTATTTAAATTAGCTGTGTTGAAGCAGGGAAACATATAAAACACTGCAGTAACACATTGGAAGGTATTGTAAAAAAAGAGCTTTTGCTACACTAACACCCCTTCTTCTCAATGAAAAAGACAGAACAGACAAGCCTTTGTCTCCAACAGACCCAGAACTGGATCACAGTCGGCCACCGAATCAAAACAAACTATCTCAGCCCCTTTTTAGGGTCAGTTATTCTAGCAGCATCCGCAGAAATCCCCCAGCGCCTGCTTTTCTCTGAGTCTTTGTGAAGTGCTGATGGTCAGCACGCAGCAGGCCATGCCAGCTCCCCCCATCCCCTCTGTAACTCTGACCCATGGGGGCTTTTGTCTTTCTATGCTGTTTACAACTGGGATAGTGCTGAAATGGCAGGGGCGTTCTATGGGGCACAATGTGACACCTCCAGGCAATAAAAGAAGTGACCTCAGCATCACTGCATACAGACACTAACATTTACATGCAGCCTGTGACCTGAAACTCGTGACATTAGAAACATGTATCCAACTATGTGTTATTTAGTCCAAGATATAATATTTATTCAAAATGTCAACTTCAACCAAAAGGTTAAATGTTGAGTCTAACTACAACTGATTAATATATGATGTTGATCCAGTACAAGATAACTGCAACACAAGCACTAACAAGACTTTAATAGCTAGATATTTCATCAGATTGTGCATATCCTTATTTTTCACCTAAAAAGCTAAAACTCCATCATTTTAACACATTTTGAAATACAGAGAGTGGTATGAATTTAATTTATTTTGACACGCTGTCCACCCGTGTGTGTGTTAAAAAAGGTGACCAGAAGGTTATCCTTAGATCTGTCCCTGGGGAATCTAAATGGTGCCAAACAAGATTTTAGAGGCATTGTTGCTGAGCTAAGGCATTAAAGTTTAAACACTTAAGTCTCCATTAAACATATATGGCACACATGCTGCTTAAACAGAAAACAGCTGGCCCCAGTTGTCTTTGATCCATAAAAAAGGCTTTATGACTAAAACATTTATTGATCTTTAGATGTTAATGTTTTATGTGCTGGACATTTAAGGCAGAGGACGATATGGTCTTTGTACAGAAATAAATGCCTGTCTAATTGTCTTTTAAAATCCGTGAGCCCTGTAAGAACACCGGGCTGTGCTGGTTCAATCTGCAAATAAATGTTGTTTACTCAGGTGTGTGACAGGTACATTGACTAAAACTCAACTCACCCTAAAAAATATCTTGCTGTATAACAACAGGAGGAGAATGGTGGACATTTTACAAGCTGCAGTCAATGAAACAGCAGAACTCTGTTTATGCATTGATAATAAATCTCTGCTAATTGGAGCCTTGGATTTACTAACCTTGTAAATCAATATTCTGATTTTAGATATAATTAGAATAAAGGCTGTAATATGTAATAGAGTTTGCTAACTTTGAAGTTATTTTGGTTTGTTTGTTTTTTTTAACCTGACTGGTGCTAAAAAAAATTTAAAAAATTTAAAAACCTCTCAGATTTATCTGTAAATGCCTGGAAAACTCTAATTTGTTACTCCTGTGATATTTTTAGCCAGGCATAACTTCTAAAACCAAAGGGTTTTGTTTAGGTTAACAGGGAAACTGTCCACTGATGTGTGTTTTGGTGTTATTTGTGGGAAAAATTGTCCATTTTAAATCAATATATTCTGTATTTTTAATTCCCCACTTTATTATATGTAAAATTTGAAATCATCATCACCGTTAAAGCATAGTGTCGGTGGGGAAAGGTTTGTTTACGTTGGTTTCAATAATGTGTTAGCACATGCTATCGCTAACTGATTCAGTTATGAATTTGTGAATTAGAGCTACTTACAGCTTGTAAGTAGCTCTAATAAATACGTGTTTGTAAATCACACTGTTAATTCCTAAAATAACTGAAATTTTAATTATGAACACAACAGCTGAGATGAATGGCTAATATATGACGAGACGTATTTTTAAGAGTTTAAATGTAAACGCTTTATTATATTATCTTCTTCACAGACTGTTTTTTCTGTAAAGTTAAAAGTAGCTTGGAAATACTCCAATTTTTCATTTGTTTCCATATTCGATTGGATAAAAAGATCTATATTGGTTTCATTCCAATGCAGCATGACTGTAAAACGAGCCAAGTCTCATTGATATTCCTGGGTGCTACTGCTAACTAAAAAGTATTGACGAGCTGAGAGGTGCACGTGTCCTCGATACGTGACTCTGGACTCCATCAGAACATGAGTTACTCTGTGCCGCTCTTGTCCTTCAGGAGGAGACTGCTAAACCTCCAAGGCATGTGTTGTTTTTGTCGCTGCGCTGGATGCTTAAACAGAAAGTCACGGTGTGAATCAACAAGTTAACAACCCAGTAACAGCAATAATCTGAGAGAAACGATTTTAATGAACAGGAGGATCCTAAGGGAAGAGCAGGTTCAAGTGCAGACAAACGGAAAGGGCTTGATTGGTGCGGGGAGGGGCACAAGGTGCAAGGAGGAGGGGTCTGATTGGCGGTGTTCTGGCAACGCAACTAGCTGGCATTCCCTTCCGTTCCCTCCTCCACCCATCTGTTCATCGGGATTACTCATGGAGAGGGGTGGAAGGGAGGGGAGAGGAAGCAGGAGAAATGAGGAGAAAAAATCTAATCATCACCAACCTGCAGCGACTGAACCAAACTACTTTCTGTGACTTTCTTATAAAAGGCTGTGATAACTCATCATTTAAATTATGGATCTGAGTGCTCTCATGGGATTTTTATAGTAACAACAATGTTAATTAGAAGTAGACATACTGTAGTGATGGGTTATGCAATAATCTGCTGCTCTACTTGCTAAAACTATTGCTCTCTGCTGGAATATTTCAAAGGATTTCCACATACACAAGTGGCTCATTATTACTAGTATTACATTTGTTTCTTTATAAAAACATATTAAATGGTTTGGTAGCAATGCAAACCAAGGATAATTTATAGCAGGCGCATTGGTACAGTTCTTCACTGGGATGATATATAAATTACTTTTATAAAATATGTGAAAAAGATAAAAATGCAACTTCAGTTTGTTACATAGCTTGGCATCATTTCAGTACAAAAAGTTTGTTTAAAAATGTGTTCAGCCAGAAATAATTATTGTAGTTCGTTCAAATAATTTATGAGCTGCTTACCCTGTTTGCCAATTTGTGGCTACACACTCCCTTTTTCATGCACTTAAGATAAAGTGAGGTCACAACAGGCTAACAAACAAAGTACTTTTTTTCCAGAACAGCTTTAAGGCGGTTTTGTTTGAATCTAACGAACAATCTTCAACAAATTTCACAGACACACAGAGGAACAATGACAGTCGTTATGCTTCAGTTTGTTCTTGAATAACTAATTGGCTTTGCAGTGCAGATACTGCATATGCAAAGATAAGACTGCAGAGGGTATAAATCACTCACTGCCAGCTGTGAGTCATGCTTCAAGGCTCAGCACTTTAGTTTATGCAAGCTGACCCTTTTTTTCTTTTTGTTTTGGACACAGCCCATTATAAGGCAAACATCTTATTTTTACAAAAAGGCTTTTTTAAAATCTGTGTTTTCAAATTACATAGACCTAAAAAGCATCTAGAGTCACATGTTAGTAAGAAAAGGCATAATATTGGTAAATTATTAAATTATTTGACAATGTTGCCTCTGCTAGTTAAATAAAATGGGCCCCAGAGTGAAAAACCAACATGGCAGTTCAGTCATTATATACATCATTATACATATTACATGTATAACACTTCATTTTGCAGCCTCTAAAATCATATGACACATATCAAAACCTAAATTACCTCACCCACACAGACCAGCTGGATTTGTGACCAATATATCCATCTAATTGACACAGCCCACTCACCAGTTCGGACTAAATCTCAGCAGCTCCGTCGTCAGATAGTGGATCAAATCTGCAAACATAAAGCAAAATATTACAATGAGTCTGGTATACTTTTTATATATACATGTTATTAAATAATTTCTTCTAAAAATATGCAAAAGTGTAACATCAGGTACAAATAAAAGTAAGAACTAAAACATCAAACCAAATGAATGACCTTTATTTTCAATGTTATACAAAATACAATGAAAATTTGTATGGCTTTCTTTATACAGTATACAAACATAAATTTATGGAGTGTTATGAGTGCTATGAGTTTATGGAACATGTTTATATGTAACTTAGATCTGATTAAATGAAGACTGAGAGCTATGAATGATGTAAAAATGTCCTCAAAGGACCTGATTAACATGGGACATTCTCTTGGTTCTAATAGAACTGACTAAATATGGTTTGAATATAATTGACAAAGGGAATCATTTAGTCCTCAAAGCAAATAGAGTTCACTCAACACACAAAGCCATTGTCACACAATCACTTCCTAATAGAGGTGCACATTTATTAAAATCCCCCTGAGATTAACACATTAATGACTGTCTTACTGAACACATGACTGTTAATCAGCAAAACTGTCCCTTTTATTGCTTCCACCTCTAGCAGGTGCACGCACAAATTAAAGCTAACCTACTAACACGCGCACACACATTGTGCCCTCTGCCTGCCTTCGTGACCATGAATGCATTATCAAGGCCTCCAGAGACATTCTCCATTTATCTCACATTAGCAAGAGCAAATGTAACAAACAAAGAAAGCACACCCAGAGATGAACCTCTAAAACTGGACTTAGCTGAAAGGTGAAAGGCTTTTGTTCCCTAGGTTTTTAGAATATTTATTTATTTTTATCCACATACACAAGCATTTAGCTTATTCAGAACATGGTTGTTGTGACATTTTTTTGCCATTATTATTTGAAATAAATGACTATATTAACAAATAGAGTTCTCTTCAATTTCATCCTTCACTTATGTACTACTTTAGTTTTTAGCTACCATTCTTTTATGCTTAGCTTTTAAAAAACCTTTTGCTACTTTAGCTTTTAGCCAGACTTTTGCTTCTTGATTGCCTTTTGCTACTGTTAGGTTATAGATAGCCTTTAGCTACTTTTAGGTTCTAAATAGCAATTTGCTACTTTTAGCTTCAAGTTAACTTCTTGCTACTTTTAGCTTCAAGATAACATTTTTCTACTTTTAGCTTCAAGTTAACTTCTTGCTACTTTTAGCATCAAGATAGCCTTTTGCTACTTTTAGCTTCAAGATAACCTCTTGCTACTTTTAGCATCAAAATAATGGCTGTGTCTCAATTCATGGGCTGCATCCTCATGAGTATGTAGCCCACCTGGGCCACATCCTTCCCAGTCTGGGTAGGTTGCATGAAACTGCTGTGAAATGAGACGTTCTAGCCTTCGCTTGACATACGTTTGTGTGACCACACGCTACCCCGTTACCATAGTGACCAATTTCAAATCAGACTTTAAATGCATTGGGACATATATTCACATGCCTTTTCACCAGGAGAATAACTTCACAATTAAAATGTTACACATAAATAAATAACAAAAACATTAATAATTTGGGTTTAGCTCTAATAACTACTTGCATTTTATTTAACATTTTATTGCAACACAAATTTCATCAGCTAAGTTGCTAATCTTACATTTCAAAACAAATTCTTCAGTTTATTTCAAAACTACGCTGACTTGGTAAAAAAAATAGAAACTCCACCGTCTACTTTTCTCTGTTTAGTTTGCTGTCGGCGCATTGAATCCTGGGATGTCCTCGACCAGGAAGGATACTTAGATGCATCCTTAATTTTCTAGATTTTGTGGGTTGCAATCCTTGGCCGCATGAGTCGTCGTCTTTGAATTAGGATAGCACTTGGCGCGAGACAGACATATGCGGCCGACAAATGCACACTCATGAGGACACAGCCCATAAATTGAGCCACAGCCAATCTCTTGCTACTTTTAGCTTCAAGATAACCTCTTACTACTTCGAAACTTCAGCTAGCCTTTTGCTACTTTTAACTTCTTGATAGCTTCTGTTTCTTTCAGCTTTAAACTATCTTTTGACTACTTTTTGCTTGTTTAGCTAGTGTTCTGCCTGTTTTAGCTTTAACAACTCTGATTCAGCCTCTCCGGCAAATTACAGCAGTTTGCATTCACACTGTATTTCCAGTAAAATTCCATTTTTCTTGATTAAAACAGCCGCTGAGTTGTTATTATGAGAAAGAAGATGTCTTGTTTCAACTATTTATATGTTTCCTGCATTAAATCTGTCTTCTCTTCAGGCAACTCAGTTTACTGATCTGAACAGGCTGAACTGGATTAGTTCTACTCTGCTGACTGATCTGCTTTTGAACTTGGTCCGCATTGATCTTATCTGAGCTGAACTGAAACAAACCGAGCTGAGACGAGGCAGCAGACGTGCGCAAGGGGGGAAGAGGGGGCGTCAGATCCTAATGAATAGAGACAGCAGCGCACTGAGACATCAGAACAGAGGCAAAGAGAGAAACATAAGAGAAGAAGCGTCTGAGATGGATGGAGTAAAACAAAAGAGAGGGAGAGAGAGAGAGAAAGAACATGAAAAAAACGAGGAGCGAGTAGAGATCCGACACATGCATTATTAAGGAGAAAATCTAAAAACGCTTCATCATCAAAGAGAAAGGGAGGGGAGGTTTGGGATGGGGGGGTGGGGGAGGGGGTGAAGACGGAGTGTAAAATGAGAGAGGAGAGAAATGCTGGGAGAAACCGACAGAGCTGACCCCATGCTCCAGCACGTTGCTGTGGAGACAGAAAAAAAGAGACAAAAATACTCCTACAGTGCACTAACTCATCTTCGAATAAAACACTGTTAAATCTGTGCTAAAAAAAAAAAGTAATTTAATGTCATGACATTTAGTTAGCTTTAAAGGCAGAGACAGCTAGGTTTGTAGTTTTCTCTAAAAGTTTCACTCATTACATTAATATATTAAAACATAAAATGAAAACTAAAGGAGAAACTACCAGAACAAGTAAAGTGTTCAGGTTATTTCAGGTGAAAAACCACCAAAATGGGTTAAAAACATACGTGTTGAACTATTAGCCAACTTGTTTAACTGTAAAGCAAAAAAACAAACATATGATGAAGGCCACTGTTTGTTTCCATGGCCTTCCACCATTACTAGTTTTTATATGTGATGCTGTCGAAACCACAGTGCCTATTTTGATTTAGTCCCTTGTTTCAATTAGCCTCCTGATTTTATGGATCCACTGGGAGCCAGTAAACTGCATGTGTCTGATTCTGCAACTGACCCCAAGGCGTGAATAGAAATCTGTGTCCGTCTGAAAATCCCTCAGGAATCAGAGAAAGTAGCAGCTGCTGGACACGCCTTAAACCTCAACATCTCTAATTTACACAACTTCAAAATAACATTATGTGTACATATGAATACTGTAAATACAGTACTTGCATGTTTTTTAACTGAACTTTGTAGCTTTGTTTAAACAGCCATAATTTCCATTTATACACTTGAAGCCTCTCATCTTTACTTAATATAAAGGAGGTCAAGCTTTCTAAGCAAGAGAGACATTGTTTAAAGTTTAATACCCACATTGCAATCAATAAAGAGTGAGTCTGAATCTTGTTGGATATGTTTGATCTCAGGAACCTCTGTACAGGAGGTCTGAGGGTCAGAATCCAAGCACCAGCTGCCCCAGAGTCCAGCAAACAGCAGGAAAACAAAAGCAACACTGGATAAAAGGAACTTTTGCAGTGTTTTTGTGTTCACGTCCAAGTACAAGTACAATAAAGACAAAAGGAGTACGGAGCGGATCAAGGGAAGTCAGCGCTACCTCTAACACCTGGGAAGCGAAAACTATTCTCCGTGAAACCCTGACAGCTGTTTTGTTTAATGTCAGACATGCCATCTGTGTGTGAAAAGGTTCTGGTTTCATTAGCTGCGTGTGTGTGTGTGTGTGTGTGTTCGTTCTATGACCATAAACATCTGTCGACACGTTCTCTCACACAGAAAGTGACAAATGATCTTGTAAAGAATGTGGCCTTGTTGCTGTTCTGTGTCTTTGTCTCGCAGTCCTCAAGAGCAAAAAAATGGATGTTGTTTATCAGTAAAACAATAACCAATCAATACCAGCCTGCTCCAGGGATGGGTTGACCATGGCCGGGGGGTGGGGGGGTCTTGGTGGCCGGTGGTGGGGGGTCGGGGG
>JARVJO010000180.1:5583274-5599556 GCA_031762555.1 Cynodonichthys magdalenae | reverse complement strand
GTTAATTGTCTGAATTGTCTGAAATAAATTTCATTCATTCATTCATTCATTCATTCATTCATTCATTCATTCATTCAAGATTTGATTTATCGTCTTCCATCAAAGTGTTTTTGTTTAACTCATCTTTGAAATGCAAAAAAAGGATCAGTTTCTCCAATAGTATCTGGCTGACAGACTTCTGATTCTGTAATGAACTCTAGTAAATTGACTTCACAGCTAATTTGTTTCAAAATAAAACAAATTTTCATCTAGGTAAATGTGAATGGTTGACTGATAATAGAAGATAACTTATTTAGCACTATGCAAATGGCTTATTAGCATAAAACCATAATTATTGTCTAGCAGCTGCAACACAGTCAAGTGGAAAAAAGGGTGAATTGAATAAATCAGAAAAAGAGAATAAAATCATCAAAATGTCACAAGAGTTGTGACAATATCGAGTTTCTTAGGTGTGTTTTGATTCAGACGTCAATTTGAGCACCGATGATCGAGAGCTTCAAGCCTACAGTAAACAATTCTTAATTAGTAATGTTTTGACTGTATGTTTAAAACAAATTCAGGGAAAATGAGGTGGATGAACCTTGTTTTTTGGGGGGCTCTGCTTGAATAAGTTGATAAAAAGATCAAGGTTGGGTGACTAATTTGCAGGGAATAAACAAATTAAATCCAAAAGAAGCTAATTTTATTGCCCTTTCAAAATAAGCTGTAAAATCACATGACATTTTAATAGATGCTGCAAGTAAAAATGGCAAACTGTATTTAAGGTTACATTAGAGGCATTGTAAAAATCACAGTATCAGCTTTCTTTTATATTTTTACTATAAAACTCTGATTAAATTATAAATGAGCAAATTAAATGTAACTGAGTCAGCACGTTAAACGATCCTTGCTATTGCTGAAGTCCACCGCTGTTTAAAGTACCTTTCACATGAAAATTACGGTGTAAAATACTTGCCAAATAAATTCTTGAACTAGAAGTACAGTGAAAAATACCACAAACCAGTGTTAGGTTGGTCGTTCAAGCTTTTCAAGTCTCCGTGGAACATTTCAAAACCCACACCTTCCCTTTATTGTTTATTTGCTGTGTGTAATACAGAGACTGAGTGGGAGGTTTGGTTGCCATGACTATCCCAAAAGTTTTTAATTTTACCAGTCTGGGAGCATCCTTCAGATGACAGACAACTCACACAGTCTAGTCCCACACACACACACACACACACACACACACACAAAGGAAGCAGTCTCAAAAAGCTGAGTTTAATCATGAAGATTTACTGCCTCCTCAAAGTTTTCTTTTCTTCCCTTCTGAGGTTAAACGAGACAATTCTGCTATTCTCGTTGTTCCCATTCTACACCAAGCAGTGCACACAATACAGACATTAAGAGTGTCACACAAAGAATGCAACTCAAAATTAAAGAATCTTTGGAAGTATTTTTCTATTGTATCTTCTAACTGGTGGACTACTAAAATATAATTATCGGAGTCATTTTAAACCCCTCAAACAAGGAATTATATGTCTGAATGAATAAAAGAATGGGACATATTATAAAAAAACATTTTTTTTATGTATCAAGACCTGAAAAAAAGGCATGAATCGCCAATAGTGCAAATAAAAACCTTACCATATGAGATTTGACTCCAATAAATCAATCACAGTGAATGAGGCCTGTCATACAGTTTAATTTCTATGTTAATTTGTGGATTTTAGTAGCACCTCCCCAGGCTATAAAACCTAATTTACCACAAACATGCAATTCCTCACATAACATCTGACTTTCAGCAGGATGTTAAATGTTTTAGACATATAAAAGGTACATAAGTGGAGTGAAAGGAAAGGAACAGGTTTGGAAACCCTTGGAGATAGTACATTTGTCTCTTACAGTTAGCTTGTTGTGGCTGTGGCATGTTTACTGTCGACTTTTAGGAAAAAATAGATGAAGGAAATGTCAATGCTTTCTAAATTCTCAGCCTTGGGCATTTCTTGGCAGATGCACAACAATATACAACAGGCATAAAAACTAGCGTATACCATGAGAAATTAGGGTTGATTTATAATTAGAATGCGGTTTCATAAAACTCGGCTCATAATTAGACCATACCAAAAAAAACAAAATGAGGTTCTTGTTTGTGTGGGTTTGTTTGCCCTAATCGTGATTGGCGGAGTTGTTGTGTGGGCGGAGTTAGGACTTGTCGGGCAAGTTAAAAGCTGAAGTAATGGTAAAAGTAAAATTATTGTGACAAACATAAACATAATTTATTGACTTCAATTTTGGTGCAATTAGCACTTTCCTGTCTCAAGTTATTACTAATAATAACTAATATTCATATTCAAAAGTGGTTATTTTTTTGAGGTGGGTTAGAGCCGTTTTGACCGAGCCAAATTGTTACACATCCCTCCTCATGTGGCATTCAAATTTCATGTGGCTAGTACCTTCCTGTTTCGAGTTATGACTAATATTAATATTTATATCTAAAAATATAGGTGCTTTATGGCTGTTTTGACCGAGCTACATGTTCTCTCAGCTGCCCCCAGCTTCTTTAAACCCCACCCAAATTAATCAATCCAACCAGTCATGTCTTTAACAAACTACGCCCACAAAAGTCAAACAGACCAATTATGTATTGGACAAACTCCTCCCATACAACAAGAACCGCCCACTTAGTGACTGCAGAAATCCCCTTCTCAAAAAAAAAACAGCAAAACTACTACATTTTTCAGTTTGTAGATAGTTTACATAAGTTTACTTTTTTCTGGAATATTAGTTGACAGACTAGGGTGAAGCACACAGTGTTTGTTACTGTTTATACCAGTGCTGCTGTTGTTCTCCTTCTAAACTGTAGGTGTCACTGATGTACATTTTGATAATGAACATTGTTATTGGCTCATATTGCTAACAATAGTTAGCCACAGATTACTGAGCACACCCACTAAAGTCCTACTGGTTGATCGAGTTGCAACTGAAACAAGGTAAAAACTTACTTGGCTTTTAACCTTTAAAGAGCTAAAATGTAATTGTGGTCATTTATGCAGAATTCTGTTGGTTTTTTTTGCTAGCAGCACATATAGCAGCAGCAGCTACTTGTAGTACTTCTAGCACAGCCACACAACCTAACTGAGGAGTTTAAAAACAAATTTTCAATACATAAGAACAAATAAATAAATAAGAATCTGGCCAAACAAGGCTGCAGCTCATCACCATGGTGAAAGTGATGAAGTAGTGCACAAAAAAAAAACGTAACAAGGCACAACTTCAGAGACATGACATGTCAGAAAGGATGAAAAAACAAAATGCTCGCACACTCAGCACCCTGGAGACCATCTTATTTAGACAACACAAAAGGACGTAAGGCAAAGCAAAGATGGACACAGATGTTTAGGAAAGACATGAGAGTGGAGGTCAACGAGAAACAGAACTGTGGAAATGAGTGCGAGGAACAATAAGGTCTGTTGACCTGAGTCTGCAAACAGAAAAGACTACGAACCTATAGCATGCCTGGAAGATGTCTAATATTGACTGCACATAAAGACAAAAAGGAGAACAAAAGATTGAGGTCTGCTAATATTAGCAACACTAGCAGAGAGGGATTTCTCCATTGGATCTAATTAATTTAGGACGACTAGCAGTTCTCACACACTTGAAACTGTGATAAGGAGGCGACAAGCTGACAGAAATGTTTTCAGAGACTTAAGTGTAGAATCGCACCGCTTCTTTCTGTCTAGCATAGTTACCAAGTGAGATTAAAGTAGGAGAGATCTTTTTTGTTTTTTATTTGTTGATGGCACAACAAAGTCACGCATGAGAATTGAAGCCTGATTGTAGTGTTATCATCGAGGCACACTTAAAGCTTCTAACCCAGATAAAAAAGGAACCTTTTATTAGAAGATTTGAGGAAAATGGATTTAACTGGAAATGTGGGACAGCAGGAAATGACAATATTTAGTTTCTAATTTTAGAATATTTAAAATCTGGATCATCTTTTAATGGTAATGTTTTACAATGATTTGCAAACCATTACCTCTTTTTTTCCGGCAACCAGCTTAGTTTGGATGAAAAGAAAAAGATCTTTCATGTGAGAATCAATAAAGACAAAGCATGATGCTTTCTTTATCCAAACTGAACCATTTTTTCCCCAAATCTAATCAAACAGCAGGAGAATAAGGACACTGAAAATCAAAGCGGTGTTTAAAATGAATGTCAGGCTAGAAATTACTTGATCAGAAAGGAAATAAACTTGTTTTTTTTTAGTCTGTGGACTCCAGTCTCCAAGAATCATGACACTCACAATGCTCACAACCTATTAGATTATGGTTGCAACTTTGAAAAAACATCTGATAATGCTATGTTCTTATCAACACCAAAAGATTGATTCTGTGTCCCTAAATGCTTGTCTGTGCCCTTACTTCCTCCAAGTATTAAGAACAGTATTAAGAACAGTTTATGGGGTGTGCATGATTAGTGTGATTTTTAAATGTTTATGTGAATACAAACCTAAAGTGGATAATTCTATTCCTTGTAGCAGCTGCCATGAACAGGAACCTGAAGTTATGACCAGACAAAACCAAACAACTATTTAATCAGCAGCATCTATCAGGCAATGAAGGCTTTTGTGCAAACTGAATGAACTTGCTGCAGTTTGCATTAATAAGCGCTGCATTTGTTTACGTGGCTTCAGGTCAAATAAATCTCAGATGACTCGCTCAACTTCGCTCTCCGCAGCCAGTAGCTTTGTTAACATGACAACACCACGCAGGAAAACAAAAGCGACCTTGATGAAGCTTCAGAAGGACGTGCAAATGTTCCGGCACGCCTTTTTTGAAAGATGGGACAGAGAGGAGTCGTGACCACACCCGGGCAGCAAAATGAAAGAGCTCGGTTTGCCTCATTTGTATGGCGTCATGATTGGACAAAACAAGGATGCTGCTTCCTTATTGGGGTGTGTAGCGAGTAAACCACACATTTATCATAGTGAAAACACCAACAAACACACCTCATTTGCTTTTTGCATTTGACTTCATTTACAATAAGCAAATTCACTAACAACATAGTCAAATCCAAGAGGAAAAACAAAACAGATGGGTCATCACATTGTCCTCAAACAGCCGACAGTCACAGATTTATAATTCTATAAAAAAATTCTATTAATATTTGACCCATACCTATCAGCTGACAGAGAAGATTGTCTTTCTGTCCTAATATTGTGGAGACCCTTTTTGGTTTCATCTTCCCATACTTAAATATGTAAATAGTAGGGGTGCAACGATACAGAAAATTCACAATTCGGTTCGTTTTGAAACTTCAGTATCACGTTTCAATATTTTTTCTATACAAAAAAGAGAAATGTCCATGCCCTTCTTAACATGTAATGTATTGAAATAAATTTATGAACATTTGTTTAACCTCAAAAGTACAGTTTTTAAATTAAATGTTGCTGAAACAGCAAGTTTTTCAGTGGACCTGTGCTCGACAATGTAGCCTAGGTGGAGCAGTCGAACACAGATCCACTGAGCCTTCAACACAGCATCTTCAGATGACAAGTTGATAAAAAAAAATTTAAAAGCTGTATTGTTCGATACAAGTGTGTATTGAACGATTCGATACAGATACATGTATTGTTAATGGATATACATACATTCAGATGAGTTTTGTTTTGATTTGTTGTGTGAGTGCTGAGTATTCCCACTTTTGTTTTCCTGTTTAGACTTTTTTGTTTTTTTTAACCATTCGTTCATCAAATCTTTTAGCGCAGTCGGGTATTGTGTCCTATGGCTTTTGTAGCTTTTAACTTTGTTTAAAATAAAACTCTCCATAGAAATACACCAAGACCTCTTCAATTCCTTCAAACACATTGAAATCTGATTGGTCGGGTATTTTTGTCTTTTTGTGCTACTTTAAGCTTCTGTTTTGCTACTTTTAGTTTTTCTGTTGCTTTTAGCTTTTATCAGCCGTCCTGTTCTTTCTACCTTTGAGACAGTTCTGCTTCTTTTAGCTACTGATTTGCTGCATTTAGCTGACATTTTCTTTGTTTTAACTCAGCTTCTTCAGCAAATTTTTCTTTTGTTCTAGCTATATCGACTTTTAGTAAGAGAAATGTTTAATAAAAATTTTGAAATTATTAGTTTGTACTTTAACATGTTTGTACTTTTTACTGCCTGGAAACATAAATTTGCCTTTCAGGCTCTCATACAGGTACACACTTTAATCCAGAGGTTCAATATTCAACACTTGAGGGTACATAAATCCAAATTTTTGATCGTGGATGGTAAGAAGCAACCTTATATTGGCTTCACTCACCTGAAAAACTGCCCAAACAACCGATGCTTTTAAGGTTATACACTGATTTATTTCTTTGTTGTGCTGTTCGAAGTGGATTAATTGTGGTATTACAGCATATATATTTTACTCTAATCATCTTACTCTGTGATAAGACCTGGTTGATATCTAGTTACTGTATAATTAGACGTCTGCTGAGACTTGGCTGTCGGCCAAGTGGCAGAAATCTGGCAAATGCTCTCCTGCTGACACAGATAATGTATGTGGAAGATAGCTTTTCTTTCGTTTTTTTCTTCTCTAGACTAGAACAGCAGATGGGGTGTGACGCCGCCCATTTTTTTTCCCACTGTAAGAAATAAAGATCTGCAAAATAAAGTTTGCCGCAATTACTCTTTTCTGGAATATTTAACTTGTAAAGCTTTGAAAGCAGAATCACCTGGTGTCATGTTTCAGCAAATCTTTCTGTGCAGCTTAAAAAAAACAGCTGTAAATGCAAAACCAGATTATCTGCTGGAAAACTTCAAGGCCCAGTTTTAATGAACCACCCAGAGAAGCAGAGCAGGTTGTTATCGCTCCATCGCTCGGTGCATCCTCCGAAATATTCAGTGCTGCTGCAGGGCCCACAGCCGCCCTGCTTGTGGATTCAACCAGACATCATGAACCTGGTAGTAAAAGAGAGGCTTTAGCTTCTCTATACAAAAGGTCCCAGTCAGCCCTCCGGTACTTCAGAAACAGATGCTGTCTGTGCTAATGAGCGTAGCTTTCAGACAAGCAATCAGGAGTTTACACTGGGCTGGTACTCCATCTGTGCAAACGTGGCCCCCTATTCAGTTGGAGGATCACGTCTCCTTGAGGACCATTTATTTAGTGGCCTCTATGAAGAAGCATCATTTCAATGTTCCAAATTAAAACTCGATCTATTTTTTTTGTCATTTTGTGCATTTATTTTGACAAAAACAATCACAATTTCTAGACTAACACCAAGCAAAGTGAAAGTATTTTCTTTAAAACCATTTGGCTTTCTTTGAAACTGAATCTTCTTGTAGCTGAAGGAAGATCAAACAAAACTGTCTTTGTGTGAGATAATGTCTGAAAAAGCGAAACTGAGCTAAACCACTCAGCTTAAACTAGCCTGTGTTACTAAGCTTGTGAGGAAACTCAGCTGTCTAAAAAGTGAGGGTTATAGATTCATTAAGGCCGACATCCTTCAGCCTAATCTAGGATCAATATTCTTGGTGCCAATTCATCCAACTTCATGTTCTCAGACTTGACTGGATTTGCAATGTCCTCTGCATCAATCTGTGTGTTTTTCCCCACTGCTTTGACAAAAGCAAAAGGTTCAAAATGTAAAGAACAGAGAATGTCTGGTTTTCATAATAAATCAATTACAATAGGTTCTAAACTTAATTTGAACCTCGACTGGCCTGCAGTTTTACTGGATTTCAGCCTCTTAATAGAGGATGTCAAGTACCAGTAACAAAAGTTCCTGAATCTGAAGATCTCAAAAAATAATGTTTTTATAGATTACGACAGAAATTATCCATTATTTAAACAGGAATTACAGTATTTCAATGGCTAAAAGGACCTTTATAGTAATCTTGTAGAGTAGTTTGCAGTGTTGGCCTGGTGTTGAGTAACTTTAACTTCATCTTGAGCCCACTTATGCCAAAACTTTATCTGAGGCCTGAGTTGCAGACATCACAGTTTGCAACGAAAATGAACGTTGCACAGGATAAACCACACACACTACAAAATTATACCTAATAGGAGGTGATAAAAAATTAGGAAAGCTGATTCTAAAACTAAAAAACAACTAAGATTACTCAGTCTCGTTATTTTTTCGGCAAAAGATACACCAGAAAAGCTAAAATTATAATGTAAAAGATGCTATGTTTACCCCTTCTCATGTAAAATTTCTTCAAGTTACAAAGTCTTTATTAAAATAGTTTAGTTAGGAGTTTGTCATAAGGTAACACTGCTCCTGAAAGACCCAGTTTGTAGTCCAGGCTGTACTTCCTGCACCATGAAGCACATTTGCATTATTCCTCTCTAATGGCAGGGAGCTTCAGATTCAGCTTCTCTCTGCCTGTGCACTTCATTAATGGCTTCAGTGTCCAAAGCTGCAGTTCATCAACTCTTTCATCAGGTATAAAGTAAAGTTTGCATGCTTTTTTACAGGCTAATTAAAAAAAAAATCAGTCAAGTTCTTAAATAATCAATTTGTTCTACAAAATATGCAACAAATGGAGCATTAAATCTGTGTCTGCTGATCAAACAGATAGTTCAAGTGAAGCAGCAGTTTCAGGACACACCCTTGTCACCTGATAGTTTGTGTTTCCTGGTTTTGCGAGAGTTTACGCAGAGGAAGCTACCATGAGAAATTCATGTGATACCTATTTTAGAAAAAGGTATTGGGTCCTCCACATACTGATGTCTTTGTGGAGGAAATATCTCACAGGTAACAGATATCACACGGCTCTAATGAATGACTGGCCGGGGTGAAGATGCGACAAAGTAAAAGAATTTCCTGAGTTTTTGCCTCCAAGTGTTTTGGGTTTCTCTTGTTTCTTCACTGTTTCCTGACACACATACACCCTCCAAAAAAAAAACAACAACCCACAAATAAAAGTCTTTCTTGGGTGGGTGAATCTATAAGAAAACTACAGATTAGTGCCTTTCCTGTGAGTGCTGAGTCAGCATTTAGTTAGCTGTCTCATGCTGTGCTACTTAGGCCTTTAGCACTTCTGCTAGGTTTAAGTTACTGTATTGTTACTTTTAGCTACTATTAAAAAACTTCTAGCCTTTAGCTACTTGCTACATTTAGTTTTAAGCTATCGTTTTGCTACTTTTAGTTTGTTATTCAATATTTAGCCTTTAGCTACTTTTATGCTACTTTCAGTACTAGAAGTCTGATCTTATACATTATTAGTTAGAACATCAATTAGCTGCTTTTAGCTACAGTTTTTGTGCTTTAAGATTTTAGTTATAATTTTGTTACTTTTAGCCACAGATCATTTTAGTTTTTAGGTTTGGTATTGCCTATTTTAGCTTTCAGCTATTGTCATCCTACTTTCAGCATTATCGTTTTCCCTCCTTTTAGACAGAGATTTGCTATTTTTAGCTATCATTCTATGATTTGTAGCTTTTAACAACAGCTTTACTCCTTTAAACATTTAGCTACAACTTTGCTTTCAGCAAAGATTTTGCTTCTTTTAACGTTTAGCCACTGTTGTGCTAATTTTAACATTTAGCTCCTGATTTTGTTAATCTTAGCTTTTACTTTCACTTTAACGTCTCTAATTATTTCAAGCTTAATTCTGCTACTTTAATAAATATTAAGTCATTAAGCACTCAGTATTCAAACTGAATTTCTTTTACAACATTAAATAATTATAATAAATAAATAATTAAATTTAAAATAATAACCCAGTCCAGTCATATTCTCCAATATTCCATAAAACGTGTTAAAACATTACAATAGTAGACACACATAGCCAGAGGGTAGAAACAAAATGCTGACTTAAATTTAGTTGGGTAAAGGTTAAATTGGCTTTGTGAGTCATGGATCAGAGCGGAGAGTAGAGGAGAGATGGAGTGGGATGAGGGTCAGTACCAGCAGTGTGCATATGGTGGGAAAATGCTGCGAGGACACACGAGTGAAGAAGCCTTGTGCAAACAGCACCGAGCTCTCCAGGCAACCGAGTAATTAGAATTTTAAGAACAGAACAGTGTTCGTGTGTCATATTTCATAATGCCACAAGGTTTATGATGCAGCAGACTTCTGTTCATGGCACTTCTACAGCAAAAAACATATCAGATGGATTTAAAAAAGAAAAACATTTAAATCAATTCTTTCTTAGATTTTCATCCTCAGCTGTTAACTACAAACAAAACCATTTTAAACGTTTCAACTTTTTGCCATCTACTTTAATGGCAAAAAAGAACAACACATAATAGACACTTCTGAGTGCATTTTATAAAAGGAACCCTTTATGATTCCATCATTTTGAAGAGTTTTTGTCAGAAATTATAGTTACTTGACATGTTGTATGACATGATTTCAAATATAATATATTATTCTAGATTTGCGGCACTCAAAGTGGCACCATGTAGCAGTAGCTCTGTTACATTCATTCTGAGAGATTCTTTTTAATTCCTCTTTTTCTGGGTAAAACCAGATTTTTTGGATAATTATTCCCTCTGCTATTAGATGCTGTGCAGCTGGAAGGATTTTTGCTAACACCTATTTTGCCTTTGGACATTTGTTATGATGCGCAACCATAGAAACATGATGGTCTGTTACAACCGGCAGCAGCTGATTAACATTTCAAAAGATCAAAAAAAGCCACAACTACAGCATCAACTACAGCCCCAAATCCCAGATGAGTTAAAAAGGTGGTGCCGTGGATGCACAGCAGGAGCAAAGTGGAGAGAGAGAGAGAAGGAGGAAGTTCAAACTATCTCTTCCATCGATCATGATGGGCAATGAGAGATCATTGGGGAGTTGGACGAACTCCAAGCTCTAACAAAAACCAGAGTATCAGGAATGCAGTATTACGGGTCTCACTGAAACATGGCTGCAGGATTATATCCCTGATTTCAGCGTCTCCCTGCCAGGCTTTCTGATCGTACGATGGACAACCCTGAGCACCCTCTTCATCAGACTGTCATACTACAACAGAGTGTCTTCAGTCAGAGGCTTCTTCAGATCGTCTGTAAAACGGCCCACTACAGGAGATTCTTACTGCCCACAACCATCAGTATCTATAACAATTTTTTAAAGAAACCAGAATAATATGAGCTAGAACGACATTTAGTTTCCCTTTGGGATAATTAAAGTATAATTTAATTGAATAAAGCCCAAAACATCATTATCCTTCCATGTACTAAAAAATAAATAAAAAACTGAAGTGCTATAGGTACAATGTCAAAAAAACAAAGTTATTTCAACATAATGTGTCAAAAAGATGGTCAGTTATTGCTAAGCTTTCTAAATGGGTGTCAATCAGTGCAGCTGAGATTTATTAGTTCAGAAAATTACCTTAAACATAATAAACCCCAGCTCTGCTTAATAAATGCAGAAATCCTACAAAGAAGTATTTGCAAGACACCAAAATCACCCTCTGTTATGGTTGCACAGACTCACATTTGATGTCTAATTAAGGTGCTAAGACAGCAAGCAGGGATGCATTATGTCAGGTAGCCAAAAGTCAAGGTAACTAACACAACATGGCTCTGATTGGACAATTGAGTCTGGCAGCCACTCAAAAAATGAAAAGAAAAAAAAAAACATTTCAGCAGTTTCAAGGTTAGAATGACAGAGATGACACAGCAGCTAAAGTGTGACAGCACTGACGGGAAATGCCATTGATGCAGGGAGGACATCCAGAAGCCTCAAATAATGCTGAGTCAGAATAATGACTAATGAAATGACTTCCTTTTTACAGTAAGTCATATATCATACAGCTTGGTCATCAACAGGTCAGCTCAGTTTACAGCAACAGCATCCTTAAAGCGCATAAGTAAAGACTACAACTACAGTCGTTTAGTTGTGCCTCACATTTTCAAAGACCTGGGTACCAGAGAGAAAACATTCTACATCACAAACAGAACTGCTTGAACATCAATAAATCATTGGCTGGTATATTCTAAGTTAATTGAAATAGGAATACAAACATTAACCAGAATGAAGCCTAGTCGTGCCACCATCTTGGTAGATGCTATATGGCATCCTTATTAACTACAGACCACGGATTGTTGTAGACAGACGTTTTCTATTCTGCACATTTTAGTAGTTTCTCTGCTCCAACACACCTGATTCATCGACTGAATCACCTCTTCATGTTCTACAGAAGCCTGTTAATCATTCAGTCTTTCAAATCAGTTGTGTTGCGGCAGAGAAATCTCTAAAACATGCAGGATGGTGGCCCTTGAGGGCTGGATTGGACACTCCCTGTCTGAAGCAGTCACCAACATCAGGAACAGCCAGTCTTTAATTAGTTTATCAGTAAACAGACTCATTTTAGGCTGACGGATGGCTCCTCCACCCTGAGAACCGCTTCTGGTCTTCGTTCTCCTCATCTGCTGTCTGCACGGCCTGTTCCCTCCTACAAAGGCATTCTTTCAGTTCAAGCCAAGGAAGACAAGATGGCTTTTTAACAGCCTTCTTTCTGGGGTCAAACGAGGTGGACGGAGGAAACAAATGCTCAATTAAACTTAAAATGCAGTTTCCCTTCTGCATGCTGTTATACTGACGATTAGCAGATGGTGGACAATAAATGACAGAAGAATCACATCTTTAAGAAGCAATACATAATCTGTAGAAATCATCTGTAGATTTTTTTTTCCATCAAACTAATTCATTCCCTTTATAAAAACTATAACAACTAACAGGTTACATTTAATCCTGTTAAAAACATCTTTAATAATCTTTGTAGTTGGTTCCCAGCCATCATGTGATGCTGGAGCCTTAAAAGAGGTTCCTGTGACCCAAATCCTCACTAATCATTTTAAAGCTGTGACAAAGATTCTGGAGGATGGGGTTTATATCACTTTTTAAGCCTGATGCACAATGAATTAAGCTCCCATCCCTGACATTTAAACATGATTCTTTTGTTTCTTTAAGACTGAGCTCAAAGAATTAGAATGTGTGCGTATGGGAATATTGACAACTCTTCTTATATAAAAAAGATAATTTATTTGGGAACAAGGTTCAATAAACTGTAAATGTTCTATTTGCTTTGCTACAATTGGAGCCAAGCAACCTAAAATAGAATTTTAGCAGAAGAAGAGAATATTCTTCTGTATACGTTTCAGCATAATAACACCAAATCAGTCATTTCGCCAGACATGCTGACATGTTTTCACACTTCGCAAGTGACAGCTTCTACCAGTCTGGCAAGTCTTCAGCTCTACCCCCCACCCTTCCATCTGCCCACCTGATCCACACAAACAACTCTTGCTGGTGCTCCATGCAAACAAAATGGGTAAAAAGAGTGAAAATCTAATAATAAGTGCCCTTATTGACTTTTTAACCACATTGAAGCTTCTGCAAAATATACATTTCAGCAGTTCTCTCCCTTTTTGTTTACTCTTTCATTTTCCGTCCTAAAACACTCACTTATCTTGTGAGTCTATTATAAAAACAAGACCTAGTGAGGCAGTAAAGTGCCAGGATGAGTTACAGTTTTGCTTAATTCAAAAACTCACACAGCATGATTTACTGAAGTCCTTGTGGCGCAATGCAAGATTTCCTCCCATTCCCCATCCAAAACAACCACAACCATTGAGAAAAAAAAACATGATTAAAAACCATCTGTCTTTAAGGGAAGACAGGAACAACAGCATCTGCTCTTTCAGAAACCTCCTAATATTCATCTGTGTTATCCAGCTCATCAATCCTCAGCCCATCGTGTTCGATTTTAACGCACACCAAATAATGATGTAATGAAAACTGTTCAGCTGTGAGCCAGAGGGCAAACACCCCCACACACACCCCACACCCCTTCTCTTGACCACCAAATGCCCCATCATTGCTGCAGGGTGCTATTAACCCCAAGGATGTTTGATGCCAATTGTGTTTGTTTGGCTGCAGCTCCAACAGTTTCAGCAACGTGAGCAAAAACCCTAAAGAAATCACATTTTCTGCAAAAATGTTGTTTAAGTATTGAAAACTGAATAAGTTTGCTAAAATTTGCTGAAAAAGCTGAGCTGATTTGGTGGAGCTAAAGTGAGCTTAACAGCTAATAAAAAGCAGAACAGTAGCTAAAAGCTAACAAAAACATCAATCGTCCACGTCTTAAAATTACATCCACGTAAATGCATCAACTCCCTCAACCAGCTTCTCGTCTAATGAGGCCCAGGCAAACACAAGAGGAGAAGTAGAGATGGTGACACCACATCTGTCATGAGTGATGGCTCAGAGCTGACAGCTGGGGGGGGGGCATCAGGAGACTGAGAAGAGCTCAGCAAAAGCAGTCGTGATGACCTGAGTGCCAAAACACAGCACAAGCCTTGCCAAAAGTTGGTTGTTCAAATAAGATTTAGGAAAATAACTCATGAGAATAGAACATACCATGGGCAAAAAGTGAAATAAAAAGTTCTAGAACAAGTTTTTCCACAAGGAATAAGATGGAGATGGTTGAGAAGAATGCACCAAACCTCTGCCAGAGTTCATGAAACTTATGGGATTAGAATTAAAAGGATTATTTCTTGAGACATACCTGTTAGAAACCTTCAAATTAAAGGTAAATTACAAATATTATTTACTAGACAGTGTGTTTAAGGAATCATTTTATGGAAATCTCATTTATAGGGAAAATTTTTTTTATATTTTTACTTTTTTGCACTGCAACCTGTGCACATTCTAATGCCTGTAATCCTGTATTTTAACTACCAGACACCTTTTGCACAATTTGTCGGCTAAACCCTTAGAATTAGGCTTATGCTTACTTTGATATGATGAACATGATGAACCAGGCCCTAAATATTTTAAATAAATCACCTTTCTTCTTTTTTCAACTAAATTATACCATATATAAAATAATATTTCAATTATTTACAGCTGAAAAATACAAAAATGTTTGATGAAAGCTTGAGTCTTTTGTGAGAACATTGATAAGGGGTAAATCTGCACATCTATAGTAGCTGCAAATTGGACACATATAAGAGCAAATGCATGTTGGCTTTACTGAGTTTCTCTGAAGGGGAAACACTTGAAATGACATCCCCAGAGGTGGGGAGCTCCAGCCGGCAACATCACTTACAAAAAGGCCTGTCTGCCTGCCACCATCCGGCAGAACAAAACCTGCTGCACCGAGGGGAGGAAGGAAGGGGGGGGGGGTCCATTCAATACAACACACTGCTGCTCTGCCTCCTTCTGCTGGCTTTGATGGTGGCTCCTCAAGATGCAGCGCGTGCGGCGCAGAGAATGAACAGCCTGCAACCATCTTTCATCCAGATTAAAAAAAAAAAAAAAAACGACAATCCGCGTCCATTTTTCTATATCTGTCATGTACACCTGATCATTATAGATCATGATTATTACAATGCAGCAAAACAAAGGACACCTGGTTGGAATTTTCACTGCAGCAATATTCCCATTATAATAAAGAGAAAGAACAGACATCTTCAAAGAAAGGAGGGGGGAAAGGATGTTCACGCTCACCGTTTCCTGAAATTCGGCGTTCCTGTCAGTGATGCTGCTGGAAATGATGAGGTGAAGGTGTTTGTTGGAGGGACTGTGCCCGGCTGGTGTGTCCGTCCGTCCCCCCCTAACCCCCTCCTCCTCCTCCTCCTCTCAGCCGCTGCAACAGCAAGCTGTGGTCCACCGATCCATCCGCTCTCCTCCCCACCTGCTCCCCCTTCTCCTGTCAGAAACCAGAAGCCACAAGATCGTCTATGTTACGGAAAGAGCGCTCACTCGTTCACAAAACGAGCAAGCGCACGTTATCCACTCGTTCAGCTTCTTGAACCTCCTTGACAAAGCTAGCAAAAAATACATTTAATTCAAATTATCAAAAGTAGTAGAGACCAAGAATTGTAGCTGTGCCACTTTTCCGTGTACAGGTAGGGCCATCCCTAGATAATTTATTAACGAAACGCACTTTTGTTAGCTTACTCACCTTGCCCATTTTTGTTGCGCGTGTTTTATCTGACGAAAGGTGTTAATAGTTGGTTACTTGCGTTGTTGTCACGTCTGGGAAAGGAACTCTTAAGTGACACAAATACCTACAAACGAAAATCGGAGTTACACATCTTCGCGTTAAATGAATTTTTTCAGTCGTTTTAAATCTCGCATTGAAACAAGAAATACCGCCTGTAGCGCCCCTTTTCACTGAGCGGCAGAAGCTGGTACTACAACTATAAAAAGAATCAGATTAGTGCTAAAATTAATACATCTGCTGTGATAGAAAAAAATGCTTTTATGTATGTGCATTTTAAACATAGCATATATTTTATGATCATGTATAATCCAGATTAACACCTCTATTTTAAGAAATGATTTGCA
>JARVJO010000180.1:5540129-5583268 GCA_031762555.1 Cynodonichthys magdalenae | reverse complement strand
CAAGTACATAAACTTTTAAAAATGGGATGGAAGCTAAAACCTCTCACTTTTCTTGTCTCGTTCAGTTCCAGTCAGGGACATGTCTCCTGTACTTTAAATCTCTGTCATTTATGCAACAATCGTCAATACGTTATTTGTTGAGCCTAGATCATTAAGCCTTCTCCCAATCCATTCTTTATATTGAGGAATAGTAGGGAAAATAGGTAAGAATGTTCATTTAAACACCTGTTTTTTGGGTGTGACCTTTGTCTTTTTAACCACCTCACTGTTGGGTGAGAAGACAAAGTTTACACAGCAAAATGTTGAAACAGCAGGCACAGGCAAAGACTTTCAGGATGTGTGTGTGTGTGTGTGTGTCCCCAGTTTAACCGACTGGCAGGGATCTGTGGAGAACCACACCACTGTGTAAACTGCTCTGACATGAACACATACGTCTCCAGTGAGAAAAGCTCTTTTACTTTATTTTTATATGATGATTCAAAGTTCAAGCTGTTGTTTTCCTGTTATTAATATACATTTAATATTTTTGCAATCCACCTATCTGCATACTTGGTGTTACTTTAGCCATTCATAGTATATCAGAAGCTTCAGCTCATTTGGGAGACGAGTTCTATGACTTTAGGTTTTATTATTTTTATACTTTTCTAAATAGTTAAATTTAAAGTATATCTCATATCTATTTTAATATTAGGAGATACTGATGAACGATAAATAGTATAAAGTTCTGGAAATGTAAAAAGTGTAAACTTCTCACTCCCTTTTGAGCTAGTTAAAATGCTAAAATGATTCTTGTTACAAAACATTGTTTTTGTATTCTTGTGTTTATGTTTGCATGTACATATTTATGTATTCTTGTTTTTTTTTTATTTCATTTGTTCAAAAATAAAGAATATCTATCTGTCTCTGTCTTTGTATTTTGCTGTTAGTTATCCTTAGACTACTTTTAACCAGACTGGCTACTTTGAGCTTCTAGCTAACCTTTTATTGCTTTTAGTCTTTTGCCACTTTAGCTTTGAGCAAGCCCTTTGCTACATTTATTTCAGCTACAATTTTCTACAATTTGCCATTATTTTATTAGAATGAGATTTTAAACATTTTGCTCCTTTTAGATTTTAGGTAGTATTTTGCTACTTTAAGTTTTATGTCACTTTTTTGCCATTTTCAGCTTGCATTTAACGGTTTTTGGCTTTAAGTTGGTGGGGTTTTTTTTTAGCTTTAACATCAGTTTCAGGAAATTTTCAGCAACTATAATTTATCACTTAGCTTTTTCACAGAAAATTACGTTTGTCTAATTTGAACTTTTCTTACTGAAGCAGCCGAAGTGATAGTGTCAAACATGTTTCATCGTCACTGGATCTAATCCAGAGCGTCTCTCTGGAGCTGTCTGCTCTGTTTAAACAACCAAAGATATATAACGATAAGATTGTTTGACACTCAGCAGACTTTAGATTCCTTGCAGTTTCATCCTGATCTGGTTTGATAAACACTGATGTGAGCCAGCCACACGCCTTCCTGTCAGTGATGGACAGCAGTCTCATCACACGGAGCATCCTGGGATGACTCCGAATAGAAGACGTGGAGGAAATGTGTCTGTGCATAAATCCAGTTCTTTCTTCTTGTTTTGATTTCTGCAGATGCTACACACAGACTTGAATTCACTGGCAGAACAGACCTAAAATGAACTTAGAGATGTGAAACATAAACTCCTGTAATAAATTATTTGCATCAAAAATACACTTTAAGCAGCAAAATAAAGCTACTTGTGTAACAAGCTCCTGCCAGATCTGGGCCAAATATAGGCGAGCGTGGGAACATTTGAGAATATTGTAAATAAGATGGGAGCTATAACTGTTGCTAGGTAACAACATAAATCCACATGATCTGTTTCTGATGAAGAGGAGACGCAGACGGGGTTAGAAACTCACATCTTCCTCAAAAACCATTTCCAATGCCAAAATTTCCATAGAATTAAACTGAACCCAAAAACATGTCAGCAGGAGCTGTGAGGAAATCACAACACAGTACCTGTTTACCCAATTAGAGGAGCTGAAATCAGGAGAAGACGAAGTTCAGGCAACAATCCATTGTGTGTCGTATGATTTGACTGTGTTGTATGTATGTTGTATGTATTAACTGGAACAAGCAGTATAAAATAAAAGCAGACAAATCTGGCATGCCAAGAACATCTGCATTTCAAACAAGCTGTTTTTTTTATTGAGTTTTATGACATTTTGAGTCGTTTTAAAATATCATTAAAAGATGTAAGAAGGCAGGAATCACATTGGTTAGGTTCTCACCAGGTTAAAAAATAAATGTGCTTTCAATTAAAATAACAATTGCTAAATTGTTAAAATAGTTCAAGTTTGACATTAAACAAACCACAGGTCATTGTTCCCATTAGAACAAACATGCTTTGAACATTAAATCTTCATGACTGCATGTGAATATGCAGGAATTTGCCAGTAGTTTCAAAATAAAAGTCCTACGAAGTGCATTTTCTTTTCCAAACAGGCAGTCATGTTTAGGTTCTCACTTTTTACACCTTAATGTATGTCAGTCATGTGTTAACATTAATCCCATTAAGTGTTCATGCATGGATCAGTTACCTGTTTGCATCTTTTGTGCTCAAAGATCAACACTAGTTTTTCCTCTGTTCATCCTGCTGATACTATATCTTCAGCAAAGAATAAATTATATCACATGATTTTTAACACTGAGTATTATCTTAATATATTAAAACATTTTATTTTAGTGTTGGCGGTCCAACGTCTGTAAACTTTTGGCCCATATTTCCGAAACACTTGGTGTTTTCTTTAAGTTTATGATTAGAGCTTGGAGGTGAAGGGGAGTCCTTCGTACATGTCGGCTTTCAGCTTCACCCACTCGGCCAGCCTCTGCATGGCGCCCTTCTCCCGGCCCAGCACGCTCGCCGCCTTCCTCAGCTTGGCCTCGTTGCGCTCCAGGTAGCGCTCCGCTTCGCTTTTGAGGAAGTCCAGCTTCTCGATGCGGCTCTCGTTCAGCGGCACGTCCTCGCTCATGTAGGGGTTGAAGCGGAAGTAGGAGTCGGGAGGCAGGAGGGCGTCCAGCATGGTGTGCACCTCTGAAACCAAACATTTAGTGGAGCGCGTGAAGTTTCATACATGTGATTTCTGGTACGTTTTCGTCTCTTCTTCTTACCCTCCGTGTCTGTGGCGCTGCTGATGACGTGGGTCAGCTTCGTCTTCAAACTCGTGTAGGTTGTGCCGTTCGTGCCCGCCGTCTCGTAGCGCCCGGTGCCCAGAGACAGCACGCACTGCAGCGGGGTGTTCGGCCACAGACATTTACACTCGTGAATGGCCAGAGCTGTGGGGTTGTTGATGAGAAGCCCTCCATCCTGAATGGGAAAAGACACGTCATTACAGATTAGATTAAGATAACTAAAGAAGGGTTTTGGAGATTTAGTATAAATCTTTGTTTAAATGTAAAAAAAGATGACGGAGGGTTGGATGTTCTAAACAGACTGAAATAAAAAATTAATTTACAGACAATGCGTTTGGATGAAAGGGTTGTTGGATTTATCTCCCTCCCAAGTCTGGAACTTATCCAAGCTCTGAAATACCTCAGATGTTTCTGATTAAGACAGAGTGATGAATTATTTTTCCTCAGCTGAGCACAGGATAAGGTTATAGCCACAGGTAATAGAGCTGAGTAAGATCTGAGTAATGCCCAGAAGAATATTCAGCATTATTGTTTTAGAAGTTGTATTTCTCCATTTAGCATTAATCTTTACTAATTTAGGAATGGTCCATGTGATTGTTTATTTTAAGTCTTGCCAAAAGCAGGTATATGCAGCATCTGAGAGCAGGACAATCATTTAATATTTATATTTTTTTGACAAAACAATAGTTTGTCAATAAAAAAGTTCCAATCTAAATGACCCATTTTCTGACGTTTTATCCATGGGTTTTTTGATTTTTCAGAATTCTCCTGAGAAATATCTCTGCTAGTGCTGAAAACTGGAGTGAAAGTGAGACCAGTGGGTGGCAAAGTTAGCTCAAACTGTTGTTGAAACGCTACGAAACCCTACAAGGAACATGGACGACGGCACAGACAGACGCAGCTTATCTCCATCTTCCCCTGGCAGACAGCAGGGGAAGATGAGCAAACAAAACGAAAAGTGCAAATAGAAATATATTTAAGTAAATTCTACACTATATTTGTCAATAAAAAACAGATTTTGATGAGAGGTTGCAGTTACAACTATGATAAATCCAAACTCCACTTGTTTACGTTTTATTCCAAATTTCCTCCAATTAACAAGGCTTAAGTAAGTAAATACATTAACTAAACTAGTGACATTAATGTGGACCCATGATTTAGCGAGATGAAAGGATGCAGCTAATTTAGTTTAAATAGGTTATCAGAATGGAGCTAAGCCTTTAGCCTAATTGTTCCTAATTAGAAGCATCTAAAGATATCTGACCCAAAAATCAAACGTCATAAAATGGTACAAATGTGACTGGGCTGCTCACATACACAGGAGCAGAGTGGAAGAAAGTAAAATACAACGATGCTTAGATTGTAGGTGAAGGACAGATTTGACCCCTGTGACTGTTTCTTGTATAAACGTATCATTTATCTCCTTCTGTCTCTGTGCTCTGACAGATGGGAGTCATGGAATCAGACACTTGTTCCAAGAATGCCGACACATTTGCGAAGCTCTGACGTGTTCCGAAAAATGAAAAAAAATCAACAGGATTCTCACCAAAATCATTCCATTCATTTTCTATCCGAGCCTCCGACACCTGATGGCTTTGTGTGTGTAGGTCCACTGAGCCGTACCTGATGGAGGTCTTTTCCCAGAACAAATTCCTGGAAGTATCCGGGGGCGGCAGAAGAGGCCCTGATAGCCTGCCACATCTTGTGTTTGCAGTCTCCCAGGTAGTGGGATCTCACTCCAGGCATGAGTCTGTAGTTTCTGAACACATAGGCCTTCAGAGGTAAGCCTCTGTTGACAATGGTGCTCACTGCTGACACCTATTGGACCACACAAACATTGCAGCAACAGAAAACAGGGATGGAACAAAATGTAAATAAATAATTGTGTCAGTGTTAAAAGAAAACTGATTTTAAATGAGAACAAAATAAATTGAATTTAAGTGTTTTAGAGTCACTTACTTTGGGGCAATGTGGGTCCCTGGCACTCTCAATCATGCTGCCTTCACCCATACGTTCTCTTAGAAAAAAATAAATAAAAAAATCTGGTCACCGTGTCTTTCAATTTCATAAAGTTTAAGGGAAGGAAAACTGGATCTTCCAGACTTACTTGAGGAGATTTTCCCATATTTCACTGTCATAGAAAGCATGGCTCCAGCCCATCTTTACAGTTCCAACAATGACATTCTGTTTGAAGACATCTGAACCCAGTTTTCTGTACATGTCCTCGCACTCTTCCAGGGGGATCTGAAAAATCCCCAGCATGAAAGCCAAGATGGCGCCTGTTGCAAAAAAACACATTTGGATATCAACCAGTGAAAATAAATAATTAATATAAAGTTATTTTTAAAAGTTGCACACACCTGTGCTGACTCCACAGATGTAGTCAAACAGCTGATGGATTGGTTTTCCAGTCAGGTCTTGTAGTTTATGAAGAGTCTGCAGGGCTAGCAGTCCCCTAAGACAAACCACAAACATTACAAACAAAAACATTCAAATGAACCCAGCTGAACTGTTGTAGTTACAACCAGGAGATCTCAGTTTTTACATATTATTAATAAACGTCACAGATGCTCAGTAAATCTTTAAAAGCCTCACCTTGTGCCGCCTCCGTCTATGGTCAGCACCCTGATTCCTCTGCCTCTGACTGGATGTGTGTAGCCGACGACAGCCAGAGCTTCTCTCACAGCCGCCTGAAGAGGAAGGTCTTGGGCCTGGCGCAGTCGCAGCAGACAGGGCAACACGCTCTCCTGAAAGACACGACTACGTGAGCACTAACAAAAGATTAAGCCGTTTTAAAATCCAGGCACGCTGACCTTGATGGCCACCCCTCGGCTCTCGGGGAACTCCAGGAGGTGAAAACTGAGCTCCTCCACTCGAGTAGTGAGGAGTTTAGAATCGGTGACCCTCTGCAGACCTTTCACCAGGGCTCTGGTCCGGTTATCCACACTCACTCTTGCTATTATCTGCAACACAAACTCATAAAGTAAAACTGGTTCGCAGAATCACAGGAAGTCGTATTTAATCACCCACCTTTTCTCTTTGACTCTGCAGCTGCTGCTGCTTGGCCTTCTCAGCTTTTTCCTCTTCACTCTCTCTCCTCTCCATCGCCCCGTTCTGCGTGGGGTCATCCACAGCGACGACTGAAGACTTGTCTTTATCAGCTGCGACTTTTTTGGAATCGCCTCTAAATTTGGGGACCAGAGGAGCGATGTAGCTGCCGACGAAGGCCTGGACGCTGGGCCGAGGGTAGGACAGGTAGTGGGTCAAGCCTTTTTTTTGAGAAGCTATCGGCTCGAGAATGGACTGAGTGGTGCTTTCTGCAGAACGGGGACTCTCTGGTTTGGGACTGGGCTTTGAAGAGACGAGAGAGGTGGCAGGTGATTCAATACTCTTTGTCTCGGACACAGGAGACAAAACAGGAATGTGGTCCACTGATCTCAGAGTGTCAGTGTGAGGTTCAGGAACAAGATCGCCTTTGTCTTTTAGCTGCTGCTGCCTGTTCTCTCCATCTTCTCCCTGCGCATTGGTGCCAAAGTAACTGTTGATGTGGTGGGACAGAGACTTGTACGTCTCATCCATGTTGGTGGACAGAGCTGCTGGGTGGAACAGCTGCTTAGTTTGTTTAGCCACAGCTGAAGAAGAGCTCGGAGCAGACATGCTTGCTGACAAATCTAAACTGGAGGACTTCTTTGTGGCAACAAAAGGCTTTTCGGCCTCTTCAGCATCTCCGTTCTTCCCGTCGGCTTTTTTTTCCATTGTTCCTTTTGGCGACTTAGAGGACGTGTCGCCAGAAGTTAAAGTTTCTGCTTTGATCAGTACCTTCCCAGCATGGGTTCCCTCAACTGTAGTGTTAAAGGGCTTGAAGCGGGAAAACTTGGAGATGAGGTCTGTGCTGCCCACTGCCCTGGTTACACTGTCGATTGTGGACCTGAGCCGCGACATGCGTCCGATGGCTCCACAGGAACATCAGTGCAAAAAAAAAAAAATCACTAAAGCAAAGGGATGAGGCTAAAATGTTTGAGTGAAAAAAAGCAGCATTTCGGCACACTATCTGCCATGATTTACAGCTGCCTTCAGGTCCATTTTAAGGCAAATTTGTCAGAGTTGAAACTTTGTTGTGGGATCCACTTTTCTGAAAAATAAACAAAATTAAATAAATAAATTGAATATACAAAGAAATAAATTACATTTTTAAGACGTTGATGAATGTTTATCATAGCCCACTGCTAAATGGATACTTTTGCCTGTAGTGTTAGTAAAATTTCACATGGACCAGAGGACACTTAGTAGCTAAATATTGAATACACATCTACAATTCATTAACTTTTGGAGACAACTCAAGAGGACAGCCACAACCATGTAACCTTAGCTAATTTTACACATCTTAAACTAATATTTGAATTTATAATGATAGTAGCTGAGAGTCATTCCAAACACAAAATCTGAGCACTGAGTGGTTGTGCTAAATATGCTTTTAAAACTTTGCTGTTAACTTTTACTCCACCCTGCCTGACTTTTGGCAAAATATCTCACAAAACATAGGATGGAGCTTAATGAAACTTTCATAAAACAACTATTGGGTGAACATCTACATCTGATTACCTTTTGGTGTCAATCCAATATGATGGTCGCTACAACTAATAAAAATAAGTCAATACAAATATGACTACCTCCATGTGTTACACACAATGGCCAGCAGAGGGCTCCCTTTGACTTTCTTACTATGGTAACCATGGAAACTGTTGAGGCAACAAAACAATGGCTAACGCCTTACAGTGAATTGCAACGTAGTTTTGTTAAGCCACGATGGAAGATCATTCCAATGACCTGAAATATACAGCAGAGTCTGCCTTACTCGCGAAAACGTCGTTGGAGAGACACTGCCACGCCACGGCGAAGACGGACCCGTTTCGGTGGCCCTCTTACCAAGACTTCACTGTTGAAGTGGGTAAACAGCATATTAATGCGTATATCCAAACATGGGAGCTCCAGCCCTGTTGGATTCACACCCTTGACTTTCTCTATTCAACCGAGGAGGTTAACGGCGCCTGCTTCTACCACTACCGGGCCCGCTTCAGCACCCCGACGGCGCGTGAGCCTATCCCGGACACGGCCAGCGTCTACTTTCTGGTGGAAGTGAATAAAAGCCAGCCTCAAACTCTGCCGGTGGAGGTTCGTTTTATAGTGGAGTCGAACAGGCTGGTGCACACAGCCGGGGAAAGCAGATTCTGCGAAAAGTGGCTGTCGAACGTTATTCAGAGCAAGTTTTGGGTCCGAAGAATGATGGACATTAAATCCAGCTGGCAATGAGGCAATCGATAAACTACCCGTCAGTGCATCTTCCATGAGTCCGCCTTGTGTTATATAACCCCTTTGTATGGACTTTGTACGTTTTACCGGGTGTCTGCTGAACGACGTGACTATTCCAGAAAAATATATTATTGCCAACAAAAAAGTATAACACAACTTATATTTAACAAGCTAGCTTGTTAAGAGACGGCTAACATTATTTCACTGAAAAAGCTAACAAAAATACAAAGCCTTGTAAATGTAAAGCGTATTATTGCTAGTTTATAACATTTTACGCTTTTTGAAAGTAATATTATACCGTTTTCCTACCTGCCAAAATGCCAAAAGCTTTACAAAAACAGCTCATACAGCTAGTGCTGTATGAATGGAGGCTAGTTAAGATAAACAGAGAAGTTCTTCTTTGGTTTTTATTAGTTGTTAGCAGGCACCTCTGCAGCATCAGCGCCACTTACTGGTCTAAAGTGTGATTACAGATTATAACATTGTTATTCTCCATTTTATTTGATTGCCTATTTCCTTTTTAAAAATGTTAAAAAGTTAAATACAAAATAAATGCCCTTTATTCAGCGAAATAAACATTTGATTGTCTTGCTCAGATGCTTAAATAAAAAATAATAGTTTGCATGCCATTTTCTATAGGTTATACAGTATGTTTGAGTTGTCAGTCAATAAAGATATGCTAAGCTAATGATTCTTTTTTAAATTTTGTTTGCTTTCTGGCAATAAAATCCATACAATCAACATATTTTTCATTATTCAATCAGAAATTATTCTGATGGAAACATAACAGTATAATTTACAGCCAAATCACTGTTTTTCTTTTTCTTTTTGTATAATACACATATACATCAGAGCCACAGAGCCAGTTGAATTAAAATAAGAGGATGACAACTTTCTGCTTGTGATGAACAGTGAAGGTGTGTCATGTTTGGTTTGACCGAACCCTCTGATGGAAGCATCTGCAAAAGATAATTCCTCCAACACATGTCAGATAAATGAAGACAACTTGTTCAGTAAAGGTTAGCCCAAATTGAAGAGCTGGCTTTCTAGAAATGACTCGGGGCTAAACGTGATAAGCATATTTGAGTGGGGAGAAAAGTAGTTATTTAATTTTGTTGGGATTGCAAACTTAAAGTGCATCTTTAAAAGCTGACTTGTGAGAAGAAAAATAAATAAATCATTAGAAATGGAAAAGACAGAATTTATGGGTATTTTAAACAAAAAGTAAACACATTGCTAACTTCACAACAGAATGATTATTCACATTTTCATCATTCAAATTAACACATTTAAAGGCCTTTAAATGTCTGTAAACTACAACATTAGCTTCAAAAAGCAGCAGCTGTATGAGTTAAAATATTCTCAAATTGAGATTAGCAGCTCTTGCATAGTAACCCTGCAAAGTCCATTCCACTTTTTCAAGAATAAATTCTGGTTTCAATAGGTGAACTTTTAGTATTTGACATTTGTACAGAAGGACTCCTCCTTTCACTCTTATTTCAGTCACGCTCTCTTTTACCTGAACATCAGAACTTTAATTAAACCTCCAAGTGCAAATAACAGAACCTGCACAAAACGGCCAATAATAATCCAACAGATTCTGACTCAGACCTTCTTTTTAAAGGAGTAAAATGAACAGTCTGTCACTCAAAAACAGAGGGAGAAAAAAACATTCTTACATTATTCTGATTTCAACCAGGATTTCATATAAAAATCTGTGATCTGTGAACAGAACATTTATGATATTTAGCTAACATTTGATGTGGTAGCTGACATGATGAGAATATTCTAAAGGACCAAAATGATTACAAGGTGCTAAAATGAAAAGCAGCGGGCGACACGCATTCCTTCAAAGAAGGCTAAGACTATTTTAAATTGTTTATTTTCTAAAATGTATACAATATATTTGAGTTGCTCTTTTTGTTTGCGTTGACTCCCCCACTACGCTTCCTCCCCTCACAGTTTCCCCCCCGAGTGGTGCGCGCTCACAGGAGAGGATGCGGGTCAAATCAACACGATATAAAAACATCTGGATATTGTTGAGGAGTGTTACTTCAGGTTATAGGCTTTAAAGATACAATAAAACCAAGTAGGACTGGCGCCTACATGGAAGCCAGCAGTGCTCCGGAAAAGGCAGCGGATGGCGAAGACGAAGCCGTGCGTTTGGCGCACCTCAGAGCCGCAGTCCTGGCCTTGGTTTTTGCGCTCGCAACTTGCGGCAACTTCTTCTTACTGGGCGCCCTGTGGAGGAGGAGGAAGAGGAACACGAGGACCCAGCTGTTCCTCCTGCACCTGTGCCTGGCGGACCTGGTGGTCGCCTTCTTCCAGGTCTTGCCGCAGCTCTCCATGGAAATTACGCACCGGTTCCGAGGCACGGACTTCCTGTGCCGCTCCGTGAAGTACCTGCAGGTGGTCGGCATGTTCGCCTCCGCTTACATGATCGTGGCCATGGCCATAGACCGGTACCACGCGGTCTGCACGCCAATGGTGTCCTTTCTGGGGGGCTCGTTCAGGAGGTACCTCTCCATCGGCGCGGCGTGGCTCATCTCGCTGCTCTTCAGCTCTCCGCAGCTCTTCATCTTCTCTCTGCGGGAGGTCGAGGAGAAGCAGCTGGACTGCTGGGCCACGTTCATCGAGCCGTGGGGAAGCAGGGTCTACATCAGCTGGATCACCCTGTCGGTGTTCGCGCTGCCCGCCGTCATCCTGCTCTACTGCCAGATGAGAATCTGCACAACCATCTACTTCAACATGAAGAGGAAGGCTCTGCAGTCGGGGCGCGCGGGCGCTAAGGGGGTCTCCAACGCCATGCTGAAGACCGTGAAGATGACTTTTGTTATTATAATGGCTTACACCGTGTGCTGGAGCCCATTTTTTGTTGTGCAGCTATGGTCTGCATGGAGCCCTGACAGCGCTCCAACACAAGGTGGGTCCAAGTGGTCCAATGTGTCCCCAACCCAAAACAACTGTCTCTGTTAGATGGTGAGTTTGGTCACAAATCTCTTCCTTCTCTGTCTTCCAGGTCCAATATTTTCAATAATCATGCTGCTGGCAAGTCTCAACAGCTGCACCAACCCCTGGATATATCTCTACTACAGTTCAAAGGGATGCTTAAAGGGATAGTTAATATCTTACCTGTTGTAGATCACTTTTTGGAATTTTTTTTTTAAATAAAACTAATTCTGGGGGCGGCACGGTGGCTCAGTTTGTAGAGCTGATGCCTCTCAGCAAGAAGGTCACTGGATCAAATCCTGGCCCGAGGACCTTTCTGGGTAGTTTGTATGTTCTCTCCGTGCATGCGTGGGTTCTCTCCGGGCATTCCGGCTTCCTCCCACACACCAAAAACATGACTGTTAGGTTAATTGGTAACTCTAAATTGTCCCTAGGTGTGAGTGAAAGAGTGAATGGTTGTCTGTCTCTATAGCCTCTTTCATAAGTCAAATCCGCGTAATCGCCACACAGACCTGTCTGGCTTTAATCCCCCCACAGGTCATTCATAAGACCAGGTGAAGCTGGACAGGTCCCGCTCACATGTACGCGTTCATAAATGAACCAACAGCGTGGATCCAAAAGAGGCGTGGAGCAGAACTCAGCTGGGCTGAAGTGGAGCAACGTATTTACTGTGGGACAGACGTCTGCTGCCTCATATCAAACAAAACAAGCTGAATTAACTTACTTTAGTGATTCTGTGGTGGTTTAATATTTGTAAACTAACTAGAAAGTTGCTGTTTCATGTCATTTTTAATATTCCCTCTGTAATAAATCTGTTTGTTGGTTAGATCCGAGGGTCGCTCACTGATGTCATCAGCTCATTATCATTTTCTGAACGTGGATCTGCCGGTTGCTTTTTCACAAGTGGGTCAGCCGAGCTCGGGCCCGGCTCTGATACTACCTCTGCTCGCGGATCAGGGGCACATCAGAGGTGGGCTAATTTTACTCGCCTGTCCGCCTTCGTGTTTTTTCTGAATGCTCGGAGGAGGACAGAACACACATCAGACCAGGACTGAGCTGTCTTGTCTATGAAAGAGGCTTATGCGTGGCCCTGTGATGGATTTGCATCCTGTCCAGGGTGTACCCCGCTCCGCCCCTCGCACAGTGACTGCTGGATATGGGCACCGGTGACCCCTGTGACCCCTGTGACCCTGAAAGGAAGAACCGGGGGTACAGATAATAGATGGCTGGATAAACTAAATCTGACCAAACCTACTATAAGCTATTTACTAGACGGAGCAAGCTGAAAGTGGACTATAATATTTAATTGCAGTGTCTGAAAACAAGTTTTTTTCCACACCTTTCTGTTGGTGTCAGTTTTGCACTGCATAGTTATTTATTTCAAATTTTATTGTAAAAGTACAAAAATTGCAAAACGTCTGAAAAGAATATATTTGTGCTGGAATGTGATGCAAAATTAAAGAAGTTGTGAAAGTTCACTTTGAAAGTTGTTTAAATAAACATGCGTTTTTGTTGTTGCACATCATGTTGGCGATGTTTCTGTGCACCTGAAATCTTAATTATGAGTATTGTTACCACATTAAAATGTTTGAGGATGAAATTAGGACTATTTATGGAAATACAGTAAAAGCAACAAAAACTGTAAGATTAAAATGTTTTAATAATAATAAGCTTCTGGCAAAGTTAAATGCTTTTGTCAGCAACTTATGGGGAGTTAAGTTATGAGTTTTTTAAAATCCCTGTTTACGTGAATTAATATATAATATGTTTAAGAGATCTATTCATAAAAAACAAGACTTTCCCACATAATGAACTTCCTGTGTGTTTCACTGCATGGAATGTTCTCTTTTCATCGTCTCCTATTAATGGTTTTACTTTGCTTCTTTCATCAAATGTTATCTCAGGAAAACTCAGTGCTTCTTAATAATGTTGTAAACTACAGAAACAGACGTTTGAACCAACTTTGTTAACTTCCTGTAAAGAATCTCCTGCAGGTGTGTGGTCAGAAATACGAGAACACCGGTCGCCTAAAGGCCACTGATGAGAATTTACTTCCCCACCATAGCAAAGATCAGAAAGATTACCATGTATTCAGTGTGTTAATAATCTAGCATGGCTTCTTTTAATCTGTGCTACAGGACAGCTTTGTGTAGTCTGCAACATGCAACACCTCATTTCAACACCCTGCAGTCATAAACGCCTCTCAGGGAAGCTTTTTTTAAAATTTACCATAAAACTGATCTTCTCTTCCACATTTGCAGGTGATGAAGAGGAGTGAAGCGTGTCAAATTAAAACCCATTTGCTCTCATCATCATCAACATCGTTCTGCCACGAAGCCACGCCCCCTTCAGAGACAATTATAGTTTGTCATGATATTAAGAACATGTTTTTAGAATCATTTACATTTTACTTTATCTAAAGTAAAAGATAAAAATGTTACCAGAAAAACCAGAGAGCCTGTGGCATTCTTCTTCTTTTTTTAATTCTGGAAAGCTGCTTCAAATCAGATTAGGTATCTCATGAGGCCAAAATACAGCGGTGACTCAGGGCCTGAGGGGGGAGAGGTGGGAGATAAATCCTGCTGTGTTTGTGTCTTAGAGAGGTTTAAAACAAACACAACAGGCACAGTGGTGCAACAAGCCTCCTGAGTTACAGGGTTCAGAAAAATATGTTATAACAGCAATTTTATAGATACTGTTGGTCCAAATTATACATTATGTGCAATTCACTGCATACATTTTTCTATGGATATGGCATCAACTCACATTTTTGATGCAGTGATTTTCCTCTCGATTCATCCACCCATTTCTGATTAAAAGATCTGAACGCACAGAACAAAAGTACAGTCTATCAACAGCACCGCTTATTTTCTTTAAAATCTTCCCCGAGTCTTCAAGACCGCAGCTTGACCTTTACGGCTTCGCTTAACCACCTTAATCTAATCAAAATGCAAATGGCAGAAGCAGCTGCCTGAAAATATGTTTTTAGCCTTGTCATGGTTTGTGGGTATCAATTATTGAATTTTTCAAAGTGTTAAGAGGATGCCTTAGGGGATTTTTAATCACAGGGATGAAGTGTGGAGAATCAAAAGTATTTATAGCACCCCACCACCTGGGTTCAGGGGATCCAGGACAGTGGTCTTTAAATAAAACTAGCCAGATTTTCCAGCATAGCTTCACAATATATGCTGTTTAGTGATGGCTAATTTTCTTCACTCAAATTTGTGTTTTCAAGTTTTATAGAGAAGCAGAAAAATTGCTCGGGCCATAAAATGGGAATTATCCTTAATGCTAGAAAAGCTGTGATAATTGTAATAAACCAATTTATTTTTACAGCACTAAAATATCAGAACTAACCCCTAATTTAAGAGCGCAAGCTAATTTTTCTGTTAACTATTGATATTCTAAAAACTTTGGTTAAAACCATGCCACTTCCACCATCACTATATGCTGACATACATTCTAATAAATATATATCTGAGAGTTATACAAGTACAATAAATTGTTGTGTAATTAAGCTCAATCAGAACAAAAAGCACTTAAACAGCAGGGAGATTACCAAGTTGACCCTTTTTCTTCTCTATGAGTCACTATGAATCATCACAGTCAATTTAATACTATGCAGATGTAAATTATAGAGGAAAGATAACAACCCTTCTTACATGTAGACATTATAGAATGGATAGAACTAAAGAACTGCCTGGAAATTTCACCAAATAAGAAAAAATGAAAGTAAAAACTGGACCACTATTAGTCATGTAGCCAATTCAAATACAGTAATAATTATCAAACATGATTTTAGACTAAACTCTGGCATGAAATAATGCCAACTTTTAATTCTGAATGGTTTTTTTTTTGTTTAAACAAAATTAAAGACTTGAAGAGTTAAATTTATCTGTAATGCTGTCTGTCTAATATGTGTATTGTGAACAGTGCCACCTGGTGGACATAATCAGAAATGCTTCTACAGGAGGAGGAATTGTTGACTTTTAGAAACACAGCACAGATTTCATCCTTTTTAAAGAAAAAAAAGAACAATATATCATAGTACAACAGATGATATATAATCTTCTAAAATTTTCTGCTTCTCTCTAAAAATAGCTCCATCCTTCTTCAGAAGAACAATCTCATTCTCCAGAGCTCGGATTTTAGCCACAGTGTTCTCCTCCCTGCGAATCAGTTCTAATATCTTTGCGTGCAAACCCAAGATCCGATTCCACATCTCATCTTTGTCGACATCCGGTCTGGAGTACGAGTGCTCGTAAAATGAAATATGCATTTCCTCTCCGGGTCCTGTCTCTTTTATTAAACAGTCTGCAGATTTCCCCTCGACCACTTCCAAAGACACAAACTGAAAAGTCTGACCCGGTGGTGCTGCTTGGAGGGCAACAGGATCCACGTTTGCCTCTCTCCTGGAGAAAGGCTTCAGATTTTCACAACACAACACAGCAACAACAGAGTTCCCCTGCTCCCCGATGTGTGAAGATGCTGTTGGCCTTCCAGCCTCACTCGTTACCTCACAAATGTTGATTTGTGTCTCTGAAAGACTTGGTAGAGAAGTTTTTTCAGATACTGGCCTCACAGGAGGTTCAAATGTCCCTTTTAAGTGTTCTGAAACATTTGTATCAATGTTTGCCTCAATCTGTCTGCATGCTTTCCTCAAAATAAGAGGTCTCTTAGTGGAAGGTGACTCAAATTCTCTGAACTCAGCATCAGTCTCTGAAGGGCGCCGTTTGGACTTAAGGCTTCTTTCACTCGTGGTCCCTTTTTTCTCTCCATCCTGAGACAAAAGAAAGTTGTACTGATTAAATAAAATCACATATAATAAACATTGGTATTTAAAAAAAACAATATTTTCACAGATAATGCAAAAATAGGACTAAATTAATATTTTATTTTGGCAGCAACTGCTTAAAAGTATCAAAATGAGATAGGAGATACATACATCATTAACTAGAGAAACAAGAGTAGGAATGGCCGTATTTTTCAGGTAACGGATTCCCCATCGAATATCAAAACAGTCCTCTGTAAAATGCTCGCTGCACAGATACTGATGTCGACTTGGGGTCCAGTCTTCTCGCTTTATGTTGTCCACCCACTTCTGAAGCCTGGACTTGTCATGCAATGGGAACCTTCGGAAACGAAGAAGAATAAAATGACATTTTATAAAAGAAGCAGAACATTAAATACGGTCTACAATAAAATCTACTAGGCCACTGTCAGCATCATTTTTTAAATTAATCAGTTAAAGTGAATGATGTGAGAAAAGATAACCAAACATACGGGTAAAAGCTGATTCTCTTGCTGTCTTTTTTTGAAGCCGTCCCCCCGCGGTTTGAGCAAAACTTTACAGCACAATAACGTGGCATACCTGCAGTGAAACTACATGAAATCACCTTATGGAGATAAAAACAAGAAAACGTTTCAAAACACGACAACACTTCCGGGTGGGTCGTAAAACGGAAGTAACGTTACACTCACAATTATTTATTTATTTTTAAATAATCCGATATAAATGTATTTTATTTCAAAATAGACATGCAGGTAATGATTTATAATATAGACCCATAAAATCAACAAAGGAAAAAAAAAACACTCAAAAAAGGGGTCCGCACAAGTCTGTATTTGTTAAGTTTTTCAAGATAGTAAGAAAACTAAAAGGAAAGAAAACTCGAACTGATTATTTATTACTAAATAACGAATATACAGAGGTATTCATTATAATTTATAACTATATATAGTAATATGTATTTTTAGCAAAAATATATATCAACCTTCAGTTTTAAATCAAACCATTTCCGCAAAGCGCATACGGAAGTATGTGAAAGTTACTTTCTTGTTTCATTTTATACTCTTTGTGGACTTTTCCCTCAGTCCTCCACGTGCGCATAGTTTTGACCAATCCCAGCTGTCTGAGTCACTGTGTCAGTAAACGGACCAATAGCAATGCGAGTCGTGGTGTTACGGCTCAGGAATGCATTTCGTCAACAACTGCTGCTAGCTTTCGTTTCGCATCAGCTGGAGCTGTTGGCGGTTTGTCAGAAGGATCTCCGAGGCTGTAGGTTGCTCACCAACAGGTAACTTTGCTTTTTTAGTAAACGTTATTTTGTCGCGAATGACTTAACATGAAATTGGATAAATCATTTCAATATAGGCTTAAGCTCAATTTGGTTCAAATTTCTAGTTCCTTCCAGAAAGACAGGGATGGTGTTTTCCTACCTTCTAAAACTAGCTAGCTAACCATCTCTGTTATTTTCTGTGAGTGTTTAACAACTTACAAGACTTTTAACTTGTTCCTATAGGTTTGTAGCCGGGCGATAAGCAAGCATCGAAACCATCAATATGGCTACAGCGCAGGCGGTGCTCCTGCTAGCAGTTCACATTCTGCTCATCTCAGAGTTCATTTTGGCAAAGAGAGACTACTATGACATCCTAGGGCTCCCCAGAGACGCCACTGAGCGCCAGATCAAAAAGGCTTTCCATAAACTGGCTCTGAAGTACCACCCTGACAGAAACAAGGACCCAGATGCTGAGGCCAAGTTCAGAGAAATAGCAGAGGGTAAGTCTATCCTAACATGAAGTGGTTTTACAAACCAGGGCAACAAACACTATTAAATAACCTAAAATTAATGATAATATTAGAATACGCTTAAGATTTCTCACCTTAAGATGTTCCAAATCTATTTATTATTGTGTGTTTGTTTCCATCAGCGTACGAGACGTTGTCCGACGACAGGAAGAGACGAGAGTACGACCAGTTTGGTCATGGTGCGTCATCAGGTGAGAGCTACAGAGGAGGAGGGGCCGACGACCACTACGACTTCAGGCAACACTTCCAGTCCTTCAACTTCAACTTTGATGACCTTTTCAAAGACTACGACCCGTTCAATCATCAACAACAACAACATCATCATCATCAGCACCACTTCCACTCCCAGAACCAGGCCAACCAGAAACGACACTCCGACAGCCACTTCCAGGCTCACCGGGAGGCCATGAACCGCCACCGCCGAGGTTTTCAGCAGGGGGGCTTCGGCGATGGGGGGTTTGACGACATGTTTGAGAACTTGGAGAAAATGTTCTCCTTCAACTCGCACACCTCCAGGACTGAGAGCAGGTTTCAGGGCTCGGCAAAGCAGCACTGCAGGACGGTGACTCAGCGTCGGGGGAACATGGTGACCACCTTCACCGACTGCTCCTGAAGCAACAACAACAAAACGGCTCACATCAGAGCCACTCAGGACACAGCAGGACTATTGTTTTGTTTGGTTTTGAAATTGAAGGCTGACTCTGTGGAGAAGAGAACATTGTATGGATCTTTGTAATTCTTTGCTTTTTCAACAAATATCCAAGCTGGTTGAATAAGCAGCTGCTTTTCAAGCAATAACTCAAACAGCATAGAAAGAATCATTCAGATACCTCCCCTGATTTATTGTTTACTTTGTTTTTATTTTATTATAACAAAACAATCTGATAGACTCTGGTGTGGCCAAAGTTTAAAAGATGATTTAAAAGTGTTTTTACTTTCTTTTAGGTCAGCGAGGTAAACGTTTGACATTGTGAAACTTTAATCCTGCAGCGATTTAGGCCAAACTTCTCCATTTATTTTTTTTTTAATAATTAGCTAAATTTGACTGATGAGCACTTTCAGGAACTTGTGCTGCAGTTGCTTCACGTGTTGTAACAAGCGCCAGCTGATCTTCATCAACTGTTACCTCATTCTTTTTTTTTTTTTTTTTGAAGTTTCTTCCCGCAGAGTTGCATCTACCTTCACTCAGTCAGGGCAGGAAATTAACCTCAGCTCCACGACAAACACTGGTGAGCGGAGCCGCAGGCGAGGCGTGCGATGGTTCGAGTCTGGGCTCCTTCGCCAGCAAAGCTGGACAGTCTGACAAGTTAAGTTTCCCCAACTGATCGGAACGTGCAATATTTAGCACCTTTGCTCCTCATGTTGCCTATTTTCAAAGACGGTGCCGTGCGAACGTCATCGTCCTAATATGTCTGCACTTTGGATGTGTGAGCGTGTTGTTTTTCTGCCAGTGTGCAGAGAGGTGATTACATAATGTTTTGAGTAATTAAAACATTGCAAAAGCAAGTTTGGAAATTTGTCTGCTTTATAAAAAAAAAAAAAAAGAGCAAAAATCGAATTTACTGTGAAATACTACACTTTAATGGTATTCAGTGAAGCAATTAAAGTATTCAACTAATAAAAGCTTAGCTAATGCAATTAAGTTTTTAATTTTTTCAATTAAGTTTTTGTTTTGAAAGGAGTGTTTCACAAAAGTATACACTCCTCATATGCACACAGCTGCTGTTCAAGAAAATTCCAGCAGGGGGTGTACTTTCTCCAAAAAATATAAACAAATCAAATTTTGTCATAAAAAAAATATAAAATTGTTCTTTGCTTTAAAATTTAACACCTAGTTCCAATTTTAAATATGACCGAAATTAACATAAAAGGACTTGTTTATGCACTTAAAGAAAATATGTTGCTACAATCGGTTTAGTGGAATCACTTTGAAGTAAATTTAACACTTCATTTCTTAGTGTGTAAAAGTATTTTTACTTAAATACTTTTCTTATCCGTGAACTTTGTTTTCACCTAAGTCATTTTCTATTGATCTATTTTTCTTCTTAGTTATTTCTTTCAAGTATTTACTCTGGTAATACACAAGTATAACTTTTAGTGAAACACTTAAAACAACAGATCTGCTCACACAAATTTAAGTTTTAAATAAAAACTACAGAAATGTAATATCTCTCTCTGAACAAAACTCTGTCCAAAATTTTGAAAGGCATTTTAAAGACTCTTTGAAACCCTCATCACATGGTAATAAAAGTTTCAGGATATCATTGTGCATCTACAGCTGTTAAACCTTTTGGAGTCAACTTTAATCCAAATAACTGTCAGTTTTACAGATTTGAGCCGAAACAGAAAGTGGTTACTGAGAGTTCTTCACACTGAGTATCTTTGAAGGCTCCCCTCAAAGCTCCACTGTCCAGGTTTCTTCTTTTATCTTTAGTTGCATCCACCACAGATGACAAAATCATCATCAGAAGCTGCACATGACAAAGAGGAAGACTGTACTGTCCTGAAAGCTGCCCGGCTGATTGCTCACGAGTTCTAATCAAAAACCACAAACCTCAAATTATGAAAACGATAAACTGCTGAGTCATCTCAATGGCTGCACAACACCCTATAACATAGCTCTTTGCCCTGATGATCTTATCTTCCTACTGGACTCCAGCAGGACACAGATGTAGCATAATGAAGCTGACTCTAGATGTACTGTATGGGACTGAAACAGGAAGCTCAGTGCAGCCCGAACGCTTCAACCTTAATATTTTACTATATTTTATAGTCATATGGTCTTCAGAAAAACATTTCTTTAGAGGTGGGGTTGTGTACACAGGCCACTGGGGTGCAGCCCAAGATTAGTCCTTAATGCCTTTTTTTCTTACATTACTTCTACTTTTATACTTTTATATTTTATAAATACTTGAAGCAGTTTTGAAGCCAGCACTTTTACCTGAGTCAAAGCTTAGGGTGATGCTTCAACATCTAAAAAACTATTTAAATCCCATTTTCTATACTTCTAAGTAATGAATGTGAATACTCTTGAGACCTCCGTACTTTACGCTCCTAATGTTGTCCTTCTTTCAGGTCCTCGTGTCAGAACTGAATTAGAGAAGAGTGTTCTTAGCCGCACCCTTGACCAGTGTTGTATAAAGTACCTCAAAGTGATCCTTGAGTAAAAGTACAAGTAACTTACTAAAAAATTACTTTGGTAAAAGTTAAATTCTCCTCTACGAATATTACTTGAGTAAAAGTCTTAAAGTATCTCATATGTTTTGTACTTAAGTATCAAAAGTAAATTTCTGACATAAAATGTACTTACCAGTTAGTAATAAAAGTAAAAGCATGTAGCAGAAATGAGCTGTTAGATTTTCTAAAATTTGTAATTTATTGAGCGGTGACCTTAAAAAAATATACTTCTCATCCAACCACAGTTAAATTCACTCTACCCAGATAGTGCAGTTGTTGCAGGAGTAACGACTTTCTACTTAACTCTATTAAAAAAATGTAAAGAGTAGAAATAAAAAGTAGGTAAAGTACAGATAGCCAAAATTTCTACTTAAGTAAAGTGTTTGTACTTACAGTGCCCTCCAACAGTATTGGAACAGCAAGTCAAATTCTGTTCTTTTTGTAGTCCATTAAAGACTTTTGAGTTTAAGATGAAAAGATGAGCATGAGGCAAGAGTTCAGAATGTCAGCTTTTATTTCCTGGTATTTACATATAGATGTGTTTGTATTACACTACAGCATTTTTAGGTGAGCAAAAGTATTGGAACATGAGACTGACGGTGTTTCTTATTGACCAAGTTTTGCTTTTAAGGTTGATTGTTCAATTATTAAACAGTTCTGTATGACTAGTCCAGTTTTTAGCCTGGGTTTAAGGTACATGAAGACCAGAGAGTTGTCTATGGAGAAAAGCAAGACATTTTCAAGCTGAAAAAAAGGAAAATCTATCAAAGCCATTGAAAAGCATTGGGCACAGTGAGCACAACAATTTGGAATGTCCTGAATAAGAAAGAAACTACTGGTGTGCTGAGCAACAGACGTCCAACAGGTCAGCCAAGGAAAACAACAGTAGTTGATGACAGAAATATTGTGAGCTGTGAAAAAAAGTGACGTCACCAACGATCACCACAGTGCAGGGGTGAAGGAATCACAATCTACAGTTGGAAGAAGCAGAGAGCAGAAATATAGAGGCCTTACACAAAGATGCAAACCACTCATCAGTAATAAGAATCAGAAGGACAGATTGAAATTTGCAAAGAAGTACAGAGATGAGTGGCAAAAGTTCTGGAAGACAATCTTATGGATTGATGACACTAAGATTAATCTCTACCAAAGTGATGGAAAGGCCAAAGTGTGGAGAAAGAAAGGAACAGCTTCTGATCCGAAGCACAAGCTCATCTGTGAAGCACGGTGCAGGTAATGTCATGGCTGCTTCTGGAACAGGCTCATTAATATTTACTGATGATGGCAGCAGAATGGATTTCGAAGTGTATGGAAACATTTTGTCTGCCAGTTTATGGAGAAATGCATCCAAACTAATCTGAAGTAATTTTATCATGTGGCAGGAAAGCGACCCGAAGCACACTTCCAACTAAAGACTTCATCGGGGGAAAAAAGTGGAAGGTTCTAGACTGGCCAAGTCAAATACATGACCAGAACCCAATAGAGCATTTCACCCCCTGAAGAGGAAACTGAAGGGAGAAACCTCCTGAAACAAACCTAAAAATGTTGTAGTGTAATACAAACAGTGATATATCCTAAGTTGTTTAACACATCGTCTCATAGCTCATCTTTTAATCTTAAAATCAAATGTCTTCAGCGGACAAACGAACAGAATCCGATTTGCTGTTCCAATACTTTTGGAGGGCGCTGTAGTTACAACTCTGCCGTTGACATTGAACACCCCTCAGGCTGATGAGAAACTGTCAGACCTCATTTCTTTTAGAGCTCTTAGTTCAACCCTGAAAGACAGAGACCTTTGAACATCGCCTGTCTTTTTTCTTAACTACTGCTTGTGTGCTTTAAAGTAATTTAAAGTCATCATTATGCAATGCTTACGCACTTTAAACTGAAAAAACCTAAACACCACTGATTTCATGAGAGGGCCCTCTGTGATCCGACAGCGCCAAGAATAAACTGATAATGTGTGACTTAGAAAGAACAGGGAGTAAAATCAGAATATACAGACAGCACTATCACACTGTTGCACAAAATGTTCCATACTGGCTATTAAAATGTCACAAAACTTGATAGTAGCAGCTCAGACCACAAAATGTAACTGGTTCATCTGATAAAAAACAGAAAAGTATGTCAAAGATCGTCAGTGTTCAAACTGTGGATAAAACCCATGAAGAAGAAAATGAACCGCTGGCGATGAATCAGGACGTTTTTGCATTTATCTTCACGTCGGGATGTATTAAAATGTTTAACTTTATTCTTTTCGTGTGTCGGCTTAGAAAACTTAGAGGCTCGTTCTTTCTCTCACAGGATTTTATTGGAGTGCTCCACACGCGCACACCCACACACACCCACACACACCCACACACACACACACACACACACACACACACAACACGGGAAGTGAAAACCAAGTGCTTTTTAACACATGACGAACTGCCACATATGATTCAGTCCAAGAGACGTTGGTGTAAAACATGTTCTGTGTTTTACAGGGAAATGTTTAGAACTTCGCACTGAAATGAACAAACAAGAGTTAAGGCACTCGTTTTTCTGCCTGATAAAAAATAAGTTGCTTTTGAAACAATGTTAGAAAAAAAAAGGAGTGTTTCATATTTTTATCTATAAAAATATAAAGTCTCATATTTTGGAAAAGTAAGTATCATATTTTTTTAAAATGTAACCATATGAGCTGTCGCTTTAAAAAAAAGGTGAAATCCACTACACAGATTTTGTATTTCAGTAACTTAACGCCACATTAAAAACGAGCTTCAGCAGCAACATTTGAAGTGCGACAAAAAATAACAAATAATCACCTGAGCTCCAAGACAACATCTTTAAAAAAAAAAAAAAATCAACAGAAAGCGTCCACATTTATTTAGACAGGAAGGACGTGGAGAGTGTCGAGCGTCGGACTCCAGCACCTGTGGAACGTTACGTTTCAGCTCAGAACTCAGTGTTGAACGGATAGTCCTTGTGATTTATGCTCCTGATAACACAAAAAACACTAAGTTAAATGAGGCAGAACCTTTTCTCAATCTCAATAAATTAAAAAAAGTACAATGAAGAGGGTATTTCACCATTGCATCGGACAGGCTCTCCAGTTTCTGTTGAACCCTGATATTGTTTTAATTTCCTCCTCGGTCAACTCAAAGTCAAACACCTGAGCAAATACAACTATTAGTAAAGCTGGTTATAGGTCCATCTCATGAGAAAAACCCTTACTCAGCGATATACCTGGAAGTTCTCCTGAATGCGCTGAGGCGTGATGGACTTGGGGATCACAATCACTTTTCTCTGAACATGGAAGCGGATCAAGACCTGGCAAAGAGAGCAGGAGGGGTGGGGGGCGGTGCAGGAGCAGGATTAGAGATCTGAAGACAAAGAGTAGACGGGACACACGTCCTAACTGAAGCCTTCTACCTGAGCAGAGGTCTTCTTGTGCTTCTCAGCGATGGCTTTAATGGTTGGATCATCTAAAAGTGACGGGTCTTCTGGTTTAGCCCTGCAATTACAATTAATTATCCACTTCTCTTCTCCACTTTGTCTTATTTGATCATTTATGAACCCAACACTGATGGTGCTGATGCTGAAAAGGACTAAATATACCACAGAGAGGAATAGTCACATACCAGGGTCTGTCTGGGGACCCCAGAGGGCTGTAAGCGGTTACAGTGATGCCCTGAGAGTGGCAGTAGTTGATCAGCTTCTCCTGAGTCAGATATGGGTGGCACTCAACCTAAAAAGAGAAAATAACACCTTTAATGAGAGCAGGCGGTAGCATAAAACAACGTGTTGCATATATAGCTTCAGGATTGTTTACTTAGAATGCCAAAAAATGAGCTTATTTGCTCTTTGTTCTGTGTGTAATAAAGACAGAGGGAAAACGGTGCTTTGATTTCATAGAAGACAACCAGACAAAATCAGACACTGATTGTGAACAATGGTTCAGAAGAAGCACCAAATATAAGGTCAGCTCAGCTAATGGCTTTAGCCGGAGGAGGAACTGACTCGGCTCATTTATATCTCAGCACAGACACAGATAATACCATTACTTTTACCATCAGGAGCAACGTCCCTTTATTTTAAACTCTTTTATAAAAAAGGTAAAGAGAACTGAAGTGCACCTGGTTATTAGCAGGCTTGTATTTAAGGCCTGGCTTGTTGAGAAGAGCTTCAATCTGGTCCTTGTTGAAGTTAGAGATGCCGATAGCTTTGACCAAACCAGCGTCAACCAGCTCCTCCATTCCCTACAAAATACAAAAACACACCTTGTCATTTGTTATAGGCTACTCTTAAACTAAAACCCTTTATAGTATTCAGGTGTTTATGTGGTTTCCTAGTTGTGTCATACAAAAATATTAATTTTTTATTACAGGACACATTTTTAGATAAACTTATCTTTGATAATATTTTCATAGCATTTTAAAATTTCTCTTTGTGAACAAAAGGTTTGAATCTGAGCTCCAATTTTGCCAGCAGGTTTTAAAAAGTTTTCTGTATTAAAAAAATAATTAACTGAATTTAAAATATTTATTAATTTCAAACAAGAAATTCACAAATAGTGACATTTCTATTGAAAGTTTAAAACAGGACGTTTAGTTCTACTGGAAAAATAAATAACAAAACATGTTTTTTTTCCAGACATTTCAAAATAATGTTTTCTTTAATAAATTAAAAGAAATTACTTGTCTGAAACACATTGTTGTATTAATAAAACAAACAATACTATGTACTGTAAATTTTTTTTTTTAAATATATCATGTATCCATGTGCAACAGAAAAAATATATATATTTTTTAATAGTTTCTCCATAATAAACAGCCCCAATAAAGTCCACTCTTTAGAATTTTACACCGGATATTAGCAGCACTTGACAACCCTACCTCCCATGTCTCCAGGAAGTGAGTTTTATCAGTGATTGTTTCTCCATTACTGTCCAAAGGAAAAAGTTCATCACCAGGCTGAGACACAGGAAACAACACAAGCACACTAATTAATCAAATTAAATTTCATACAGAAATAAAGGGTACAGGTGGCTCAGAAACGAGACTCAAACCTGCTTGATCATAGTTTCTGTAAGGAATAGTTCCCCACCTTAAAACCCATGGGCCAATGCACCAGATACAGGTCTAAGTAGTCCAGTTTCAGATCACTCAGAGTCTTCTCACAGGCTTTCCGTACCAGGGCCTTCTCATGGAAAGTGCACCACAGCTGTAAAAGAAAACCAGGCAGCATAAACACGTTGAATATTTAATCCAAACAGGTGACTTTTACTGTGCAGCTCGCTCGTTTTACTGTACGTGTACTTTGGTTTATAAGCTACCTTGCTGACGATGAAGAGATCTTCTCTCTTGACCACGCCGTCCTTGATCATGGTATTGACCCCCTCACCCACCTCCGCCTCGTTCTGGTAGACAAACGCCCCATCGATGTGTCTGTAGCCGGCCAAGATGGCCGCTTTCACCGCTTCTGTGACCTTCCCAGGTGGAGACTAGCAGACAAGAATATTTGTGGGAGGATTTAAACAAAGTGTTTAATAATCCAGAATACAAAATTACAATTATAAATGATCTAGGCTCTAACATTATTCAAGTCTAACCTTGAGTGTGCAAAATGCATAACATTGTTTATTACAAAAATTGGAAAAAATGATGTATGCTTCTTTACAATGTTGCTTCTGTTGACTGAGGTTTGCAAACATTTATTTTTGCTTTATTCTAAACACACCGGACCGTTGCACTGACTTGTTTTTTTAGGCCTTTCTGTTGTAAATTTGCTGATCATCTTCTTGTTGCATGACTAAATTTTGAGCTAGCTTCAGCTGTTGAGCAGCTGACTTGTTCTTTTTTAGAAAAAGTTTTCCTTGAATCTGCTAACTGAGGCCATTTCTCAGATTATTGCACAGTCTGAACTTGGGGTGAATTTGCAGGGTTAGTCCATTCTCAGGAATATTATCACCTGTCCTAAATATTTTCCTCTCGTTAATATGTTTTGTCTTGGTACATGGATGGACACCAAATTATTTAGAAATGACCTTTAACCCTTCCCTGATTGATAAGCAATAAGACTTATCTTTAGGATCATTGCTGACGTTTTTCTGCCTCAGCATTGTGTTAACACACACTTGTTTGCTCTATAAATGTGAGGTAAAATGTAATAACATTAAAACTTGGTAAAGTCTGAATTATTTTTCTTATGTCTTGATACTTGGAACAGTTTAGACTTTAACACTCATTACTGTAACCTTTGACACCCAATTTTCCTAGATTTTATAAACTGTGGAGAAGTACAGGAAACCTGCTGGGTGTCATTTTTTGTGTTGTGTTCCAGTTTTTTGTTCCTGTAAAACGAACAGCAGATCTTTAGAGACCAGGTTGCATAACTCGTTTTCTCTTCCTCTAAAAGAAACTAAATTAAAACTGTAATTCGGATGACACAAAATTAATAAACGTGGAGCCTTTAAGACAGAAAAAGCGAATTTTCTAGAAACCAGGACGCATTTAGGCAACATTAAAGCTATTCCTTCAGGTGAATCGTCCATAAGTATTAATGCATTTTCTGAAAAACTTATATAAAAATGAGACAAAATTATGTAAGATAAAAGTTGGTTTTAAACCCTCCCTTTATGCATTTATGCAAACCGCTCAGCTAGCTAACCTGACAGGCGAACTATTTAACTTTAGCAAAAACGAGACAAGCTAGTTTGAAGTCAAAAATAAACGCACCTTCCATGTCCCCAGTCCCAAAATGGGCATTTCAGCACCGGTGTTGAGTTTCACTGTAGTAGCCATTACTGCAGAAGTCGAGCAGAACCAGAGAAACAGACGACGACGAGGAGAAGTGCGACGATGTGGTCGGTTAGCGACACCGAAAGAACGAAGCAGCGATCCGAGCGCCGCTCGAGAATAAAAAGCATCGATCGATTAGTGCTGCCTTTTATAATTATAGACTGAGACCGCAGCCTACAGCTCCAGTGTGTTCACACACACTGCTGTCAGTCTAGTTAATGACAGGCTTAAGTAACGTTAATCTTCTCTGAATAAAAGGAACACACAACAGAGAAGTGTTTTTTTGTTTTGTTTTATACAAAAAAATAACAGGTTAGCAGGAATTACTGTTTTTTGCGCATGCGCCATAAAGCAGTTGTTTCAGTTTCCCTGCATCTTTCTCTTTCTGAAATCCCAGAATAATAAAATTGAGCAGATTTAATTAGAATTTTACTCCCTTATCCCAATGTATTATATGATAACAGCAGCTCCTTATAAATGTATTGTTATTTCATATTGTGTTTGTTGATTATAAATAAATAATAATAAGCAGGGTATGGGACCCAGGGGTTATACTTTGGTGGCCCTATCAACATCATTATTTAATTTCAATGCAGAGTATATCCACAATAAATTTTTCTAATCACAAAGAGCAGAATGTGATTGGCTTTCATGTAGAATCTGAAATTTGAAGCTCAGATAAAAAAATCTTTAATCTGATTAAAGCCAATGTACTTTTTAAATCAGCTCGTTACACATTTTTCCCCACAAAAAATGGGTGGGAATAAATTAAAAAATCTTTTGACATTCATTATCTGTGACAAAGTGGAGAATGAATCTACTCTATATAAGTCTATATAGTTCTTAAATAAGCATACACATTTACATTTACTGTAAATTTTGTTTCTATTTGTTGTTTATTCTCCATTTATTTGATAAGATACATAAAAGTTTATTTTATCTTACAGAAAGCTCCCTTCATGCACTTTTTTATCAATAACTTGGTTTGTTCCACTGTTTCACCGCTAGAGGGCAGAATCACACTTCCAAAAACATGTTAAATAGCCTTCATAGCTCATCCAGATGTGGCTCAGAAGTGATTCTGTCTGAATTTCATTCACATCCTTTAATTAAGGTAACTGAAACGATTGATCACTTCATTTAAAGCTTCCAAGAAAACCTCAAAAACATGACAAATGTTTGATTTTTAAGTAACGATTTCATATATAACCAGGATACAAAGGGAAGTAAAGATAGATGTGTTCCGAGTTACTCTATGACTTTATCAGACTGATGTTGTACATCCTTGTGAACACACACAGCTTTAAACCTCGAGAGACATCTGAAAGGAATAACACACTCAACAGGGCTTATTTTGGCAAAATCAGATAAAACCTCACAGACCTTTAACTGAACCATTGAACAATCAGAGCAGACGATAAGAAAGGGAGAAGACAAGACATTAATAAAAAAAAAAAAAGGAAAAACACACAAAGGGAAAAGTTATGAGAGCTAGCAGCCACGGTGCACCTCACAATGCTTCTCGCCAAAGTTGGAGTCTCTTCTGATCTTCTCCCAGCTGGACACCGGCTTTACAGGCCCCTCTCTCCCGTCTGATCTAACTTCAGACACTGTGGGGCCTTTTGACAACCTCCAAACTGTCAAAGCACCGAGGAATCAAACACCATTGCACACAGACTAGATCAAAGAGTCCCAGGTAAACGAGACAAAGAGAAGTGCTACCTGAAAGGGGAGGGGGGCTTTCATTTTAGAGGCTATTATTTCACGTCTGCAGACACAAGTTCCCTGATTAAAATTAAGAGAGAAGGGGAAACAATGGAGATTTGAAGCCACTACAGGAGCCCCAAGTGACTATCAAGGAAACCTTTGGTTTAAACTCGATTTGGTTTTGAAAAAGTGTCCTTCTCGAGGAATTTCAGGTTCTTTTTCCAGAACAACTCTTTCAAAAATGACATGACAATGTGAATTAACTCTAGTATTAAACCCTGTACGTTTTTGCATGATTGTTTAGTTTGTTGTGGTTTTCTCAAACAAACATTTATGAGAAGCTTGGGTTATAATTTAAAATGACGTGAGACAGCAGGTTGGAGATTGTATCATTTCAGACGTCTTTCTCCTGAGCGTGTATCAACGGCAGCATAAACGATCACAGATCCTCCCTCTGCCCTGCCACAGCTCAAAGAAGTGTATAAACAACAATGATGGCTGGATATTGTGTTTTATTTTGATTTTTTTCATGTTTAATGAAAAATAAAAGACAAAACCTAACAAATTATACAGTTTTAAGACCTGGCACAGGTTTTTGAGGCTTTGATTTGGTGAATTGGCTGAACACTTTGAAGTAAGAAACTCACTCATTATAGTAACTGCTTAATCTTGCTCACGTTATTCAAAATATTAGGAAAAAGTAAGGTGTGGAAAGCTAGAACAACCTTAAATAAGGAGTGTGTGAGCAACTCTGAGCCTTCACAAATACATTTAGTGTTTTAAAAATCTAAAAAAATAGGAGCTTTTGTCTGTACATTAGATAGACCATGCAGCTTATAAGGCTATGAATGCATTAATTCTGAAACATCTGCTCTGACTGCAACTAGGACTGCTTTCAGAAGCAAGAGGCGACTAAAAACATCAAAGTCAAACAAAGTCAACAACTAGATTTTTGAAAAAAAAAAAATGAGTCGCTAGAGGGTTTTATATACTTGCTAAATACAGCAGGTTGGAACTGTCCACCTGAGCAGCTAAGCTAATTTTTAAAGTGTGAAAACTTCTGCCTCCTTCTTTTTTCTGATTGAGGAACTGACTATCAATAACTTCCTTGATAAAACACCACTGTAGAAATGACCAGACTATCCCTTTAAGGTCTCACTGACTCCACATCAGATCAGACGCTCCAGCGGTAAGACCCGACCCTTCCTGTGGAGATCAAACACAACTTATTTCATGGTTCTTCCTCCACCTCACCAGACTCCGCTCTGCCGTCTTCTCCGTTTCCACCGGAGCATCCCGGGTCATATTCTCCACCCGCGGAGCTAATGTCGAGTGTCAGCTCGTGCTGGGTTCACGCGCTCGCATTCCTCACATTCCAGCCACTGAACAATAAAAGGATAAGAGGGAGAAAAAGACTTCGTCATACAGAAATCAAAGCTGTTTGTCTGGTGAATTACACGTTCCTGGGAGCAAAGATTATTTAAGATGATCTGAGCTGATTGGGTTTAAAAGGGGAAAATAAATGATAATGATGCAGCTAATCTCTGAATTGATCTGACGCTAGTAAAGCCAGCCCAAACATGATTTGGTGTTCTGTACAAAGAGTTCACCAATTTAAGGCTAATATTTTAAGTTGTTGAGGTTTCACAGAAATCTTTTGTGAACAAAGGACAAGCATTAACAACCATGTTTCTGCAACAAAAACAAATATTATTCTGCTGTGAAAATGTATAAAACCCACTATAATTCAATATATTGCAGCAAAATCTCCAGATTAAAAAGTTAACATTTCTGCAGAGAACAGAATAATTTCTTATTGCCTGAAACGAAGCAGACAGTTCCTAATCCGGATCTTTGATGCTGGTTGGTGGAGAATTTCTCAAATTCCATTTCAGCTCCAGAAGGAAACATTGTTGTTATTTACTAACAGCTTCACCATGGACACCGGGGTTCCAACTTCTTGTGATTGTCATGTGAAACCAGAGTTAAGTTTTTGTTTTGTTCCTCATTCAAAGCGTTTGGTTAGCCTCAAGCATCAGAGACAAAAGACTTAGGAAAAGATTATGATTTATCTGAAACACAAAAACAGATTGTTGCAGGTCAGTTGCAGAGGCATAAATATCACTTTTACTAGAGAAACTGCATTTACTGCAAAAATGCTAGTGTGAATGCTTATTGCTGAAAACTTTAGCTGAAAGCTGCTGAAATGGAGCTGAAAATGTTTAATAGCGAAACAGTTAATGCCAGTTCTATTTGAAAAGATGAAAGAAGCATAAAATGTTTAACTTAGCAGAAAAATAGCTGAAAAAAGCCGAAAATAGCTCAAATAAGCAGAAAAAGTGCAAAAGTAGAAAATAGCAGAAGAATAGCAGAAAGAAGCAGAATATAGCTGATAACAGAAAAAAGCTAAATTAACATAAAAACAAACTAAAGGTAGCAGCCTCAAGTTGAAATCAGCACCCAGATGGTAAAAGGTGTATAAAAATGTCTAATTAGTAGAAAAAAATAATAAAAGAGCAAAACTGTGATCATTTGTTGTAAAATAGCTAAAACAGCCAAAATGTGCAGTAAAACAGCTGAACTGTAGATGAACATGCTGAAATTAGCAAAAATAAGCTTAAGGAGCACATGTTTGCTCAACTAGACAGAAAGAAGCTGAAAAAGCCACCAAAATGTCAACTTAGAATAAAAAAATAACTTTAGCTAATAACAGCTGAACATTTGGTAAAATTGCAGCAAATAGCTGAATATAGCAGAAAGCAACTGTAAAAAGCAGAAGTAGAAAGAAACACAAAAAAGTAGAAAATAGAAGAAGAATAGCAGAAAGAAGCAGAATTATAGTTGAAATAGTAGAAAAAAGCTAAAATTAGCACAAGGATGTTGAAAACAGCTTCATTCATTTTCAATGGGAAAAATATAGCCAAAAAAGTTAAATAGCTCAAAAAGTATAAATGGCTGAAATACCAAAAGTCACAACCAGAATGTCCTGAAGTAGCTGAACGTTTTGTTATATGAATTGTTAAAATAGCACAAAAATCGCAGAACGAGATTCATGCCAAAAACCGTACGGAAGAAAACTGATGTCAACAGTGAAAACTTGTGAAGCGTTCACACAGCAGCGTCAAGGCTCAGCAGCACACCAGCTGTTGCTGCAAACACAAGTATTTAGGAGCGTTGATGAATGAAATGGGTTAGAAACTACTAATTTTATGGTTTTTTTTATAAAGCTAAAAAGCTCTTTGTAGATCATCTTGTTGATGCTAAAACATTTTATTATTGTCAAACTGGTTTCTCGTACCAAAGTGTCTAAAACTCCTACTTAAACCTGATTCCTCACAAGTGCCAACACATGATTTATTATTTGGTTTATGAACCTTTTCATGATTCATAGGTCAGAATTTATTTATGTCCAAAGGAAAAGCTTAAAAAGTGTAATCATATTCAATCATGTTTGAATATTACAAAAAATCTGGATCCTTGAAGCAAAATATAAATAAATTAGGGATGGCTTAAGACTTTTGCACATTTACAATTCAGACTTATTTCAGTTTTTAAAAATGCTTTTTTGTTTTTAATTGTGGGAATGAATTTAGATTTAATTATAAATGTGCTGACAGATGTAAATAAATTTGTTCGTCCTGTGTTCACAGACAAACAACAAAAAGAACGCTGCACTCAGTCTCGTCTCCAACCTCTACGGCCCCTCAAATGCGGTTCGTTTTTTTTTTTTTTGGCTTGATTAACCACTTAGTTCAGTCTCTCAGACACAAGATTGCAGGGAGAAAGAAAGTAATGAAGTGCTTTTGAATTTGCATTCCTGAGAGCTTTCCCAGATGCCTTGATTCGAGTCTGCCTTCGCTGTTTGTTCTTCGTCAAGAGATGTCTGATATTTTAACTGCAACGTGCAACAAGTGTCCATCCAGCCTCCTCCATATTGCTCCCTCATCAACCTAACTGCCACGAATAAACACAATCAACATGCATGAAGGAGATTTTGGAGGCTTTTTCTCTTAAAAGGCCTCTGATGGGTTCTTCATCACCATCATTATGGAGATTAGCGTGACCGTGAACGTTACACTGGAGCTCTTTTTTCCCCCTGGAGGGAAACTTCAGTGTTCAGTAAAGCTGCACCCCCAAAAACACTTGTTTTGTTCTTAAGCTTGGAGCAGTGCTGATCAGTTATGGACAAACTGTCTCAAGAATATGAAATTAACAGGCTTGTCTTGAAAGTCAAGCTTTTCTTTCTTTTTTTTTTTTTTTTCAGTATTCCCCTTGAAAACAAAGTGCAGCTACATGCTGCAGTATCAGCTGGAGTGTCTTGTAATTTAACAGGTAAGTAACTCAGTTGAAATTAAGAAGAAAGGTGGGTGTGTGTCTGTTAGCAAAATATCTCATAACCCACTGGACAGATTTTCATCAAACTTTCAGAAAGTAGTAATTGCATGTTTATCTGAAGGTGATTCACTTTTGGGATCAGCCCAATTTCAGATGGCTGCTTCAGACACCACTCTGGCAGTTTTATAGTTACTGTGCTAAAATTTGGTGTGGTAGTATCTGAGACTTATCCACAACATATAATCTGAGCACCAACAGATTCCACAAAAACTTGATTAATATTTTGCAAATGACCACTTGCAGTGAACTCTGGCTGCCTGTTAGCAAAATATCTTGGGATCAATTAGATGCAGTTTTACAAAACTTTCAGAAAATATTAAATAAATATTTGTCTACAACTCATTACCTTTTGGAATCAATCCACTGCAAGGTGGCCGCCACAGCTAGCTAATCTTAAAAAACACAAAAATTGCTATACTTGAGTTGACTGCACAGATATTATGGGAAAATTTGGTGATAGCTGAGCATCATCGACACCACATACTCCAAGCACTATCCCTTTAATTGCAACTTTGCTTAAAACTTTAACAGCAACTAGTGGAGTCAACCCTGTTTGTCTGTTTGCAAAATATCTTGTGAATTACTAAATGGATTTTTTTATGCAACTCCCAGAAAGTAATCATTGGATTGCATCGACAAGAGATTAAATTATGGAGCCAAACCATAGCTAATCCAGCTTCAGATAAAAACAGCTATAACTGGGTCTGTTTAACAGATCTTCATCTAATATTTGATGCGGTACTAACAGAGTCATTCACAACAGATAATTTGAGTCGGACATAAAATTCTGTATAACTTTATTATGAAGGTTTGAACAAATCAGGAACAAATTCATCATTTCTCAACATTCGATGATATAAAACCGTCAGGAAATAGAAATTCCAGAAAAAACAGACAAAACAAAAAGCAAAACAAACCACAGTAAGCCAGAACCTTGTGGCGTGTATGTGTGAACTCGTTGACTCATTTATGGTCCATTATGTCACATGACTTGCCAAAATGGTTGATTATTTTTGTCTTGGATGGAGTGGTAGGGGTGTTGACGCAAAACTTCCCTTTGCACCCCGCTCCTGGCTGTCAGAAAAAAAAAAAAAAAGAGGAAACATAATTTGGTTTAAATCTGGGGAACCTTTCATTTGCTTGTGCTTCCAAGAAATATCCAAACAATAGAAGGCACTTAAAATCTGGACGGTTTGAAGCAGGAGTTCAAAATAGAAAAACTAAGAGGAGCTGCTTTGTAAACAGGAGGTAAGAAATTCATATAAATTATCTGGATTTTGACACTGGAAGATAAATATTATCAAGCAATAATAATGTGCAGGAGCTTAACTGTATTATAATATTTGTAATAATATTAGGATTGTTTTCTTGGTGACATTTTTGATGATGGGGAGAAAAAAGTGTAGAGATGCTGAGTTGGTCCGGCGTTTTGCAAGCTCAACTCACACGCAAATCACTGCTCTTCCCCTCCCTGCTGAGGGTCATTAGGGTCTTTGGGACACATTCAAGGTGTTTTGATCAAAGGTTTCTGCTCATGTAGATGCAAATTTATTCATTTATTATTTTTTGAGTTACAATCCCAAATATCTTAGATTAAACTGAACAAACATTATTAAAAATATAAGAAATAAGGATATAATGATGAGACAAATAATCTCAGGTTACTAATTTTTACCATATTGATGACTATTTTATTTTTTTTCCACCAATTAAAGAAAAAAATGCAGTGTTTTTATGAGATTATTATAAAGATCCCATCTCAACTTTGGGAACCACTGTTTTAATTTAAGACAAACACTTGCTGTTATGTTTGCATTTCAAAGCATTTTTCTGATTCTTTTGTGTGACAGACCTGCACTAAGCAGTGAAGAAAGAAAAATGATAGAGGAGTTGTGCAACCAAGAATGAATTACAGGAATAACTGCTGGCTAAGAAGAATTGCTGTAAATTGTAGAAAAGCACGTTACCATAAATGTTAGAAGAGATGCTCAATCCCTCATTCATGAATTAACTTAAATGCAAAATGTGAAAAATTATAAGAAATGTTGAACTTGTTGAACTTTAACGTGTTACATCATTGTGGTCACCTTCAACTATCTGCATTTTAAGAAACAATAAATTTTGGAGTTAGCAAAAATAATTATTGCATATAGTTCTTAGCATGTATCTAATGTTTACTAAGTTACTTCATTTTATTTTCCAGAATGATTTCTTTGCTCCGCAGATCTAATCTCCCTGCCTTTATTGAGATGCTCTAATATGTTTCAGAGATTCCTTTCTGCCCTGGTTTGACCAAATGTTTCATGTTTGTCTGAGTGATCAGAATGATACAGCAGGAAAACTTCCCTCATGGCTTGTTTCCTCATTTTTTAGTCATCTGATATTATTTACACTATATGAAGAAAAGAAAAAAAAAACCTAAAGAACTTCTCTAATCTTGCATCACGGGGAATGTTGATTTCGGAGCAGTGCGTGTGCAGGCCCGACTCAGCGTGTGGGGAAAACCGTGTGGAAGGACCGACTTATTTGGCCAAAGAGACGTGGGACGTGTGTAGAGCGACTCATGAGACGATGACTCACAACCAAGATGACTGAGCAGAAAATTGAAATCAACTATATGGAGGTAGTAAAGTAAAGCTGATTGAATTGCAGCCAATATAATTTTTCAAAATGTCATGGGCTGTGGCGGCCATTTTAAATTAATTTGACTCCAAAAGTTAATCAGTTGTAGAGGTACACCTAATGACTATGTCCTGAAAGTTTCATTAAAATCCATCCAGTGGTTCAGGAGATATTTTGCTAACAGACATTCACATGCAGTGTGCAGTGGATGGTGTAGTCTCAAAGGGTGGAGTGCAAATCTATTATGTGGTGTATTGCAAAAAAGCCAGTGCACCTTTGACATTAAAACTTGTTACTCAAGTTTTGCAATTTTGAGAAATCACCCTTGAGTCGTCACTCTTTAGTAATGTCATCTGGACAGTAAATTACACAAACTCCTCAGATTTTTTTTTATTTATAGATTGTGGAGACACCGACTGCAGCTTTAAGAGGAACATGAAGATGTGACTAAATCAATTAGTTCCCTCAAATTTTCAGCTCTTTGTTTTGAGTGTCTGCAGCTCCCTCTAGTGGATAATCTGGAAATAGCAACATTTTAAGCACAGTTTTATACACAGAAGAAAGAAAGCCCTGAACAACTGGTCTGTATTTTGAGGTATATTAGGGTTCAGTTAACAATTCTGCAGTCAATAAGAGACGTAATTAAGCAGCTCCGGAATAAATGTAAACACAGTCTGCTCCGAGGACTGACTTCAAAGAGTCCACAGCCTCCTCTCAGCAGAGCTGCACAGCCTTTAAAGTGATGGGAAGCAAAAGTGAACGTTCGCACCAGAACAACAGATTCTTTCTGAAAAAGCTCTTTGACGTCACAAAACAAAACTGATTAACTTGGGAAGTCGACACCTGAGTTATTCTTCCACAGAATGACCTCTTGCAAAAAAAAAAAAGTGATTTGAAATAGTTTGCAATGCCAGAATGTGTAGATATGTATCTTTTATTTCAGACAATAACAGCCAAAAACGAAATAATTTATAATATTGATAATGTACATTCTAGAAACAGTGTTTTTCAAATAGGGAGCCACCAGAGGGCGCTAGTGAGGCCTCAGAAACCTGAAGGGAAGAAAATAAAAAAAGCCAAACTAAAAAATTAAATCTAGTAAATGTTTTAAATCATTATCATAAAATCAAATCTGTTTTCAATCATTATTTTAAAATATAATTTATAATAATATATTGAAATGTTATTTATGAAAGCTTAAAAAAGTTTGATTTATTTTTTTCTGTTCTTATCAAGTTTGTTGAAAAGTTAGTTTTTCAGTTAGAATTTAATACAGTACAGTGTTTAAAACATTAATTATTACAATCTTGATAATGAAATGTAACAATTATAGAATAGTAAATAAAAGTGAGAAAAAAAACCTTCTAAAAGTTGAAGTTTCTCTATATATGTTGTAGCATTGTTTATGGGTTTGTTCTAAAACACCATGGATGTAATCTAGAAGTGGTAACATGGTGATAAAATTCCCTGCGGTTTTGCAATTTTTGGGTAACGTAAGGCTGATTAGTCGTGGCGGCCATCTTGAACTTCAAAATACAGACATGAGCTCCACCTTCATCTTCAGCAGGTGACAGATGCTAAATTTTCTATTTATTTTCTATTTTTAAATGGTTAGAAGAAGTTTTGAAAGTTCTAAAACTCTTAAAATGTGACTGTAACATTTTGCACCACCTGAACGGTAAAAGAGCCAGAACCTGCTCAGTGTCTGAGCTTCTTCGTCATCATCATCATCATCATCATTATCATTATCTCAGGTCAGCGATTCAAGTCCTGAGCAGAGAGAAAACAAAACACAACGGGACACCAAGAGGGACAACCGGAGTGTGTTAGTGGCTTATAAAGGCAAATAAATACATGACAGGACAGCGACAAAGACCACAGCAGATGAGAGAACGTGTGAATGAAGTGTGTGTGTGTGTGTGTGAGAGAGAGAGGGATGGGGGTCCTGATGGAGAGAATGAAGAGGAGGAGGGGGCAGCCTTGATGAAAATAAACAGTGGAGCTCAAAAGGAGGCAGAGGCTGAGCGGATTGGAGGTGATGATGAGTGAAGAGCTGTACAAAGTACAACATCTATGGGAGAGGTTTTAATGAGGCACACGTCAGTGTGTGTGTGTGTGTGTGTGTGTGTGTTTGCTCAACGGTTTCATAGACACACTAAAAATCCGCAGCGAAAATACACCAAACTTCCTGTCTCCATGTGGGTGGTGGAGGATTTCTGAAAGTGCGGACAGATAGAAAAAGTGGATAGATGGAAGATGATGCAAACGGAAACAATCAAAAAATGATCAACTGCAAAGAAACACAAAGAAGAGTGGATTTAAAATAATTAAATAATAACGCTCCATCCCAAACTGCTGCTGTGGGCTTCAATTATTGCAGAAATCCACCCAGAAAAATGAGATATACATTAGAAATGATTGGCTAGAAGAGAAGGCAATGACACCAAATTTGAAGTGGAGAAAATCATCAGCTGTCACGGAGCAGAAGTGGCACACAAACCAATTTCATGATGAAAAATGTCCTTGATATTAAATTAAACACAGACAGTTTTTAAGTGTTTTATGAGTAAAACACAAATGAAGAGACTGGTCAGCTGCTTGGATAAAGACCAGACAGAGCTGAAGTGCTTCCTGCTTCTTCCTGTGGCCTTAAGGCTTCGTGTATCACGGTCCGAGCCGCAGGAGGCCTTTTTGTACTGTGCATTCTCAGCTGGAAATAAAGCGGGTCACGCTGGCTCAAACAGGGTTAACGGTTGCTGAACGACCATAAGATCATACGGCTGTGGTCTCGTGAGTGAAGGACATCACAGTAAAACAGTTTACAGCATTACATGGCCTTTCAGCAGATAATCAGTAATGAGCCGCTAGAAGAGAACACCTGATGCTCTCAGGAAAAGCTTCCCGAAGACATAAACCAAACAAAAAAAACTTCTATTGATGGAAATTAATTAAATAAAGCTTATATAGATATACAAATCCAACCTTGCAAGTGTGTTTTTTTATTTTTGCACCTTAATGTTTTTAAAGATGCTTAATATTTAAGAAAAATAAGGAAAAAAATGCAGTAATGCACATTTTTACTTGCAGGAACTCTTAATAGATTCTTCATGGATTGGACGAGAGTAAATCTGGGTAATTGTTATCTGACAAAGATGCCTTGCTAACGGATTAACAGAGAAGCCTACAACTCAGACAAAGATTCAGGCTTAACCCTCACAAACAAACCACTTGTTCAAGATGAGCATTTCTGCAGGAATGCAGCTAGGTGGACAAAACCCTTTCTCTGCAAGCAGCAGCATTCACATTACCGGCCGACGTCATTTGCTGCAGCCTTCCACCGTACCTACAGCTGCCAGACAGATTATGATTTGAAGGTATTTCGCCAAGCTGGCGAAAGAGTAAAGGCAATTAAACAGTGTTTGCACCATGCTTGGGCGGCCGTACGCCGGGCCAATTAACCTCCCACGTAAGAGGAAGGAAGGGAAAAGAAGGGAGACACTCTGAGATTAAAAACCACACATTCTTGGACTTTCTCACCCTGGCCTCTTTTTTGTGTTCGCTCAGCTCTGCTCTGCTTGTCGAAGGCATGGGTCTGTTTTGATGTGTTCTAATCCAGAGGCAGTGACAGCTAATTTACACTCAGACACTGTATTTTAGACTTACTTTCACCTTTTACTCCCTTTTAGACCATCAGACCACTTCTCTGTGCTTCAGCTGAAGCTCAAACTTTATTTCAAGTGGAAAAATTACAAAAGTTGTCACTTTCAAAAAGAAAGTTTAAATAAAAATGGTAATGCTTGAGAAGTAAACGTTGATTTATTTGCTTTGTATTTGTGTCCCTTCTATGTGTGGTCTAGTTCCTTCATATTGAATCTATATGGACGCTAGAGAAATCGCATTTTCTGCAACAATTCAGTTTGAATGCTGAAATATTTTGCTGAAAGCTGCTGAAATCAAGCTGAAAAGATTTAATAGCAAAACTGTCAATGTGAGTTCAATTTGAACAGCTGACTTTAGCTGAAAGTAAGACAAAAATGAGCAAAATCAGTAGAAAGATATCCAAAAAGGGTAAAAAAAACAGAAAAGAGCAAAAAAATAGCTAAAATTACAAAAAAGAGCTAAAAGCAGATGACACAAGTAAAAATAAACAGAAATAAGAATAAAAACTCTCTAATTAGCAAATAGTAGTACAAAATCTTGCAAGTTGTTTTGAAACTATAGTGCAAAATAGCTGAAGAGTAGCTTTAGTTGCTGATATTAGCACAAAGAAACAGAAAGAGCACATTTGCTGAATTAAGCAGTAAGAAGCTGAAATTATAAAAAGATAAAATAGATAAAAAGTAGCTAAAACACAGAAAACAGCCAAAATTAGTAGAAAGCAGCTGAAAGACGCACAACAAAGTTTAAATTTGCAGAATAGCAGAAAAGGTCAGAATGATAGCTACAAAAAAGCAGAGCAAAGCTAAAATCAACAAAATAGAAGCCACATGAAGATGAAATTTGCACAAAGTAAAAAAAAAAACAGAACCAGAAGAAAAAGTAAAAAGTACAGTAAAGATTTATGAACATTTTGAAAAGGATGCTGAAGACAGCTACATTCATTTTCAATGAGAACAAAAAAATGGAAGAAAAAGCTAAATATCTCAAAAAGTATAAATTGCAAAAAGTCATCGTCAGAATGTTCTGAAGGAGCTGAACATTTGGAAATATAAATAGTTTAAAAAGCACAAAAAATTGCAGAACAGATACACGCCAAATTACGTAAGGAAGGGAAAATGATCTCTATAGTGTGAATGCTTTATAACTGTTCAAACAATAAAATGAAACAACAAGAAAAGAAGCTCAGATGCCTGTTTATCATCTGAAAGTGTTTAGCTCAGGGGTAGACGTGAGCAATGTATTCAAATGGGAGAGTTGGCAATTTATTGTCTTTCAAATGATACATCAGCTGATTCTTGTTCAAACACAGAGAAACTTTAATCAATAACAAGCTGCTTGTTGCTACTTCAGGCACAATAATCAAGTTTGTTCAGTCATTTACTGCATGAAAAATAAAAAATATAAAAACGATGGAAGTAAAAAAGCTTCTGAAGAACATTTGAAGCTATTACCTGAAAGTGGATACAATTTGATAAAACACTTTATTACTAATTAACTGACTAGTTCTTCCTTTTATTTTTTTTACAGACCTAATTTTGTGTTGCCAGACATGTTTCAGTCGTGCTCTGGACCACAGTACCAGTGGGTGATCAGTGAGAGAGATGACGGGCAGATTTTCTATGATTCTGGACCACATCCACGCAGTTGGCCCGAGTTCAACCAAAGTGACTCCATCCCTCCTCCTGGTTCATCACGTCCCTACAGTGGAGTCTACGCCAGACAACAAACCTACAAACAGTGGCATTTTGATGATGCATGGCAGGTAGGAGGTCACAACAGGACACTGAAATATTATCTCTACTGAACAAAACATCAGACACAAAAAGGAGGACAAAACTCTGGCGCCACTAATCATACATGGAACAAGATTAAAAGTTGAAATTCTGTGAATAGTGATGGATTAGAAGATATCTAGGCATCAACCAAAATTCTGGTTAAATTAAATTTTTTAAAACCTAATTAGGACATTAAATAACCCAGGGGTGTTGTTACAGTGAAATTTACAATTAAAAGAACTTCATTTACTAGCAAATCTACCTTCTTACTTAAATGCTCATTTAAATATCTATAATCTATAACTAAACTTATGCCATTGGGTGTTTTCTTATTCATATGCTGCTGTTTTCATTTAAGTGTTTATATTGCACAAAGATTGCAAACCTCACTTATGAAGAAAAAAAACTAATTCCCCGCATTGCTTTGATGCAAAAATTGACTAAATTTTGGATGTTTTGGATACACTCGGGGTGCCATAAATACCGCCTGGATTGGCAATAGTCGTCTCTGAGCTTTAGGGTGGGATTTTCCTGAAGGGGCTATATGAATCAGATTTTTAGAAGAGGAAGAGAAAACATCCCCACATTGGATGGATAACTGGTGGACTTCAAAGCACTGTTGCACTATGTTTTCCACTAGGTTGGGAAGCCTTTCATGTGCTAAAGCTGGTGTGTGTTGTGGACGTGCACCACTTGTGGATGTTTGCAGTTTGATATCAACCTCGAGTCACAAGCAAACCTCTTTATAATAAAAAAGTGGTTGCAGACTAGTTATAGATTCTGCATCTGCTTGAATGCAAGGTGATGTCACTTATATAAGGCCTGATGTACAACAAGGCAATAATCTCCTCTTTCAGTCATCAGCTAACCATTTGCAGCCCCGATACTTGTAATCCACAAATTTAGCAGCTCTAAGACAGCCAACGACTACTAATTAAGTAAGGGGGGGGGGGGGGGGGGGGGGAAATTTGT
>JARVJO010000180.1:5507949-5539262 GCA_031762555.1 Cynodonichthys magdalenae | reverse complement strand
CCCCCCCCGCCCCCCCCCCAACCTGGGGACCGCAGGGCACAGGAAGGGGGCTAAGAAGGAAGAGTATTTGGGCAACAAACAGGCCACAGCAGCAGTGTCTGATGTGGACCACACACCTGGACGGGCTGAGTGTTGTGGTTAGCTTTACCTATCCAACTAGTCTGTGTTTTGTCAACATGGCTTTACTTACATGTCTGTCAAGGTGGGTTTTGGAAGGTTTAAAGTGTGGGGTATGAAGATTATTATAAGAATAAACAAATCTGACTTAGTGGCCCTCATCAGAATGCGAGGACAAGCGCACTTTGGGTTGGGAATGACTTGTTCAAGTGGAGGACTTTGAATATTTTGTGTCTTGTTGACATGCAGACATTGTACTGACTTGGTGTGGTGAAGAAAAAACCTAAGTTGGCTAAAGAAATTACATGCTTTTCTAGGTTTGGGAGGTATGACGGTACTGTGTTATACCTTGGTATTAAAACATAACAGAATTTAAAAATTCTGATGGTATATTAACTCTCTGGAGCTTAGTCACATGACCCGTGTAAATCGCTCTGAGACTGATTCAATTTGTGTCAAAAGTAGACTTCAAACTATACACTAGTTTTTTAATTGTGTTGATAGGCCAAATAAAACAGGAGCTATGATAAACTGTATACGCCACTTTTGAACATGACCGTCCTATTAGAAGTGCTTTGCAATTGCGGGCAAAAGGAAACTGTAGTCTCATGGAAAAAACTGTCTCAGTCAATCTCATCCTTCTTTCAAGCTGAAAAAACATAAACCCACCCCCTGACCTCCTTTCTGACTGAGCCCCAAAGTTATTTGACAAGTGCCAAAAATATCTACAGAAACAAAAAATGAAAAGACACAAAACTTAAAGAAGTTCGACGGCGATGGAGTAGACAGTAACAACACACCACAGACCATACACACCCTACCCCTTTCTGCCCAGTAATACCCCTATTCCATAGTATAATCTAAAGATATGTTGATATAAAAAGATCAATACCGCCCAACGCTAAGCATACCAGAGGAATTATGTTCCAAATATCACATTTAGAAATAAGTTGTTACTATGTGAACACGAACCTCTCATTCACAAACATTATGGTAAAAAAAAATCAAGTGTCCTGCATGATTGCCTCAAGAAAGTGGACGTTAAAATTCAGTTTCTAACACTCACACCAAATCACTGACCCCTTTGAGCCATTCTCTACACTCAGCTAACAGGTCGATTTACGCTGCATTGAATGAAACGAGCTAATCTAATAAAGACTCGCTTTTAAATTCTGGTTTTTATGTGACCTGTGACAGTTATCCCCTAGAGAACAACAGCTTCACTGTTTCTTTTTTGTCAGCCCATAAAAACAGCTACACATAGTTAATGTATTATAACTTGTCGGCATGCAATAGCCGTTAACACAACTTAGGGAAACTTTGTTCCCTCTTTCCTTTTGTCGGCAGTTTGTTCTCACTAATGACCAAAAATACATTTCATCCTCACAAATAAACATAGGGGCCTTTGTGGTTTGTTAATGTTTTAAAACAAAAGTTTAGGTTGCTAGAATAAAAGAACAAAACCGAAATGAGTTAATTAAAGAGTAAATGAAAGCTATGACATTTGTAATACATTGAAAAGAAACAATCGTGTGGTCTAATACAAGCTTACAAATCTAATTTAGGTAATATAATTGAGTTCCTAACAAACCTAATTTTAGACACAAATATACCAATTTTTTATTGATGCATATGCAGAAACACAATGTTCTTTCTGTTTGATGAAACGAAACAGCTCCCTTTCTTTTAAACTTTCCCTGAATTCATATCCCAACTCCATCCGATAATCTGATGTTATCTTAGACACTAATAGGATTAGACATTATAACCCAGTAAATGCCTCACATTCAAGTTTTAAGTGTTTCAGTTCAGACATTACGCCAAACTGACAACACGCTCGTACACATGAACACATCACCACCTGTCCGGCCAACCCCCTGACCTCTTCTTAAACCAATCGTTGTGAAAACGGCAAAGATCAAGAGATCAGAACAAAACCTGGGCCACTTCTGGTTGAAACATATCATAATCCCTTAAGGTAGTGCAGTGGGGGGTTCAAGGCCACCAAGAAAGCTATTCACAGCATTCAAAGACATGAAGAGACCTCCGGGACAGACATTATGAGGTGTTGGTATGAGACTGCCTATGACACCCCTGGGAAGATTGGTGATTAGAAACCAAAAGGAGAAATTTTACTCGAAGGTCATTCAATGCATTAGAAACAATTGGCTGATATGTTGATTCTTTTACCATGAAAATATGTTTTGTGCAAAGAAATGACAAACCAAAGCTGTTGCCTCAACCCTGCTCATTTAAATATCAATTTATATTCAAGAGGTAAAGCACTATTTAGCCCACTGACCCATGAATTAACATTTAAGAACTGAGTTGATATTTTCATTTGTATAAATCATTCAATCAGATGTTTGCAACTTTAAAATCATCGTTTGGCAAAAACAAGATTTCAGGAAATACCTTCTAAAACAGAACACTCGGGATTAAAACCTAGATCTTCCACAAAATGAAGAGTTACGAAACCTTGTCTTAGACGTTTATGAACATTCAATTCTAGTAATTCGTTAAAATTCTTTTGTTGTGTTTCGGAAACTAAACTAGAAAAGTTTGATTTGAATCTTGATTTGTTGTTGAAAATGTTCACATTCTTCTGTCAGCTTTGGACAAAGTCCGATGGAGTCTAAACGAGGTTCAACATTATACCATTTTGTCCAGAATGACAGAATATATATATTTTTTTTCCTGCAGCAAACATTTTAGCTATGACACCTGCAACTTTCTAATCAAATAACATTTCACCACAGTGACACACTTGGAGCTGTGATCTTGGCTGAAGAAAACCCTAAAACAGCCATTCATCCACTCCAATCTGGGCATCACCGGGGCCTGCTCATACTCTACAACCTTTATAAGATTAATGCGATGGACTGAGCCGGTGTCTGCCAAAATTCCATTCCTATTTAAACCTCCAGGCCCATACCAGCAGCCTAATCCTATTAGACCCAATTGAGTGAAGTCGACAGTCTTTTTCAGTTAAACTAAGTTCATGCACTAATAGGATTCAAAAGGGGGGCATAAAAGGTACTATGTGTGGAAAGTTGTAGTATTAGAATGTGGCGAGGGTAGAAAACAAAGTGATTCAGGGATCTGGTTAGCAGGAACTGGACAAAGTGTTGTGACCAAAAGCGGCATCCTGCTGAGTTCGGGTTATGTGTTTAAAGAAGAGGGAGGGACTGGGCTGGAGGTCTCTCCAGAGGCGAGACGAGCTCAGTGGGGGGGAAATGAGAACATCATCATTATCATCATTAACCAGTAGCCATAAATCTCTGATTTGTTTGTGTACAATTAACTCTGTAATGGAACAAGTTACACATTTTACACTTCATCCATGCTACAAAAAGTCATGTCTTCTACGTTTAATATCCAACTGGGAACTTCAAATTGTGAAATAAAGAAAGAATTTGGTATTTTCTTATTCATTTATGAATACAATATATGTACAAACCATTCTCATGTCTAAAAAAATGTAAAACAGTTCAGTTTGAATGATGACTGCTGTCTTACTGACAGCTCAGGAAAGCCAATATTTTTTTTAACAAGCAAATATTCCTTACCTTTGTTTCTGTTACATAAATTCTCCCGTCAGAGTTCGGAATATCTCAGCACAATTTGTGATTCACTGAACATGCTGCACAGGTAAATCTTTTTAAAACAGGAAATTTAAATACATCCAAAACAATAATGCAATTACAAGAACCGTTCCTTGACTTTTTATGTGAGACACACGAAGGGTAATCTGCCACTTTCATTTTCAACCAGATTGTTACTTAAAAAACAAAACTCCCTGATGAGAAAGCAAACCTAAGATCAAAACTGAAGTCCTCAAGCCAAAAACAGAAGTAAATTCTGATGTAACTAAAGTTATAAAACTTATCAGCTCATTAAATCTTCCCTGACTTTTGGCTTGTGGCTACTACTTTATTAACACCCTTTGCCCTTTTGTCTTTGTTAAAAGACAAGATAAGCGACTGTGATAGGCAAAGCCTCACACACAACACGTTAAAGAGGTCAGAATGGGACACTTCGTTTAGTTGATGGTGTCAGGAACAGAAACATGGCCCGAGGATCTTTCCTTTCAGGACTGACTGAAGCCAGGGGAGCTGCATGGGATCCCTTTGAAGAAATCATGTCCGAGTAAACCGAAGAAACATGAGGTTAGCACAGAGTTTGAGTCATCGTGCATGGATTTATTTTTTACAGCAAACAGGCAAATAAGGATGAGAGAAAATCCTCGACTGATAAAATCTTTAATTTTGAATCCAGATTTCTTAATTAAATAATAATTTAGATGTCATAGTTTTACTAAAAAAGTTGTCTAGATTAATTTGACTATTTATTAAATATTTTCTTGCTATAAATTGGAAAAAGTACATTTTATATAAGTGAGCTGTATGAAAGTATAAATAAGTTTGTATAGTAGCCAGTGTAGGTTGAGATTATTGTACTGTATGTTTTATTTATTTCCCCAAGTTTAATAATTTAGACACGAAACAAACTATTTTAATGATTTTCTCCTTGTTTTATTTATTATTTGACAGTAAGCTTTAATTTAGCTTCCAAAGATCTTTACAAAACACAGAAACAATCCTTTATATCTATGCCTAATCATATCATCAATCAAACTGATGGACTGATAATTCAATTATTGGACCTCATCACCCTGTTAAAAGGGCTTATTGTTTTAGACTTTTGTAATCAGTCTTTACTTTTGTGTAATGTAGCTGAAAGAGCTGCATTGTGTGCTTTTCGTTTCACTCAATCAATTGAATCTGATCAGAGGCACTTTACACCCATATAAGGGCAGGGAGGAAACAAAGTAAACAATGTACACTATTCACTAGAATTAAATTACTTTATTTTTTCCTCTTTTCTGAAAGTGATTGCACCTTTACAGTAATTTACAAATCAGGTTTCTGTTAGTTAAAACAAAAGTTTTATATTACTGAATATTATTTGTTTTTTTATGTAATTATCATAAATATTGTATTTGTTTAGCCTTTGAAATACCTGTTTTGTAAGTTTATCAGTGATGTTTAAGTCGCCTGATCACAAAACGTTAGCTTTTTTATAAGCAGTTTTCAGTCTTTCATTTTTTCTCTCCCTGACCTTTCTCACTAACTTCATTTGCTGCTAAAAGGCCACGTTTTGGAGAAAGTATCCCTGTGATTCACTCCCCTCACATGCAAAAATCAGAGAAGTAATGAAAAAACAAGGGGTACAAATGAAGGGTTAACTCAATTACAGTAATTTTATCTGTACTCAACACGTGAGTTTTGTTAGAAAAGCTACTCCTGGTTGCAGTCATCTTTTAGGCCAAACTTCATCGTAGTTCTGCTACTCTACTGGTTGTCATGAAAAGGCCTGTGTGATTCATGCCAGTTAACATGACACAGAAAGCATCTCTTTGTTAAAGAACGGGTTTGACTTTTGGGGAGAATATTTCAACTCCTGATCTAAATGTAAAAATTGAACTTTCTTAATGTAAAACTAGATCCATGAAATGGCTTAGATGTATAATTTAGGATAAAGACGAAAAATATAAACTTTATTTAAAAAAAAAAGGATTAAAACCATAGTAAAGGTCAATACCACATGAGCATTTTTGAGCTTAAAAGATGTCTGAATGATCCATAAAAGTCTGGTCTAAAACTGGGCCAAAAGTGAAAATTGTCAGAAAAGTGGTTATTTATCTAAATACAGAAGCTGAAGCCACAAATGAACCTTTTTACTCTGATGAAATTTGCAGAACTCAAGTTGTACAATGTGCATGTTTTCAGTTGCTTGTGTTTAATGTAAATTCATTTATAATCTACATTTTGCTGAAAGTATTTAGGGCTAATAAAGAACTACAACTAGATGCAGCATTTAAATTGGGAATATGGGTTAATTATATGAAAAAGTTACTCAATGATGACTTCAAATTTAGTAAACAGCTGATATTTTCATAAGAACGTTGATGTGCAACGCTTTACGGTAAAAAGTAAAGCTGACATAATCCTATACGATAAGCTAATGTTGCCATAAAGATTTCTGCTGATTAAAACACTGGATTGAAAAGTGTAAAACTGCTGAGTGAAAAGATAATAATTATGTAATAAGTTGAACCTGAGAAGACCTTGGCTGTCTAATGGAAACACTAAACACTCCTGTCAAATTACGACATATATGAGAGACAAAATCTAGAGCAGACTAGAAAAAATGAGTGAGAAAGAGATGAAAAAAAAAAATCAGAGAATTGGAATAATTGGCATAATTCAAGGTGGCTGGGCACAGTCAGGGGGAGTGTCAGCATCGGGCGAATCTTTTGCCATCCTCAAAGAGAGATGGTCCGCACAATTATCCACACGAACTCTGACCCCGCTCAGAATAATTAATGAATAACAGAGGGGATAAAGACAAAAAGACGCAGAGCGGTCTGCTTGAGTGGTGAACGAGGGTAATACATCAAAGAATGCTGTTAATTGGCCCTGTGGCTTTCATTCTTTGCCCTATTTCTTTCAATCCATTGACTCAAAATAATGGGTTCAGGTTCATTATCAACAGGACGTGAGCCTTGGGAGTGCCAAAATTCAACAGGAGAGTCAGAGGTGTGTGCTTGCACGCCCGTGTGTGCAAAATTTGTGTGTAATAGCTTAGCTCCCCACCCCCCCACAACAGTGATTCCACACAGGCAAAACTAACAGTTCTATAACTGTGCTGAGAGGAAAGCAACGGGAACTACTTTTTAGTTATTTATTTTTATCCGTGCAAGAGCTGAGAAGTAAACTGGTATAGCTGCTCTTTTTCTTTTTTTTTTTTTTTTTTTTTTTTTTAAGTGCTGCAGTTGCCGTAACAATGTTGGAATATAACTGGTACGGACAGGTAAGTCAGAGTGACGCACCTATGCATGTAAAAGTGCATGATATGTGATAAATGACTTAAGTGTTTATAGCGTGATCCGGCTTGCAATGTTCCATAATTAATTTTGTCGACTTAAGGTTCCATTTCCACCACTTCCAATCAAATTTGTAAATGTTTACACATGTGACGGCGTCGTAATAGGGCGGCCTTGTTTCAGACAGGATGTTTAGGACTCGCTCTCGTGCCAAGAAAAATAGGGGAAAAAAGATGCTGCAGCTGAAAAATGCAGATTAAATGGGATCAAAATACATGAAGTTTAGTTTGGTATTTTAATATTGTTGGCTGCTCTAAATTATTCAAACAAATCAAAACTTTAGAATTTAGCAAAACTGCTATGACTTCAAAGAAACTTACATTTTTATTTTAAAGTTGACTTTTATTTAACTATTTACATGTGCCATGTCCTGAAATTGTATTAAATCATATTAATTAATGCTCAAAGTATGTGGCTTAATATTTGTGAAACTAATTATAGACACTTTTCAGTTGCACAGCTAAATATTTCAGTGTTCCCTGTATTTCTTTGTATGTTGCTTTGCCACACACACACACACACACACACACACACACACACAAAAGGTCTCCCATGCCGAGGTGAGCCATGTCAGCAAATAATACCCTAAAACATGCCTTTTAAGTGACTCTTTTCTTCAGATTGCGATAAAAAGATCTACGTCACCTCACATTAGCCTCACTCAGGTGCATTCTCTGCTCGATCATTTTCGTACAGGGAGTACAGGGAGGAAGGAAGTTTGGGAAGAAGTAAGACAAGACGTAGGAAGGAGATAAAAAATGCTGAGTTAGGGAAGAAGCTAAATAAGAGCTGGATTTTCCTGCAATTATTTTAAGCTTAGAGAAGCTTAAAGTGATCACATGTAGCAAGAGCTGAGTCTAAAAGAATTTCTAAAACACAACAAAATGTCTAAAATGATCCCAAAATATTTTTCCCTTTCATTTCCTAATCATTCAAATCAAACTTTATTTCAATAAGTTATTCAGAACTGGTGTAAACACAGTTCCTGAATGAGTTAATCGAAGGTGTCAGGCCTTCAGTGAGGTAAGACTTCAACGCTTCAGTGCCTTTTTATCAACACTGTTGCACTGACACTGAGCAAGTGAAGCTAAATTAAAACCTGAACATGTAAGAGGAATTATTTAGGTCGGACCACCAAAAACATTTTTAATCTTATGCTTTAATTATATAATTTAAAACTCATTTGTATTGATTACTTACGCTATTCTAAACTGTAAAGATATAATTTGGTGAGGTGCATGATTGTAACTGATGAGCAAGTTAGAGGAAAGCTTAGTGGTAATTCTTAAAAAATCAAATGTATATAAAAATGATCGTCTGCATAAAATGTAATTTTTACTATTATTTTACCACTATGTCAGTTTTATTAATCAGATATATTATTGAAATGCAGTTTGAAACTTGAATGATAGCGTTTTATTTTTCATTTGCTAAATCCAGTAGAGTTCAGCTGAGGTTACAACTCAGTTCAAGTCCTGTGCCAAAAGGACGTGAACTTGTCGTCAAACATCATCTGGTGAACAGAAATTGGCTGGCGTGCACACTGAGAGGGGTTGGAAAAAAAATGTTGGCAGTGCCAGAGAGTGTATAACACATTTGGAAGCGGCAGTGGTTTAATTACGAAGACAACAAATTGAGCTCAGGCACAACTAATTACTCAATTTAGCCACGACTTAAGAAATGAGGGAAGCAGAGCTGCTGCTGATCAAATAGGAACTGAAATGTAGAAAAAAGACATTTAGACAAATCTAACAAACATTCCCAAGATGTTTAAGTAAAACAAGTTTGGTGCAGCAGTGACATTCAGGTTGGGTTTAGTGTAACGTGGATTATCCATATTTCTGGGTAATATTCAACAAAAAAATAGTTTACCCACAGACAAAAATGCCAGAATATGCTAATGAAGTCTGAACTTGAAACTGCTTCTACCTGCTACTGTAATACAAACTGTAAGTTTATATTTCTGCTGCAGCTGGGATTGAGAACATGTAAAGAATTAAAAGTCAAGCCATGTTGCAGGTGTGCATCACATCTGAGCTGTGAGCCACTTGCACTTCCTTTCATTCGTCGTCTTCCTCCCGTGCTGGGAAGAGGAGCGCTCGTCCCTCCCTCCATCACAGCGGCCCGCTCGTTCAAACAGCCGGGCCACAAAGATAGCCAGATGAGGCAAACAAACAAGTCTTTGTCCGCAGCACAAACCGTATATTATTAGCTCGAGGTAAGGTCAAAGTTGATTGAATTTTCTGCTTAGTTCTTGTTAAACAGCTATTGCATTATTTAATTTCCTATAACTGAGTTAAAGAGGAGAAAGGTGGGGGGGGGGTCTAATCACTTTATGCTCACCCAGAGATTTTAAACAGTGCTCTGCAAAATTATTCAACAAATTCAGAATATAGTGTTGGAAGATGATTGTTTTATCTCTTTAATGTTGAGTCAGGCTTCAATGGTTTGATAAATAATTTTAAAATTACTATTTTTTCCATTAATCCAACATCTACTGAATCATCAAATACATTTTTCTTTGCAGAATTTTGTTTAGTTAGCGAGCAGCTCTGATATTGTGTGAATGCTTCATAGCATTCTCTATATTGAGATTATCCTTCAAAATGTTTCTAAATCTCCTCAGCACCTTACACCTTTTGTTTTGGTTCCGCTCTTTTTAACTTTCTTGTGCTAATTTTAGCTTTTTTCTACTATTTCAGCTATAATTCTGCTTCTTTCTGCTATTCTTCTGCAATTTTCTACTTTTTTCTGCTTCTTACTGCTTCTTATTTGCTGCAATTTTAGCTAATGTTCAGCTGTTTTTAGCTATCATTAGCTTTTTTAAGCTAAATAAACATTTTTGTAGCTATTACAACTTATTTCTGCTAACTTCAGCAAACTTGAGCTCCTTATGCTTCCTTATGCTAATTAAAGAATTTCCATCTACATTTAAGCTGTTTTAATGCAAACTTTGGCTGTTTTATCACTTTTCTGTACTTTTATTCTTTTTTTTGCTAATTTCAAATTTTTACAACACTTTCACTGTCTGGGTGCTAATTTCAACTTCTGTCTGCTACCTTTAGCTTTTTCTCATGCTAATTTTAGCTTTTTTCAGCTATTTCAGCTTTAATTTAGCTCCTTTCTGTTATTTTCCTGCTAATTTTTGTGCTTCTTTCAGCTTTTCAAAATGAACTCGCATCAACTGTTTTGCTATTAAAACCTTATCCGTTCAATTTCTGCAGCTTTCAGCAATAAGCATTCACATTAGCATTTTCACAGGAAATACAGTTTCTCTAGTTGGACTTATATATTTAATTTACTGTATATAAAACTAAATATACGCAAATAATTTTTCACTTTTAGTTTTCAAATGAAACATTTTATTTGATCGATTTAGTTTCTAACATGTCATCCTTCGTAGGGTGGCTGGACTCAGGCTTAAGCTAGGTGTATGGTTGACGCGTCGCGCCAGGCGCCATAAGTGATGCAATCGCGCCGTCCCCGCCCCTGCGCGTTGGCCCCGCGCTGCTGTCCTGGCGCGTGGTCGTGCACCTCCGAAATTTTGAAACTCCGCAAAGGCTGCGCACGCCGCGCACCATTCAAAGGGCTTGTTTGCTTGTCAAGCTTTTGCTCTCCTACTTACAACAATTTCACAAGTTGAAAAGTGTACTTCCACATGTCATTTTGGAGAAATGTACAACAACGTAAACGCCAAGTATAAACACCTCCACTGCCGGCGAGGGTGCGTGTGCACTGTGCGCGCGCTCCACAGCGCGTCTATAACTCAGCCTTTAGAGATTAGATGAGGAGCTCAGAGTAGTAAAAAAGTAAGTTGAGGTGGTTTGGGTATCTAATAATAATAATGCCCCTTCAACAGATGTGTTTGGAGGTTTACAGGCATGCCTCACTCCTTGTGGGGATTATATAAACTCTCTGTCCAGGGAACCCTAGGGATCCCAAACGAGGAGTGACACTGGTGAGGCTTTGGTTTCTCTCCTGGAACTGTTTCCTGATGACAGATAAACATTTTATTAAATAAACTTATCTAGTATTCAGGTTTGGTTTTGACATGTTCTTAACTCATAAACAGACACCTTTTCAATTTTATAAAATTACATCAGTGTCCTGCTACTTTTCCTACATTTTGTGAGCCTAAATAATATATATTGTTACAAAGATCAGCAAGGTAACATCTTTATCCTAAACCTTTTTAGCTTGCTGAGCTGCAATCAATCGTGTATAATTTTAAGAAGACTTTACTCAAATAGTGAGAGCTGGACTTCTTTTCACTGTCTGCCAAAGTGAGAGATTAAAGGTTGTCTATAGTGCAGGTGTCTGACATTATCTGGAGAAACTGAGCTAAACTTCAGCCAATCTTGTTCCAGCTCACCTGATAGTGAGGGTCAAGGATGAGATTTCCATTTCTGAACTACAAGCTAGTTTATCCCAAATTCTTTTCTTTGCTGTAGCTGCTCTGTTGCTTACTTGAATTTCTAGACTAAAATGTTGTCAGTTTTACTTGTTTTGCTGAATTACACATAAAGGATTACAGGCAGAACTTTGCAGAAGTTTTAAACCATGCTTGGCAATCAAGGAGCCAGACTTATAATCTTTTGAAGTGGTCTTTTTGTGGGGGAGACCTTAGCTGCTTTTTGACTGGTTTTCAGTCCAGTCTTTGTAAATGACCAGGACAGCAAACTGAACAGTGTGTGCTTCAAAAAAAAGAGCAAAGTGGACAAGAAAAAAAAGCATCAAGCTTAAAGCTCATTGCTTAAAGCTTACTTCTTCAGAATAAAATGTTTTTCTGTGAGCTGTTTTCAGATTGTGTCTGTGAGTGATTTTTGCTAACCAAGTGTCAAAAAGTTCAATTTCAAATTAGTTATTTCATATATCTGTAATGAGTTTTGAAACCTTTTAGTGCTTGAATGACTCATAGGTCAGTATTAAATGACTAAACGAACAAAAACTCTTTCTACTGAAAATTAGTTTAGAAATAAGCAAAAAAAGTCCCAAAAGAAAAAAAAAAACCTTAACTAAAACACATTTCTAGAAAAAACAAGAGATTACAAGAATTTCTGGCTCCTTGGACACAAATTTTAAATAAAAAGAGTGATGAATTAAAACTTTTGCACAGAACTATATTAAGTCAAACAAGCTGTTCTCATAAAAATATGAACAGAACTTCCTAAAACTGCATATTGTGTATAAAACAAAACAAACAATTTGATAAACAAACCTTCAAATTCACAAAAAGTAAAAACAAATTATGCTTCTGGTGTGAAAACAGCTAAATTTTACAGCCCTGTACGTAAAGTACAACTAATAATTAAAACTCATACCAACAGGTTTATAGTTTCCGTTGGGCTGCTTACAAAGCCAACGTTCAGAGTATCTCCAGATTCTCAGGTATTCCTGTGAACAGACTCCTTTTCACTGCTCACAGAAAGAATAATGCACTCTAACTGATTTAGAAGCAAAAATTATATTATTCCATTTCAACTAATTACATCTTGTCTTTAGTGAGTGAGGAGGCCGACTGAACTACATCCGCCCTTTTCTCCTCCCTCCTTCCTCAGCCTTCTGAAGTCCCTCAGTAGACCAAAGTTGCTTATGTAACATTTAATGAAAAAAGAAGGAAATTAGATCGTAAGAACATACAGTTTGTAGTTTTCAGATATATTTAAAGACTAGATAAATACAATTTAATATGCTTTATAAATGCTAAGGGTTTCATCTGCTCAACCACAAGACCATTGTGATATCAATTCTACTTTTTGTCCATTTCACCAGAGTCCTCCTTAGACACAAGAGTGTAATGTGTTTCAGTTCTGTCAAGATAAAAAATACATAGTTCTTACTTTGCTGCTGTTTGTTTAAATACTATTTTTATAAAACATTTAGTTGTCATTAGTTATTTGATTGCTTAAAAAACACCCTGATTGTGTGTGTGGGGAAATTGGCAGGACTTATATTCTCACATCCCTTCTAGCAATGTTAGCTAAAAGACGAGAAGACGCCTTGTCCATCGTTTTTGTTGTTGTTGATAATCCTCACGATAAAACTATTGTTTAGGCTGGTTTGGCGACAAAAAAAGAGAATATATTGTGATCAAATTAATGCATGATCGACACATGATTATGACATTTGAAGACAAAATTGGTAAATTTCCCATTGTCAATTTGTTTGACGTTCCATTTGTTGAAAATATGTTGTAAAAATTCTAACATTTTTAAGTCAAGGACCGGTTTACTACAGGCTTAAGGTTTAAAGGCTCACCAAGTGTTGTTTATAAAAATGATGCTTGAAAACAAAACAGCACAGTACCTTTAAAACATAATACAACAAACTGTCTTAATTATTTTCTTGACACCGAAGTGCAGTATTTTCATGAATTCAATATTTCATCAAGGTAACAAGAACACACCGACTTGCACACCATCACACAAAATTTCATATGTTATTCGGTAAAACAGCTGTAATATTTAATTCATATGAGAGTCATTAAAAGTGCAGTGGAGCTGTGTCCATTATGCATTCCTTTTCTAGCAGGATAAAACAGCCCTCAGATGTGGTAGTTGCACTTTGAAGTGTTGTCTCAGAAGCAGACCAACTCTTACAGGAAGCCCCTGATGTTTAAAACATGTCATACAGGGGGGACTAACAAAGGTGAGCAACTTGTGGCTGGGCCCAAAAGAAATGGCCAGCCAGGAATTTGGGTAGATCGCCTCGACTGTACACAAAGAGGACATCAAATAAACAGAAATGCAGGCAAATACACACATGGGCCATGGTGGTGGGAACGAGAACTGGAAGACAAAAGCATCCACTCCTCATGGACACAAAAATGAGAAAACTGCTGAGTTCCATTCACAGAAAAGTAATTAGAACAGAGCCTCAGGTATTAGCCTGAGACTTGCAGGGACAACTGTAAATTTAGAGTATCACCACGACTGGATTTCTCTGTGTAATCCAATCATCCTCCATAAACACGCAGAGGACAGGGTTCCATTCAACAGCAGAAAAAAATGACTTCCTCTGTAAAAAAACACAATCCGTCTCAGTAGGGTTTGAACAAATCGTTACCGTATGATTCATTTTGCCGCGTTACAATAAATTAAATGTGATAGTTTTATTTGAGTGCATGAAAAGATGTAAACCCATGATACAAACACAAGAATATTCTGAATCTTCTGCAGCTGATTTCCCACAAAGTGTGATGTCTTTAAACTTGTTAGGTTTGACTTTTACAGGAACGGGCTGCTTGTTAGGTCGTAAATATGCACAAATGGACCAAACTTCAAAGTTTATTTAATTAATTTGATTTTGTGGAACATCTGGAAAAAGTTCTATATTGACAATAATGTGATTAGAGCAGGTCAGTAATTAAGCTAAATTTTTTGTAGCAAAAGTTGCAAAATAAATAAACCCCCCAAAATAGTATTGTTCATTTAAATCTATTTGTTTTGAAGATTCAGATCTGCTAGCTTCCTTAGACTGAGTTTTACAATTTAATGTTTTATAGTTTACTAGGCTTGATTTTATTGGATTAGATTAGATTCGATTAGGAGGGAACTGAATGTGACTGCATGTACAGACATGGATAAATTTATTGGTACTTGTACAGCTCATTGAAACAATGCTTTAGTTCTTGAGAAAAGTGACTCAACTAAAAGCAATTGTCTGACGAAATCTGCACGTCTTCAGTATGTGATGAAATGAACAATTGGGAGAAGAAATGTACGGCATGGACAAATTTGTTGGTGACCTCACAGAGACTGATGATCTTTACATTATTGTTTGAAACTAAAGGTTTGACTTTATTTAGTGTCACAGGAGTCTCTAAGCTTTTTCTTTTATCAGACAATCAGTCATATTTAAATGAAACAAACATGGCACTGGGTAGTTAGGCATCTTTTTATGCACCAAACTGAACATTGAACAGAGAAAACAAAAGTGAGCACTGTCTGAGGTGCTCAGAAATCCTATTCCAAGTGAAGGCTACAACACCACCAGTATTATTAAAAAAAAAAAAAAAAAAGGTTTGTGGGACTGGAACCTGGTGGCTTAGCCTGGTGGATGTAGATGCAAGTGTCAATGCAACCCCCAGGTTGATCAGACGATTAGTGCACGTTGCAGAAAAAGAGCCAATGAAACCACCCAGAACCGTTAAAACTGAACTCAGAGGTAGATAAACGTCACTTTCTGATCACCCCAACCATTGAATTAAGAATCATATTGGATTCCATACAAAGAAAGAAGCTGATGGGCTCCATCGTTACAAGAAAAATCCAAATAGACGCAATAATAAAAAAAAAAAAACAGAAAAATGAGACAAAACTGAAGCTTTTAGACCAATCACATCAGTTGCTTCCTCTCAGGATGGGAGACTGTGACGAAGTGAAGATTCAACACAATCTGCTGACTTCTTTAGATTTGTTATTTTAATTTTTTTGTGTACTTGGACAACAATTGAGATTTGGCGCTATATAAATGAACTGAGTTGAATGTTTTAGATTATTGTGGAACAATACCAACAAATTTATCTGCATCTGTGTACGAACATAAACTGAACATGTCTGATTTGTTGCAAAGTGTACCAAGTTCATTTTTAGTTACAATTAGCCCTATGTACTGCAAATAAACTTGTTTGAACTGAATGACTTCTAGCCTCCCGTAGAATGCCCTGTTATAAAGTTTATGTGTGAGCAGAGAAGAAATGCCAGAGTAGTTTCTTCAGCCATTTTTCAAGGATTCATGTAAAACAGGCTTTTGGTGAAACATAATAAACATAATTTGAGTTACCGTAATTATCTTGGAACCCAAAATCAAAGAAAAAAAATCTTTTTTACAAGTTTAATTAATTGGAAACAGCACTATATTAATATGCTTCAACTATAGTGCAGTAGGCCTGCAACAAATTCCAAAGAAAAGTTCAATTTAATGCTTTTAAGGCTAGAAATTAGTTTAAAAAATGTTTCAAACAAGTGAAAGCAATGTTTTGGAAGGGCAATAAAAAAATAACTGTTTTTAAAAAGCTTCCTCATAAAGACTAATCTCATTGTGAGGAACAGGACAAAATGATCCTGATCTGCTTCATTGTTCAGTTTAACGCAATACTGTCTTGAATAGTTTGTCTTGTTGGCTAATTACAACTAACATAAAGTTTGTTTGCATACAATTCTGTAGAGTGTATTTTTTAATTTGCTTTGCTTGCATACAAGCAAAGGTTTCATTGAGTTAAATGGTTTTTAAAGGGAAGTGAGTGTCATGGAGATAACCCAGCAGAATGTGCTGAGCTGGACTGGACCTTCAGCAGGCAGGAAAGCAGAGCTATCCACAAGCAGGAACTCACTTTCTGTCAACTTACTTGGTTCTACACACGCACGCTCTCCTGCCATCACTATTCTTGCCTCTGTAGGGCCTTTTCATGACCAAAAACACACAAACTTAACACATGCACAGGAAGCAGCCAGTGTGGCTCTCCTCACAAAAAAAAAGGCTGATGTGTCATGGCTTCCTTTCTGATTTTTCTGCAAAAGCTCAGGAAGGAAGCTGTTGCGCCTCTCTTCTTCTTTCTTTTCTTGTCCTCACAGTTTGGTGGAAGACACAGCTGTGGAAGTAACTGCTGTTGCTCTTTAAAAAAAAAACTTGCAGCTGAGGTGGGAGACGTTTCCACTTTGGGACAGCCATGAGCCGTTGTTGTGTGGTTAAAGTGATGACCTTGACAGAGATCCAACTTCTGCAGGTAGGGTGGAGGAATGGCTTTGATTCAGTTCCAGATGTTTAGGGTAAAATCTTAAGCAAAAAGATGGATTCTTGCATAGGCTTTATGATTGTGGTGGAAACAATCAGTTTTTTATAAACAGCATGCAATTCAAATAACCGCACACTCATCGTGGAATGCAAATTTTGTGATAAGTTCTCCATCTCGGTCTTATCTTCCCATATACTTCCCAATCTAGTTTGTGGCTACAGATATTTACTGGTTCAGCATAAAAAAAACACAGTAAGCATGACTGACATGACAAGGCTTTTTGTTCCACTTTCATCTTATCTCTATTGATTCAAGATGCGAAAGCGGTGATAAAACATTGCCTATTTTCGTTCTGCAGCAGCGTAGTTTTCCTTTTCTTTTCTTTTTGCAGAAATGAATCCAAACCTCCTACTCGGTTTGTCCACAATTTGTACAGCTAACTAATGTCACCATCACCCGGTGTTTCAAAAGCTGTTTGATTTTTCTGAAGTGAAAGGAGAACTTGGGCAAGACTGAAACTGAATTTGGCAACGGCATTTCATTTAGAAGAAAAACGCTGCGAGTATGGCTGATGAATGAAACCTTAATGCAACATCTCAGTGCGGACTAGAGAAGTGCGTCTTTAAACTGCGAGGTAAATAACACATCTAATAAATGCAACATATAAATAGAAAAAAGGAGCCATCTTTGAGAGTGCTTCAAGGTTTTGCGATTGCAAGATATGGATGTTACCTTTACTTTCATTAAGACAAGGAAATCATTGCCGTGATTTATTTTATGCATTTTCACAGATGTATAGCAGAATGCAAAAAGTGTTGATGACAGAGGGGAAAAAAATGTGCCCAGCATTTTTCAGTGGATTAAATATCTTTAATAAGGACCATTAAGTTGGAAAGATGCAGCTTGTTTCTTGATGTCAAGAAAGCTAGATATGTATTCAAACAGTAGCAGTTTATAGCTATTTGTGTGTAAACAGAAAGTGAACCGGTGACCTCTTCTCTGAAATACTGCCTCAATTGTTGAAAGCAGGTGCTGACGGGAAAAAAAAAATACTGAAACACCCACAACAATCCCAAACTTGAACGCCAACTGATTCGATTTCTGTCTCATTCTTGCATTTGTGAGCGGGCACTGATCGTTTTCAGCATGTCTGCTTCACACATGCACAGGCACGCCATTGTCACGGCCGTGGCCTTGGTGACTGAACCACCATTTCTGCTCAAATCTAATCAGATCCTCCCCTTAAGTGGATAACAAGTGTGTCTCCGGCGTTTACAGTAGAGAGAGAGAGGCTCAAGTGAAACCAGGACTATCTGCTCTCACACAAAGCGGACACGGTGTGTAACACTTCTGGCATCCCTCCTGCCATTCGTAGTAGAAAAAAAATGTTGATTGGCTAACAACTAGGATCTTGTCTGACTGGGAGAAGTCAGATAAGAGCTCTCAGTTACTACTGACAAGTTGAGTATTGTGATGAGCTTGTACTTAGTTACGTGGACAAGTGCTGAATAAGGCCAGAATAGTCCAGCTGACAAGGGAATTGAATATGTTTGAATGTGCCCATTGGTTGAAGGAATCCACTGTCAGTGTTTTAGTAAGTTAAATGTGAGACTTTAAAAAAAAAAACATTTAAGGATCATTAACATATAAGCATATTCATTCTGACAGGGTTGCTTTTAGTTTTGTTGTAGCATTTTATACCATCTGAAACCCTCAGACGAAACCACAACATGCAATGAATTAATGCTGACTGCACCAAAAAATAAATGCTTATTAAGGAAGACACAATGATTGAATGAATATACAAATTTAACTTGCAACTAAATGTACTTTAAGACCTAAAAGAAAAAATCTCAACATATTTAAGACTTTTTGGGGCATAAAGTTGATTTGATTTAATTTAAGACTTTCTGCAGAATGTCTTTATATCAGTAAATTTGCTTCAATTTATTTTGCCTTCGTAAAAAAGTGTTCAGCCTCAAGTCAGAGAGGATAAATGAACAGCAGCTAAGTTAACTTTATTAAATCTTTTCTAAAATTAAACTGAAATGCCAAAAAAATGCCTAGCAGGTGGTTTAACAATAACAACAATGAAGTTATTTGTGAGAACTGTGAAAATAAGAAAATTGGTTGTAAACGGTGTAATATAATCTTTGAAAACGCCTCCCCCTCATTTTGGACTTTCAAAACTCGTTTAATCGCACTTATTTTGTGAGCAACTATTAATGCCTGACCATCCACGTTTAAAATAGTGAATGAATAAAAAGATTTAGTTAAAATGACATTAGAGAAGTTATTTAAAACCCTCCCTGAGAAACAAGGGTCAATTGTGCTGCCACAACCCCTGAAGCAGGAGGCAGAGGACTCTGAGAAATGATCAGTGATTGGTCAGTCAGACAGAAAAAGGGTGGTCCAGATGAATTAGTGATAGACGCTAAAGGCAGATATCCTGTAGTGATCAAACCCTGAATGATCTAACAGTCTGGTGTTTGAAGTGATTATCATGCTACGCAACATAAAGGCTTACGCCCAGCTGTGGGGCTAATTAGCTCACTTAGGGCCATTTATAAAACACTGGCAGGGACTGGAAGGGACAGACGCTCACAGGGAAGTCAGCAGCTTAACAGGACAGCAGCAGATCTGGATCCTTAAAGCTGACCCACTACTACATGACAACAAACCGATCCGAAGATTACCTGCTTTCCTAAGAATGCCACACTTAAGCGACTGCAGCTACTACAAAATGCGGGATGCAACTAGAGCTTCAAAAGTAAGACAAAATTTAGAAAAACAATGAAAAAGTGTATTTTGTCATTTTCTGTAAAGCTTCAAGGATGATTATATTATTTGGGAAAATGGTTGTTTTAATTTTTTTTCTCAACTTTCCCATCGCCTCTGTGTGTTTTACATAACAATGTTGCTTTACTTAAATAAAACACATCACCAGGACACTAGATTTAGTCATAAATGCGTAAAGTTGCCGTGTCTAAATTAATTCGTATTGAAAAAGATGGTAGTGCTGCAGCTGCTTCCTGCAACTCCTCTGAATTTAAGCTTAGTCAACGTTAAAAGAAACTCAACAAAGATATGACTGAAGGGACTTTTTGTTGTTTTCTCACAGGTACCGAGCCACCTAGAGAATTCCAAGTTCCATCTCCACCAAAGCCAGAGCCAGCCAGTGAAGCAGTACTTGACTTTGGGGTCCAAGCTGGCCTCCTCGGCCGGACCGGGTCACACCGTGCCACATCCACATCCTGCCGGCCAGCCACTGGCCACCATGCCCATTATGAGAAACGGGCACATGCCCCCCGTCAGCGATGGCAGCAATCCCAACAGCCCGGTCACCCTGCTCACCATGGCCAACCACGACAGCGAGGTGAGTTGAAACAAAAGCAAAAAACTAACCACGACTGAGTACATGGAAGTGAAATTGAGAGACAGAGCTCAAAATATGCCTGGAAAGGGTGAAATCGCAACAAAAACTTTTAGCCACATTGTATGACACTGCTCTCAAACAGGAGGGGTCATAACTTTTGAAGATTTCGCAATGTCCTTGAAACATTTCCTGTCAATGGTTTAGATTCCTGTCAAAATATTTTCTTCTGTGGTGATGTAAGAGATCGTCTACTTTTAAACTCTTTCAAATAAAGTCTGGTAAATCACGACAGACACTTTGTTTTGATGACCAGTGAACACAAAGACAAGCATTAAGAACTTTTATTTCTGCACTGGCTTTGAACCTTTTACACACATAGAGAGTAACTAATCATCCAAACAAAGTTCTGCCACTATTGATCTTCCCCCTCCCTCTGATGTGCTCATCAATAACTTAGGACATGCAGTCTCTGATGAGAGAACCCTTTCAAAGGAAGAAACTAGTTTAGTAACAGATGCGTGTTTTTTTAACAATAAACATGGCTATCAATTATCGGATTCATTTTTTACAGGTCTTAAATGTTCAGATCTCTGAAGACGATTACGGTTGACAAACATCATCAGGGTGTGTATGAGTACTGAAAGTACTGTTTTCTTTTAGTTTCCGATGGATGAAGTTATTGATGACCTAATTAGTCTTGAATCCGGCTTTAACGATGGTGGCTTGGACTGCATGGAGCCTAACATCATATTGCAAAACAATGTAAGTATGAATCACATCCATTTTCTCTTGCTCTAACAGAAAGCTATCAGTTTCTGAACAACCCAAGCTGTTCACCACAGTTCTGTTTAGGTTTATGTCACATTAGTTAACTAATGACGTCTCTTCTTTAAAGCTTAACAGGGACTTGAAAGTGATGTCCTTCCACCCAAAACACCCACTCTAGAAGCTAGACTAGCTTGGGAAAGAAATAAAAGAGCGCCGATTTACTTTCAGGTCAGCTTAGGAGGAGAGGTGAGTCAAAGTTCACCTGGGCTTAGCAATGTTTGTTAGGGCACAAAAGAAGATTAGGGTTTTTTTAAATAAAATTAAGGAATAAAATTAAACCTTGCAAAGACAACTAAAACTCAAAATGAATTTAACATTTGTTTGGCTGGAATGTCACATTTTGATTTGGCCATTGATACAAAAACAGATGCATACAAAGACTCATTCAGATAGATAAAGTTACAGAGTAAAACACAACAAAAAGAATGAGGTGGGAGTTAAAGATAAGGAGATGAGGAGTAGGTAGAGGCAAGAAAAGAAAGCGTTAGTTGGATTTTTGAAGAAGAGAGACGCGTAACAAAGAGGGAGGAGTGAGAGGGAGTTACTGAGCCATCGGATTGGGCTAATGCTTACACTCCCCATGGGCTTATTCAGAAAGATACCATGCTTAACTGGATCAATTCTTCCTAATTAGTCATACAGTTCGATGCATCACTTTGCTTCGCCTTGTCAACACATTCGGGAACAGTAACAGGAGAAGGATTGGAGTGATTACAGTAGGAGCAGGAGGGGAAATGTTGCAATCTTTAATTTTCATATTCACATTACTGATTCACATTTCATATTATCATTACTGATGAGGAAGACACAAACCCTCAGTAAATATCTGACACAACACTTTTTCTTTACCGTTTTCTTGACTTGGCAGGCTTTATCCTCATTCACTACTCTTGAAGCTACATTTGACACACACGTGTTGGGTATAAAAATCAGTTGTTCGTTTCTCGGAATCCATGGCAAATTCGGTTGGATTTCCTCATAAATACACAAATGCGAATTAGACACACATGTGTGCCAGCATGCCATACCGTGACGTGTTTCTGCTCCGTGAAAAGGCGTTAATGTTTCATGCTTTGCTGGACAAGAAGTGGCCGGCAGGAAAACAGTTTTGCCTCTGTTCGAACAGTTGACCTAGCTAGCCTTTTCATCTAATGGGATGCTGTTTTTGACACAGAGCACACCAGTGTTCAGTGAGGGGGCTTTAAAAAAAACGGAACCCCTATTGAACTAAGGCACAACATCTGGTGAAATCACCCCTCGAGAGCAACAAGCCTGGGTTGGAGGTCAGCAGTTAGGATTATCCAACAAGGCTACATTCTTCTTGAATTATTTTTACTCTTTGTCTTTCAAGGCAAACAACTAATCTTAGCACCGAAGGTCAGAGCACGGGGTTTATGCTGTCCTGCTGTGACAAACGAGGGGCTGCTTCCCAATGCAGCCTGATGAGCTTCTCTGATAATTCCACTTGCCTCTTGTTGTATTACTCAAGGCTGGACAAAACAACTATTTATCTAATGGCTTTTGATGAGTTGTATAAGTGTGAAAGGTGCTTCCCTTTCGACTGATCTGTTTAATTTCCCCCCCATCTCTATAGGTCTCCCTCAGCAGCAGCATGCTGGACGTCTATGGGGGTGAACAAGGTATGAACCCCCCTAATGGTGGAATCAGTCCCACATCTAACCCCACAAAGCTCACTGTTAAAAGGGAATACACAGGTATGAACTCATACCATAGTGTCGAGAAAACAAACAAAAAAAAGGGGTTTCCTTTATGTGTTGAGTCTTTGGTGGTGGGACAGAAAGTACAGCTGTTAGCTAAAAATGGTACCTTGCTGGCAAACTGTCCAGTTAAATGTGTCAGGCTTATTTTTGTCTGGTACTTGACACTGTCTTGTCACAAAGTTGGAGAATTAGCTGCAAAAAGGCATTGGCCTTTCACTACAGTGCTACAGAGGGACTGAATTACATAAAGTACCCTTTAGCAAGCAAAGCACAAAGCCCAAAAAAAAAAAACCAATACAAACTCTAATTGATTCAGGAAATAGAAAGGATGCCTGAAGAATCCTTCACTCTCAATGGGCAAATAAGTAAATTACAATCTGTTTCATTTGAATGTAGACAGAGAGGACAATGGGTTGTTACACAGACTTTAAATTTGTCTTGATTGAATCAACAGAGACAAATTGGGAAATCCAATCCCAGGTCCATAATTGTGTAATTTGGAAGAATGTGAATACAAATATGGATGCAGTGGCATTTTTGTCCTCTTCCAGGACACATTAGGGGAATTAGCTAACCATCTTAATTGCAGCACAAGTAGTCTAAAAGTGGTCACAATTATTATCTTTTTTTCCTCTTTACAATGAGCTTCAGACATTGCTTGTGGGGATAAACGGGGCGCAGTGTGTGAGTGAAGGTCAAACTTGTGTCTTCAGTGTAGGCTCATGTGTAGCCGCACTGAACTCTGACCCCCTTCCTCAAAACAACTGATTGTGTGTCTACTGACTGGACCTTCTGTGGAGTTCTGCGATTGTTGTCTTTCAGCTTCTAAATCAGTGTGCGTTGCTAATCCATTTGTTCCCCTCTGATTTATTTTGTCGACAGAGCACGACACCAGGGTGATGGCCAAAGAGAGGCAGAAAAAAGACAATCATAATTTAAGTAAGTATCCCTCATTGGATTGTTACCCATTATTATAGTTAGTTGTGTCACTAAGCACATCAGTAGACAATGTTCTTATCTATTCTTCTTATCTTTTCTTGGTTTGTTTAGTTGAAAGAAGGCGAAGATACAACATTAACTACAGGATTAAGGAACTGGGGACGCTTATACCAAAGTCAAACGACCCGTAAGTTCTTGAATATTGACATGAACGATACTTTCTCTTTGGTTTACCGAAACTGCAAAAGCTCGTGTGGTGACGGATGCATATAATATTCAGCATAGAGACACTCTAAATGTTGCTCATTGAATTTAAATGAGCACTTGAAGCACATTTCAACCATATTTCAAGGGTGCACTTAAGTTTCTATTGTAGTCTGCACTCTTTGAGATGTGCGCCTCCTCACCAGGTCTCTGCGGTTCAACTTAAAGCATGGATGATGAGGAAAAGGGGTCAAATATAAAGAAGCGGGCCACAGCATTTGAATCGAAGTTTGAAACTCAATTTGAACGTGCAGATAGAGCGTGGAACATCGGCCATCTAGTCATAGTTGAACTTTGCTTCAAATATAAATGGAAGGTTAGAATTGTCACCGTGCCATTAACAAGGGATAAAGGAGATTATTAACGCTGATCAGACCAATGTCGCACTTGTGTGGAAAAGGACAATTTTACTGAGGTCCCTGTCCTTTTTAAAAAAGCAATAATACCTGCAAAAGAACGACTTGCACTCCAGCACCTTAAGTCCAATTCTCCATCTTTCTCTCTGCCTTCCTACTTAGCTCATTTTCCCCTCACCTATTTTTACTTGAGGATTAATTTTACCGAACAAGGATGTACAAGAATGGACTTTCCACATAGCTTCCTAACTATTCTATTAAAATCCCCATTCTGTGTCCTCGTGTAATGTCCAAGGATGAATAATTGCCCCATGTAAGTCTCCATTTCTTATTCAAATCATAAAAGGAAGAAAAAAAAACTTCTGTTAAAACTCCCCCCTCCTCCTTTTTTTTATTGCAAAGGATATTCTGCAGACATCAGGAGGTTCTGTGTAAAAGGTTATTCCTGACATCCCCCCCCCACACTTTCTGTAGTGACATGCGGTGGAACAAAGGCACCATTCTGAAGGCCTCGGTGGAGTACATCAGGTGGCTGCAGAAGGAGCAACAACACGCTCGGGAGCTGGAAAGTCGTCAGAAGAAGCTGGAGCAAGCCAACAGGAGGCTGCTGCTGAGGATCCAGGTAGTTAAATCCAACACTTGCTGTGTGTTTAGCGCAATAAACACACCAATGAAATACATACTTTGAACAATAAATCAGAGCTAAGAACAGTAAGAACTCATTTTGGACTTTTATTTTGACATTTAGCTGTTTAGTTATGCTTACTGTGACAAAATATCTAACTTAACATTACAATAATTTTGTTTGTGTCAGTACAATTTTAAGTGAGACAAAATATTTTTAAAGTTGTTTAGTTTGTATTTTTTTGTGAGGGCAGCTCATACATTCTCAATTCAAAGTGCTCCTGAAAATTCCCAGTCTCGCACCTTCACCTTGTCTTTGACTTACACAGATGTTTGGGCCACCCTTCCTCCAATATGAGCATGTAAAACATAGTGTTGGGCTAAGAAATAAAGGGAAGCAATGAAATGGAATTTAGCCACAGACAACAGCTGTTTACCACGAAGTAAAGCAGCAAGTTTTGAGCCAAACAAGTCTGTAGCTACCTTAAAATGTAAAAAAATGGTCAAACTTGACCACCTGTGTATATAAAAATAAATCTAACAATGATCAACCACAGCTTTGGGATGATAGTCACAAACAATAAGCTCATATGATATGACAAAAGTGGGTGTGGGAACCAATGCTTAACATCAGTATGTGTAAGAGATGTGGAAAAGGTGTGGCGGTGAATTTCTTGGAGTAACTCCCTGCTATCACTCAAACTATGTGACCAGATTGGATACAAATTTTACTCCCGTTGGAATTTTTTATATTTTCCAGGAGCTTGAGATCCAGGCACGAGCGCATGGACTGCCAAACATGGCCAACACTCTGGGGACAGTCGAACTTTCCTCCCACCTCCTCAAACAGCAGCAGCAGCAATCTCCTTCCCAGGTGCAGCAACCGCAGCAGCCCCCTCTCTATCAGGAGGACCCCAACAGCGACTACCTTCAGAGAATAGCCGTGTTGACGGGCGTGCCGTCCATCGCCGCAGCCAGCTGTCCGCAGGATCACATCCAAGGGGCAGACGCCGGAACCACCTTCTCTGACCCGCTCTCTCATTTCACGGACTTCTTCGCCTCCACGCTCAAGGAAGAGAACCAGCTGAACGAGATCCTGATGGACGACCCGCTCTCGCCGTTCAGCACCGACCCGCTCCTCTCAGCCAGCTCTCCTGGAGCTGCTTCCAAGGACAGCAGCCGCAGGAGCAGCTTTAGCTCTGCAGAGGCCGATGACCTATAAGGGTCTGCTTGCTTATATAGGAAACTTTAAGACTGTGATCCCCCCACAGTAAATGATGAACACAGAACCTTGAAAACACTGACTGATGAACTGTATCTACATGTGACCACTATCAGCCTTACAAATACTTTAAATCACAGCTGACAAACTTTGCAGTATTCCTGAAAGTGTTACAGAAGTTTTTGTTGGAACCAGTCCCGTCCCGTGAACTTTATTACAGACAATCTGCTTCCTTAAAAAGCAGACTTGTAAGCAAAAAAAAAGGGAGACATTTATTAATATGTAAAGAATACTTGCTGTCTTTTACAACACTGTGGTGACTTTACACTGTAACATATGCAATATGACTAAACACTGTACTTTTTACCAGATATATGCATTTTATAAAAGGTCTTATTAAAACTTTCAAACATGTACTTTATGTACTCACCTCAGTGCTTAACATGTCCTTAACTTTGTGCCTTTTCAGATGTTTTTGTTGAAGTTTGTATTTATATGTGTTGTAATCCATGTATTCATAAAAAATACAGTATATAAACTATTGAATCAGCTATTATCTTTTTATTATTAATAGGACTTGGGAAGTTGTATATTAATTTAATATCCACAGTTGATAAAAATGAGGATTTTTTTTGGTCCAACCTTGAAAATAACGTTATGCACAATTTCAAGCTTTTATCACCAGATATCACACTCATAGTATGTATTGCAAATTACTCTCAACTACTACCATATCAAATATGAGCTCAATATACGTGAAGTCGATTGAGTTGTAGCCATTTTTATATTTCTCAAGGTCGGCTTGAGTCCAGATGTTAATTAATCGTAGTTTAATTTTCCTGCAGTTTCATTGAAATTCACAAAACAAACACATTGCTCCATAATAAAATGCTTGTAGGATAAAATTCCCCCCTATTTTTTTCTGATGGATGGTGGAAGGTGAAGGGCTGGCTTAGAAGGTGTCTGATTGGAAATGAGTGGCAGAGAGGAAGGAAAAGAGAGGAGGGAAATTGGATAATAAAGACAAGTAGAGGAGGAGTGATAAATCTGATGAGTCCACCGTGAGTTGATGAGCCCTTGAGGATGAATAATGGCAACAGATAAGGAGTTGCTATGAGAGCTATTAGCCGCCAGCTAAGAAAGTTTCCTTTGAGGTAATAAGAAAGATGAGATGTGCTCTTCTCTTCTGAAGAACCGGGGCTGCAGAGTATTTGTCAGAGCTGATAAAGTTATTTCAAGGTTTGTTTGTGACAAAACTTGAACCGTACAGTCGTAAAGGATTACATCAATGGGCTTTAAAAAGAATCATGAGTTTACTCAAAAATACCACAAAAAAAAATCATCTAAAAACATTCCAATTTTTCCTGAATTGACTTTTTATTAAAACTTCTTTAAACTGATGTTTTTTGAGAATTAACAGTGCTGCTATAAGAAAATACACATTTTAGACACAAATAAACCTGAGTGGATTGATCATTATTAGTAAGTCTAATGTTTTATGGGTAATTGCAAAAAAAAAGCAGTTGTGGATGATTAAAAAGGATTTGTATCACAATTAGAAAAGGAACAATCTAAGGTACAAGTATGGAATATTTCAAAATGTTAAATATAAATAATAATTGTTCACACTTTTTTCCTTAATAGCCTCCTTAACAGCTGACTGGTGCTCTAATTATCGTACAATGAAAAAATAAATAAAAACAATCTCCTGCTCTTTGAAAGAACGCATAACACCTACCTTTCATCCAAAACTTTTAACTAAGAATGACGACTGTCAGCAACTACCACTCCAAAATTTATTTCAATATGTGTGTTTTCTAAGGTTAGTTGGTTGTTGCAGTCATCCTGAACTGGGTTGACTTCAAAAGTCAATCTGTTGTAGATAAAGATCCAATGACTGTTTTCTGATAGTTTCATTACGGTCTTTCCTGTAGGTCACAAGATATTTTGCTAACAGACAGACCACGTTGACTTAATAGCAATGCCTAACTCATCTTTTACAATTACTTAGTGTTGGGGGTATACAATAGGGATGACTGTCAGCTACTACCCATCAAATTTTAGCTCAATATTTGTAAAACTCACCAAGTTCAAGCCATTTTTATCTACTTTTTTAAGGTCAATTGGGAGCCATCTTGAATCAAGTGGACATCTGATCAAAAGCCATCACAACAAAAAATCAAGGCCCAGATTTGTAGATTTGAAATGCAAATAGAAAGAGGTAACCATTATCAGAGTGAGGGTCTTTATATTTAGAAGATCATGGTTTTATAAAAAAAAATACACAGGACATTTGAGAGAACAGATCATGTGTATTTCAGGAAAATTTGCAGCATCACTTATTTTTTATGAGAACCAGATGAGATTAAAGCTTTCAATATTTGCTGCCAAAACAAATAACTATGATTGTTGCATGCCAGAATAAGCATACAAGATGAAATATAAAAGCTGTTGTATTTGATTTCCAACAGCAGGTGGCAGTAATCAGCTGTGTTTTAACACAACTGTGTATTGTAGTAAGAATTAACCCAAAGCAGGACCGTGGCAAAGACGACCTAATTTTAAAACAGCTCGTAAAATAAAAATGCCATCCGGTAAATTATAATATTGTGCTCGTGTACAGGACTTGCACATATTGGCAGTGTACCTCGGCAGTGCCTTATGAGCAAAAGTTCATGGCACTATACCTCCCAGTATAAACTGACAAATCTAAAGAAGGCAAGTGATGTCGTGAACCTCACAGCAGAGTCGTTCTGTCACCAAAACAACGTTGTCAGACCTCCTGCCACCCACCAACACTGACACCACCACTGAGCAGGAGAAGCTGTCACCTGTGCAGATGCCACGGCTGCCAGCGTGCTACAATGCACTCACCTGTCGAGCCTGCCATTGGCAACTCTTAATCACCTCCCGCTGAGGTGACTCGCACACACATATTCAGTGCCCTGCACATTCACGAACACAAACAAGCCTAATCAAATGTGCTTGTGTGCAAACACAAATGTGCACACGCAAGCAGAATCCGAAACACACACATGCATGCACAGGTTTGTGTCTCATTGCACTCTGTTGCCACATATACGAGGAAGAGTGGCGGAGAGGAGGGGGGGGGGGGGATAACCACCTAAAAGCCCTTATCAGGATTTGGACTGTGACAAGACTTGTGCACAAAATAGGTGAAATTTGAGTGGGAATAACAATATGACAGCTGGCAGAGAGGCACCAAACATCAAGTGTCATTTCTATTTTCAGCTGTGACTCAGAGCTGTGTGACAAACAACACCATGCTGCTTCTCAATCAGTCAGCCCGTCTGCTGGAAATGTGGCAAACTAGGGCCCCGGGATGAGCCTTCGCTTCAGGAAAAATAAGTAACGATCTGACGCTATGGTCAAAGTTAAAGGTGGAGTTATAAACTTAGCCAAAGTCTGAGCATTACATTTAAAGCTCGGGAACTTATCAAATATTTCCTTCCCCGGTGCGCCGCTGTAATCCGCTCCACGATTCTGACCTCAATCCTGCTTTTTATTAGGGACCACACCCTGACCAAGCTCTGAAAAAACACTCCCACGTCACTCACCCAGCAAAGCATTAACAATGGAACGCAAGAGAAACAAAAAGAAAAAAAAAAAAGACGCTATAAAATTAATGCCGTTTCCAGAGAATTTTATGAATCGAGCCAGATGCCAAAAACATAACTTCAAACAAATTGACTTCCAATTATTGGTGCTGCACACCACTTCCAGATGTGCAACAGATGGAAGCTGGAGGCGACCGAAAGGTGTCTCTGGTCCTGAGCTCCGTGTTTTTCTGCAGTAAAAACAGCCGTGCAGTTGTATGTGTTTTAAATCAGATTGGGCTGTGGGCTGGAGGTGAAGGGAAGGACAAGAGGATGGCGGAAGAAAGAAAGAGAAAAAAAAAAGAAAGAAAGAAAGAAAGCACATCATTAGGAAAATGTAAATCTGCCCAGCACTGAAAGTGGAGAGCCATGTGTAGCTTAAATACAGCTTGATTATTATGGAAATGTAGATGAGATCCTAGGACTGAAAGCTGGAGATGTTTTAGGGGTGGGAGGGGGGTTGAAAAATGTAAATGTGATCTCTGCTGTATCTTTCAGTGTTGGGATTAAACGTTAAAAAGGAACAATTCAGGGCTTGCTTTTTCTTTTTTGAAACTTACAATATCCTTGCAAGCATAAAGAACATTAGATATGATGTGAAGATATTCACAATACATCGCTTTCTGTATTGGAAAGTCAGTTGTAAGAGCAGTTTCACTCTGATTGGTAATAAAGTCTCCTCTTGGAAACTTTAAATTTTTTTTGATAAGGCACATAAAAGTAAAAAAAAGAAGCAATTCGGAGCGAGAAAAGTAGCTGAGCTTAGGCTTTCTTTCACTGCCGAGGAAACTAGTAGAATATCCAACAGCAGTACGGTGTCCTGAGAGGGTCATGGCTCTGATCCCATTATTAGCTCAGATTTGGGCCCTGGGGGAGACAAAACGGTTGTGTATTTTTCCAAAAGTCCATAGTGAGGCTGTCTACCAGGGTCATATTATCACTAGAAGTCTTCTTGAGCACCACAGGTCTTCCTCTGATCTTCAGAGGCCATAAAACATTTCTCTGCTCCTTTACTTTCTTTCCTTCTTTTTTTTTTTTTTTTTTTTTTAACTCTGCCAAATCAAATACACCAGAGAGCGCAAAGCGTTTGGCTTTGCTATTCCACCTCGGTGCCGCAGACGATTCCCCTGCTCTGACAGAGTTGTATGCTAATCAAAGTAGCGACCCCTTGGACTGAATGGATAACCTTGGACTGAATGGGACGCAGTTGAGAAGCCTCTGATTAATTTGTAGTTTATAATTATAGGACCCCCAAGGGTCACCAACAGGTAAAACTACTGCTCCTACCTCAAAATAAATAAATAAATAAATAAATAAATAAATAAATAAAAGGACCTAGGAACTTTCTAAGAGTATCGGGCTGTAGTTGCCTTTTTGGCATACAATTATTTCCTAAAATAATCATTTCAGATGAGAATAAATGAAGAGAAAACACTGAATCCAGCTTTTCAAGAGGTAGACAACCAGTCTTTTCATCTTGAGCTTCCTGTTTCCTCATGTTGTCTGGATTCAAGTTGGGCTAAATGTCAGCATGAAGATGGTGTCGGGGGTGGGGGGGGGGGGA
>JARVJO010000180.1:5460951-5481204 GCA_031762555.1 Cynodonichthys magdalenae | reverse complement strand
AGCTCCTTGTTAGAGATCAGCAACTTGTGCAAAAAGTACTGAAACATTTAACAGTTGGACATGTGCATTCAAAAGCTCAGAGAAGGTCACATTAAGTTCACCTTTAAAGGTTTGAATGCATTTTAGGCTCGTCCTGAAATGTCACCCAAAAGCCAAATATCCCTAACGTTTTGTGAGTAGTGTATTTTTATAAACTATTGTGTGAATATTTTTGTGATTAAAATTATGATTTTATGTATAGACTGGTCTGGATGGCTAGACAATATGGTCACTCAGAGCAGGAGGTACATTTTAGTTAGATACATGCCTGAAAACATTTACAACACGTAAATATTTTTCCAATTAGAACTCAGTTCTCTGTTGTGTGGTTTCTGGTCACATGGTAAGGAGAGCCTCCATCGATGTGACAGCTTGTCTCTAGGGAGTGGCCTGAACCTGAAGTTATTTATAAGATGCTGAAACTTCCTGGCTGAAGCGATCCACAACCAATTGAATGGTTGAAGCTATTCACCTAGCTGATGGGTATGGCTTCGGTTCTTACATTACCATTCCAAGTCTTAATTCTGTATTTTTTGCCTTGTCTTTTACACATATCAGAGTAACTGAACACAATATATTTTTCATTATTACAGGGAGTTAGATGTAAAAACAGACATTATGTAGTATGAGCTAATAGTTGCTTAGCTTGCAGACTAGAAACATTTGCACTTTATTTTGGTACAGTTACACATTAATAAACATGATGACATACTCTGTAATATTTATAAGGGCACCTGCAGGTTAATTTTGTTGTATTTGGACAAAGAGCTGCTTTCCAACCTCATCCCGATGCATAATTTATTTACCAAAGAGCAAACTAAGCATAATCACAGATGTTCTTGGAATTTTCTTTTCTGCCACATGATTCCTCACCACTGGTTTATGTCAAATCAAGCGTGTTACTGTGTGCCTGTGATTTTAAGGGATTTACTTGGAAGAAGGACAGCAGGAGCAGAAGAGACTGAGCGCGGCACACTGTGTGGCCAATGATGTCTGCAGATCATCATGTATCATAATTACCCGCAGCAGAAATTAGAGCAGGGATGTTGAAATTTCCATCATGTCTGTTTTCTTTGGGCCTCGTGCACCTAATCACCTCAAACGGAACGCTGCTGTCAATCACTGCATGACTCCTGTCCTCAATCTATAATTCTGGGGTCCCTCGAGTAGCTCTGCCTGCTGGACTTAGCTTAACTGTGCACGCACACACACACACACGACAAAATGAACACACGAATACATTTATGTTTAGTTTTCAGCCTGTTTGTTTGCAAATTTATGCATAGATCAACATGAATGTGTAAGAACAAGAAGTTTACAGAGAGCAGCTAAAATAAACTTGATAAATAACATATAAATAATAAAAGACCAGATAAATAAAATACAAGCTGGTGTTCTCATAAATTTTAGATGACAAGAGTTGTATTGATTGGGTTGTGTTTGAAACTAAACAGGCTATATCCATAGCCCAGAGCAGTGAACATGCACTCATGTAATAATTATTTATGATGTACTGTATTTGGAGAAGAGGCCAGCCATGTTTGGTATAATGAGTTGGAGCGGACTGCAGTCTGTAATCACCTGGGCTAGCCTTCAATACTGAACACCAAGGCCAGAGAGGAAACTTGCAATACAAAAATGCAGACTTTTCTTCTAAAGACTGAGACAAATACTTAAAATTGGTCCCTTAAAAAAAGCTCAAAGGACAGAATAAAAAGCACCAATGAAACTTGGGGCAATATTACTCAACTAATGTGACCCAAAATTATTTTGAGATTTGGTTTTAAGGTAAAATATCAGCTCTGATACAAGAAGATGAGTATCGTTTCAACAGCTTCCCTGTTTAGCTTGCATCAAGTCACCCACCCAGTTCATCATATCCTGACGTTATAGATGGGACCTTGATAAGATCAGCCCTATCAGAGGACACCATAACCCGCACAATATCTAAACCTGATTTACAAAATTCCCCAGATCTCATTTAGCATGTGAGTTTATGTGCTGATAAGCCTCGCGAAGATGAGACATGGACCTGCGGGGTGACAGGTGAAGCACTTCACATTTAACAAGCTTACGCTCCTGTGTGGCCGTACATACAAACAGGAGGTAAGTAGCTGGGAAATCAATGGCATCTACACAGGGAAAGGTACACCTCCAAACCCCCCCTGATTCCCCACTGCACTTCTTCATGCCTGGCCAGCAAGAGATTAGACACTACTAATCCATGTTTAATATCAAGAAACTGCAACGTAGAAGGAGAAAGATGAAAAACACAAGACCTCCAGATTTTTCAATTTGAAACAAATAAAAAATTGAACAGTAATAGAACACTAATCAAGAACTGTTGTTTACATAGCTGCGATCTCTGACTCCATGTGTGATGATGTTTTCCCACAACGCCTCTGTGTGTATGAATGTTTGTCACACACAAGTGTGTCTAGATTGCATGGGACAGTTTGGCTGTGCTCCTCCAAACACAGTCACACCACAAATCACACTCACATGTATCAGTGCCTTACTTTTCAAAAGAGAAAACCACAACAAAACTGTTCTTATTTAAAATTTATGCTGTTTAATTGGGGCAATCATTTTACAAACGTTAACTGAAACATAAGCAGAGATAAACAAAATAGGAATATTAATATACCAAATTTTAACTCAGTATCTGTCAAACTGACAGCTATAGCAATGTAAGATCAGTTAGCTGGGGCAGCCATCTTGAATCTGGTTGACTCTAAAAGTTAATCAGATGTACAACCAATTATTAATTTCTGAGAGTTTCAGAAAAAAGTTTGATAAAACATATGTTCATGTGATTGACGGACAAAAACATGAAAGAAGGGCAATAAATATGTATTTCTTAAATGTATGTTCATATCGGAAAATTACAAATTGTTTATCACCTGTAGGGCTACTAGGTCACCATGTCCTTTCATAGACTGTCAATATTAATTTCATTAAAATTAATATATTTCACTAGAATAAAAGCTTACTGAGATCGTGGTCTCATTTTCAAGGAGGACTTGGGCCCAGGCAAACAGCACATGTCAAATCAATGAATGATTGGAAGTCAGCCACTTTATAATTTTATAGCTTCATTAGGAAACTCAGCTACACCTGTGTACTTACACAAGTATATTAAAGCTTGTTAGAGAGGGAACACATATACCAAATTTGTCTGCAGACTTACAAACACCTGCAAAAGTACCAAAAATGATCAACTTCATGTGTCACTATATGCGCATAATTATAAAAACCCACTCAAAAGACAAAATGTCTTGTCTGTTGCTGGTAAACAACAGATATGGTAGTAAAAGCAAAAAACAAATTAAGCAGTAAGTATAATTATTGTGCTGACAGATAAACACCAGCAGTGTGAAAATAACTAAAATTAAAAATAGTCCTTGTTACTATTAATGCCTTGGCTCCTAAACCTGCGTTTAATTTAAAAAATGTTTGCAAAGTTGTCCTTTGAAAGTGGTTGTTTTTAATCCCAGAGCTGAGCTTCAGTGGCGTCTGACTCACCAACACCCCAAAGGTACACGCACACACCAGAGAGAAGCAGGGGGAGGATCCTGCAGAGGTCAGTATAGCAACACCGAATGATCAAAGAGTTGGACTTCACAAGTAGGTGTGCTCTGTGATGGTGTGCAAGTTTTTGAGTGTGTTATCTTCTTGAGTGATTGTGTGACAATGGAAAAGATTGCAGGGAAATCCACATCACAAAAAAAACAAAAAACAAAAACAAACAAACATAAAAGACAAGAGTTTCATCAGTTTGGCGGAAAAAGAGAACAGACTCCTCCAGTTGGCACAACAAACCTCACTTCTGACACGTATTTTTGTGTTTTGCTATACCTGCTTCCACCTGCTGCCATAGGAACAGAAGCTAAAAAAGCTGAAATTATCAACTTCGACTGAAAGCCATGGTGAGGTTTCCTTTGTTAATTAATTCCATGCCTGCCATTCTCGTAAACTCTTAATTTCTAACACGTGCTTGCAGGAAATATATAAAAAAAAAAGAACATTGAAAGGTTGCTGATAGGAAGGCAGCGCTGGAGGTAGAAGGGTGGAGGGGCTGAAAGTATAAAGAGTTTTCTTTTCCTCCACCTCTCTGCTAGTTTTAATTGCAAGGTGCAAAAAGTGAAATGGCTGTGCTACACGATAGTGTTAGAGGAAACAGGGGTGTCAATGAGCAAGGGAGGGGAGGGGAAGGGAGGAGGAAGTAGGGATGGAGGGGTGAAAAGGGGATGACGGGCAGACAGCAGAGGGGCAGAGGGGTAGATCCGCGATGAGAGGCGTGTGTGCGAGTGCTGAAGTGACAGATAGAGTCCCCAAGGTGCTCTCGAAGGAGCGAAAGATAAAGATTCTCCAGGGAAATTTCTCTCATTAGTCGTCAGACACAGTTCAGTAATTCAGCCAGTGTCAGGTTTGTCATGAGATGAAAAACAATAAAAAAGGAGGTAAATAAAATTAATAAATAAACCAGATTCAAGGGGTGTCCCTCACCTGAAAGAAAGGATAGATCTGATTTTAAATTACTGCCATCTGTATACTTGCAAACCAATGCTGATCATTGTCCTCACTTGATTAAATAAGTTCAGTCTCAGTGGAGCAACGCTGGTTATCACCAAAGCAGTCTACAAGATAAATGTGCTATCTGTTGACAGGCTATACTGTTTACCATTAAGGAGTCCAATGTAGAGGTGAACTCAGCGAGAGCTTACAAAGACAGAGCCTCCACGGTGACACCGGAGATATAGTCGAAGTGAGAAAACACCCCAGTCAAACTGCACAACATATTAATCTTGCCAGTATAGAACAGTCTGCAGTTATCTCCCCTGTACAAGAGATTCTCCCAGAACAAAAGGAGTTCTCCCTCAAACAGAAATGCATGTTTTGGACGTTTTTATTACGCTGTTAGCGGCATCGATTTGGAGCAACAATAGAAGTCCCTGCTTACGTGCCACCTCTGAGACAAAGCCAAACCAAGACGAATGAATTCCTTGACACGCGATTGTTTAAAATCGCTGCAAGAATAGATCTTTTTTTTCCTCCCCTTCTTCTTCTTCTTTTTACCTTATGTCGCCTTGACACAACAGCGAAGATACAACAAATGTGCCCTTTCGGGGACAGAGACATGCAACTCTGTCAGCGATGCGCCATTGAATGTATGAGGAAAACTCAGTCCTTGTTATCTAGTTCATTATATTTTCAGCATTGCAATCAATAATCACAGATTCCTCACTTTTTTCTCCACTTATGTCTAAAAATTATTGAATAATAGACACATTATGAAAGAAATCTTCAATATTTCTAAACGTTGTGATGACTATTAGTGTGAGGGATGCTGCTGTATACTGATGGCCTTTGTCATCTCTCCAGTTTTGCGTTTAGCTCTCAAGCCATCTGCATGCGTAAGCAAGAACTCTAGAGTCAGTCTGTTTCAGTCTATAATTGCTCCTCTGTGTCTGCATCATATAAACCAAGAAGAAAACAATGAAGCAAAGAGAAGCTCAAGAGGTGTTCTTGACCCATGCTTAATGCCTGTAAATGTAAAACTTCTCACAAAAACAACAATGTATCTAACCTCTGGACTCCATAAACCCACCAAGCAGAATTATTACACCTGAAGCAGTCCGGTTGGAGTCGGTCATGTGCTGCCGAAAGTCTTGCCTCTGTCTGTAATGGCACATTGACTGACATTCACTAGCCAAGCAGAAGCAGCTAGAGCTTGTGAAACACTTATACCCAAACTTCAGGGCAAACTGGGCTGAATATAAGTGTGCTTCAGCGTAGGATTCTATCAAGTGTTTGCTTAACAGTGTATGAATGTGAGACTATGTGTATAAATCCATAGGAAGCTGTGCAACAGCAGCCCGGGGCCAATCTCAAAAACAAGCCAAGTGCTTGAAAGTGGGACAACCCAGTGCCAAATGTGCCACACAACAAGTACTGTTGAAACAGAACAAAGTCAGCAGAAAGTCATCTGACAAGTGCACAACAAATTAATCTAACTTTAGACTGGTTGGCACACAGCTGTAATAAAATATGGATTATTCTGACATGCATAAGAAAACCAATACAAAGTATACAAAGAGTGGATGTAGAAACAGAAGAGAGCTATGAGAAAGAGACAAAGATACAACATTATAGGAGATCATGACTTCTCCGTTCGTTTGAATCTGCACTCAAGTTGAATAAAGCTATTTATAGGAGACTTTGGAGCTGCTCTGCGAATTATGTAAATTCAAATAACATACTCTTTGTATCAGAGTGAAAATAATAAGGGGCCTATAATGCATTTCTTGTAACAATGAATGAGTTTGAGGAAATTTTTCTCAAGCCCTGATCTTGCAGAACAATGCCTCGTTCATGGACAATTAAAACAAAAAGCAAGGAGGTTCTGGTGGGACGCCACAATAAGCATAAATGTCCTTTATGGCGCGTGCAAATTGTCCCTTTCTACAATGTTTGATCGAGCGCAACTTTAAGGGATCAAAAATTACACACAGGCTCTTTTTCATCTGCTGCTTCAAGCCGTGTCTTCCTCTTTTCGGGTCCTCTAATACTCGCTTTTATTTTCTGTTTTTCCATACAACCTTTATCCATCGATTTTTTTCAACTGAGGACTCAAGACTTTCTTTGTTCGTCTGCATTTACTTTGAACTTACTTCTCAGTCTTTGCTGGCGAGTTATCAACCACAATTCACAAACAAAGATACCTCCAGAAAATTCATAGGGGTGGGCAGATGGTAATATTGGGGTGGCACACCGAAACCAAATGTTTTAACATAATTTCAGGAGTTGTATTATAATGTTGTTGTTATACAGTATGAAGGCTTTAGGTTTTTCTGATACAGACCTATTTTGTCTTTTTACTTTGCAGGTGACATTCACTATATAACTCATTAAAGCTTGTTCTCTCCTCTCTTACATTCATATTCACAACTAAAACTATGATTCATTGACCAAATACTTGTCACCCACCCACGAGACGTTAATAACAGTATACGCTTTAGTAGCTGTAATAGTACAGAGCATTCTGTGCATGCTTTTGTGTTTTTATGAAACAGATGGGAAGATTTGCAAAAATGCGCAACATGACAACATCTTCAAAACAGGAAAACAAAAAGTACTAAGACTCCTTTTTTTCCTCCTACTCTGCCATGTAGATCTTCAACTCCTTTTTTCTTGTATTTAAAGCCTTCATTTAGACTTTTCTTCACGTTCTCAGAAAACCAAGTGACCTCAAGAAGTCATCAGTCCCACTCAAATACTGGTTAATTACCAAAGGCACTGTATAGGCTTCTGCTAAATTGCCAGATACTGTAATCAAATTGAGGGATCTGACAGGCTGTGATACAAGCTGCTAAGCAAAGAAAACCATTTACTCACACAGGAACTAAGAACAGGAAAAATAATTACGTTCAGCCTGACCAGGCTGCGGTGTCTGCATGCTTGTGTTGTGTCTGATAAAAAGAGGGTCTGGAGAAGAGGAATACTTGGGTCAAATAAATTGTTGGTAGTTTGGTAGAATGAAATAATAATAACAAAAATTTTTTTTTTTAAATGACAGTTATGCTGACCACCTGAAGAAATGAGACATTGTCTTCTGGCCTCTCCCAAGACATTGCTAAAGTGCTTCTATTGACAATCAACACCTTAAAAAAGGTTAGAGGGGAGATTTATAATCATTCTTTCATAGGCTTCACAGCTCAAAACCTTTCTTTTCTCTTCCCCGCCCTGCTTTTAGATCACTCACGGGAAAGAATGAAAAAGTAAAAGGAGTGGCAAAAAATATAATATGGCAATTTAGCTAAGTAATTACAGCATTTTACTCTCAACTACCTACCACCTACCCGCGGCTCCGTTGGCAGAGAAAGCTAATAATTCAATTTCTCAGTGACAGTAATTGTCAGTCGGTGTACCTAAAGGTCATATCAGTCACCCAAGAGAAAAGGGAAGGGAGAGACCGGTGACACAATCACACAAGAGCAATTTAACATCAGAGCTAATGGGAGGAGTGAGCTGTGACAGACAGAAAGACAGAGGCGCTTGATCTCCTGCGAGGAGTGCTGACAGGATGTTTATTTGGTCAGGAAACAACATTTTCCTAGAGTAAAGAAGTTTCATGGTGTTGTATATGTTGTGTTTACAAGTGTGAGTGTGTGTAGTGTTAGCAAAACCAACCCATTCTCACTCCTAACTCTCACATATTGACGCTTGGTCAGGTACCGTCTGCGTTCCAGTTTTGACGCGTCGGGTAACCCCCTCGCGTCAGTTATTGACGAGATGACACAGAGGAGGAGGAGCGCGTTGTCATACTTTTGACAAGAGTGGGAAATGCATGACAACTATTCGTCCCAGACCCTAAATTGAAGGTCTATTAGCCCTATACATCCTATCCCTGACCCCAGTACCTAAAATTAACCATTAACCCTGATCCCTCATATTAACCATTTTTAAAAGTGTAGACAATGTGTGACAACTAACCATCCCAGACCCTAAATTTAACTTGTATTAGCCCTATACACCCCATCCCTGACCCCAGAACCTAAAATTAACCATTAATCCTGATTCCTAATATTAACCACGGACCCTAACCCAAAGACCCCTATGTGGCGCGAACTCGGAAAAGCCGCGGGAGTCAATAACGGACACGAGGGGGTTACCCAATGCATCAAAACTGGGACACAGACAGTACCTGACCAAGCGTCAGTATGTGACGAGTCGGGAATGAGAATGTGTTGGCAAAACATGTGATGAACCAATGGATGGATTTCCTGAACCTTTTTGAAAGTTATCATTGGATGAACTTTTGAAGTTAACACAATTCAAGATGGCTGCCACTGCCAACTTAAATTAGTAAACACAAAACTTACATGTAGCTGAGATTCATTTGCAACACAAACCTTAACCATGACATCTGATTTTGCATGACTTTACACATTTATCTTTAAGGGTTGCTCAAATTGGCTACATCTGCATCATTTCTTAGCTTAAATTGATTTTAGTCTAAAACTCCAGCATGACAGGCTGCAGCCGATGGGCCTTCCTTCAAGAAATGGCTTTAATTTTACTTTTATTATTTGTTAGGCTGTCAAGGGAGGAAGGAGATTTAATATTTTGTCAGATGATGAATTCTATTTTAGCTACGTCTAAATAAATTTAAAAAATCGTTTTTTGTGTTCTATCCAAGAAAATCAAGCGCTCTTCTCAAATCAAAGGTGAATTGAAATTGTGGCAAATTTAAAACAGCTTTTTCCGAACTTGCTCAAAAAGATTGAAAGCTTTTTTTTTTTTAGTGTGTTTTATTCTTCTATCCCTTGCTAATAAAGCCAGTTCAATAATAGATGCAATGAAAGTTTGATGCCTCATAAAGCAACTAGTCAGGACTGTGGGAGAGGTAACGAGAGGGCAGCCTTACCTTTGAAGTAATTGACTAATACAGTAGCTGGTATTAAAGTCATTGAGTGTCAAAAGGGAGCAGGCAGCCGCTTGACCCAGAGCCACTTTGGACTAATCTAGCATTCAATCCAGCGTGTAATGACTGCTAGACCTGTCAATCCTCTAGGCTCTCTTTCTGTCTCACACACACTCATGAGTATTCCCACTAAGGCTCTAAAAAGTACACCACAAGCGAGCATTTATACAACAAAACCCTCTGTTCCTTCTCCTTTTTCCTTAAATAACAGTTTGGTTGGAAGGTTTCAGAAAGAAAAACTTGGGGAGTTCAAGTTAATCGGAATCTCCAAATGATCACCCTGGAAGTCTGACTTACGAGCGTTCAAGGCCCGCAGAGGGCACAAGTTTTGGAAATTAGCTTTCTGCAGGAGCCATGCAGTGAGCAATTAGCTTAACCCCTTCACCTGGCTCAGCTTTGGTGATCAATAGCTTTAATCCGTGTTGTGAAATGTCCACGAGGGTTGTAAAGCAGACATGAAGGATGAAAAAGGGGAGGAGAGGATTTTAAAATTAAAGTCATTAATTAGGCCAGCACCTACATTTCTTACCACAGATTTCTGGATAGTGTTGGCTCTTAGCAGAATGACAAAATTAATGTTTATTATCCAGTAACGTAGGTAAAACTACATTTTTAACAATCAGCAAAGAAATATTAAATCTCTTTTTGTTTAATTAGGGGTCAAAATGACTACTTAGACATGTACAATAGACGTTTATGTCATTGTTTGGCAGAAACTCTATCCTTCCAGTTCTCATTGATAAACCAAAAATAAAGTTTTTAAAATCTTAATCTGGATTTTTTGTATCATATGAACAAATTAAACATTTTATGACAATACTAGATGTATTGTAAATTTTAAAATGTAAAATATGGACATATTTAAGGTTAAAAGTTTAAAAGTGAGATAATTAAATTTATTACATTTCAGGGCTTTTTAAGATCCTGTAGAACTTTTAAAAACATGCTTTTAAATCTAGAATGATCAAGATCAAAAGGTTGAAGAGTACAGGGAGATCTGGGGTACAGGATTCAAAAAGGGGATGAGTGCAAGTTGAACAGAGTAAATCACATTTTTACAAGCCTTATTGCATCTTTAAAGTGCATCTCCAGGGTTTCTCAAGATTTTATAAAGTCTCATGGACATTGGTTGCATTTTAACTCCGCCCATGTTTTGACCTTGGCAAATTCTTTTTGTTGATTTTTGTCCAATAAGTTCCCTAAAACTGATTAATTATTCAGGTGTTGAAAAAAAACAACTTATGAAATGAACTAGTGTTGTGAAAAAATTTTGTAAAAAATAGAATTTGTTATAGTGCGACATGGTTTTGCTCAGTTTTACATCACAGGTGGTACCAAGTCACATATATGTTACTTCCTAACCAAATGAGCTAAGCTAGCTAGCTTTTGTACCAGATTGTATCATTTTATATGTAATGGTAAAATGTTGCTACCACAAATCTTTTCTAAAAACATACAACTTGTTCCCATTTTTCATATGCATCTATGGAAAATGACTATAATAACACGAGTCTTTCACATCTTTTATGTTCCTTTATCCAGTTTTCTCAGTTTTTAAAAGAGTAGACCATGCCAAGATAAGCCATAAAACAAACCTGTACACAAGAAAAAGATTAGATGAGCACTTCCGCCACATTAAAAGCACCTAATAAGTCCATCAACCATTCAGAAGCTTGCTGCAGTGTCTTCGGCCCTATCACCACACAACACGATACCTGTCACACTACCTGAGCAGCAGCTTAAAAAAGATGAGAGCGAGAGAGAAAAGAAAGCCAAAGAAACAGAGGCACTTCACAACACTGTCATTGCCATTCATAATACGCATTGACGTATAAAGAGGGCCATTAGGGGCCCTAACCTGGGAGCCATTAAATCATTTTAAATCGTTCTAACATCCCATTAGTGTCAGTGATGGGACCACATAATAGTCTGTTTTAGAGGGATAACCACAAGGCGCTCCATTTGGACTGAGTCACACGGGTCCTCTATTCTGCTCTCCAGGTCCCATTCCCCAGATTCTCACCTCCATCCTGAAGACAGTGCAGGGTCACCAGTGGTTTGAATGCCTAGCCCTGACACAGGGGACCCAAGGAGGTTTCTACCCTGTTAGCTACTGCTTCTTTGAGGCAACTGAATAAGAGAGCACAGCAACTCCACCCTGATGAATTAAGCATGATGCAGGTAGCCTGTAATAGGCCCATTATGCTGCCTTTAGCTGTGTCAATTGAAAACAGGAGAATCAAACCTTGGCTCGCTTTATCTCTGGGGGGAAAAAAAGCCTGCGCCTGTTTTTGCTTTGTGCATCTAATCAAATGTGTGCTGCAACACAGGAAGTTTGGGCACAAAGCAATTTTTCAAGCACAAAACATTCAACTGTTTTCATATGATGCCATAAGTCAGAAAAAAGCACACTAAATATAAACTAGGTTTTGAAATCAGCGCATTTATTGGAGTACACTTTTGAAACGAAGATAGATCTAAGATGCCCACAAAAACTCAGACTATTTTGAGAGAACATTTGAGATAAGGCTATTGAATATGTTTAAAATTCAAGGGACAAAACTGTGAGCATGTGACTCACACAAGGAAATTGGGAACACTAGCAAACACTTTAAAACAATTTGAAGACACCCTTGCAAATGCTAATCACCAACCAGCAGAGCCCATTGAAATACTACTCTCAATTTTTCAAATTTGAACTTAACATAAACTACGTATATAAGCTTTCCACATTGTGGCATTTATTTGAGTTTCTAAAATTAGGAGACTAAGAGAAGGCACAGCGTAACAAAGCTTTTGGTCAACTCTAGTGATAACCTGAACCCTGAGAAAGAGTTGTGGTTACTGAACCAGTTTTCTTTGGAGCTCCAAATAGAAAGAATAGGTGCTAAACTTGGCACTGGAATGGAATCAACACTTTGATGGAAAAATCCTGCAAAAAATATTTGTCTTGTAATTCATACTTAAGAATAGTATCTAAATATTTCCTCAAACCTTTACAATGATGAGTAGTGGCGAGCACATGGGTTCTACAAACTGCATAAATCTCAAAATATGTTTTACAAAATTGAGGTATGTGTTGGAATAAACCAATAAGGTTGAGGTTTCACACTCCTCCTGTTTGTATAAATCACACAGGTGACAGGCACACTTGTTACAGCCAAACCTGAAAATATGTCAGGCTGTTGCAATCTCTGAACAAAACTCTGTGTGAAATATGCATCTTTTTACTTCTCTCTCTATTTTTCTCTGCTGGATGATAAATAGCTCGTTCGGCGGACCCTTGGTGTGCCCTCAGAGTTCTAAAAGGAACAAAGCCATGATGAATGGATCAATGCCAGCGGTCCAGGAAAACAGCTCTTCCGGCCGATAAAAAAGATTTGCCAATGACAACTGGGGGACAACGGTGACCCAGCGAGTCTGTCTTTGGGGTACAGCCCCCCCAGAGGGGCCCTGGTGATGGAGCTAGGATCACCATTAGGGGGAAGATTAAGTGGCCCTGGCTTCCTTCTCTTACTTAATTATACATGCAAGCCCCTTCTGTACGGCCCGCTGGCAGCACCTCAGAAAAAGGCAGAGTGCTCCTTTGTCTCAGCCACCGGCCGCCACTTTGATTGCTTATCGGATGTCTCTCCTGACAACCGCCAGGCACAGACACAACTCCCATTGGCCAAGATGTCAGGAACGCATAGAGAGGGGATAAAATAAGAAGAGAAGAGAAAAGAACAAGTTGGATAAGACAGCAGGGAAAGATGTGCGTATTTAGTTTTCATTACACCAGGAGCTTGAAAACGATGGGGGAGGAAAAATATGTCCTTGTCAGAAGGAGAGTCTCTGGAGGTGCTCGGAGGCGTGCCGGTGCCATTCACTGACACTCAGCTGACAAATATGAATAGAGCAATTCATGCTTGAAAACAATGGCTTATGAATAATCAACAGGACCCATGGATCCCTCTCATAAACAAAAACATACCACTAGGGGCTAAAGGGACAAGCTGGAAAAAGCCTCTAATATATGCTAACAACATGCACCAGTACATGACAAGAGTTTGTTAGTTTTAGGAGTGCCATGGAAACCAGACTTCAACACTTAAATTGTAACAACTTCAGAAAGTAAATATATGTGGCATACAGTAAGATCCCCTTCAAAGACAGTATAGCAGAGAAATGATGACTTCAATGCACTGTTTTTTAAAGTACCATAACTACACAAATACAAGTTCAAGTATTTTAATGTGTTGACAAGAAACAACTCACTAAGTAACATGAAAAATATCTATTTTTCTTAGATTTGAAATGACTTTTTAAAAAATTAGAACAGCGAGTACACTTTTATATCAGGTTGCGCAAAGGACAGTGTCAATAATTAATTCGAGGCAACTCAGCTTCAGTGTACTCATCATGTTTTTAGAACATAACTCAGGATGACATTAATTTGTAATGCGGCTCCAAAGATGCTTCCCACCAGCTGAGTTTTCACCAAGAAAAAAAAAAAAAAAGGGAGCAAATCAACATTTACTGTATGTCCTTAGGCAACTCTGATTTAAACTCTGCCTGTTGCTGTCAATGCGGGCATGTTTAATAGAGATTACAAAGTGTTAGTAGGTTAATATCTAATCAATACATGGTATAAGACAACAACAAGCAAGCCATGTGGCTGCAGCTTACAGTTTTTTAAAATAACATTATGTTTATGTTAATGGCTTGGAAAATTGTAATCTAAGGTCCAGATCATAACCATGCTGCAATGTTTGGATACATTTCAACAACTCCCTCCCAAATGTGGCTCGCCAACTACTTGCCAATAGCAACACAATGATATACTACTACCTTTAGGAGTGGCAGCAATGTGCACTGAATTTGCAAATAGTGTTAAAATATAATGTCAACATCTTGTCAATATTTAGTTTGAATAAATTAAAGAAATAAATTTACCTAATTCTCTTGTTACACAAATATAAAAATGTATAAAAACAGATTATAGTTAGTTCCTCCTTTAAATATGAGTGAAATAAAGAAGTCAACATGACATCACCTAAAAAATGCCACCCATCATGAGCTTTAAAATGAAAAACCTGCCACTGACCTTTGCTTTTTCCTTGAAAAGGTGACTTGTAACTAGTGTTGACATGTTATTTTGGCCAAATTAGCTAAAATTGCTTTTTAGGACTAAAATCAATAATCAAACCAACTGTTTACTATTCAAGCAGACTGAGTGGAAGCTTGGAGTGGAATGAAAGATGTGTGTTTGGTTTAGACTAAGAGAAAAGTTTGCTGAGGAACTTCTGAGCCTGCACTCACTGATTAGGACTTCTGGCATCTGCATTTAGAAGAGGAGCTCTTTAATGTTAAGAGGTTAACTAAGGCCCGCCATTTCGAGAACATAAAATTCTATGTAATTCTGCATTAACATTTATGCCCATAAGCTATCTATTATTAATTACAATTTGAGAATGATGAGCTGAAAGTGACATTAATGGCGGTAACAAGATTGATTTACTTGGACTCGACTTAGAACTTTGGTTGTGCCACATGTACACACAGCTACACGTGCACTCGGGCACACACAAGCACGTACACACAGATTCATGTCAGTCACTCTAAAGGACATTAGGTTGACTGACGTCCATTTCCTGGAGATCCACCCTAACTCAAAACACAACTTCTACTTGTCAATCTAATGTGTAACCTTTAAATATTATTTTTGTAATATTTAATTATTTTTCTACTAAAATGAAAACACAAAGAACTTTATTCCAAGACCAACTTTAGGAATGTTTTAATTTATGACATTAATTGTTTACATAATTTATAAGATCATTATCACTTTACAGCACATAAATTATGCTACTGTAATCATATTTCAAAGACAGCACAGTGCCAGGGGTTTATTTAATATGCATTACAATCATAAATCAAAGTAAGCAATGATAATCTTGTCACACTATAGAACTAATTACTGTCTGAATTCTATCATCAAACAGGAATACATGCTCTCGTCTTAAACAGAAACACGAAGGCTCGAGTGAAATCAGTAGGTAAAAATCAATTACAATGTGTTTGCATGTATTGATCGACAACTCAGATCATCAGGCCTATTGATCCTCTCCGCTGTGATCTTCATAAAACCCATTTGTTCCATCTAAAGTTTGCATATCCAGCCAATAAGTTGTTCTTTCTCCTTGTTCTCTAGTTTGCATAAACAATATTTTAAAGGGGAGGGGGCATAGGGATCTGACTACCTGTAGGTTTCAGAAAAACATAAGATATTCAGTTTTCTTGATGATAAAAATTAATAGTTTAATATGTGAAAACCTATTTAGGAGCATAGAACTATACAGTATTATAAAGTTATGTGCAATGTCATGCAATATTGTGAAATGTCACTCTTATTGAAAGCATTGTGAATGACTCAACTACCACCACATCAAATTTACATTTAAACAATATAAACTGACTTGTTTTTTTAGGGGCAGGCAACAATGATGAATCCCCAGTGGTGGGCACAGTTCCCTTAATACGCTAATGGTGACACTAGGTTCTTATTTTGCGTATTAACTTTTTGGCTAACTTTGGAAATCAAGCAGACTGATTAGCTTCCACTAAATTAGGCTCTGTTAATTTTAAGTCCGCTAAAATTTTCAGAAATTTAAAACTTCTATTTTAATGCCGTTTATGCAGAATTAAATAAAAACTACCAACTCTGGGCAGTGTGTGTAGCATCATCATCTTTAGCAGCTAAACTTTAAATTAAGAGGGTCAAAAAGAAATGAAATATTTAAATAACAAATACAAAAAAAGACTATAAAATATAGAAAAGAAAGTATTTGTTGTTTGATTTACTTCAAACAGCGTAATTAAAAATACGATCTCTATCAAAAAATGCTTTTATTCTGAAAGGGGTTAAACTGGAAGTATCACAAGTTAGTGCGATAACTCTGGTTTGGATTGATGGATTTGCCACAAATGATCCCGCCCTCTTTCAGATTAAACCAAAAGAAAACAAACAACAAGTTTGTGTCAGTCTCACCAGTCTTCAACTGGAAGGAAATAAAGATGTGACCGTTGTTTTGGCGGTTTAGCATTAGCAGAACTAAGATTCCTGTTAATCTAAATTTTTGGTTAGCTGTGCCCACCACTATAAACTTCTAAACTGCTAATTATACCACCTTGAAAACAAAAAGTCCTGATGAACATATTTGTGACTGAACTGATTACACTTATAAATTATGCAGTCAGTGTGGGCCCACAAAAGAAGACATTCCCACTCAGCAGTCAGAAGTAATTGCCAAAGTCAGGCACACTCCACTGTGCGTAATTCGTTCCTGACAGCCAACACTGACTGATGACCTTCCTGGTTGAAGACTCCTTTGGTTGGGTTGCTGAGCACAAGACACTCCAGCCTAATCCCTTCCCATAAAAAAAAGAAACCTCACTCAGCTACCTTTCTAAATTTTCAAATGGATCTTTAAAATACTATACATGCTTAGACATCCACATGAAAGGGACAAAGCTATTTACAATTACAATCATCAGGCTGCCGTGGATTGTCTTGCCCATCATTCACAATCAAGGGTTTATCGCCCCATGTTGCTATGTAGGGCAAAAAAATATGACTCTCCATCATCAGCTGGCAGAAGAGGCTGGGCTTTGGAGTAAAGAAGAAGGGGAGGAAAGGGCTAATTTGACACAGCTCGCTTGGCTTGCCATAATTGCTCCGTCACTGTCAGTCCTTGAGAGGCCTTCCCGCCGTACAATTTGGACGCAATTACTGGCCGTTTACCAGTGGCCGTTACGCCCGTACCTCTCACCCCCCCATTCTCCCGTTTGGCCGGTGGCTAGGATGTGCCATGCCTCATCAAACGTGGATGCGGGCCATTAATGAACACTGTTAGCATTTCTCTTAAACTTCTCCTGCCTCTAATAAACATGCAGTGTTCCATGAAGGAGCATTGTCATTCTCGTGACATGATATTTATTGTCTCTGCTGGTGGAAGGGAGCGCAGACATTAGGACAGAGGTGAGGGAGGGGGGGTGGCTCGAAGTGAAGAGAGATATATTAACGATGAGTAGGGGGTAAGGAGGGAAGGATGGAGTACAAAGATAGAAGAACAGGAGAAAATACAAAGTGGAACATCTCTTTCTGTTATCTCCTTCTTGGTCATCACACAAATATTCTCAAAGCAGGACTGTGATGTTTTGTTTTCTCGATAAATAATCAGTAACATAACAGGACTCAGACTTTTATTAGTTTGGAATAACAGACAAAACTTCAACAATTATTATTCTGTAAACCCACTAATATTATTTTTACATTACATGTTTTTTAAAATAAAATGTTCTACATACACCTCTATGCTTACACTGTAACTGTATTTTCTTATTTTCTTATTGTTGCTTTTCTGAAATGAAGAAATTTGCAGGTTCCTGCTCACATGACCAAGTCACCAAGATACACACGAAAATATGATGCCTTTCCGGTAATACATTTTCTGTCACTGTGGTCAAACACAAGCCAAAAATGAAACAGGAAGTCCTGGAAAAAGAAAACGAAGCACAAGACACTGACAGAACAAGAAGTAAACAGCAGGCGGGTCACCTGTGGTGACCTAATGATGTTTGTGTCCTTTAAAGAACCACTCATTTTCTCCTCTGGCTCTAGGGTGGACATATGTGTAGCGGAGCGGGACGCTTCTACTGAACAAGGGTGAGTTAGGGTCATCATCCATCATTGTGAGCCTGCCTTGGTTTTCCACACACACTCAGAAAGATCCAGTTGTTACCATGATCACATACAGACACAGATTACCATTTACAATACATACGGTTTATTAAAACTGAAAATAAAAATGCAGAAGTGATGACCAAACATCAGTTTTATTGTGTCTCAAGAGACATTACTCCACCATCACACACCCCTACGCTCTTCGCTCACCTCTGAGACCTGGAGAAACTAATGAAGCCCAGTGCAACTGCAGTCAAAGGCACAAAATGGCTGCTCATTAATAGCCTGCTGTCACTGGAGCCATTATGACACACATTAGAAATCCGGGATATTTTATTCCTGAGGGGTCCAGTGATAAACAAAAATGATTGAGAAATCCAAACCAAAAAACATATTTAAATTACCGTGGATCTTCTGTTGGAATATTTTTGTATGTTTCTCGTCCGTGTGCACATTTTTAAAATCAGCATGAAAACAGCACACTGGCTGGCTTTGAGGCTGTTTAATGCAAAGAGCTACAAAAATGAACAAGAAACAAAGGGAGGCAAACTCACTTGGAATAACACACGCCGGAACTCGTAGCGTAAATAACCCTGGCAACAAAGTGAGACTTTTCATGTCTCTGTGGAGATAGGAGCTGGCATTGTACTAAGTGTTTAGTTGCTCACCGAATAAACTCATTAATTTGCTTAATTATAAAACTGCCTATCAATTTTCACTTGCTGGGAAATGTTCAGTGAAGCTATGCAACAACATAACACATTTAGAGGCTATGTTCTCACTATCACATAATAAACAAACAGAAAATACACCAGGGCCTGATTAAAGGCCTTTACACTACAGAGCGTGAGATAGACCGAGGGAGGCGAGAGTGTTTGTTTCTCTGCTCACAAATGAAATTGTTTCAGCTTGTTTTTGACAGCTGCAGACATGCAGGCTATTACTGAGGGGGGAGAAAAGCTGGTGGTAATAATTAACATATACCAGTAACCTGAATAAATGAATGCTTCTGCTGTTTGTGCGCACGATGTGTGTTTAAAACTGACATGCAACCACATGTTCAAACGAGCTTTGTTCATCCTGATTGATTTCTTTTTTTTGTGTGTATGTCTGTTTGTACTGGCATGTGTGCATGCAAGTGTGTGAATATCGGCCTGTATGATAAAAAGAAATTTACGATGCAGTCGTTGTTTGGTGCTTTGGTCAACAATTTCTATCTCATGAATACAAATTAAAAACTTTTTGAACTTTTTTCCTTTAGGTGTTCTTTTCATTTTAGTTTCAGTTCTAATTACTAAATAAGAAGACATAAAAATAGGAGCTGGGATTCTTATTAGACACATTTACCAGTGCTTCTGCTGTAAGTGGTACTGATATTTGGTTATATCAAACACTGTTTGTGCTTTTCATTGAGTTAACCCTTGAGCAGTACTATATTTTACCACAGTTTTATCAGAATATTTCTCATAATTGTCATGTCAAAAAAAATCACTTTAAAACAACAACAATAAATAGTAAAACAATAAGCCAATATTATAATGAAATGAAAACGCTAGTAAAGGGACTCATTGTTTCGGCTACCTGCACTGGTTTTGTTTTTTGCACAAACTAATCAATATTTTCATTCTTTTTCTGAAAAAGGTTATCTAGTTTGCTAAACTTCTATACACAAATTTAACTTTATTTAATGATTCTAAATGACTGCACACTTTGTTTTATGTCTGTTTTAAATGATTGAAGAAAGATGGAGCAGTCCATTTCTGTGATCTAGCATTTTTTCCCCTTCAATTCTGTAAATAACTAGATGGTGTTTTTTTTCCATCAGAGCTAAACAAAAAAAAATAATAATCTGAAGCTCCTATGTTGAATAGTTCTTGAGTTATAAGTATTTTTTAGGGGTGCAACAATATATGTATCGATATCGCACCGTTCAATACAGTGCTTTAGGTTCAATACACCCTTGTATCGAACAATACAAATTTTTAAAATTTATTTTATCAAC
>JARVJO010000180.1:5419219-5433051 GCA_031762555.1 Cynodonichthys magdalenae | reverse complement strand
CCCAAACCCAGACCAGTGGTCATTCCATATGTTGCGGGAGTTTCAGAGAAACTGAGACGTTTATTTTCTAAACTTGATGTCCCAGTGGCTTTCAAACCCCAAAAGACATTACAGTAAAGACTGGTTCACAGTAAAGATCCGGTCCCACGGCACAAACAGAGTAATGTTGTGTATGCTGTTAAGTGCAAGGAGGACTGTGATCAGCTATACATTGTGGAAACAAAGCAGCCACTGTTCAAAAGAATGAGCCAGCAGAGACGAGCAACATCATCAGGCCAGAACTCTGCAGTTTGCACTCATCTACAGACCAGGACTCTGCAGTTTACACTCGTCTACAGACCAGGACTCTGCAGTTTACACTCGTCTACAGACCAGGACTCTGCAGTTTATACTCATCTATTAGCCAGCAGTCACTCTTTCAGGGATGAAGATGTTCTCATCCTTGATAGAGAGGAACGTTGGTATGAGAGAGGAGTAAAGGAAGCCATTTTTGTGCCATCATTAAACAGGGGTGGAGGACTTCGGATCCAGTTGTCCCCCTCCTACAATGCTGGTATTGCAAGTATGACTCAGCCCCGTGTGAGCAAAAGGTGTGAATCAGGGCCCCAACGATAGTCAGGTGATGGGACATATCTATGAACAATAGAGTCAATCGAGGTATTAACAATGTATTGTTTGGCTGATGGTCCTCTTCTGCATGTGAACAACCTGTTTGTCCACCATGTGGAGGCAGTATAAGGCTGAGTTCATCTGAAACTCCTCAGACTGCAGAAGTCTTTTAGAGGAGAGATGAAATGTTTCATTAAAGAAAAACCCGTCCAGAGGAACTACTTAATTTTTTTCTTTTTGATTTTTTTTTGACGTGTGAAGTACACAAAAAAAACTTATGAAGACAAACATAAACTGAGAAACGTTAAAATTAATAATTCGTACATGACTGACCTTAAGATCAACATGTCCTGAATGCAGTATCCTTCTTTCCAAAGTGCATTAAAGTGTGGATATCAATGAAAGGACCTGAGTCATTCATCCAAGATTGATGCCTCTCCATTTAGCATGAAAAGATCACCTATATCAACCTGCCCCGCCCGTCAGTGTCCTGCACGTTCCAACAGTAAAACCATCCATATCAGCAAAATGTCCATGACACACTCTCACACACACACATACAGAGTTAATTGACTTGAGAAAACACAATCAGAACATAGTTTCTCATTCTCTGTTCTCTACCTCTCGCTCGCTCGCTCGCTCACACACACACACACGCACACACACACACACACACACACATCCACCAATATCTCAGACCATTTTTTGTTCAATCCAGGAACAGTAACCTTGGCTTGTAAGTTGCTTACTCAACAGACCTTGTTATGGCATGGCAGCTTTACCACTCCTGCCTCTGCTGAAAGGTCAGCACTGTCGCAGTCGATCTCATTTCAACAGGGCGCTGCCCTGTTATGATCGAGCCATTATCATAAGCAGATTCACAAATTAGCACGGTAAGAGATGATATAATGTGGGCCATGAGGTGCTCAGTGGCTGAACGCATGATTGAAAGTAAAGAAATGAGCAAATGGCCATGGTATACACATACAATGAATTAACCTTGGTGTGAGCCGTTTCAAACAGTGACCGTTTCCTGTCTACTATTTCCAGTCTCCGTCATAAACCGTACCAGTAAATTGGCAGTGCTCCAAGAGGAGACAATAAGCACGAGGGAGAAAAAGGAAGAAAGAGACGAGTGAAACATCTCAACTTACTCCTTTTACATGTGTAGACGCACTAGAATGACTTGAGGGCCTGTCAGAAAGCCGAGAAAGGAGCTGAGGAGAGGAGGAAGACCAGAAAGAAAAGTCAAATAAATCTGACTGATATTCTCCCGCATCGCTAGGCCAAAATGCCAGATGCGGCGTAAATCACGTCGCGCTGACTGTCCATCCCGGCCGAGCTGACATTACCCCCACCAGCTGTCTTCGCTTTACGACTTGGCCAATCATCCCATCAAGAGGCACGGGTGCAGAGATTGATGTTTGTTCAAAATCGTCCAACATATTTCAGTTACACAACCAGCAAAAGAGACACTTATACATTAGGGCAGCCCTCCTAAATGAACCCCAGATAATTTAATGTGCCATACAGAGGATGGAAAGCAATGGAGAGGATTTTCATTTATCTCTCTCCCCATCTCAAATAGTGCCCAGAAAAGTTTAGAGAGGGTCAAGATCATGGGTCCTGATGGTTTGGCATGCCTTAAAATTCTTCTTAAATATTAATGCTGTGCACATTTGATTTCTACACAGTTGCTCCAATATACCATAAAAAGCCACCCAATTAGACCTTACAGGCTATATGTGTGGGGTCAGATTCTTTAGGTGTGCAGTAATGATAAAACCAGTTATGTTTCTGGCAGTGAGTCAGTAATGTTTAAAAGTCTATCCATGTGGAACAGCATTTTTCTTTTCTTAAAGGTTGTCACCCTCAGTAGGAGCAGCTATTTTGAGAGTAACAGAGCTAAATGGTCTGTTACATTAATGTCATACAACAATAGGCTTTATTATTACAATTATAAAACTGCAGTCAGAGGTCGTGTTCAAATTTTCAAACAGGAAGGACAAGGAAGCCAAACAGTGGTAATGACTAAAAAAAAAAAATAAATAAAGGCTTTGTCTTCTTTTCAACCTGAAACTAGTTGGTAACTCAAAATTTTCTTAATTTTGTGTATCGAGAGGGTACAAAAAAACAGAAATATGTGCATAAATACGTTCTGTTTCATTTGACGTAGAATAATTGCAGTCTCATTCATTTTCTGAGCAGAAATTTTAATAAGATGAAATTTCTCCAGAATTATCTCCTTCAATGGACCCCTTCCAAATGCCCTCAAGGCGCAGTTTAAAATGTCACTTTAAAAAAAGGGAACAGAGCTTTGTCAGAGTGGAGATCCAACTTAGGATGTAGTCAAATATTCAGGACAAGCTAAACGCCAACATAAATTTCCTGTATTGCAACTCCTGCTGTTATCAAGGTAGGTTAAAGGTTACTGATTTTTAATACTGATGTAATCATTTAAAAAAACTGCAGAAATGTTTTTTCTCAAATAGTTTAGCTAATTTGATTTTAATAACAGCAGGAGGAAGAAAGCGTACAATGAAATCCTAATCATATTAGTAACACATACAGAACAGCCAACTTCTTCTGTTTCAAATAGCATACATTTATTTTGGTAGCGTGACAGGAGATGTCACGCAGTTAGGGACTTATCCTGGGTCCAATTTCATGTGATTTTATGGATCAGTGGCAGAATAACTCCCCACTTCCTTCATCATCCAGCATGCTTGCCTGCCAATACACAGGGCTCCATCTTTATCACACTCGCATAAGCTGTGGGCCTGACTTGCTATATCTACTTCTGAGATCTAGGATGTCTGTAATTACTGCTCTATCTTCATCTACTCAAATCAGCTCGATCCAAATCTTTATTTCCCCGAGGCCCCGGCCAGGCTCCTAGCTAGGCTCTTACCTCCCAGGAAGGCACCGCCAGTGTCTCTGCTTTTTAATCAGACCTTGACTCAAGCTGTTCCAGCAGAGAGGGGAGAAAAAAAAAAAACGGTCAAGCTGTGCCAGTGGCTTTTAGAAGGTGTAAGGTTCCAACAAAGTTTGGCCCAAATATAAACACAGAGAATCTGTTAATTCAAACGTTGCGCAGTGTGCAAGTCAAATGAGCAGCCGGGAGTAATATTTTCTTTTTTATATAATTGTCTCGTGGCACAAAGTTGTCTGAATTTTCCATCTGGACTTTGTTGTTTGAGTTTTCAAGTCATTAGTGAGGTACTGCGCCCTGTAATATCACACAGTATTAATGGCGCCACAGATATTTTTGCAGAACTGGGATCTAATTTGATTAAAGACCTCAGCTTTGTAGGGAGTTCTGTTTTTATTGGCTACTGGTTTGACATGTATGCTCATTTATATTAGTTGAAAATAAATATGTTACCATGTTTCAATATCAGTGTCTGAAAGGAAAAAAAAACATCTAGAACCAAGAGAGGAAGAAGCTCATTTGCACTTCAGAGCGTGACTTAGCAATCTCTGCAGGCCTTTGCTTATTTGCTCATCGCTTCCCCGCCCTTCTGCCGTAAATGCTAACAAACCCAAACCGCGGGTAGTCCAAAGACCTTAAACAGTTTAAAAAGGGACACAAGCAAAGGCATTTACACAAACATCATCAATATTTCACAATTCATAAAACACCCTCTCTTATGTGCAGTTAAATCCTTATCTTGGCATAAATTAGGATTTAGCCCGATCAGGCCAGCTAATTGAATGTGACGGTAAAAAATTCCCACCAAGCAAGATGCAACACACATCCCTCCCAACCTTTAAGAGAGAATACATCTCCACTGAGGCTTTTATGATTGTATGTATGAATAAAATCAACTCATTTCATCAGCTTTCAATGAATGTGTCACACTGAGGCCTCAAAGAAATAACTTGGAAAACTAAAAACTAAAAAGATAAAATCAATTAAAACTAGTTTTTGTGCTGCTTCAGGGGAAAACATGTTTTCATTTTTGTGCTATGCAGAGTTGAAACGGTAATCAAAGGAAGCTAACTTTAGCTACAGGTACTGACAAAACTTAAAAAGTAAAAAAAAATAAAAAATTTAAAAACCTGCAATATATATTGTTCGAATACAAAGTCATAAAAATGCATCTTTTTATATAAGAAGCATGAATTTGAGAGTCAGCTTGAGTAAACCCAATGGTCTAATTAAGTACATGGATTAAAAGAACATAATGCATGAAGAGGATGAGCAAAATGGTAGGTTAATGCGGTGCAAAGGAGGAATTCACCCACTGACACGGACCCAGAGTGAGGCTGAGCCGAGAGTGCACAGCATCCTGAAGGAGCTTTTGAAGTGAGGCCCCAGTTACAGATCACCTCCTTGCTGCTGCTGCAATACTGCCCCAAAACACATTTGCTGTAGTAATAATAATAAGTCAAACACATCTAAGGTAATAATGAAAACAAGGAGAGAAAGGAGAGGGAATAAAGGCCAACAATTAAAGTGTATGGCATTTGTTAGACATGGTAGCTATGGCAGTAATATGTTGCTTTTCTTAAGTTGGCATAAGTTGTCTAAAACATCATAGTGTGACAGGGCCTTTAAATGTAAAAAATAAATATCATAATTGCTCAGTGTTTGTAAAATTGTCTGAAATATATCAATTAAAATCCACCCTATTATTAACGAGATATTTTTCTAACAAGACAAATTAACTCTTGCACACACACTCTGCCTTTCAGGAAAAAGCAATCGCTTTAAAAATATTTTTTTTCTTATGGTAAATATGTAGTTCATGTAAAGTTTTGTGAATTTGAGGAAATGTTTGGGTAAGTGCTGTTCTTACAACACATTTTGTTTTGTGTCTGCAGCGTGATGGTAAACCTAATCCAAGCTAAACCAATGGTTCAGCGGTGGAAAAACACTTTAACGCAGCAAAGGTGAAGCAGCGGAACAACAACACACACAGGAAAAAAAAAAAAAAAGACCCGTGAAATCTTCCTCCTGCTCCTTATTCCTCCCCCTCTCAGGTGGATTGCTCATTAAAAGATTGCCACACAGCAGGTGTTCGGTCACAGAGCATTGAGAGAGAGGGTGCTTGAAGTGGCAGAAATCACAAAGTGGATCCGAATGCAGTTATATGTGTAAAGGAGTGAAAACACACACGAAAATATGCATTCAGCATAAACAGGTAGCGAGAAAAGCATGAGAAAATTGCATGCAAGGGCTCACAAACACACTGGAGGTGGTGGTGAACAGCTGCTCGGAGCAGGTCCCTGTAGATCTGACTAGCAGCACAAGTGCAGGGTGTTCCAGACTGGCCTCTCTGGGTGGGCCTAATGCTGCTGATTCTCACTGTGCTCCCACAAAGTCCCACTTGTAAACATGCAGCGCTTTGGGGGAGTTTGTAGAATCTTGTATTTTCCATATTTGGTTTTAGTCGTAGTCTATAGACAGTAATGACTTTCAGTGTGTTTATTGTACAAACAAAAATCTGAGAAAATTCTATAAAATCATTCACAATCTCTTCTGATTGGCATTTTTTGTGCAACAACTATTATTGTGTTCAGACTGTTTCTGATGTATACAGTTTGATTACATGCAGTCCTCATAAAAAAATGTATGCCACTGTTTGTTTTAGGTTTGACTACTAGTACTGAATCTCATATCTGTCATCATAAAATAAACCAGCAGGAATTAATGACATATTGCCTTTTCTACGTCTTGCTAAAGCAATTTATAGTCAGAGCTTTTATATTTGTACTTTCACACAAAGCTCAGGTATATTCTTGTGCAGAGATCACCAGTCAGACAAAGTATGAATTTAATGAAAAATAACTAAAACAGTATAACTACACATGGACACTAAGCTATAAATGACTTACTGTTATATTTAGAACAGAAATATTGTACTTGAGAGTACTGCTCTTAAAACTGTTAATGCCGTGAAAGTAAAAATACTGTCCATGCAACAAACCATGTAGAAATGCAAAGTTCACAAAAATTACACCATCGCTTCTTTTCAGGTTTCATTTAAACGATTCAGTCTAGTATCCCACATTGACGGGAGTATTTGCCCCACCCCAAACAAATGATGACAAATAACGCTTGCAGGAAAGCTATTTTTAAGCAGCAATGCTATCCCGTCAGCACATTTCACTTTCTTCCTTCTCCCAGACTTCGATTATGTCCCTCACCTGTCTGGCTTTCTTCACCATCCCGCCCGCCTGATTCAATTAACATTTGGTCAAAGCGAGTAAAAAAGTTAAAAAAAACAATTCATCGGGCTCCAAAAAAAGTCACCTCTTCTTTTATGACCCCCCCCCCATCGTAACGGTCGTTTACATATGCCCTTTAGATTGTTGAGCGTCTGTCCTGACTTGCGCTCTGCTTTTTCGCCTTTCCCCCAGTCCCAGGGAAGGGAGGCTGTTGTCTTGTCTTTGCTCTGCCAGGGTTCTGACATCCCAAATTTGAGGCTGTGCTTGTGCAGGCATCCCACGTAAGTGTGTGCATGCTTGTATACAGGGACCGCTTGTTATTCCCAGGGTTGAGGCTCACTGATGCCTGTGTTTCTGTGTGTTTACAGCTCTGGGGGCTTGTTGCCTCCTGACTACAAGAAAGACTGATGAATAAATAACATCCTACTCTCTCTAGCTCACCCTCTCTGAGGCCTTGAAGTGTGTGTGCATGTGTGTGTACACTCGTATTTGCAAGTTTGTGTGCAGGGTGTGTAAACTCGCTCCTGTTTGTGACCATGCATTTCTCAGCGCGAGTGTGTGCTTGTGTCTTCAACATCTCTCGGTGGACCAGGCTTCTCCTTCATCTGACTGATTCCTGGCCCCCTCTTGGCAGCAAGTTCTCATAGAGGGATTGCTCTCTAAGGTTGCAAGGGACAAACACACAGATGGAGGGGGAAAACATCCTCTTTATCCTATACATCAGTAGGAATATGCAGAAGCCCGTGTGTGTGTATGGTGACAAATGTGTGTCTGCCTGCTTTTGTGTAAGTCAAAGATTGGGAGGCAAAAAGAGACATCCACAGAAAAAGAATGCATTAAGCAGTGTGTATTCTCCTTAAAAAACACATCCAGTGTGCTTCAATTTATTTCAAAGAAGATGCTTTAATTAACCCTCAGAGTTCTCTCCTGTTAAACGCCACCTATTTATCCTGACTGGACACACAGTTTGCATTTCATTGCCACAGTGGAAAGCAATGAGAGTTAATGCACCGACCAACAAATAAATGCCCCTTTTGCAAGTAATGTTCAAGCCATTGCCACAGTGGCTATAAAAGAGTCTCTCGTTAGCACTATAGCAGCTCTATATTCATTTGTCTCTTGCGGCTGCTTATAAAACGCAAGCAGGAGGGGGAAGTGGTTTTATTTACATGACATTATGTTACATTAAGTGGTTGCACTCAATTAGGAAAGCCATCACAATGGTTTTAAGTCCCTAATACAGTCTGCTGAAAGAGACCATGACTTGCTAATAGGGTGTAATTCCTTTTGTATCTGTATCCATGTGCGATGGAAGAGAGAGGAGGGGGGCAAATCCGTATCATCAGTAAAAACAATGCATCAATTAAGCAATTAGCGAGGAACAAACTGGGCAGCTTTCCAAACCCTCCCAATGAGGCACTGTGCCAAGGGGGCTTGTAATGTTCATTATACCCACATCACAGAGATGGAAGGGGAGAGAGAGTAAAAAGAGAGAGGCTTGTCTTTTCATTTGTAAAGTCGAGGCATTTGTCTGCCAGCGTGGAGACGTTTTGTTCCACCAGATGTGCTTTATAGCGAGGCCACATGGTCGGTCAAGGCTGGGGGGAGAAGGTGGGCACGGGTGCCAGCTCGTGAGCGGCGTCTTGTGTACGGCGGTGGCACCGAGCGGCCTTTTGGCTGCCATCTGATTAATTAAGACTTGAAAGGGGCCCAGTGGCAGCAGGGTTTTAATTGTGGTAATTGGGGTTAATAAGGTGCCATTACATGCGCTGATCACAAGTATTGTTTCATCCAGATGGGCAAATTGAGCGGGGTTAAACACTGACGATAGAATGGATGGGAGGAAAGATTTGAGATGGGGGTGGGGGGTCCTGGAAGAAGAGAGGGAGGACTTGGCAGGCGTTCATGCCACTCTGTTTCTGCATGTTAACACCATGTACCTGTCGAGTAATAAAAAGGCTAATGTAGTGGAAAGTGGCAGTAAATCGCCAACCCCGTTATACAAAACTGTTTTTTTAGTGAATAAAATTTTAAAGTTTAACAAAATGAATTTAATTTTTAACAATATTGTTGTTTTAAGCTGGTACATTACATTAAAACTTCTTTACTAAGACCTAGTTTTAGCCTATGCAGGAATAGGCTCCATCAAACCAGATTTAAAAGAAACTTTCAAAAAACTTTCTGATTCCACATAACTGAACATCTTATCACCACGCCTAAATTGTGTTATCCTCCTCCATCCATGTATATTTCTTTATTTTTGGCAGATCCTGATCTTCAACATAGCCATTATTAGCTCCTGCCAAACTTAGTTTGCTCTGTTTTTAAATTGATTGGGTCTTTTTTTTTCCTGGCACTGCAACTCTTTCAATTATTCATTTTGCAATAACTATAATCCCTGCCAGGATCTTCCATGAGCATCTACATTTATTTTACCTACAGCGTTTGCCCACACATTCATCATTAAGTGTCGGTTAATTCCGTGAGTGTTTTGTTAGAAAGTCAATGGTAATTAAGTCGTCTGATAATGATAAATGCATGTAATATAAACATGTAGGAAAGTAGAGAAACTCTATGCTTTCCTAACCATGACAGGTGTATATTTCTTCTTCTGATTTACAGCAAGTGAAGCTTTTATGACTTAGAGGTGGAAGCCAAGATTCAAAATCAGCCTCTTCAACTAGTTTTTATAAAGGCTCTTGAAAGCTAAAACTTCCCTTCAATGTGCAATATCAATAAAATCAGAAACATCTTGTACCAAAATGATGCAGAAAAGCTGGACTATTGTAATTCTTTAATATCTAGTTATCCAAAAATCTCTTTAAAAATCTTCAATTGATACAAAACGCTGCTGGTATAGTTCTGATGAAAGTTAGTTAACATGTTTTTCTTTGCCTTTCTTCCCATAGAAACCTAGACCAAGACCAGCCACTCTGTGTTTTCTGTGTCTCCTTCCTCTCTAACCCCAGCCAGTCCAGGCAGATGGCTGTCCTTCTGGAGCCTGGTTCAGCTGGAGAACCCTTCCTGTTTAAAAGGTTGTTCATTTACCCGGTCACCAACGCGTTGCTTAGGGCGGGAAATTAAAATGTAGTGAAGATTCAACACAATCTTCCTGATGAAAGTACTTCTTTATCTTACAAAACTTGACAGTAGAGCGACTGAATGTGTTTAACAGCAAATATATTTTATCTTGTTTGGTTAGTTTTTGAGATCTTAATTATTAAATGCCAGGTAAGTAACACTACTAGCACTAATACCAGGTATATATTAGGTAGGGACCAGGTAATTAGTCAGTAAATACAAAGTCTGTACTCAGGAAACACAAGGTACATACAAAATACTTACCAGGTTACAAGTTAAATACCAGGTAAGTACCATGAAGGTACCTGGTACTTATCCAGTGAACACCAGGTACAAGGTAGGTACAATTAAGTACAAGAAGCCAATTTATATCAGGTAAGTATTAGGTACCTATTGATTGGTGCCAGTACTAGGCAGTATTATGTTTTGCTATCCTGTTTAATTTTATGTATACTACATGTAAATTGTGTACTTTCAGAATCTGTCAAGAAACAATGAACTACATTATACTCCCCCTCAGTATAGGGACAACTTTAGTGTGTCCCAGTGATTTAAGCTAACATGGCAAAGCTCTGTGGAGTGTGTCATTTTCACCTGCTGACAGCAAGCATAAAGAAAGGAGCGAGAAAGAGGTACTGATAGGGAAAGAGAAAGAGTGAGACAAAGAAAAAGAAAAAAAAGACGGCTCATCCCTGGTGGTGCGGCACTGCTTCGTGGTCTACCTTTCTGTCAGCAGAGAGACAGAAGAACGCCAAGCCAATTAATCAAAGTCAGATGTGGCTGGATGCCTGAAGTCACTCATGATCCCCATGCTGCCCCTCCCTGCACCCAACATGCACACAAACACCACACACACACACACACACACACACACACACACACACACACACACACACACACACACACCTACTCTTCATGTATTTCTGTTTCAAAGGTAAAAAGCATCTCAAGAAAACTTGTGCGTGCATGTACACACAAATAGAAAAAGAGAGACACATGCACACTCCTGCACATGCAGACAGTATTTCCGCTGCATGACACACTAATATTTTATTACTACACTTCTGGGAACCCTCAGTGCATGCTGTTCTTATATTGACCATAAACCGAAGCATTAACCTTCAAACAGCCCTTTAAAGAAGTGGGGATCAGCACAAGGTCCTCACATATAAAGGGTTTTACTCATCTTTATATTGTTGTAGACACCTGGTTTAACACACACACACACACACACACACTGACACCCACCAACCCATCCTTATCAAGTAACACTGGAGTTATCCCACCAAGTGAGAGTTGAGTTAAGTCTTTTCATTGAGATGTAAATCAGTGATACCTCATTCCCCTAAGACCCCAAAATGCACAGATCATCTCCTTCGCTTCTCCTTAAATTTGTCTAAGTGGCACTTTTGCTTAAAAGCCAGTTTAAGAAACAGCACATTTAAAATTAGAAGGCATTGTGTCAGCTTTTGATGTCTCATCAGATGCAGTGCTCACCTTCACACTTTTTCTTCCCTTTTCGGTGATTCTCTTCTTCATGACAACAAATAAAAGAAAAATGCATAGACAAGTCCTTACAATGTATAAAAGCATTTTCATCATATAAAAACCATTTCTCTAGCGAGCTAAGAAATCTTAGCGTTAACATGTCTTTTTTTCTTCCTTCTTTTAACTGCACACAAAGTGATCTTTATCACAGGAACCATAACTACTGACTTGACTACAGTCACTCTAGTGCCATTAAAACACTGGTGCATTTAGAATCTCATATGAATAAAAAGAAAAATGATTATCATCAATATTGATGACACTTGACAACTGAATTGATAGGTCAATTTTAAAAGATTAAAAAAAAGATGTGATTCTTCAATGCAGTAGCCCCCCCACCCCAGAAACCATGGTGGGGCCCATAGCCTTGTCTGCTCAGAGATTATCAAAATATCTGTTCGTTTGTATATACAAATCACCAAAACAAGTCTATTTGAATAATTAAAACTCTGTATAAGTCTTTTTTTTCTCTAAATAAAAGTTTGTGACTATTTATTTATTAATGAGTCTTTGGTAGAGGTGCAGTGTTAGATTGACTCCCTCCATTCCACTAGGGGCTCTATAGGTTGTTAATGTTTGCTCTGAAGGACTTTGTCTGAAACCGCAAGTAGCATTGCTGAAATCAGAAGTGACTTTGCTGCCAATAAAAGAAGCAAACATGTCAAAATATTTATGAAAACTTCTACATTTACAATGAAATACATTGCCCAACGTGGTAAGTTGTTTGCTCATGCAATATTTAGCATGTACGTAACTGTGTAGAGTAATTTTTGTGTTTCCTTACAGTGTGCTGGAGAGATTAGCATTATGCTAATGGTTTTCTATGGGGTTTAGACTGTATATTAGCAGCTAATTACAATGGTAGCAGTGTATCTTTCACAATTTGGACTAATATTGGGGGGTCAGCTTGGCTTGGAAGTAAGAAAGAGGGGATTTGAGTAAAATAGATTTGGAACCACTGCTTTAATGTATGTTGGATTACCAAGATGTTACGTAATCAGACAGCGCCTAATTTCTTTCTTTAAATTAGAGAGTGCTCTTGCCAATGGCCATTTTGGAGCTCCTGCCTTTTGATGCCTCCTAACTCAAGTCTAACATTAAATGTACTCATGGTTTTGTTTTGTTTATATATGACAGAGCAGAAACAGTCTTTCTGGGTTTGGAAAGAAACTCCAGTCGCAGTGTTGCTTTAAACCACCCTCCACGTACTCTCAGAGCTGCTTTACTTCTATCCAAGCTGAGACAATTTGTTGCATTTTATACTTATTTTTAAGATATTTTTACAACTTAGACTTATATACACATTGATTTTTCGTCTCCGTTTCCCTGACAGGGAAATCTAGGCTGGTAGAAATATAATTTACAGGGGCACATCAATGAGTTGCAAAGTGTACATAGTGTATACTTCCAACGATGGGAGAACCTTTTCAAAAAGAGAAATGTTTTGTTGCAGTACAACAGAAGTAAAACATGTATAACTCAAACTGTTTTAATGACTTATGTCTTCCTTTCTGTATTTTTCCATCTTTCCTCATTCAAGTCCTTACTCTTGCTCCTCCTTTTTTACTTTTCCCCCTCCCGTCCCTTGACGTAAAAGCCAGATGAAGCTCTAATAGAGTCCATGGGGAGTCAGCATTTACCACATCTGAAGCAAACAGGCAGGTCTCCTCTGCTTTCTGTACCACCGAGGGCCTCGCTCTCACTCCCTCCATGCTCCTTTCTATTAACACCATCTCCAACAGCTTCTCCTGCAGAAAGCCCTCAAATCTCCACCGTCCGCCCCACAGAGCCTTGCTAGCCAGTCCGAGTTTTCTACAGCTCTTCTTTGATGTGTGCCAATGTTCAACATGCTGCCTTCTTTTGTCAAGGCACTTCTGAGACAACTGAGGTAGACAAAGATAACAGCCCACATCACACTGGTGGAGACTACGTCCCATTGTGGATGTGATACATAAAAAAAGAGAAGCTCAAGGAAAAACCATATTGGCTGTGACAGCAACCCACAATCCTCCACATGAGAACCACCGATGTGGATGTGTGTTCTTCCCAAAACCCCTGGAAGAATACAGCCAACTGTTGAGCAGTGATTTAAAAGCACACAACTTTTTCTTCATTCATTCAAATAATGTTGGATAACAATGGCAAGCGAATCTGACATCAACCCACTCTAGACAGAGTGGGGCAGTGCAAAACAGACAATGACCTTTAAAAGACAATATGCTAATAAATAGCTGCGGCGAGGGCCTCGGCACTCCAGACAAAGGGACCTTGGGAAACCGGCAGAGTTTTAATCAGGTGCAGCTCTTTCAAAAAGAGCCTGTGGCCACATAATTGATCCCAAAAGGTATGTCCCCACGCAGAACCTTGGGATGCCATTCCATTACTATAAAGAACTAATAGCGCTCTTTGTTTTGCTCTCC
>JARVJO010000180.1:5400265-5419209 GCA_031762555.1 Cynodonichthys magdalenae | reverse complement strand
CATGGTATTTGAGAAATCAGAAATATTCATCGGTTTTCCACTATCTTATTTATTACACACTTACTTTTATCAAACACATCAATGACACATGTAACACCAAGGTTAAGTTCGTCGCTGAGAAACTATTGTATATTCTTGTGCCTACAAAGGCCACAAATGGTAAGCATTTTAATGATGAAAATGTTTTGATGTCTTACACCTCCTGAATATGGAAGAAGGCTGGGTGTGTGTTTTGCCCCTCTAGTGACAAAAGCATGGGCAAATAGCCTAGCAAAGAGGAAAAAACAAACAAAAAAAAGTGATGAAAAAAGTCCCTGAATCAGTGCTATTACTGATTCCAGTAGGAAGAATTATTAATGTGTGTGTTTGCAGAGGTTTGTGGACACGAGGTGAAAGAGAAAAATGCCCTCTCCGGGTAAATCTGCACTTGCTGCTGCAGCCGTTTTGCTTCAAGTGATGAGAACAAGGCACCGTATTAGAATTATATCAGCATTTCTGTCACTGCCTAAGCAGAGTATGCACAAATGTATATGCACAGACTCAAACACACACTTAAATGGTGTCTTCACTTAATTCAGGGCAAGTACACAATGTTGCTCCCTGAGTAAGGAAGAGATACCAAATGCTCCATTACACATAACACAGAAATAAAAATGTTTGAAAAAGAGAGAACTTATTTCTCTCCTCCTTTACTTATGAGAGCTGCCACTGATTTAGCGATAAAGATGAGATACATGAGCGTGGAGCCTGCCAGTGGTTTCAGCGGACTGCCAGAACGCTGCTCTCAAGCACGGTTAGTCAAAGCTTTTGTCTGCCACCGCAATGTAAACACATGTGAACTCTTGGCAGGGGAAAACACATCTTGGCTAAACTGTGGTTTATACTGATTACAGACTTGCAGATGATGCAAATTCTGCTGGAGGAAAAACATCACATGAGGAGGGATCCGCTAACTCTCGGTTGTCAGGTGAAACTTCAGTGCCCTGCTGCTGCCGCTGCCGAGTCTGGTTACATTGGCTCGAGCGGAAAGCTGTGATCTCTTGTTTAGAGAAACAGCACAATTTCTACGCTCAGTTTAACAGTTTTGAGAAGAAACTCCAGACAGAGGTGGTTTCTGAAATTGCTGTTTTGATACAGAGAGCATTAGTGGAACCGTACAAACTTTCGTCTTCAGCTAATTCACAGGGGTGGAAAAAAAAATACAGAGCGTTGTGGTTTTAAATGTCACCAATCTACACTGGAAGTGATTTTTGGAAAACAAATCAGGTAATTGCATTACACTCTCCAGCCATAAAGAGATCATCTTTCCCAGCTGGATAAAAGCAACATACGCAGCGCAAACATCAACTTAAACATGAAACAGAATACCGATCAAAAGCATGATACCTCAATTTATTCCCTGCAAGTTCAGTATAAACATTGAGAAATAAGCAGCACAAGAAATCAAAAGTGTTTTTCAATATGGATCGGAGTCCTGAGCCTGAAGCCAGCAGTGGGAGACAGATCCCAAACATTAACGTTTCGATTTGGAATAACATTTAAATGAATCAAATCAAATTACCTCCTCCAAGAACAGTCAAGACTCAGGCATGCTTGCAGCTTAATTCTTCCAACTTGAGTAAGTGGTGTAAAGCTTAATGAATATCGCACACCAAACATTTTGGACCAGGTCGACGGCTAAATGTTTCCTTAATTGTCAAAAAAATTAATGGACAATAGAGGCTTTCTCACAATTTTCAAATTACCAACGGGTCCTTTAATTGTCAGATTGAAAATCCAAGGACAGAGTCATCCTACAATGTCTCCACCACGCTAACATAACGCCTTGCCTCCAAACCATCCCATAAAATCCCATTGCTGCACTTAATTGTTCAATATGAAGCCAAAGCATCTGAGGTAATTCGAATGTCTTTCTCCGATGAATATGTGCAATTGTCCTCTTTCCCTATTCTAATTTAATGCCATCTGGGGAAGGTGATTGGCTCTGTGTTGCCACTGCTGCCAACCGGGGTCAGCCTAACCATCAAGCGCTGTAATTGAGTAGTTAGTGGCAATTTTCTCCCCTAATTTCCATCTGCGAAATCCGGGCCTGGCATGGCAAATAGCACATTACACAGGCGCGATTGTGGCAAAGTGTAATAACATCGTTTTCACAGTTTGAAAACTTCCTCTGAACAAATGAGAATCACTGCCGTTCATGTCATTTTGAAAACTCCCTCCTTCCCCCTGAACTCCTTCCTTGATCTCACACACACAAACATGCTGGGAAACACACACGACAGGCGCTGAGACGCAAAATAAAGAATCTGGCAACGTCCCATTAACATATAGATAATTAGCTGCTCAAACTGCAGCCCAGGCCTTTAACACCCTAATCCCCTGACAAAGCCTTTGACTAGCTTTATCGGAAAACACCATGTTGACGCAGACACAGCTCTTAGGAGGCCATCTTGTTTGGCTTATTCACCATGACATGCTTCTATCAAGGCAAGATGAAGGAGGCACTGATTTATGGGAGTGTAATCCATAACCAATGTCATTTCTTGTGTATTTTCTTGGGGGAGAAAACGCCAGGGTGGAGTTCTAAACTAATGGAGCAGCAGGTTTGAACACTTTTGGCTGAGAGATTTATGGCGATCGTAAAGGAACGTCAGGGACAAAGAAGAGTGGAAATATGAGTCGTACATCTAATGGCTTTCGGTTATCACAGAATTTTACACAATGCAAAACACACAGGCGCATACAACTCCACACAAAAGGAGGTTATATTACCATTTTATCACGTTGGACGTGCGTGCTTATTCAAATTCTAATGATCTTGCTTTAGAAAAGGAATGAAATTAAGAAATTGTTATTTGGAGCAATACATTAAGCGCCTCGGACTTGAGACAGGATTTTCCAACTAACATAAATTCAATTTTATAACTCCGGATGGAAAGACTCCCTGCTTTTTTTCCGCCCCTTCATCTCTTCCCTCTCGTTTTTAAACATTTTGTAATTACTTTGACGCAGTACATCAAAAGCGAAGTAATAATAGTTGTAATTTAATCTATTCATACAAGTCATTTTCATAAACTCCTGCCTCTCCCTGCTTAATGTGCATTTCATTCATTATTGATCATGCCTTGATGATGTGGTAATGACAACGGCATTGTTTTTTTCTCTCCTTTTCCTTAAATGTAGACCTTGTGATTCAGGGTTTTCATTATAGGGCAGCACACCAGGCCTCTGGATTATGAAGGGCAAACAAAAGATAATTAACATGAAGAGGGATGCAGAACAGTTATCCCCTCCCAGAGTACCACCAGGCGCTACCATCACCAGCGCCCATTCTCCCTCAAAATGGGTCTGGGTCTTTGTGCGCGCTGTCTAGCTCCCCTTCAGTCAAACAACATCATTACTGAGTACTATTTTTTCCTCCTTTCAATCCATCTCTCCATCACCTCCCTTCACGCCAATTCTATTTTTTTCTGACGGGTGATCCAAATTGGACAGGATCCTCCTTCAGGTTGGACTTGTTTGAAACGGTAGACTGAAACTCAATGATTTCATCGCACCACGTAATGTTTTTGAGTAAATGACAGCTGGAAAGTGGCCTCGTTGCCGTTAATTCTTCCGTTTTCAGAGCGGCGGGTAGATTGCAGCGACTATGGAGAGCTTTCGGTTCTTGGATCGCTATCAAGAAACCACCAGGAGAAAAAAGGTGTAATTTCACAATAAAAGAAGCTGGCAAAACATTTGAAAGAACGAACAAGATGGCTTTTTTTTCATATCACTGAGAATAATCTGTGATGTAAAGTGAAATTTGCATGCTTGCACGTCATGACAGGGTACGAATATTCATCGGAAATCCATAACTAAACCAAGAAAGTCTATTTTTTTTCAGTTTGTCGCAAAGAGTTGCAGTTTCCTACGAGTTTGGTCACACTGTTTTTAACCTGTCCTCCTGTTCCCTGACCACGCTCAGTCCTGGCACAAAACCCACTATAGTCTGTGACAGACTACTTCCAGTGAAACCCAAGGAGTTTTTTTTTTATTAAGGAGTAGGGACAGCATTCATTTTTTAAAACCTCCTCAATAAAATATCATACGGTCGCTCCACATTCCTCAGAATTATAATGACATGAATATTTAAATTTAAATGCATTCTGAGCACGCCGGTTTTCTCTTCTTCACTACGGCATCAGATCTCATTTTCTACTTAAGCTCCTCCATCATGTTTATGCATATCCACATGCATGATACATATCTCTTTTTTTTAAAGCTCCTTAATGCAGGCCTGATAATTTTGCTTGACTTTAATGGGGAATGACTCCTCATTGGCACGCTTTTTCTCTTTAAGACAAAAATAAAAAAATATGATCAAATGCCCCTTTCATGTGGAACAGAGGCCGCGTTTGAAACTTCCCACTCCCTCTTTCCCTCCGTTGCCGCGGCTGCGAGTAAATAGATCAAAAAAAGGAGGCGCAACTTTATATTCTAGTTTTGAAGCATTCTGTAATTGGACGTATTTAATTGATATCCCTCAAGCTCGTAATTATAATGCAAAAAGAATGAGAAGGAAACACATTCCTTTATCACAGCCGTGCTATTTGGCTTCTTTTTTTTAATGAATGAATAAAAAAATGAAAAGGGAGAAAAAAAAGACAAAGTAGCGTGACAAAAATGAGAGAGGTAAAGTTTGTGATGCTTTTTAGCAAAAGAATGGCAAGCAGTGATTGATAATTTTACCACGTATCATTATGTTGGATAACAGAGCCCCTTATGAGGCTGGAGTGGACCCTTGTGAGTTTGGCTCTTGGGGAGCTCACAGTTTGATCTCTCCTCCTCCCTGACAAGGAGCTATCACTGATGGAGACGGAACAGAGCGCAGATGAAGACATCTGCAAAGTGTCTGTTTTGATGCACAGTCTGTTGGACTCTAATATAAAGACTGACTTTTTTTGTCAGATTTTTTAAATGATGGTGTCCACGTTGCAAACAAATGGATACATTCTACATGTAGAAGAATTTAAGCAACACTGTATTTGATTTTCATGTTAAGACAATACCTAATTAAAGGATTAGCGTTCAAAAAAACAATATTGCCCGCTGCCTTTCATGCCAGAGTTTTAAACTAAGATAATTTGTGTTGAAAGATAAAACTATTATCTAGTCGACCAATAAATATATTTGAAAGGAGTCCATTAATGCATTTCTATTTCTCGTTTGTCTAAAAAATGTCTTTATGCCTGACGACCTGTTGAGCAAAAGAGTTCTCAGCCACACACACAAAGTCTTATTCACCTGTCAGTGTGATTCACTCTCACTGAAGTGTCGGAGCTGTCGAGCTCAAGTGAGACGAGGGAAGATGGGGAGGTAAAATTACGGACGCAGCACCTATAGGATCCAGTCAGAGCTGTCACACATACAATATGCAAGAGCCAAATGACTAAACGGGCCTACATGAACGAATGTGTCTGGACTTCATTTACACTCTTTCCCTCCATGATGACTAATGTCTCGTTCTCCATTTGCCTCAAAAAAAAAAAAGCTACGATATGACAAGTGACCAAGATGAAACAGTGAGGTAGGGACAGCCAACTTTATTATCACCTGCTGATGAGAGGCAAAGGTGGACAATAATATTTTTATGCATGTCTACATGTCTGTTAGCATAATATCTCATAAACCATTGAATAGATTTGAATGAAACTTACAGGAAAACTTTATTTTCACTCTGTCGTTTCTCAGCATAAAATGATTTTAATCAAACTCTGGCAAAATAGCAGGTGAAATGCATTTCTTTTAAATTAATTTTAAAACGTATGTAAAAAACCAAAAAAAATCCATTTTAATTTTTTACTCTCAGCAACAAGAAAAAGAAATTCTAATCTGGAATGACTAAAAAAAAAGTCAGGAATGACCGTTTTTGCAGGTGTTCTGCAGGTGTGACATTAACAGATGTCTACAGAGAGAGAAGCACGAAGAGGAGAGGCTAAAGAGGGCTGAGCAAGACCAAAGAGACAGGATCAATTTCAATCCTCTTGATCCCATGACCCCTAAACCCAGAGTCTCCCAGGGAGTACCAGCGGAGTGCGCCGAGGCTGTGCCACTTTGAAGTTGGGTCTGGGAGGAGGCTACTGTAGATTGGCTAAGGACTGGAAAACACTGCTGTGTGTGTGTGTGTGTGTGAGTGGGTGTATGTGTGTGTAAGCATGCCCCCCCCCCACTGTGTGTTTGTGCCTGTGGAGAGGAGTGGGAGGGTTTGAGGTAAATGGCGGTAACATGGACACATCCATGGATGAAATGGGAGACGAAGGCAGATGGGGGTACTTGGCATTTCCTGCGCCTGCTTGTTTGTTGCTGCCTAATGAGCTCTCGGACTCCATTAATGAGAGGACTGAATCCATTATCATCATCATTTCAAAAGGAATCCCTGGCTCTAAACAGCTCCCCACATTAGCAGGACTTACCCTTGTTGCACCGTTTGATCAGTGGAGGCAACAGGGGTGGACACACACACACACACATACACACATCTACACAAACAATCCTGTTAATATTTCACAGCTTTTATGTGGACACAAGCCTGCAGATGCTTTTAAAAACAACAAAAAAAAATATATATAGAACTTAAAAGCAGCTTCTCATGCAGGTAAAACTTTAAAAACACATCACTATGTGGGTCTTCATATCAGAATGTAGTAAAATAAAACAAAAAAAAATGAATTAAATTGTCTTCTACATTGATAAATATCAGTATTTATGATTGAATTTATTTTACATTTTTAAATTGGACTTAGAAATAACATGTTTAAAGCTTAAGGTAAATTGGCTAACAAACTATTAGCACAAATTGGTTACATCATTTTGTTTCAGAAACTGTATTCACATGATGCAAAAACCTGGAAAAGAGAACAATTAGCCCTTGCTATTGTGGTTGGAAATATAAATATTCATTTCCATGTGATTTTTGGTCAAAGATATATGTCCCCAGAGCCATAGGTTTTACACTCCTACCTTAAGGGGATAAAACAGGAATATAAAAAAAACATCCAAGGGAAAAAAAAACTAAATAAAACTAAAGTTTTGGTAAAGTTGGAAAAGTGACGTATTATTTCTAGAAATTAGTATTAAAAGTTCAAGATCTATTTATGTTTGAATTATTTTTATGTATTTTTCGCAGCTTTAGTTCAGAAAAAAAATTAGACTGTTTGGCTTGAAGAGATTAAATATTGCATTTTTTGGACCAATGTTTCAAAGTAAAAAAGGATAAATAGACTGAAGGAAAAAAAAAAGCAAAGATGCTGTATAATCTCTTGAATGAAGGACAGCGTCAGCAACAAGGAAAGACAAACCAAGTAGTGGAGAGGGAGACAGAGGGGTGGGGTGGAGAGGGAGCTAAAGTAACAATAAATAGGGCGCCCTCAAGGAGCACTGATAGAATAAGGCTGTGATTCATAAATAAACACAGAATACGCAGTGATATAATGACACGCCAGCAGAAAGGGACAGATTCCATTTCCATCGCCTTCACCACCTTTTCCAGCAACATCAAAGGACCAATTAAGGTCCCAGTGAAGCTGGCCGTCACGGCTGCAGTGGAGGTCCTGTCAGAGTTAGCCTGCCCTCGGTGCTGCTGTCTCTGTTTCAACCTCGCTGCTGACACTAGTGACAGGGACCCCTTACTGAACCTGCCTGCCTGCCCGCCTGTCTGCCTCAATTCTAGTTACCCAATATATGCATTCCTGTCTGTCGCTAACTCCATTTTTTTTTATTTGGCTCACGCTTCTCGCCCTCTTCCTTTCTTTTTCCTTACCTGCACTTGACTTCTATAGTTTCCTCGCCTTTTGATCATCCTAATCTACAGCATTGCTCTCTGTTAAATGCTTTGAATTTGCCTATTACACAGTGCCACTCCTCTGTAGTACAACAAGAGCTGGCAAATAGTGCTCAGAACTGAGCATTGTCATAAAAGAAGAAGAAACACTCTCTCAGTTTGATAACTTCCTCATTGCACCGCTCACCCTCTCGTGTTCTCCTCATGTAACTTTGGAATTACTGAAATGTTAACGCGCCTTTGCTGCCTTTGATATTTAAGACAAAAGGGTACAGATGTGCAGGCTGCGCGCGTGCAGACACCGGGCCAATTGGAAATGTGTGTGTGGGGTTGGGGGGCTTTAATCTCGCTCGTTGTCACGCACCAAAGAGTTCCTCCTCACTGTGTGTTTTTTCGAATGTCTTCGGTTCATCCTTCCCCTACCTCCCTGCCCTTTTTCCACGCGCAATTCCCACACTTTGAGTGGCGACGAGAGCGGCGCAGCACCAAAAGACACCGGCAACAATTAATGAGGGGATGTTTTCAACCCGCTGCTCATGTTGTGGCGGCTGCAAATGATTTTATCCGATTAAAAACCAGATTAAGAGGAGTTACACTTCTGTGACTTAAAAAAAAGAAGGAAAAATAATGAGATTTGTAAAAATAAATTAATAATCTCAACATTTGTAGTTAAAAAAAATACAACTCTACTCTTGAGATGTTGGAATGATTTTACTGTTTAAAGAGACAGTTTGGATCTTTTAAAGTTGGGTTCTGTGGAAAGGTTATGAACAATTAATATCTTACCTGTTGTAGATAGCTTTTTGAACAGCCAGAGTTTTATTCTGACTAGATTGATGAGTTAAAGATCAAAGTAGAATGTCTCAGTCTAAATGTCTAAAAACATTAGTGTCAACAGTTTACATGCTTTTTTATTACCAATACTGTTATTTGATTTGTAACATTTGTTTCGTAATAAAATAACTGAAATCCATGTTGGTTTTAGCCTCACTCAGACCAGTCATTAGCTTGTTGGTCCTATTAGAAATAATCATAATTTCTATTTTCATTCAATTGGCCTCCCTGCACTGGATTCCTGTCAGTTTCAGGATCCAAATTTTGCTTTTATAACTTGTATTTAAAGCACTCATGAATGTCTGATCCATTTGTTGCCTTTATAGACTGAGATAGATAGACAGACTGATTGGTACAGCAAATAAACAACACAAACTATGTCAGAAAAATCGTTCCATCAGTCCCAGAAATTTCTTCCAGAAAATTTGGAGTTTCTCAGCCTGCATTTTTGGTGAATTCGTATCTGTCTTTTTTGCCTTTTTTTCTCAGAAGTGGAGTCCTCCTGGATCTTCTTTCATGCAGCCCATTATGATTCAATCAAGAAATTCACAATAAATAGAGCATGGAAGGTTACTAACAAATTTATACATGTGTATTTTTTAGCTACTTGTACATATTTTATACTATTTATTGATGCTCATTGTTTTGTATTCATAAGTTTGGTGTTTTTAATCTTAATTGTATCTTAATGCAGTGTATGTGACAATTTTGGAAATGTGTAAATATGTGACTTTATCCAAACTGAATATGCTCAAAAAGCTATGTACAAAAGTTAAATGTTTATAACCTTTTAACAGAACCCAAAATAAAAAGATTGGAGCGATCGCTTTAAGGGAGCACATGCAAACAGACCCATGAGACTGAGACATATCATGCTCACCTTAAAGCCTAATAATGATGCATCATAAATATGATATTATCCAGGTCGCAGGAACCTGCACAAGAAAAGCGGCTAAAGAAAATGGATGGATGGATTTTTATCATGGTAAAGTTCCATCCTGGAGACAATGGTGGTACCATGGCACAAAGACAGCTATGATTCCTTCTCTTTCTACTTGCCCCCCAACACACACACACTTATCGTCCTCCCTCTCTTTGGTATCTTTCTAGTGCAGTGGCCTCCGTTTACCATCATAACCCAAATTAGCTGGGCAGGCGTTATCCTCTCTCCTCATTTGGTGCCGTTAGGAGAGGGTGAGGAGAGCGGGGGGTGGGGGGTGGGGGGCAGAATTTCCTCTCTGCCTCTGTGACAGCACTATCTGACAGCGTTTTACATCTCCCCTGCTCTCCCCTCACTACACTCCACTGTCAGACAAAGAAATTAATACCCCCAGTGACTGTGTTTTAATTAAGCAATTTCATGCAAATTACACATTTTAGATTGTCAAATAATATACTGCGCAAAATTGTAGGCAGGCTGATCTGATATGCATGGTGTGTTATTCTTCCAGGCACTGTGCACACATGGAAAATGAACAAAAATGCTAATTTCTAATCTATTATGCAAACAGTTCAGATACTTACATAGATTTGCACGCGTTTCTCGGGTAAATAGATCTCTTGAATTCTATGTATAGAAAGACGGGCTTTCTTGAGCAGCCTGTGCCATTGTTATTTATATTATTTTGTCCTCAGTTCAATCATATCTACTCTTGCTTTTCAAGCAATGTCTGCTGACTACATTTTGTCTTGAAATGCTGCAGGCTGCACAGTGGGATAAATAAATATAGAATAAATCTGCAAGTCTATCACTAAATGCATTTAAAGACAATCAAAGAACTTGACACACATACACACACCCAAAAAAATCTCATTTGAATAACTCTTAATGCAGCCTAATGAAAAAGAGCTCTAACTAATATTAGTAATCCACACTACTCTTCGTCATCTCCCATTAGCACATTGAACTTATTTGAAATTCATTATAATCCACAAGCCTTTTAGTGCACTGGAATCGGTAATGATGACAAAATGAATATAACATTATACTTTATTACAGCCGACTTGATTTAATCTGGGGTTGCCGCCATATGAGAGTCCTCAGAAATACCCCTCTTGAAAACGGCGGGTGTCAAAAGTCAGCATGTGCAGGTAAGCGAGTCAAAAAGCAGTCCTTATTAAGGAAAGGCTTGAGGAGGTCTTGCTGTTTCTTTGTGATTCAAATCCATTTAATCAAAGGTTTGTTTCTATATGCTGCCACTTAATAGTGTATATTACCGCATACAATGAAACTCCAATGAATTGCAATCCATCCATTCTCTTCTAAAGAGGGGAGAAAAAGCAGGATAAGAGCAGGAGAAGGCGAGGCTAATGGCAGGGTATGAGCAAGTTGTTGACGTGCTTTCTGCATATTCAGAACAGTGTGCCTTTCATTTGTACAATAAACGAGACTTCTCTCAGCCCCCCTTCCTTTACCCAGTGGTATAATAAAATCTGTAGGAACAATAGGGAAACATGTTCACCGCGAAAGCTAAAACATTGTGGGGCAATTACAGTAGCTCTGAATGTTCCTGCTCAACATGACGCTGCACACAGGTCCCTCAGCTGTGCACTCCCGCAGTTAGGCTCTTTATTTTTTTTCCCTCCAAAGACGTACTTATCATTTTATGAAGTCAGCTCGGGTCCAGACCACCGAGACAACAGCTTTAAAACATCTTTTTGAACTCCGGCAGGTATTTTCTTAGAGACACTGGCTGTGTCCAAATTCAGAGGCCGGATCCTTCGAAGGACCTGGCCTACTTGGTCTAGGTGGGCCGAGTCCTTGGTCGAGTGGCTGCTAATTTGGATGATCTAGCCTCCCGTCCTTAGCCTGGCGTACGTCTTGTCAGATTTTTATTTAAAACTGTACTCCTTTCTCTCGCTTCGTCCGACATTATGAGCAGAAAAAAAAATCTCCGGTCAGCCCACAGTGCATTGTGGGATAAGGTGGGCCGAGAAGGATCCATCGGACCCGTCCCTCAAATCAGGGCAAAAGGAGGACGCATTTGTCGGCCGCATCAGAGGAGTCTTTGAATTTGGACACTCTCTGGAGCGTAAACGGCCGACAGGTTTGGCCTTCGAAGGACCCAACCCCTGCATTTGAACACAGGCACTATGGCATCTTGCGCTAATTGAAGAACTTGAAACCAACATAAAAGACAGGAAAAAGTACAAACGTCTATGCTCTTAAAGGTCCATAAACAGCTGTGTAACTGACAATTTTTTTTCCAAATAAAAAATTGGAGGTGACAGAATCCTCCAATCCTGTGTTTCCTGTCTTACTTCTCTCCATTAGTATCTGTTAATGCCGCTTGAAATCAAGCTGTACTTCTTTGCTAAACCGAAATGCTTCAAAATTAACTAACAAAAAACACACCAGTATTTTAGAAGCACAACAAAAAAAAAGAGACATTTTAAATATTTCCATTTTCAGAAAACAGACAAAAGCTAAAAGCAATAAAATAGAACATACATTAAAAAACACATTTTCCATGTTTAGTTTAGACTGGGCACAGATTTGACCAAACTACTAATCGTTTGTCTTTATAAAATGATTTTAGCTTTATAGTCTAAAGCAAAAGGCAGAGGGAGTTGTGCATTCCATGAAGCAATGCTAGGCCTTTCAAGTCTTCTGATTTTTTTTAAATCTTTTTTCTGATCAGCCACTTTAAGCTTCTAGTTTAGTGGGAATAGAAAGGTAACACTTTGTGACTCCTGGGTGAACCCAGAGGCCAGTCGTACTCAGTGCCACACCATTACAGGTCCTGTGGCTAGAAACAGAAACTCCAGTGACAGCCAGCGAGACAAGTCAGGGAACCATCAGCTGCACAGTCCCAGCCTCCTTTGCTGGATATCGAGCTGGTGATTAGAAGCTTCTCCGTGCCATCTGATTAGCACATGGCAACAGGCCTTATTGATCCCAGGTGGGAAGAGGGTAAATGTTTATGGTAAATTGCTCGGGTGATTCAAACACAGCAGTCGAGCATTTAAGCTCGCTGGACAGGAACAAAGAGAGATTAGAGTTGTAATTCAAGCCAATGTGGCTGGGACAATTTCTCTGCACAGTAATGGGCATGATGCAATATGATAAACAGAGTAATGGAGCGCTGGTAGGCATCACTACAACATTTCCCTTTAGTTTAATTATTGCAAAGAAAGTTATCCCATTAAAAAGGGCAAAAAAAAGAAAGCATTTTTACGATGGCATCAGAGCATGAGTAATGAGGTATGCTCATTGAGAACAAAATGACTTGGAAAGTTATTAGTCACAGATTGCAGGACAAAATATCCCAGTGATGCTTTGTTGTTGTCATGCAAATGCAAGTCAGGGGTGAAAAATGAGAACTCTTAAATCATCTTTGGTAAGGAAACACAACTTGAACAGTATTCACAAAAAACGGTCGGAGAGGGCGGGAAACTGGAAATCCTTTTCCTCCTCTTCGACGTTCCTGCGCGAGTGGAAAAAAAGCAGGAAGGCGGCCGACAACAGGGCCCCGATGTTTTGCTTGCTCATTAAGTCTGCCCAGAGGTAAGCCAATTGATCTGCAATTCATTCTCACGAGCATTAAATCGATGCGGGGAGACATGAAAAGCCCCGGGTTTTTATGACTTCAGTCAAAGAATTCCTGAAACGCTTTGTAACAGCAGATAATGGTAATCTGCCTTGTTTGTGTCTCAGTACTGAGAAATCAATATGGTAAGAAAGAAAAAAAAAGGAAGTTGATTTGAATGAAAACAAAAGTGTTTCTCTTCTTGAGTCTATGTTGCCTTTTGAAATCATTATATAGATGTGTGCCTCTATGAGCATGGCTCTATAAAACCTGAATCAACTCAATTCAAGTTAAGTAAAAGCGTAGCATTCCTTAAAGTTTAATCTGAAATGCTTTTGTGATTAAAATCCTTTTGTGATTAGAAATAATAGACTTGTTGCCATTTTTGGTCAAACCTAGAAAATAATAATCTCATACAATGTCCTTAGATCAAAGATTTTTCAAGTGGTTCATGAGTTATTTTGCTACAAGACACATACTGGTGAAATTATCCTCGTCTGCCTTCGCCCTTTGGTGGCGGGTGATGAAGATGCTGCTCACAAATGTTATCTACCTAAACGCATCATATTAATCTAACAATAATTACAGCAATTTCTTCTGAGAGCTCCACCAACAACAGTGTTACGAGTACAGTACGAGACACCTGGGCGATCCATTACATCTCGTTTCGTATTGATTGACAAAGCAGCAACATAAAATAATTATAATTGATTCCAGATGAGCCTCGGCCCTCCATGCACAGATCCTCTTCCTCCTCTCTCCATTTCACTTACTGCTTGGAATCTGAATAGGGAGCTCGGGTAATTAGGTCATGCTGTTAAATTTTTAATGATCTCTGAAATCATATTCATGCTCACAGTGTGTCAGGTACACGTACAGCCAGCCTGGAGTGATACATCACCATTCTATGACATGAACAGAAGGCTTTAGCCATTTAATTGTGTGACCTTTTCGACCGAGCACCAAGTGAAACCATCGGGAGGAAAGGGGGGGTAGGGAGTATTTAGTGGGAAAATGAGTGATTGGGTATTGGTAGGTTGAACAGTGCACAAGCTTGTCATAATAAAACAGATTCACTCGTTTAGGGGGCTGTGTGTGTGTGTTCGTGCAAAGGTGATTGCGGGGTAGGAGTTTGCAGTTTGATCCTGGTGTTCGTGCTCCATTTTTATGAAGCAGGAGGATCAGTTCCGGTCAAGGTTAAAGCTAAAAGGGCATCGGGGTCAAACGCTGAGAAAACGGCTGGGATAATTTGCAATGACAGATAATCAGCTTGTTTCTGATTCAACATGTAGCGAAAAAGACAAAGAAAAAAAAAAATTCTGTGTGGGGTTTTTGTACTATTTTTTGCTTTAAATTCTGTTTTTCTATATTTTGGAATACATACTTGGTGTACTACTGAAGTAGGAAAACAAACCCATATTTCTTTTCATATTGATAATTCATATGTCCTTAAATTTAAAATTTTTAGGCAAAATCTATGAACAACTATAAACTACCTTGTGTTTGTTTACCTAAAGAAAGAGCTGAAATGACTAAAAGTATGTCAACAATAATGAATTCATGAATGATTGCGATTTTTTATGTATTTATACACATACACTCAGATTTGAGCAAAGTTTGCACAAACACTCGCTTTGTTTACATAAGTGTTCTGTGTTTACGTTGAGCGCAGACCCTCATTTAACAATTGGGTTTTCATTTAATGACTTAATTTAATAATATGGAAATGGAAATTTCTGTTAGAAAATGATTAGTCCACATCAAATACTGCTGACATCTTGTAGTTAAACTATGCAAAAGTAGAAGAAACTGTATGAATATTATATAAACGAATCAAAAGACTGCATGAACCAGAAGAACGTCCTGAGAAATGGAGCAAGAGCGTTCCAGAGTAGAGTAACGCCACCTTCGTTCACCTCACACATGTTAGATCCTTCATTAGTTAGCGATTGTCTCGTCTTTCGCCAGTGTCTGACAGTAAGGTGGGTTTGATCCTCTATAATTACCCTTCTCCTGGATATGATTGCATCTCAAGTTTCCAAACTGACAACTCTATTTGGACACAAGTAATCCGCTTTCTCGGCTGCAGCTGATACCTGACTGTAATCTGCCCAGTCAAGCAGGGAGGAACGCGGCATCGCGCTCGTCTGCTGCAGTGGCGTGAAATGCAAACAATGAAGCCTGCAGTCCGGTCATTTATCCGATCAGAGGTTTACGGGGTTCTGATGTGACGTCTGCGTCTCGCATCATCAATGTACGGTGGGGTTGGAGTGGTTGGAAGTAAGTTGAGATGTAAATGGTGATAGGTTTGTAAGCCCATTTGAAGTGATGTAAGACACACGGCAGGGATCAGATAAAGCTATGTGAAGCTAAAAAGTGGTGGGCTCCGACAATACAGAGGGGATACACAGTTGTATTTTCTATCTGCTTTGATATGAAACGGACTGAAATAAACTGCAAGTTCACAAGCAGGTATAAGTTTGTATAGATAAGCAAACAATCCAGTAATAAAGAACTCATTAAAGAAAAAAATATAATCCAAATTCCAAGAAAAGTTTAGATCATTTTGAGTTTTATGTCAATGCAAATTAAAAAAAATGGACAGGAAAAACAAAAGGCTGAACATGTAAGTGGTATAAATAAGTAATAGCTGAAAGAGTATTTTGCAACAATCTAGATTAATTGGTAAAAGGTCATTAAGAGGACTGGGTTAGAGAAAAAAAAACATTTTACATAGACTACATAAATCTCTCAGATGTAAAAATGGGCAGAGGTTTACCAGTCTTTAAAAACTGTCTAAAACTAGTGGAACCATTTCAGAATAATGGATTGCAACAGATAATTTGGAAGAAATTGAATATCTGAAATCAAAATTGATTTTTGTAACTTCTTAGTATTAACAGCTGATCTGAACTATGTTTTATAATGAATAAAATATAGGTTCACAAGATTTTTTTTATAATTTGATTTACATATTACTCAATATCCCAACTTTTTCATAATTGAGGTTGTTATAAACTGCCAGAAACTAAAGAGCAAACTAATAGAAACGTGACCTTAAGAAAACTTAACATGAGGTTTTTCATTCATTAATATGTCATTGTATTATACAGGCAGAAATGGAATTACATCTTCTTCTCATAGAATTTTTTTTATTGAATTAAAATTCAGAGATGTTGCATCCATAGTTGTTGGAGTCGATAAAAATTAAATGGAGGGTCTTAGAGTGTGGCGGTCGGGTGGGTGGGGAAATAAATAACAGAGAATAAAATGACTCCAGTAAATAGAGCTGGAGTGTAAAAAGGCCATTAGGCACGATGCAGCTAACATGACAAGGCGATGATGGCGGGTAAATAGTCTGTGTTTATTCAAATCTCCTTCAGCTGGCTGGAATAATCATGACAAACTGCTGCCGAGGCAGAAGATTAAGGCGACAAATAACACACAGTAATTTAAAAACAATTTGCATCACACATTTACCAGATGAAAATATTCTTTGACGCAGACGACTGTGGTTGATGCGATTTTCAGTCGGAGATTCCTTTACATCATAGAGCCGAATACAGCTATTTACACTATGTTTATGTATTTATCTATTTATATGTCACCATGGGAGAAAGGGTGGATGTGTGGTTGTCATGTTTGCAGAATCCCTTCTTGCTAATAAGGCTAAGCCACCTTCTTTTGAGCCTGGTGCCAAAGAGCTAAGCTCTTTCACTCCTCATGAAAAAAATGCAGTAAAAGGAAATCAATATACTAATAAGAGAGGGTGTCACAGTGTCAATGTCTGGCTTTTTAGGATTAAAACAGGATGTGGGCATATAGTTAAAGCCAAAAGTCCACAGAAAATCTGACCTGATCATTGGGTTGAGTACCATCCAAGTCTAATAACTAAAAATTAAAGTCAAAGTACTCCTTAAAGTAATACATATGACACATCGCCTTTCATTATTTTAGTTTTAAACAAAATTATTTTGTGTTGAGAAATGATGCAGTTGTAGCTGTATTATGTGTAATATAACTTCAATATAACATTTAAAATTCCATGCAATACCGATTCAATTCAAATGCAAAAATACTTTATTGATCCCAAAGGGAAATTACATACAACTTAGATGATTTGCTCAGAGAATGTGATGACTGTGTCATTTTTTATGTTTGCCACTCTCAACTAGCTGTGGCGGCTAACTTGAATGGTATCGACTTTAAAAGGTAAGAAGTTTTTGTGTACATCCAGTGATTACTATCTGAAAGTTTCAGTAACATCCGTCCAGTGGTTCATGAGATAACAGACTGACACTATCCACTCCAAACAGTAAATGTTAAAACTTTAAACAACAATCTTGCTTTAATTCATCAACGCTTGAAGATAGTGTTGGGATCAGTCTCAGACTGGGTTGCAACCGACGCAGATCGCGGCCGACGTTGGCCACAGTCCACGTGGGCTGTGGTCCGCTCGTGTCGGCTGCATAAACAGCTGTGAAATGAGAGTCTACAGAAGACGTATGTTTGTGTGGCCATGCGCTGCCTCGTTACCATGGTGATACGTTTTATATCACATCGCTTGAGTTTTTCTCCAAGTTATAACGTCACAAAATTAAGTCTTAATAGAAAAAACGTTACAAGTAAAAAAAATAAAAGGCATTACTAATATGGGTTTAGCGTCAGTATCAGTGCTTGTAACTTAATTTTATTTAACATCTCATTGCAACAAAAATTTCTTCAGCTAAGTTGTTTAACTAACATTCTTCGGTCCGTGAGGAATTTTCAAACTCTATGATGAAAAATAATAAAAAAAACTCTGCTGTAAAATTAAAATAAAACCTCTGCCGTCTTTGTTTTTCTGTTTAATTTGCTGATGGTGCAATGAATTTTGGGATACCGTCAGCTGCGTAGTATACTCAGATGCAGCTGACGTTTTCGGAGTTTTGTCGGCCGCATGAGTAGGCCGACAAAAAAAGATAAAAAAAAAAATAATCAGAAGACTTGAAAGGCACAACTCCCTCTGCTTTTTGCTTTAGACTTTAAGGCTAAAATCATTTTATAAAGACAAACAATTAGTAGTTTGGTCAAATCTGTGCACAGTCTAAAGTAATATTGTGAAATCTAGAGTACAGATAAACTAAACATGAAAAATCTGTTTTTTAATATATGTTCTGTTAGATTGCTGTGTTTCTTTTGTCCGTTTTCTGAAAATGGAATATGGCCGACATCGGCTGCAACCCATGAACTGAGACAGCCTCACTTACTACCACACCAAACTTTAGCTCAATATTAGTAAAATTGATTAAGTTATAGCCATTTTTGTGGTTTTAAAGGTTGGCTGTGGCAGCCATCTTGAATTACGCGAGTCAAAAAGCTGATCAGGTGAAGATGTACAGCCAATGATTGCTTTCTGTGAGTTTTGTTCAAATTTGTAAAATGGTTCATAATATATTTTGGTAGCAGACAGAAACACAAACTATTTCTTTCCCATACACAAACATGGGAAAACATTATTGGTTGCTTTTGTCTTTCGGCGGAGGGTGGTAGTAAATATTGCAGAAGGTGAAAGGCAGGAAAACTTTGCCTGGTTTGACAACAGTTTACATTTTAGCCCCTTTTACTGCAAACCTTAAAAGGAATAAGGTTCAGAACTTCTGGTGCTGAGGCCGAACCTAGAAAGCTCTTATAGTATGCAGCTGTGTGTGTGGGCTGGTATTCCCTACGTTGTGGGACAGTGTTTTTGGCATACACACCTACTTGTGGGGACCTAATGT
>JARVJO010000180.1:5385546-5397162 GCA_031762555.1 Cynodonichthys magdalenae | reverse complement strand
ATTTACTTTCTGGTACATAGGCACAATCTGCATACAAACGCCCACGCTCATGTACGTACAGTCTGTGGGTGCTGACAGAGGAAAAGGGGAGACCATGCTCAGGCTGGTGTGTGGAGGCTTGTGGGGCTGCAGTCCCAGCATATTCATAAATCAGGCCTTTCAGGGAGCTGTCAGGGGCTCCATAATGAGGGTCATTACTCAGGCAGGGTGTCAAAGCTACTATCACAGGGACCCGTCCCTGGAAATCACACTCACTCTGCTCCTTGTTAAATAAACAGTGCAGTATACAAAATGGCAAACAAGCTGAGGGTCAATCTGATGCAGTGCGGGGCCAGGCAGGCCTCCAGAGTAATTTACCCTCAGGGAATACCTCTCGGCTGGGGAGATGGATTACAGAGAGCCCTCAAAAAAGATTAATGGAAATAAAAATACAAAAAAAAAGAGGAACAGATGAAAAGAGAAAATGAAGAAGGAAACAAAAAGAGGATACGAGGAATTTGTGCAGCGGGATAAAAAGATGGACTGACAGACTGAACAAAAAAATCTTGTCACTATTAGAACAATCAATGATGAAAAATTTCCATATCCACTACCAAAGCTTGGAGATGTTCATGTTTTTCACCCGTTCAAATTTAAGGTAAAAATCCAATATTATCAAAAGCTTTTCTTTCTTTCCTTCCTTCCTTCCTTCCTTTTTTGCTGACGTGAAAAAAAAATGGCACCTAAATTTGGTCTGGGCTCACGGTGCTGATGTAACGGCCTGGTAATAACAGTGTCTGAATCTCTGTTATGAAATATTCATCCTTTTATTGCTTGGATAATATCTAAGACACAATAATTTTAATTTGGTGTGGTGGAAGGAGAATGGCTGAGTGGATAATGGCAGATCAGAGACTTGAGATAAAGTTGGACATCTGAATTGTCTCTGTCTACTAAAAAAAGGTAGATAGAAATTCTGTCCTATATTTAAAATAAAACTAAGTATCTGGGCAATTTTTGTTGATTAATCACATTTTATTTCCACTTTCATATTGGCACCTTTTACATTTCATTTTACCTACTGCAGTGTAATTTTCAACATGTCAAAACAGAACAGTTTAGGGAAAAGAACTATGAGCACTTATTATAATCTATACTTTTAATTTTGGTTATAATATGAGATTTAATTAACTGGATTTGTAAGGGTGTATAGTCATCACATGCTGCTAAATATAGGTACGTTTTTGTTTGTCTGTGTGTGCAAGCATGGGTGTTCATTCATTTACAGCGTTAGCAAAATGCAACACGACTGCCACAGCTTATCAATCTTAGTCAACACAAAAATAACTACAACTCCACCAGTTTTGCAGTTATTCAGCTAAAACTTACTGTGGTAGTAACTGAGAGTCATCCTTACAACATACTTCAAGCACTAACAGATCACACAAGATCTGATGTTTTTACAAGATCGTTCAGATTGTCATTTTACAAAGTTTGACCAGAACTGTTGAAATTCTCATCAACTGGTCGTCTTTTAAATTTCTCGCCTTTCATTTAAGTCAGTTCAATCCAATTCATATGTTCTTTATTGATCCCCAGAGGGGAATTCTTTAACTACAATAATGGAAAAATAAGAAAATATTTGAACACAATAAAAGTTCAATATCAAACTGATAAGTTACTTAGCATAATAAACTGACATTAAGTGACATAATAATTCCTAATTGTTTCATTCTAATCATTGCCCCTTTGGTCCTAATAAAGCTAATAGACCCCACAAGTGAAACTTCAAGTTTACAGACCAATTAAAAACCCACCACACACACAGAGAAAGAAGCTCTTATTCAAAACCTAACATGACGATTTACAGAAAAGAAACTTCCCTAATCTCCTTCTCTAAAGGCAAAGTAAATTATCCATAAGCTTTAATATTCCAGTCACTTCCCTGCTCCATGTTCTGTTGTACAAGAGCAGCCCAACTGTCACACGAGTTCTGTTCAAGGACAAAATATTGAATATTTCCCACAGTTGTGTCGATCTGCCCTCTTCTCTGTTCTTCCAACTAAGCAAACAGCTCGGAGGAGTGCTGGCTTCTTTTTTTTTTTTTACCCCCACCCACTGATTTTCGGCTCACCTACCTGAAGGCAAAAAGATTAATCTTTTACATCTGTGAGTTTTAGACAGGCGCTCATGCTGTGCGAGACACTGCAAAGGCAACCAGCCCTTACGCAATGCCAATTAATGATTTTGTCATTTCAGTGATGAGGAGGGGTGCCTCTGTGAGTTTTTTTTAAGGCGCTACTGTCACTGTAATTTGTGGACATCTGTTTTATTGATAGAAAAAAGCGAAGGGAGTGAGAGGGACACGACGCTGTGAGGGAGACAGTAGGTGTGTGATGATGCATCTTTGTAACTAGGTAGTGTAGAGCGAACACTGGCTGCCATGTCTTGGGGACATGCAGGGAACATATGTTGTCTTGGGGCCCCAGGGCTGACACTGAAGATGAGGAAAGACGCTACTTCAAGGCAAATGTTTTCCCAGAAGTGAGGCTGCCACTGCCTATACAGCTCTGAGTATTGACGAGTCTCCTGTGGACCAGCAAACGTAAAGATTTGCACTCAAATGCGAAGGCCGACTAACAAAGTGTCCGGGATTCCCCAGTCTGTGTACGGATGGCTTCTCGCTAAAACTGGATCATTTCTGGAGGACATGCACCTGCTGCTGCGCTTTGTGCTAGCTTAGCTAGCATGAGGATTGCTAAATACAACTAAAACCAGATTTAAGATGGCTACCACAACCTATCAACCTTAGCAAACAACAAAAAAATGGCTATAGCACAGGTTTTTTACACTAATTGAGCTAAACTTTGGGATGGTGCTTTGAGATCTAGTCTTAGTTTCAAACTCTGCCATGTCTTTTATTTATAAAAACATTAAATTGTAGCTTCAGAACAAGCTAAATGACAAAAGCCACAAATATTGAAAGTATATATTTATACAGTTCTGCCTAACGTCTTGGTACAACTTGATTTTAAAGAAAGCTTACTACTACAGCAAAGTCAAGTGCTCCTCTTAAAACATACAGTGGGGATTTATTTAAAGCAGCCATGTTTAAGTTATCTGTAATGCAAGTCCTACTCCTCAAAGAGTTTCAGTTAAAACACTCAACACTCTAATGTAGGGCCAGCACCTTGATGGCGAGCTGAGAGCGACACAATAATTGACCCAGCTTAATATTGCTGAGGTGTTTGCATGAGAGCAAAGTGAGGGCCTTCATTACAGCCTCACTAGCAGAGGGCCTAAGCGTCTCACTCCTTTTCTCCCTCTTAGCTACATTCAGACCAATGATGAATGGCTGCGGAGATAGACTGCTGCCGAGGGAGAGTTCCTGACGGGCCCGAGCAAAGCCTTGGATGATGAATAATGATTCTGTAGCCATTTCCCCACAGGAAGTCCTCAGACTACAGTCAGCTCTTCTACAAAGGAAATCCGGTTGACAAGCTCGCTTTAACCAGGGACCGAACCCTATTATGACTAGGTGTGGCAGCGTATTGCTCTGTGAGTGTGAGACATCACCTCATTGAGACAGGATTCATCATCTCATCAAAGCCTGAGCAACAAAGTCAGCTTTTGCCATTGAAGAAAGTGGAGAGTCCAGCGGACGAGCAAAACTCATAACAAAAGACTAACCGTCTACAAGAGTTTCCCCCCCAAAAAAGTGGTGGACAAAAAAAGTGGGAATAAAAAAGAAGCAAGGAAGCCACAGAAGATGACAGAAAGGAGGAAGGGGGAAAAAAAATCAAAGAGAGCATTTGCAAATTATCTTTGACTGCTCAACGAGGAGCATGTGTTGACAGGGGGAGAGCGATGATCTGATTTACTGACACCGGCGAGGGATAGAAAGAGAGCAAGCAGAGAGGCATGCAAGACAAAACAAATTCAATCATCTTGTCCATCAAGAGGAAAAACCTTAGCCTTTTCTACACAAAAGACCTCCCCACCACCCCCCCGGCTTAAATCAATTGCAAACAAATCTGATTTTGCGACGAGACACAGGGGGAATAAACAGTAGCTTTCAATTTAATTCAGCCCCGCGCCGTGGGAGAGGGGAAACTTTCATCCATCACTTTCATGTGCCATGCGAGGCAGTTTGTGGTGCGATTGGTGACAGCGGGGAACGGTAAATACGTCTCAACAAGTGGATCCACTGACACGCTCAATGTGTTTACGGCAGTATACAGCTGACAGACAGCTCACAAGGCAATACACACGCAATATGATAAAGCTTCTCACAAACACACTGTTCCAAAAAGCCTCCTATAAATCCAAGAAGATTCTGTATTGTATGGCACTGAAAGCAATGCTAGCAGCAGTAATCAACTGTACTGGTAATTTACATTGGTGCCACTGCGACTCTGGAGTTACAACAGTGTCTAAGTTGTGTCTGTCTAAAGCCTCTGGCTGATGAAGTGAACTCCGATAAAACTTTGTGCCGAATCTCCAGTCGAGTCAGAAAAAGCAGTCATCTCAAACCATTTTCTGCAAACAGGAGCTGACCTTGTTTTCCTAAACTTTCCAGTATTATGAAAGTCTGACCTTAAGTTTGCAATATAATCATCAAACTTTACTTTCCAGCTGAAACAGCTTGAAAAATGTTTCATATACGGTATGTAAATAGTTTTAGTTTAATGCACTGTTCTTTTTACAGATTATTTTAAATTATTCTCTAAATATAAATCATTTCATGTTTCCAGTTCCAGGTTAACAAAAAGCACAAGTTATACTTGTGGCAAAACCTTTTGGAGGGTCGAGCAGCTTTACACGTTCTTACTCCTAATTTGCTCCAAAGTTGAAAATCTATAACTACAACAAATCTTTTTTTCTTCTTTCTAATTTGTTTTAGTGTGTCAACTTGATTAAGACCAATCTTTGAAACCATAAGTATAAAGATAAGCACAAAATCTATAAAACACCCTTTCTAATCCCTAAATTTGTCCACATGTGCAAATAAAAGGAAGGTGACGTACCTCATTAAAAGTGTCCCTACCTAGAAACCATATTTTCTTTGTGGTTCTAATAGGTGGAGTTTATTTACTAAATTTAAGGCTCAGCATTGCTTAAAATAAGTGGTTTATGAGATATTTAGCAACAAACACAAACATTAAGGCAAAAAACAAATTGTGATTTTACAAAATAGAAAAATCGATAAAGTTTTGAAAAGTTCTACTTATATGGTTTTCAGCTTGAACCTCTGTAGTTTCAGAAATAATGTCCTCCATTTCTTCTATTCCCCACATCTGAAAAACTCTAGCAAAGTATTTGAGAAACACTTAAGTATGGTTTTAGTTACTTTTATTAGTTTAGTTATTTCAAATTTGGGTAAATTAGGTATAATTTGCTTCTAACACCTGCCTAACAGCTCATGAGTAGCTTTGTTGAAGACTCCTGAGCTGAAAGAGACATTCCTGCAGCCCTTTCTCCTGACTGCTGTCTCCATGCATTGTGTCTCAATGAGTGGGTGGTCTATGCACAGCCTGTATCTACCTAGCTGAGAGGTTAGGCATTAATCTGTCCTGACTGATGATGAACATTAGCATACAGTACATAGCTGGGAAAAGAAATGCATGTGTGAGTAGTTGGTGTGTGTACAAGAAAGATGGAGGGGTTTTTTGAATGGGCAACTGCCTGGTGTTTAAGCATGTGCATTTTTCAACGAGTGTAAAAACGCGTGCGAAGCCGGGGTTGTGTTTGCGCATGCAGGCGCGTGCACGTGGACAACTTCTACCCCCTTCCACCCTCACTCCGACCAGTTTGTCTCCACTTCTTGTCATTAAGACACACGCAACCTTCCCTTTCCTTCCTTCAGAAATATTCTCAGCAGTTTTTTGTCAATCCAGTAATAATTCAATTTAGCAGGACTGGCCGGGTTGGGACTGCCATTAGTTTGGAGGAGGTGATTTAAGATTGATGACTTGTGTCCCCTGGGATTCTATTCCTCGTCTTTTGGGAGGGAAGGAGAGGAGGGGGGGTTGCTGCTGTTGGCCGGGGCTCTTCGGCTGCGCTGGGCGTGGGAGTCGTCGAGCGAATTAAGGTTCAGAATTGATTTCCTCCAAATTTGAGCCGACTAATGTGACAAGTGGCAGCTGTGAGCGTCTCACCGCCGCGGCCTCGGATGTCTCCTCCAGGCTCCTCACTGTGACACCGTGCCAATGCAGGCAACGGAAGCAGAGAGCTGCACCGCTGTTCATCCTTGCAGGTGCACACACACACACACAGACAGACACAGATGCAAGTGCACACCATCGCAGTTTTCACATGTCCACATCTCAAGATGGAGACAGACAAAGTCATGCGGACGTGGCACAAAAATACACACACACACCCCACCCCTGTGACACAGTGTTGTGCGAAGCTGCTCACCCATCAAACTCAAGTCAGTGACACAAATTACAGCCGAGGACTGCATGAGGGGAGCGTTGCTTGGCCCTGACACACACACAGCTGCGGTGTTGGTTTAAACACACACACACACACTGCTCCAGCTCTGACAAGGAACAGGTCAACATGATGACACTGGTGAATAATTCAAGAGAAAACTGAGAGTGAAAGGGAGGCCGCAGAGAGCATACAGAAAAATAAAACTGAGAGGTATAGTTGATGTATATATACAGTAAATAAAATAACATTATAGAGAAGGCGTCACTCTGAATACATGTACCACTGCAGTCCTTTAGAACCTAAAGACGATGTCACAAACCGGTGTGACATCACATAAATAGTTTTAGAGGACAATAAACACATATTAGTTAATCATTTCATGCATTTTTTAAGAACTTAATGCAATCGGGATTTATTTGTTTTTAGCAAACTCTAGTTTCACAACTCTTAAATTCCCCCAATCAAGTCAGTGTGTGACAGATTGTAGATGCCTTGAAGGTGTGGTAAGCAAACAGTGTTGTATTTTTTATTTATTTATTTTGTTCAAAAAAAAAAAAAAAAAAAAAAAAAAAAAAAAAAAAAAGAGGGGAGCCCTTGACAAGTCAACGCTGGAATTGGTTTCACGCATGAATGCAGTCTTTAAGACAAAAGCACCTCAGGAGATAATTACAGTGTCAAGTATACCCTGCCAAGTGCCTGACGATTGCCCAATATTTAGCTTTAATTAAATCAAAGCAGAAATGTAATTTCTCCTGAGTGAACTCTACACGGAGCGGATTCCCAGAAACACACAACATGGCTGACTAATGCATTTCCTTTGTTCCTGTCACATTGCCTATAGCTTGTTATGGCCCCAAAGCCTCTGTGTCCTGGAGGTAAACTCGCTCGCCGTTCCTCTCAGGAGGTAAAAAAAAGGGGCGTCGTGCCTCAATCCGCAGCAGCTTTCTTGACTGGTGTGTTTACGAGTGTGGAAAACAGACGCAAATTAGCCGTAAACAATTGGAAATTGCATCTGGGATGGTTTTCGGCATAAATAAAGAAGTCAAAAGAGGGATTTATTTCTGTTTGGTTTAACTGATTAAATGGGTTTTGTTTAAGTCTTAAAGCTTCCAAAAATCTGCTTGTTATTTAACATGCTTTGTTTGACAGGTGTCTTAATCAGGGCTGCATGACATTAAGAAAACATGCAACATAACTGCTGACTACTGCAAGGTAATAAGCATTTACTTCTGAGCACAAAATGTGGCTGTTTGGTGTGGAGGATAACATGTGATACACTAACTGTATGTGTTCGATAGATCATGCAGACCTATTTTTAATTGCAGGATTATCTGGAGCTGGAATAATAAATCAACTCACTAACAGAGAACATAACAGGTGCAATGCATGCTTTACATTACATAATATGATACACTGTTTTCTCATCAGCAGGAGGCTCATGTCATTCTGTTGTGGCCACGATGAAGTTGGGCTGAGAATAGAATTCCAACCTCTTTTTTTTCCCCTCTTTCTTAATGAATGCATGCAAGTGTCTGCCTTTTTCTCCTCTAGACTAAGGAATTAAAAACAGCCTCTCTGTGTTTGGACTGCAGTTCAGAGCCAGCGAATGGCAAAAGGTCAACACAATATTAATACGGGCATTAATATTCCTAATGCAAACTCTCAGTGTTCCGTGTGTCAAAGTTTTTGAGTGAGCTCAAAGTGCAAAGTTTAATAAGACCTCTGCGTGTGATCTTTGCTCGGCACTTGGTAAAGTTCAGTACACGAGCACAGGTAAGTGCACACACATACTTATAGCCAGAGGAGTACAAACACACACACACATTGTAAAACTGTTAAGTGTGCTTTATGTCGGAATGTTATGAATGTCTTTGAAGCTACTGATCAGCAAAGATGAAGAGGAGGGGGCTGTGGGCTTTAATTGATTGTACAACAGTTTAAAAAGTGCCTGAAGTGCAGAAAAACTGAAAGGTTGTGTCGAGTGCTGAGGCATGTAATTACTGTTATGATGTGAGAAAGGATTTGTCTCTACAAATTCCTTATTACGGATGAAGACCGTATGTAAACAGATCAGCATAGCTGCTGAATATACCAAAAAGAGACAAAAAAATATATTTAAAACTCACATTTTTAGCTTTGCATGTAGCAAACAGTATATGTTTTATGAATGGAGCAGAGCTGCCACTAACTACTATTCTTTCACTCTGCAGAAGAGTGCAGTTAGCACAGAAACTGTTTCTATGTGGTTGTGACGTTGCAGATACACTCAAAAAAATAAAGCAAAATGTTTGCGTTGCATTTACTTAAAAATATTATGTCAACAGGTTCTACTCAACTGAATTAAGTAAATCTAAAGCAATATTTTCACTTACATAAGTTAACGTGAAGTAATTGTATTAGATTTACTTAATTCAGTTGAGTATATAAAAACGTTAAAAAAATTTTTTAGTGTAAGGCTTGTTAAAATCTTCAACCAAAGTCCATATTTTGTTAAATTTTAAAAGGTTGAATATTAATTTTATGTACATTAAAGAGTTTGTTAAGTTTTTGCTGCAGTTTAAAATAAAACACGTTTTTAAAAAACAAATGATATCAATAAATTTAGAATTGCAAAACCACCTCAAAGTTATAGGTTGACTATACTGTCCTATTAGGTACAGTAACGGTGACTGACAATAATAAATTTAATTTAAAAACAAGGAAAGAAAAAAATAATTTCATCACAGTTTCACATTTCTTTGAGGTCCCAGTTATGAGTCCTTCAAAATAAGAAAGGAAGAGTATAGAAAAAGAAGGAAAAAAATAAGTAAAAATTCAAGTGGCAAAGCATCAGTCATCAAGCATGGTTTGATTTTCTTTTTTTTTTTTCTCCTCTTTTTGCCAAAGCAGTTGCCCGGGTGACGCTTCACAGATCGCACTGACCTTCCACAATTTCCAACCGTCAATCTAAATGGGAGCCCCTTATCTCATCCTCTCCCCCGCTCACACCCCTTTCTTTGTAGATGTGCACATCTTTTTATTCTAAATCCAGTCATTATTGTTCCTCTCCACTGGCCAGCAGGAAAAGCCCCGCTGAAGTTGGAGAGTTAATTGAGCATGTCTCGCTCTCTGCCTGGCTCTGAGGGCTGCAGCCACCGGCTCTCCTGTCTGCCTGCTTGGCTCGCTGGCTAGCCTCTTTCTTTCTGCTCGATGTATTTGCCTCAATTGCCGGGGCACGGCCTGGCTGAGTATGTCTTGTCGACCGGACTTCACTTGAGCATTCATGTCTCGGCCGCGGCAGCATCCGCTCATTACGGAGAGAGAAGTGTCAGAACTGGAGAGACCAGATGGCCAAGACTTCTCTAATGTAATCGGGACACAGAACTTTTTTTCTCCTAATGATATGAAACCTGACTTTATTTGAACTCGTGCCTTGTCAGGCCTAACAGCTTCAAGTAAGATGAACACCGCATCCCTGCATGGCAAAAGAAAAAGAAGCTAAAACTTATCCAAACTGATTCATTTCCAAAACTTTATCCTCATTTTTTGGCTTTTTATGTTGGGAAAAACTCACTTGAGCAGAAGCTAACTTAAAACTAGCATAATGTTACCAAGGCAACAATTAAATGCGCAGATTCATCTTAAAGACTTAAAGTCTAATCAAAAATATACCTCACTCTATTGGGGAAGTAAAGGTGAAGTCGGTTATCTGCCATTATTTGGTTTAAAACATTCCCAGCAGTATCCAACATCTCGGCCTATTTGATTCACTTTGAGCATGTCTCTCTCCTGGATGCATTCATCCTCCCTAAACTCCTGAGTTGGAGTGGTTCGCCTCAGGCAGAGGAAGCAATAATGTGAACCCTGGAGAGCTATTCAGAGTGAAGGGGAGAGTGGAGAGGAGCCTCCTCCACTGTTCTCCTCCAGCGGGCCGTTTGGGAGGCTAAACGGCGCCGATATCCCTTATTAAACCATCTGGCTGATGCTAATTAGATTATCAGAGATAAAGAGAAGGAGTTTTCTTTGTACATTTTAATGAGATAATGTGTCAGGCAATTGCGAGGAGAAGCGTTATTTTCCGAGTGCAAAAGGCTCTACAGGTGAAAGTGTGTGAGAATGAACAGATGCGGCGGAATGATTAATAGTGCTTATCTGGAAACATCTTGCCTACATAAGGGGAAACAAAGGACTTAGGGGTGAAAACGTATACGTCTTTTGTAGCTTTTTATCTAATAAGCAAGGGCAGAATATTGTTTTAGCCCTAATATCTGGAAAGGAAGCAAAGAGCAAAGTCTCCCAATGTCATAAATTTACAGTAAGATAAAATTTGGTGTGGTAGTAGCATGGCATCATCACATTCTCAGAGACAAACTGTTGTTTCCAAACTGAAGATGATTATTTTTAAAGCTCTGACATAAAAGAGTGGGCATTCTTTAAATTTTAATTCACTAAATATTCCAAAGAAGGAAAATGTCAGTGTTAGTTGTCCTAAACTTTGTGCAGCACTCCTATAAACAGATCAAAAGTTACCCTCAACTTCCAAAATTTGATTTTAATTAATGGGTTTTCTTAAACATTCTTAATAAAGTAAATCAAATATTTACCTTTATCTTCAGCTGCATAGCTGGGCCAAATAAAAAAAATGGTCCAAGGGCCTGTATGCAGATAGATTTCCAGGCTACAGATGGAGTCTTGCGTCTAATGAGAGTGAGAAAGGAGACTATTGATTAGGCCTGTCACCAGAGAAGAACATAAAAGTACACATTCAATAAGGGACTTCATACCCCGTTCGGCTAGTGTAAAGGTTAAGTGCTGGAGAATATCGCAAAGATCAATAATTGTCTGCAACTTCACGTATTGTCCATTATCACTGAAGTCACATAAGAAATACCACAAGTAGCTTGTGGGACTTAGTAGACAGAACTATTTTAAACGAGCATATTTTAATGCTGCAGTCTTGTTGTTTCTGACAAACTTTTAGGTAAAACTGAAAAAGGATACTGTTCTAACCATAGAGGACATAAGATACAGACAATTAAATATATGTATAAAAATGTGTTGTTAGAAGCACATAATGGATCAGCCTATTCATCACAAATTGAGACAGCGATGATAGGGAAACCGCATATTTGTAGAAGTATACAGATACACTCACCGGCCACTTTATTAGGTACACCTGTCCAACTGCTCGTTAACACTTAATTTCTAATCAGCCAATCA
>JARVJO010000180.1:5369620-5383055 GCA_031762555.1 Cynodonichthys magdalenae | reverse complement strand
CTCTGGACATGTTTTTGATGAGAGGATAACATTATAACATGATATAAAACTCAAAAATATTGATTTTACATGATATTACCCCTTTAAATTTTTATTTGATATCCTGAGATGTATGTTATGTGGGAAGTGGGAAGCTAGGTATCATTTGCATATTAAAAAAAATAATAATTTACAAAGCAAATAAAAAACGGTACGATTTTAGGAAGAAAACTAAGGTAAATTTGAATTTCATAGCAACATCCCAAAAGAGTTACTGTAATAAATGTTTGTAAAAGTAAAAGGGGTGGAGCATTTTGTAATAAATTAGAATAACTGGCAACAGGTTAGTTAAAGGACTGGGTATGGAAAGAAAATTAGAGACTGGGTTCTTTGAGGTTCTGTTTGGCAATTTCTTAAACACTATTGTGGTTTTCTTTAGTCTTTTTCGACTTTATTGAACATTTTGTGGATTCTATGATCTGACACAGATAGCATTAGCCACATTAGCACACAGGCTGGTGTTTTATTTATGGATTTGATAAAAAAAGATTCTGTTTGATAAGAATTCAGTGCAGCAGGTGTTTGTCTTCCAGGTGAATCCCGTACTGAAAGTGTATTGAGTCTGGCACATACGCCCCTCCAGGTTTTAAATTCACTGCAAGCTGTTGCCAAATATGGTTTAACTAACAACTACACCAATCAATAATACAATTCTGTTAATAATTCACTCAACAAAGTGACACAAAAGTCCATTAGCAATGCTCTGAGACAAAACACGTAATTACTCTCAGCATAAGTCTGATCTTAGGAATTATGTTTTATCGGTGTGGTGCGGTTTAAAAAATGCATGATACAAAATATTTATCTTTATTTTTCAAAGGCTTGTGATGCAAATCTCTGATGGTGAGCTCTAAGTGGATGTGTCTCTTCAAAAATGTATGCGCCGCACAAAGCCCTCTGCCGGCATGCAGTTTGAGAGGTTTTTTTCATGAATTTGTTATGAAATGCTGGTTGACAAATACGAAAACATGAATATTGAAAACATTTACTGCATTTTACTATATGAGTTGACACATTTAATATGCTGACTAAAAGCCTACAGTTCTAAATTACTCCCGCGCGTGTTTACGTTTGTGTGTTGTATGTCTCAGCCACTCTTCCGTAGAGTGAGAGCGACTCACTTAGAAAACATCCTCAGTACCTCAAGGCTTCATAAACACACTTGCATTACAAAGATAAGATGCCTCTGTGCATGCTGTGCAATTTAAAAACATGCACTCATTGCATTCATCAAAACTCCCATGTCTTATTAAAGTGGAAGTGCATTAAGCTTTAATATCAGGCTAAACATGGTTGAGTCTGGATGCACGTTACAGCAATGCAGACTCAAAAGATTACCATTTAAATGCTTTAATACAAGCATACATTTGATTCTGCACATTTATAACAAAGCAGAACAACAGATGTTGAAAGAGCACACTGATAAGCACATTGTGTGCCATCTTGTGATAGTTTAGCACAAGTTGCATATAATCTTTGTGAGGAAAAAAAATAAAATAAAAAAATGGAGCCCATCTAGAGCGATTTCTAATTTTTAATCCCCGTAATTATTCTGAGGCTGACACACCTTACTGCTGGGAATTCCACTTCTTTCTTTTTTTTTTCCTCTCTTTTAATATTCAATGTTTGACAAAAAAAAGGAAGAAAAAAACTCCACACATCCCCAACCCTGCTAGAAAGTCAGAAAGGTAAATGATAAATAGCACTACAACTAGTGTGATTGAACATTGTTGTGTGAAGATCAAAAACCCAAAATCACACCTGACAACACAAAAAAAAAAGTTTACACGCCCGCTTTCACTATACAAACTTCCCCGTGTCGTGCTCTCTGGGGGTGCTTTTTTATTAATGAGTTTTGAAACATAAAAAGGATTCGGAGGACGAGAAGTGTCACTCATCAAAAAAGGCTGGTTTTGAACAGTCTTGGCGGATGTTAAAGAATTATTCTCTTTCATAAGGACAAGAGACAATCGGTGATTGCCAGGGTTTTTTCAGATGACCAGAGCATGAATCCTTGTTCTTAGACATGGCATGAATATTGTATGTAAAGTGTGCAAAGTTGGGCAGCCTTGTGGGAGTGAAGGGAGGGCTGAAGGCTGCACACATGCCGAGATGTTCATTATGACTGTTTGCCATGAGGAAGACAGTATGATTTGGCAGCACAAGAGTGGTATTAATTTCATTGATTAAACACAATGTTTTGGGTAAATACATATAGTTGGCCATGTATGAGTTGAGCAGATCAATGGGATTGATTTTTTTTTCTCTTCTTTTTTGGAATAAACTTTCAGTAAGGCTCAATAAAAGCAGCTTTTTCAAACCTGCCAAGGCCAGAGAAAACAAACCAAAACATAAAGTGAAAAATTTGCCATAAACAATCATAAATATCAACCAGCAATCATTTGACTGACTTTTTTTTAAAAAAAGTGTAGTCCAGCTCTAATAAAGTCTGCACACTTAAATATACATGACATTGGTGAGGATGACAAATCTACACACAGACACTGAAATACACACAAACCCAGCTCTACTCCTGTGTGATCTTGCCTGTGCCTTCCCGGACTGGAACAAATAATGGAAGGGAAGTCGACTGTTGGATTTTGAAGCTCTCCCTGTTAGTGACACTGTGTCAGCTCTGCATCCCTCCCACCACCACCTTTACTAGCACAGCATAGGGAACGAGACCTTTGAATAATAAATACTCCAAAGTTTCCATACAACTCCAACCACAGATGCCCATCCAGCAAACAATGTTGATGTGTGGAGGAAGTGAGCCCCTGGAAGAAGTCTGAATGAATACAAGATGCGTGTTCAGACACCAAACATGACTGAACTCGGGTTTGGAAAGTAAGAGAGCTGGTGGCCTGAAACTTCAAAATCCGTGTGTACACAAAGACAACTGACAGACATAAAGAAGATGGCAGAATCGCAAGATAAGCAAAAAAAAAAAAAGTTTTTGTGTGTGTGTAAAATCAGGGGGAAAAAAATCATCAAAAGGGTAGATTCTTCACTGAAGAATCAATGAAGAAATAGTGGCAAAACCAACACATTTTTGACAAGTTCATGATAATGTTCCCAACTTTTCCCTTCCAAAGCAAAAAGAAGTCTTACTGTTTCTTCATCTAGCTTCCAGTGATTTAAAACAACTTCCTGGGAACCATTAATGTATTAAAAGGAGAAATGATAAAGCCAGGACCAGGCTTCACTTTGCTTCAGAAGTCAAACGGAGCATGTTGAGGTTTAGATGACGAACAGGATACCATTGTAGTAGTCGATGTGTCCATCATCGGCCAATATTTAATCCTCCTGTTCCGCCGCGTGGCCTGAACATGACAGAAAATCATTAGCCACTGAGGGCCGTTAACTGTCACATGAGTGATTGAATAGGCAGTGAGCCGGGGAGTTTTGTATGGCAGTTAAACATCTGTCCTGAAGACTCTTGGTGGCAGGCCATTGAGGTCAATGATGAGGCAGATTTGGCAGGCAGCCACTCCTCCTCTCTGAGGGATGAGGGTCTCTTGGTGTATCACAGCTGAATGACGAACAAGTTCAGGTCAAGTCCACACACTGTACGTCAGCTGTGGTACGTCGCATAGCTCAGGTGCTCAGATGCCATTTTTGAAAATCTTTGAAGATAGATAGATCTAGGTAGATCTCTGCTTTGTAGCAACTCAAAGCACAATTCTAACCCAATCACTGTGCTTTATAGAAAATAGCTTCAATTAAACACCTAATATTCAATGAAGAAATGTATATTGCTCACTGTCTTATCTCAATTTTAAACTAAAATCATCTAAAACAGAAGGGACAAAGTTATAGCCAAATTGGTCAAACCTTGCAAACAATGTGAACTCATAGGATTAGTGCTCAGAGAATGTTTTGGACTCTCACCAACTACCACACCAAATTCTGTAATATCTGTAAATTTGACTAGTTTTTAGCCATTGCTTTGTTGGACTGGGTCAATTTGGTGATCTGTTGTAGAAACATTACTTTGAGAGTTTCACCACCATTTGTCCAATAGTTCAGAAAAAATTTGCCAATTTACAGATTTTAAAGCAACTTTGATCAAAGCAATTAAATAGGAAAATAAAAAAATTTGTTTAAAAAAAAATTCTAATCTAGATCAGTTAAAGCTGGATATCAAATGATGTCACACAAAAAAAATGCTTGAATTTATCGCAGTATGAGTATTTCATTTGATTTTCTCCCATGTTTTATTTTGTTGTGTTAGTCCAGTTTATTTGTTTTTATTTGTTTGCAGTTAACAGTTTTTTGAAGTTTGTAAGGTGTAAAGTAGTGGTATTTACATCTAGAATATATTAGCATTTCATTGAAAGATGTCATTGAGCTCCTAAATTCTCTTTCATTTTACTTGTAATAACTCAAAACCCTTGCATAATCATAATGTTTACGATTATTTGAAGTTTGATAAATGTAAAATTCATTACAGATTAGAATGATAAAAAACCTGTGTGATCTACCATGGTGCCCCACTTTTGACTTTAAAAGAGTGGGTAGCAACACTACCCCTATGGACCGTCTTAAAATACCACTGCATAGAAGCTTTGGGGTTTTTTTTCCACCTAACACCCACTCTTTCACCACACATTCTGAATTCTTTCCTTTCTTTTCTTTGGCTGAGCCTTGACATACAGACCTAGGTGGTCTTTGCAACCTATACACACGACTGGTTATGTTCAACAAGGGCCAAATCTCCATATTATTCCCTACTGGCTTCTGTCTGCGTCTAGAGAAAGTATAAGACCCTGCTTCATACACTCCCTTCTTCAGAAAGTGAAGAAGGGACAAAGGAGGTGGGGGCTCAGGCTCTCTGGGACAACCATTTTGTCAGGATGGACCAAAGATCTCATTATTATGAGATAATTTCGCCTCTTCTTTTTAAACCACACGGCATGTTCATTAAAATCAGTGCTGCTAAATGTTTCTCTTCATTTCCTTTTCCTTTACATGAAAGATTGAGGGGGGGGCGAGGAGTAGGAAATTGTCAAATTATAAATGAAGCTGCGGCTTCAATTATTTGCTTGGTTTGATAATAACATGTGGTTAATTTTTGAACGAGGTTAATTACAAGAGGGTTAAAGATATTCCTATGAATAAAATTGAAAAAAAGAAAAAAAAAACAAGAACCCATCACATTTTTTCCCCTGCCTAAATTACACTGGCATATATGTTCCAAATATTTTCCTCAATTAATTCATAACTGTTAACAAATATATGATAAGTAAGGGTGCCTTCAAGGCAAGGCCATGTTTTCAGACGAGTATTTGAACTATTTCGGCACGCTTTGCAACAATAAATCAGATATGTGGCTTCTCACTGGAGGTAAACTGGAAATGTTTTTCGTCAGCAGCCAATTTATCTAAAGAAATGAGCAGATACGGTTACTGCAAGAGGTCTTCAGTGTGTGAGAGAGTGATATAGGGAGAAAGAGGAACAAACAGGGGGCATGTAGGTGCGATCGCTCATTCCCACTGGAGCTGCTTGTTGTGGAGCTCTACGGGGCATGATTACCAGGCCCTGGGTGATCCTTCAACTCTCCGCCTGACACCTGCTGCCTGCTCCCTCCCTGCATCCCACCACGTTCCATCCCTCCCTCCCCTAATTCGTCTCTCTAAATCGCCTCCCTTTAACTCCACACTTTATTTCTTTTTCCACGTCGCCGCCGTGTTTTATTTACTCCCGCAGCCTCCTGTCTGTCTTCATAATGTGTTCCTGCCAGCCTGATAAATAAAGTAGTTTGTCTTTTTACAGTGCCCAGGACGCTTACAGTTAATGTCTCCTCATCCACCTCTGCTATTTATCAGACTTCAGACATGCATTCACTGTGTGTGTGTGTGTGTCTCCGTATGTGTGTGTGTTTGAGTCCCTCCCGGCACATTTCTACAAGACTATTAGATTTCATGTGCGAAGAAATAAGTGGTATCGACACTACAAGCTTCAGGGGTAAACGGCTCCCTTTTTTAAAAAAATAGTAGAATTAGCATTTTGTTAAAGATCTCATTCAGACACACTTGTGACTGAGTCAACAGATGTGTTCTTTTTATTCTTTGAAATTAGTGCCACTGATTAGCATTTTAAAAAAGGACAGATTCTGAACTTTACCTTCAGAGTCGTTGATTGGCGGAATCGTTACTTTTTTTAGGTTGTCCCAAAATTTTGGAAACATTTGGGCTGAACATCACTGCCTACGTTTTTTTTTTAATTGAAAGACTTTTAAAGACATTTCAAGTTGCACTCCGATGCAACTATTGATGAGGAAAGTGCAAAGAAGTGATTTTTATAATACAGCAAAACAGGAAGATATGACTAGTTTTTTTAGACTAAAACTGCAAAATTGTGCTCTGGTTCAATTAAGATTTTTTTTAGTAAATATTAACTGAGGGAAAAAAATGGAATAATTACTAAAATGCATTGATTTTGCAAATATTTTACATGTGAAATAATTGACTTTTTGACTCATGGCATGCTCATAATAAACAATTTTCATTGTGACAAAGAAGAGCAAACAAACAATTATGAAGATTTAAAGTGTGATAAACTTTTAGCAATGAAGCTAAAATCATATGCAGTAACCATTGGAGTACTGGTGACAACAATTTAGATGGTGACTGAGCTGATACTTGTGCTTGAATCTGGGCTTAATCTCCTCTTGTTAGTTGGACACAAGGGACTTAGGGTGACTTAAGGGGGCTAAAATATTACCATGATGGTGTCCTTTTATGCTCTACCCAACAGAGTTCTTATAGACATGGTTGGCTTAAAACCACCTTGTTAACAAAAAAGAAAATGGTGCGAGAGAAAAATTGCTCTGACACTTCTGCGGTGTGTGTACTTGAAATTTTCAAACACTTGTCTTTTCTTTACCATAATAGATGTCAGTTTCCTCTGATGTAGCTCAAAAAAAGAAGGGAGAGAGGGGGCGGAGGGGGTGCTGCGCAACACGCAAGGTCTCACACACTTCCTGCATTCGGAGCTATCACTCAATAGCGGGATCTGTGTTGTTCGACATCAAACAAAGGAGACATTCGTAGCATCACCTGCGGAGCGCTCCAAAGAGATGAAGCAAAAATATCTTCAAATCACTTGTCCAAGACATTTCCCCCTATTAAGGCTGCCTCCACGCAGGCTTTAAGGTGGAGACAGGCCCTTTAGATAAGCAAACCAAACCCGAGTGTTACAGCTGAGAGATCTCACACACACAGTCTGTGATCTATTACAGAGCTCCCTTGCAATGGCATGCCATTAAAAAAAAAAATACTCAAAAGGCTCAAAGTTTAACAGCGTTAAATGAGGATAATGATATCAGTTTTGCTGTAACACTAAAAAGCAGACGTGTTTTATCTGTTATATATACAAGTTTAGAAAATAGAGGAACATGTCTGGTGCAGGGGCGACGACCTATTCCTTTAAATATTTGTATTATTGGAAATGACTGTTTTTTATCTTCTGTTTTGAAGGTACCAAAAATATTAAGCTTCTGGTCACACATGCTCAATTTTCTGGTCAAACATCTACTTTTATTTTTGCATTAGTGTGGCTGCGTGTGCCTATTGTATCTGTTACAATGTGTATGTTTCCCCAACTGTGAATAGCAGCACTTCAGTTCTAGGTGTGTTTCGGTGTATGCGTGTGTGTTGGTGTATTTGTGTGTGTGTGTTGTAATCTCAGCAGCAGATCATGTTTTCCAGGCCTCAGATGAGGCAAAGCAGCTTTGGCAGCGGGCCGTTTCATCTCAGGCACTGGGGCCCAAAACAAAGAGAAAATGATTGATTGGATGATGAATTATTTAGAGGTGGAGAGCTGAGGAACGAGCAAAACCACACCGGCGAGAAAGAGAGGAAGAGCAGGAAGCGAGCGAGAAGAAAAAGAGTGAGTTCAGCCTCCCTTTATCACTCGCTCTGCTTGTAGAAGGTGGGAATTAAAGCAAAAAAAAAAAAAGAAAAAAAAAACTTTACCCTCATTGAGCTAATGCATGTCACTGCAAATTTGCCGCAATAAAATATTGATGCGGATGCAGTGACAGAGCTGGGGAGCTCTGATTGGAAAGGAGAGGTTGTGGATCTATAGGATGACTACATGTAACACAAAAAAAATAAAAAGGGAGAACAACCTCTCAATTTGACAATTGCTTTACTTTTTCCACATATTTACAAAGAAACCCACGCATTGATAAGATTTGAATGGCAGCACAAGAACAACAACGCCAGTCACTAAAGTGAGTGAGTGAACCACAAACCCTTATGTGCTGCCCGGTTGGACCACAGGGGGCACTGATGTGATACGTGAGGGAGAGACAAACGAGAGTTGAGAGACAGGAGGAATAAAGTGGAGGGGGAGAAGGAGAAAAGGAAGAGAGGTGCAATGAGGCAAGGCTACAGGGATGAACACCGAGAATCTCTCTCTCTCTTTCCATTTTTTCAATATCCCGTCCTCATGAAATTTCATTTGGATTGTAAATGTTCAGTAATTTACCATCATAAATGTGTAATGGGCCCCTGAATCCAATGACATTGTGCTGGCTAATCAAGTCATTTGAAAATGAATATAGATCTATTAAAGGGAACTCAGCATTTCCCCTTTGTTAAGACTGGCATGCTGTCAAACATGGGAACACTTCCTAAAAGAAAGATTCGGATAAGAAGGAAATTCATCTTTTAATCTACTCATCGGATATTTTGATCTTTTAGCTGCAGCTAAATTCGGATTTGTTTTGTCATTGGAAAACTAACTAAGAGGAGAAAAGAGGCTCATTTAAAATACAGAGTGGGGACCTAATGGTACGTCATTTACAGCTGGGGGGAAAAGAATTAAGCAAAATTAAATTTTTGGAGTTTTAAACCCTTACTTGGTCCCACGACATAAGGCAGAGAAACATCTGAAAAACGCACAATAACACACTCGCACGCTAGGATTGCTACTTCTTATCTGTGAGAGACAGAGCCTGAGGCGCTACCTACAAACACTTAATCAAAACCGAGTTCAACTCGTGGCAGCTTGTGACTCTTAGAAATAGAGAGCGATGGAGAGTGCGGAATGCAAATTGTAAATGTGTGGAGTCTGTCAGTGTGTGTACATGTGTGCACACAATAGGAATGACTCTTCAGGCCAGTAAATAGTCTTTACGTAAAAAGAAAAAAAGTTTTTAAAGGGCCTCAGATGAAATCCAATGATTTGATTGGGCAGCTTTATAATGAAGCATCCAGGTCAAACTATAAGCACAGATATCTAAATGTAAGTTTTAAAACATGGTGCTTCTATGTGAAATAATAGAGAAATTGCATTTCCTGCAAACGTGCTAGTGTGAATGCGTCTTGCTGAAAAGTTAAGCCTAAAAGCTATTGAAATGGAGCTGAAAATGTTTAATAGCAAAGAGGTAATGCCAGTTCAATTTGAAAAACTGAAAGAAGTACAAAAAAGCAGAAATTATAAGAAGAATAGCAGAAAGGAGCATATTCATAGCTGAAATAAAAAAAAACCTACAATTAGCAAAAAGACAAGCTAATGGTATCAAACACAAGTTGCAATTTGCACCCAGGTGGTGAAAGAGGTGTAAATAAATTAGCAGGAGAAAAACAAACATAAAAGTACAAAAAAGTGTCCATTTGTTGTAAAATAGTTAAAACCACTAAAATGTGCAGTAAAACAGCTCAAATATAGCAAGAAATTCTTAAATTAGTATAAGGTGCACAAGTTTGCTGAACTAAGCGGAAAACGTTGAAATAGCCACCAATGTGTGTATTTAGCCTAAAACAGCTAACTTTAGCTGTTAACAGCTGAACATTAGCTAAAATTGCAGCAAATTGCTGAATATGGCAGAAAGAAACTGCAAGAAACAGAAATAGCACAAATTAGCAGAAAGCAGAATTATAATTGAAATAGCAGAAAAAAGTTAAAATTAGCAAAATAAAAGTTAAAATTAGCACAAGGAAGTTAAAAAGAGCAGAACCAGAAGAAAAGGTGTAAGAAGCTGCAAAGATTTAAAAACATTTTGAAGGATTTTAGGGATGTTGAAAACAGCTCCATTCATTTTCAATAGGAAAAATGTGGCTGAAAAAGTGAAATAGCTAAAAAAGTATAAATAGCTAAAACACCAAAAGTCCTGAAAGAGCTGAACGTTTTGATAAATTGTTATCATAGCAAAGAAATTGCAGAACAAGATATAGTGGCAAAAAACATACAAAAGAAAAAATGATCTCAATAGTTTGAATGCTTGCGTTCACACAAATGTTGGAAAAGAAGTTTGTACACCAACTTCTACCATCACTAAAAGTTATTTTCCTGGCTTTGCACTAGATTTGTCCACTTTTCCCCCTCTCCTTCCTTCACATTCTCTGCCTCCTCCTTCCTCTCGGTCCTGATGCTGCAATCAAGCAGAGGAACTCATTTGTCAGGTATGATGAAGGCAGGGGGTGTATTGTGTGCCGGTGGGGGGTTTCTTGGTTAGCCTGAATGCACTGCTTTAGGCTACTGCCCTGTTGTAAGGTCATTGTAATTAAGTCTCGGCTCGCAGAGGCGGACTGTGCCTCTGAGGTTCAAATGTCTTTCCCCTCCATCTCACAAAGTACTTTTCTGCACAATTTGATTATGAGATCAGACAAAACAGTCTTATCCCACACCAAATATTAGGTTCTATCTGTGAATATTGATTTGTCTGTGGACTCAGCTGAGTTGGAATGAGTTAGAGTCCCCCAACTTCCTTGGTGATTACTTTGTGGAAATAGAATATTAGAGTTTCGGTGATTGCCGCAGATAGAAAGCTGAGGGCTTGACTGAACACTTAAGATTGCTAATCTAGGATCCTAAACTTGTTCTAACTTCAATTACAAGAGCCTGGAGGGAGAAAGATAAAGAGAGGAGATGACCTATTGATACATTTATGGTATATCTATGCCATCATTCACCTGCTTTCCTTTTTCAACTTGTTGGCTGAGAAGCAGAGGAGAGAGACTGCAGTTAGGATGGAATTTCTCGGTGCAGCCAGGGGGCAGAAGGGGTCTGGGTCCGGGGTCCGTCTCTGCTATTTGCTAACAATGTGGTCCTGTTGGCGTCATTGTGCCGCGATCTCCAGCTCATACTCTTCTAAACTATTTGCGCACCCTCATCCAGCAATCAGCTTTCTTTACCCACTTTTCTGCACATGGTTTAGACGAATTCTACAACTTTCCACATTTTACGAAGACTATTTTATTCATCCAAAATATAGGCATTAGAGAAATTATAGTTAGTGGTCTACCAATGCAAGTCTAAGAAATCTACAGACAGAGTCCCAAACAAAACAGACAAATAGTGTAAATTTAACTAATAAAGAAGAAAAAACACCTTCAATGCTTCCTCCTGGAACTAATTTGACCACCAACAACTACAGGGATGAGTATTCTGGACACTTTCTTGATATTTTGTTTTTATTCATGAAAGTCAAGCTTTGCAATAATTTGCAGGAGGTTTGATCTTTGTGGCATGATGAACACAGGCCCCAGACAGAAATATGAGGCAATTCCACTTACATAACATAGTGGGATTACTGTTTTTTTGTTTTTCTCTCTCGCTCGCTCTCTGTCTTTGCATCAAAATGCTCCTCACACGTCTGACAGTGGGCTGAGCTGCATTTCAACTAGCGGTGTACTGTGGCATGTCTTTGAACAACCAAACAACTCAAGTGAAGTGCCTGCAGTCCTTTAAGCACTTTATCCTCAGAGCTTCATTGGGCAACAGACAGGCAAAGAGGAGAAAACAAGACAAAATATGCAAATGAGCTCTTCAACACTTTGACATGCCATTCACAATCACAACAAAAAGAAAGAGAAGGGTGCATTTAAAATGTTTTAGAAAGCCAGACTTGTAACTGCACTATGCAACAATAGGGTGTAAAAAAAATAAAAAATAAAATAAAAATATGCAGGAAGTGAAAGTCAGACGGATATGTTCGCTTTTTGAGGCTTCGTGGCGTCGCACTGGGGATTCCACGTGTCTCATCGTCTTGTTTAGAGTGCATTAGCGCCCAATGACACAGCCTCCCTCCCTGCTCATCGCTCCATTTTTTTCTTGTTGTTGAGGAGATTGTCCTAAGGCAATAAAAGCAACCATCAGCACTCCTCCTCCTCCACCTCTTCTTCATGCAGAGATACGCCAGGGCCTAATTTTCCATCAGCAAAGCATGAAATCAAGAGAGAATGCCGCACAACAAGCACTTTTATGAGGGGACACATTGCCAGTTCACCCTCCCACACAAGTGTACGGACGCACACGTTTGTGCACTTAGTCGCAACTGGCAGAAAGATACATCCTGACTTCTGAATAAATTATGAAATCAAGTGGATGCTAAACTAAAGTGACAATCAGAGGCTTGTTGATGAGACCACAAATCTGACTTTGAGGGATGCTTTTTTTCCACAGTTTTTTTAGAAATTATTTGATGATTATATTAACAGGCTTTGAAGCAAAGATGACAAAATAATTTACTTGTTATATGTAAGTTTTTTACTGATAGTTTTCAATTGTTTGGCTCAACAAAGAATTACAAAAATCAGCACAAAATATTGTGTAAAGTTTGGAAGCAGTTTGATTTATTTTTATTCTGCCATCGTGAATAAGTTGTAAATTACAATCATGGCAGTTTCAATAAAGTAAATCATTGGAAAAAGATTATTGGAACTAAACAGAACAAGTATATTTCTTTAAATGCAAATAACCAAAGAAGTTTAGTTTACTAAATCATGGCAACTTTAGACAACTTTTGTAGCAAAACACAGGGCCAGCCCTAGACAATCACAACTACAGTTTACAAACATTCACATATCAAAAATAAATAGTTTTGTCTTAGATATTTTTATCTTTAGAAATCAGGTTGTCAAATTAAAATAATTAACAATGTCATTAATTTACCTCATACCGGTCAACATCTGCTGACAGCAATGAGAAGCCCCTGTTCATGGTAACAAGCAGCTGTGGAGTGAAGCAGTTCTGGGGGGGGGTTGGGGTATACTCCTCTGGAAATTGCTGCAAAAGATCTACTAAAAACTCTGCATTTTTCAGCCATTTGAAAAGCATTTTACTAAATTCATGGGATTAATGAAACATCATAAAATCAGTATTTTATAACGAGAGAACACTGAAGATCCAACTTTAAACAGATTAACCTGATCTTTATCTGATATCATAATTGAAACATTATTTCATTTTCTAGTTACACAGTGAGCACCAGCATTCCTCTTGACTGCATCATATGATACTTTTATAATGAAATATCCTCTGCAGCATATAATGCCTTCATCCACCTGAGTGACTAGTTATGATAAAATTATAAAATAGCATTTGCCTTTACTACCTATGCTACAGGGGGGGGGGGGGGGGGGGATCCTGTTTAAAAAGCGTC
>JARVJO010000180.1:5351892-5364004 GCA_031762555.1 Cynodonichthys magdalenae | reverse complement strand
GAAAGTCAGAAGACATGCGCAGTCAGGTCAGTTTTCTACAATCAGAATAAGATGATCGGATTAAGTGTTTACATGCGTGCTGTTCGGATTATCAATCGGCATAAACCACCCCTCATTCTCATTAAAAATTCATTCGGATCGAGCTGAATTGAATCAGAATAATCCAAATGAGGTGTTTACATGAAGCATTTTTATTCCGAATGGCCGTTTAGTCCGATTACTTATGTCTATGTGAACGTAGCTGCTAAAACTTATCCTAAAGCAATGTTCTGCAAGAAAAATAGTTTACTACTTTATCTTTTGTTTACAGGTCCAATGTTATCTACACAAAAATGTCTAAATCGCAGCCAGATTGATGTGGTAGTAGCTGAGAGTCATTTATTGCAATATATTTGCAATAGCATTGTTTGTTGGTTGCTTTAAAAACTACCAAAGCTTTGTTTTTTAAGCTGCCAAAAGATCTGTATGCACTAAAGAGGAGAACCAAATCTCTCATGTGAAATAACTTTTACCACTCTCTCATCTTTCCTGTTGTGCAGGAACAAAGTTTTCCTATCTGGGAATGATTCTTCATCCGTTGTTGTTCTCTCTTCGGGCCCTACGTTACCAGGATACCTAAGTCTACTGCAACATGTCACTTGTTTCTCTTGGCTACCAGCCAGGTTTCATTGTGTTGCTCAGTTTTGAGCATTCACGATGATGTCTTTCTTCAACATTACTTTATGATGACTTTCTGTCACCTCATGAAAGGCTTCTTTTCCCTCTTTTCTTTCTCTCGGTCTGGATATAAAGCCTGCTTCTGTGCTTCGAACAAAATGCCGCCTCACCTGCTTGTCTCAGACTCCTTCCATGAATTCCCACAAAGCCCATAGGCCATGTCGACCATATGGCGCTACATAGCCTGAAAGATTGTACTACATCGCATACGTTCATGACGATGACTTGTTCAGGAACTAATTAGTACTCTTCTTAGAAATTCAATTTAATCTAATATTCAGTTAATTTAGCTGTTATATTCAGAATGTTTTAAAGTGTTTAGTACTATTGTTTTAGAACAGTTCCTCTGTTAGCGTTATATCGTGTGTTTTTTTAAGCACATTATCAATGTTTGTAAAGTGAAGTATTTTTAATTTAATTTCTTGCTCTTGTGAATATTTTTTAACACCTTCTCTTTTTTGTAATGAGGAATTTGCTAATTGTGTTCTTATACAAAAGTTAATTCCTCTTTTTCTTTTGTGATTTTATTGCATAAAGTTGTTTGTTGGCACAGAACTTCAAATCAAAATGCTGCTGTGCTTGTTAAGTTTATTATTTACCTGCTTTGGTACTAAATTAGCTGTTTAATTGGGTATCGTTTCAACACACAGTAAGGAGGGCGTATCTAAGCAACCATTTGTCATACACACTATACACTGTACACATCCTACCTTGTGTTTTGATTGGCTTTTCAGCATGTTGCACAATTAAATGGTTTTAAATTGTGACAAAGCAATGCATAATTATACACTTTAAGCTTTTATTAATTTAGTTTGGTCATTGTTGATTAATACCAAGCATGGAAAACATTCAGCAGTCAGCAATTTCTATTTAATCCCAGTGTGAGTTTCGTTAGTAAGTAAACAATCAATGAAAAATGCTAATCTGTGTCCATCATACAGATATTTAAACATTTACAATTTTAACTACAAAAGTATACAAACAGATCCAGATCCATAAAACAGCCAGTTGGACTGACTTGGAGTTAATGATCTCAGCTCAGGTACAGGTAGATGTTTTCTACTTGCACTCACCTGTCACATACAGCGACTTCCTTCTTTTCAGACTATCCTGAACAAGGTTCATGCTTTGAAACAAAGGGCCCACTAACAAAGCTTCCCATTGAGAATTGACTGTGGATTTCGTTGCTATTTACATACAGATGCACTGGCAGGAATTTGCATAATGTTTTTTCTTTTTTTTTTTTTAGGTGCTCAGGGGAGCAGCATTGTAACATATTGGTGCCTAATGAACTCTGAAAAAAATTGATTTTCCACAGAGTAAATTAAGAAATGCATTATAGCTGTTAAAGCAATCTTGGGGGAAATCGTAGCCTTCCTCTGCTAAACTACGCTTGATAAGTAATAAATTACATGTTACACTTATTTGCTTTAATTCATGCTAATTTCGTCCAATTAATGTATCACTGTAGTTGTGAGGGTAGCCACTGGAGATTCAATTATTTATTGCATTTTGGCGGGTGTAAGAGCTCGTGTTTTATTGTTGGCATTTGATGTGTGTCAAATACAGTAAATATAGTTTTGTCTTTGTTTTTATATTTTTTTGGTAACATAATTACGGGTTTCACAATCACAAATCTACAATGTCATAAAAGCAGACAAAATAATAAATAAACTTTATTTATTATCGAAATAAAAGTATATTTATTTTTAGCAGGGCTAGATTTTTTTAAATAAAAAATTGTATTTTGTTTAAATGTTAGCAAGTGTAAACATGCTAATGTGTTAGCATGCTATGTTGTATAAGTGCCATGCTGGTTTGAGAATATTTGAGAGTACTGACATTGAAATTAAAAAATGCATTCAGCTAAACAAAGTCTTAGATTTATCTAAGTTACTAAATGAAAATCCAGTGTTTATTGGGACTTCCTGACAACATTGATTGTGAAGTTGTGGACTCTCCAACCTCTTTCTCTCTCTTACTCTCATTTACAAACAGACCAGTTTGAGCTGCCTTCCTCCATTTCCTTCCCTCTTCTCTCCTTTGCTAGCAGGCAGGGTGACTCATTGTTTACAAGCCTTTTCACTCTGCTGTCCTATCACCCTGCACTGACGCCACTTTTCCATTTAATCATAACCCTTGCATGTGGTGACATGACACCAGGCCTGGCCTTGCACCTCCTCTCCTTGAACTGATCCCTGCTTTTGTCCACTTGGTAATCAGACTGTAGCTGGCTGCAGTTCTTCACAACTTATCTCTGTGGTTCTTATTTAGGCACCTAAGTGATGTGTTTAAAAGGTCTACAAACATCACTTGGGTGGTATAAGGCATGATAAGAAAATAAAAATAACATTTTTGTTCTAAATTTATGGGAGGAAATGTTTTAAATAGACTAAAAATAGAGATACTTGTTGCACTTGGTTCAAAATCAAATGGCAAATAAATTAGGTATGAATGCTCATTCTTACATCGAAAAGTCAGACCACAGCTGAATGTTCCTCAGTGAACACTTGGCAGAACTGCTGGAAAAATCAACTGCTAAGTTTGCCTTTGTTTCACCAGGCTGCTGGAGCAATCAGGCTCTTATATCCCACTACAAAAGAAGCATTCTTTCCACAAAAACGTAACGCAAAGGGCAGCTATAAGGAAGATGTGCGATCACAAGCATAAGGAGATCTAAAAAAAACAAAAATTCTTCCTCCTCCTTTTAAATGCTCTCTTCAGTTCTGTACTCGCTTTAGAGGCATTCACTTAATATCCAACTCCATCAAACCAACATTAAAAAAGCTTAGCTGGTGATGCTTTTTCAAGTAAATTAGACAAAACAAAATCTCCAAGATTAGTCAATTAAGTGGCACATTAGTCCGAGACTTAATTAAAAGATAGCAGGGCATCCAGTCTTTAAGGACACAGAAAGGCGTTGAGGCCTGTTTAAACAACAGATTGAACAAACGGCACTTATTAAAAAGTTGACGGCGAGTCACTTGACACTTCGTATATCCTCTGCACCTTGAGCTACACAAACAGAATGTCAGCTCCCTGGGTTCCTGCTATGCAAATCTGAAAGAGGCAAAGAGACAAGATGCAACTGTCACAAAGCATCCCTGCCCAGAACGTCAAGATGTCCTCCTGCAATCAGCAGTTTACCAACGAGGAGACTAAACCTTTGACATATAGGTCTGTGCACTACTCATGAATGGTTGTTTTTTAATAATAGGGAAGTCCTAAAAAGTAACTCAAACAACAGTTAAGATGCATCTTGCTCAGGAACACAAAGTTGGACTCCAAAGACAATTAATCCTCACAAATACACACCTTATCTCAAATAATGTGGGTGTGTGTTCATGCATCATGTCAACTCCTCTTTGAAAAGCATTCTTAATTAAACCTTTTGTTCTGCCGAAAAGATAAAAAAAAAAAAAAAGCAGAGCGAGGCGAGCAAAAGGCAGTTATTGTGTTAGAGCGCCGAGAATGAAGGTACACTAAAACATCACAGTTCACTGCTCATGTTGCCATTTCAGCGTCACTTTCTATCCAGAACAATGCGACAGCTGACAGCTCACACCCAAGAATTATCACGCTAAACTGAATTATTTCTGCCACATGTTAATTTATTAACAACCTGTGCATGCTCTAATGTAGACGGCATTTGCATATACATTTTTAACCTGCAAGCTCCGTCGTCTCGAGAATATTTCAAACTGCCTTTTGTTGCACTAGGTTTGAGTTTTGAAGGATGGGGTGAAACGGGGATGAAGACACAAATCTCACATACATCTGCAAGGCACAGATTCTTTAAGGGCAGATATCTGCACTTCATCACCTTGCAGCATATGAGTTGTGGCACCTTCGACGTAAAGCCTCCTCCTCCTCCCGGCTTGTTCAGCGAGAGCTATAAGAGGGAGCTGTAACTTCTGCCTTTAGACGGCTTCAAAACTGCAGCTTGGTTTATTCAGGTGGTTTTTCTGAACTGTTCAGCTAAAAAAGGAAGCAGATGTACAGTATGTATTATCACTGGTGGACGCTTGGGTTCAGTCAATAAATGGAATGTGTTACTAAAACCATTCCCAGACATGACATGGTAGATTTTAAAAGTGTACTCCCATCTGTAAATCTGTACTGTGCAGTAAATTTACATGTCACACCAACTATACATAGAGATATAAATAAACACCAATTAAATCAAACAGGAGTGAATAAGTGTAAAGTACAAAACACCTGCATGCATTGCATCTTTAGTATTTCTCTAAAATGTGTGTGTGTATCCATACTTTTAACATTTGTTTTGACTGAAGCTTGTTCCAAGAAGTCAAGCAGACACAGTTGCTGGAAAGGAGCGTTCCTTTTCACTGATGTTTTTCAGCTTTTTTGAAAACTACAAGATATTTGAGGGAAGAAAGAAAGTGCATAGTAAGGGACAGACATGTTCCATGGTCATGCAAGTGCAAACTCTTAGTAATCCATGACATGTTAATCCCAACAAGTTCAACTGAAGTCAAATAACATTTTGTTTCAGATTTTTGAATTTAAGGGAAAAGAAAGTCATCATAGAGGCTTTAAATTTTCCTGGGAGGTTTAGGTTTCTTTCAACTAGATAATTACAGACTTCACTCAGGAAGAGCTGCAACAGGTCATCAACACAGAAAGTGTGGTTAACGTTTTTGTTTGTAGTCCAAATCTGTCTTCTAGAGAAAATGAAGAGAATCAGAAACAATTTACAGTTTAATTGGCAAGGACTGGGTTTTCTCATGTAGCATTGTTTATTGTGCTGTTCTTGATCAAATAAAAATGAATCAATGAGTGGTATAGGCAAAGCAATGTAGTTATTAGAATAAATATTTTATTGTTTTTCAAACTTATTTGCTAAATGTTTAAGATAAAAACCTATCACCTTACTTTCAAGCAGCAACGGTACAAAAGTAAATCTTTAGACGTCTGTTTATATACAGTTTGAGTTGTTTTATTGTTGAAAAAAACCTCACAGATGTTATCAGTGCACACCTAAAAACTCTCCCCACACATCGTATTCCCTGCGGCATGTGAACACAACCTTCTGCCAGCGCGGAGTTACCCTTCTTTTAATCTGCGCGGCGCGCCACATATCATCCCAAACAACCTGTCACCGCCGTTGTTTGCTGCCGCGCAGCAAGTAAACAAAGATGCAACAGGAGATGTGTTTATTTGTAGCAGATGAAACAATTAGAGGAACGTGACAGGCACAGAAAGAAAAAAAAATCGAGACAAAACATCTGGGGTTTTATTGCTCCTGTGGTGGTGGTTGTCAGTGTGCGGGAGCCTTGCTGAGACAAGCCTAATAACAAAGTCACAGTTTTGAAATGTGCTTTTTAGGCAGGATTTTAAAGATCTGACAAACAAGTCATGCTGTTTATTTGTAAAACGCGGTTAAAAAGCTAAATAAAAGCTCAGCAAGGATGTTTATTTGATCTTTTTTTTCCCCTCATGGTTTTACACTGCACTCATTTTGTGTAAGGCTTCAACTGGCAGTCATGTTAAATCATTGGGAAGAAAATGTGCAGAGCAGAGAGGTAAGTCCTAAATATTTCTCAGAATAGTTGGAGTTTTAAATCCATGTTTTGTTTCTGCATTGAAAAGCTAGTGTTCCAAACACATCCAGCTCTATAATAAGCACTTCTCAAACCAAAATAGTGAGCATAAATAATGCAAGAAAGTGTTATTTTTAAGCGTTTCTGCCTTTCTATTCGTATTGTCAATGGGTTTACCTGGAAAAATCTAGAAAATATAGCAAAAGGAAGTGGACTGAACACGAGCCATGCTGCCTAAGCTACACCAGAGAACACGCCCACCTACCAAGCTGCCAATCACACACAACTTCCAAATGACTGGAGGCCAGCAGAGTCTCCGTTCATTTAGGTGATGCTAAGAACAAACAATCAAAAGTGTTGCTTGGGAGACTCACATCAGCAAATGACATGTAACAATGGTGACATCTAATTTATAGCTCAAGGAGTGCGTACAAGCAAATAAACAGGCTCGCCTGATCCGCCGTCCCTTTCAATTTGCCTCCGCTACGGTCCGTTGCCCTTCACATGCAGAGGCGAAAAGAAAATAGAAAAAAGTTGATAGTAAACACTTTGAGCTGATGTCTTATTTACCGGTCCAAGACTCCAACTTTGGTTCGTTTCACCACTAATGCATCCATAAAACTGAAAATAACCTGAAGCACACAAACACACCACATTAAGGCATCAATAAAAAGCCTCCACCTGTACAGTTTAAAATGTGATTATGTATTGGGGGATGTGTGGAAAAAGAGGCGTTCTCTTGATTGATCTCTGCTTCTCTTCTCTTTCCTGACTCTCGCAGGCAAGACGTCAAAGGTGCTTTCTTTTCAGAAACTTTGAACCTAACCGTGCCCCCATACAGGGGGTTTGTGAGCTCTAGTCTCGTGATCTCACTAACTGCCACATGTTATCTTCACATCGCGGCGGTGACGCCTCCAGGTAACAAGGAGATTAGAAGCAGTCGGAGGCCCATCTACAATACGGCAGCTAAGCTTTAGCAAAAGGGGGTCTTTAAATATTTAAGGTATGAGCAGGATCACACGTTGCATTTCTGGCAAGAGACGGGAACAAAGAATACAAATCTTTCCCTTGGAAATCATTTACATTTCATTGCCCAAGCTCTGTTCTGAGACTGATGTAATTTGGGAGTGTTGAATTTAAGTTGCTGGTTGCAAAAGCATTTATAAACTTTACCTGACATGTAGCAAATTCCACTTTTACCTGAACTTTGTTTTTATCAAGCTGGTGCATCAAGGAGAATTATCACACTCTTTTCCCGTTTGCAACCATATAAAAAATTCCTGCAGGGGGAAAAAAAAAATAAGCAAACAACACGTGGTGCAAGAAGGCAGGCTTCTTCTTTGGCCTCTTGTCAAAGCCAATTACAGTTCTCAGGTAATGACCCTATTTGCATTGTAAACCAGGCCCATGTGCAGGAGGGCTAATGGGGCCACTACCTGAGGTGATTAATTGAAAGTGACATTAGCTGAACTCGCCTCTCTTTTTTTTTTTTTTTCTCCGTGCACATCCCTCTGAAGAATCATCTCATCATATTTTAATGTCATGCTGCAACTCTAAACAGCGAGGTCAAGTCTTTTCAAACTTTGACGTTTGTAGAGAGATGAAGAAAGAATGCAGTATACAAAATAAGCATTGCTTGTGCAAAATCCTTTTTAAACATTATGTATTGGAAATTTTAGGAAAAAAACTTTAGAAAAGTACTTTATGCTCAGCATCATATGCAGCAATGCACATCTTTTGTCATGGGCTCAGTGAGCAGAAAACTGCACACAGATGCTGACGTTTATTGTATGATTACTTTTAATGAGTCAAAACAATTTTTTTTTAAATCTAAATGAATAACCACAATTATAGCAGCTGGTTAATGAAGGCTATTTTGGATCCTATGAGTTTTTACAAAAACAAATTGATGTTCCACCAAAAAGCAGAATAAAAAGGGGAAACAGATGGTTAAGCATTACCTTCTTTTGTTCTGTTTAATAAATCATATTATGCATTATCTGATCAGCTTACAACTCCTATTTCAATAGTTTATATTAAAACATATTGAGCTAAAGAATATTTGTTTTTAAATAACCCATGAAGATCACTGAAAACTGATGAAAGACATTGCTTTTTCAATTTTGTTTTACGAGCATTGTTTTAAACAAACCAATAAAACGAGCCTCGACTAAAAAGCATGGCTCCTGTCCACACGCATTTTGTCCGACTCCTTGTGGGAAACTCCTTCAGTTAGTTTGAAGGGTGCCGTATCCAAACCGCATGGTTTAGCTCCTCCCACAGGATTTTGATCAAGGCTAAGAAGGCCATTTTTAAAATAGTCCAATATTTGGTTCTTAAATGGTCTTTGGTGTTTTCAGTTGTGTGATTTGGGCCTTTGGTGTTTTCAGTTGTGTGATTTGGGTCGTTAACCTGTTGGAAAACCCATCACCTGCAACGGAGACCAAGCTTTCTGAAATTGGGCAGCACATTTTGTCCCATAAAGCCTTGATAGTCTTGAGATTCTCTTGCTCTCGGCACAAATTCATGACATATTTTGCCAGATAAACTTCTATGGTCCCTTGGTTTTCTGTGGTCCATGTTCAGTATGGTACAAACCATGATACCAAACAGCCTTGTTACTTTTCAACGTTAACTAGGCAGATTGACTGATAATTTTGACGACACCAATAATACTAATTACAGGACACACTTAGTTTACCATGTCACTAGACCTGGTGTTTTTTTTTTTTTTATTTTCATGAAAGGGTACAAAGGAATTGTCCACATCTGTATTTACCTTTTCCCCCCATCATATCTAACAGACTTTAAGTTTTTTTAATATTGCTCCCAATCTGAGCAGGAAAATGGATGAATAGATGGATGTGGCTAAACAGAGTAGCAGGCCATAGCCATGCTTTAATTTATTTAAAAACTATAAAAGAAATGACCTTGTGAACAGAGAAGACTTTCTTCCCAGACAGAAAACAGAAACAATGAAGCGGCCCTAATTGTGACATTACAATCCAGCACACAGCGAGCGATCAGAGGGGGATTGATTAGACGAGTAGAAACATGGAAGACTTTGTGAAAAGGTCATTGCGTACTCCACCTGAATTTTTTCTTCTAAATTTGTAGAAATAGAACAAAGTAAAAAAGAAAAAAGTACAACTCCTGCATGATTACAGACTTTAAAGACAGCAATATTTTTTTTTTCAAATGCATTAGTGAAATAAGACGGCAATTTCTGAGGTCAGGGTGAATCCAGGCGACAAATGATGAGGCAAAATAAGGTGAAGAATCTTTTCTCTGCTTCTCCAGTAAGAGGGCTGCCATGGAGGTTAATTGAGGGGTTTAATGGGAGGTAATGTTGGCTAAAGGTCAGACTTCTGTCCCACCCAGCAGGAGGTTCTTGCTCCCTGAGGACCTCACTGAATGTTGTTGGCTACGTACCCATGTTGACGCTGTCCCCATGTTCGAACTCTTACAGAGATGACAGGAAGAGGATTAAAGGTGGGACACCACAATGTGAGACCATAACACTTTCAAATATACACAAAGTTCATTTAAATTTATTTGAATGTCAAAGACTCACAAAGGATGATCAAAAACACTGACATGGTTGCAGAACGGCATAAACAGTAGTCCTACTCTATATTGTTGTACTAAAAAAAACGTTCCAAAACCTGTAGCTGTTTGTGCCAAATCTATGGTTGAAATGTGTATAAACAAAATGAGATTGCTCTAAAATACCATTTCAAGTATGAGTACTAGCGGAGCCTAACTCATCCAAGTCATAGCTCAACCTGGAAAACACAGAGGTCGCAATGAAAACACCACTTGAATTGTGAAAATTCAACAAGCTCAAAAAGCAGATTCATAGCTTAGAAATTTATGAAAAATTCCATCTTTGATCCTAAAAGGAAAGTTTAACACAAATTAGTTTAGAGCAAATACATCCAGTTGAAATGGTTCAATTCTAATGGCGTTTCCATAGCAAAGCGGTAAATTTCTAAACTACGAAATGCTCCATTAAGCTTGCATGGGTAATACAATTTAAAAAAAGCTTTCGTTATCAAAAAAGGAACATTATGGTAAAGGTTTATTTTGCCAAATAACCTAATTGCCTAATTTACTTTGAAAAAGGAAAGCAGTAGACACACTGACAGTTAGCCAACATCACTAAAGAAAACAACAGCACTAATGGTAAAACACGGCAGAGGTGGTGTTATGGTTTGGACCTGCCTTCTTGCCTCTCAGCCTGCAGACTTTGTTGCGACTGTGGTATTAATTATAAAGTCTAAAAATGGACTTGAGGTTAAGACTCCAACAGGATAATGATCCTTTATGAATTGAACTGGGTTTTTAGTTCCACAAAATGAAAATGAAATGTTAAGTAGACATACATGACAAAAAATAAACTGTAAAAAAATATTTTTTGCAACTTTTATTTTACAAGGATGTTTTTCTTTGAGATTCTACATATTGTGCAAAACTAATAAACTGAGCTTTGAACTCAAGCTAAGCAGTTATGCATAAGATAAAATGACTAAACAGAAAAACAAAACCATTTAAGTAAAAGCAGACATTTACTATATTTCTTCTGCAACATAAAATCTTCACATTTTCTACAATCATGACACTCTGGAACTCTTGAACACACTTGTGGTTTTTGCTAATCATAAATATGAAAATGAGGTTTACTTTATGCAGATTATCTACTGAAGAGGTGTCTATTCAACGTCCTTAAAACATTGTGCTATTAAAACGAGCTGTGCATGACAGCACATTATCTTTGATGGAATTAGAAAGGAACATTTTTTTGGTTACCATTTAGTAAGCAGTACTAATGGGGGCCAGCTTTAAGTATCATCACTTAAACATCAAAGCGGATCTCCAAGACAAGAAAATGACTCTGCTGGTGACTCACCATATACTCAGCTTGAGATGCACAAAATTAAGGAACAGAAAATACAAAAACAACTGCTGTTTCCCTGCATAAGTTTACTATTTCAGCTTGTCGCTTACATTTTTTTTTGGTCTTATGAGTCACTGGGCCTGATTCTCAAATGCTACTTTCATAGCAATTAAGTGTCACCATTTTTAGCTATTTATCACTGCACTAATGTGGTTCATATTTACCCAAAATGAAAGAAAAATCTTAATAATTTATGATAGCATCTCACAGGGCTGCGGCTGCTGACAGTCTTTGCAAGAGAGTCTCCAGACCGTTCCACCACTGTTACCTTGGTTGTCAATTCCCTTGCTTAATCGCAAAATGTAGTCTTATCAATTACATTTTGAGCGTAGAGTGAAAGAGCTGTATTTTGACACTTGCATGTTTCTTCTGACAGAAACATGTCCAGGCCTAAAAATCACACAGATCTTAAAAAAAAAAAAAAAAGGACATTAAAAAACTGATACAAATCTGCCTTCATTTCTAAACTGGACTCAATGGAATAAATCTTAACAATGGGAGCAGCTGCTAAGGTTGGTATGAGGTGGGCAAAAATAGATCGTCCACATAAATTTCCATTGTTACGCTGATGATACTCAGTTATATTTATCCATGAAACCTGATGAATGCAACTAGTTGCTTAAACTACAAGCTTGTCTTAAAGACATAAAATATTGGATGACTCTTAATTTTTTGCTTCTAAACTCATAAAACAGAGGTTGTGGTTTTTGGACCTGAACATCTTAGGGATCAATTTTGCAGCCTTTCTCCAGTTCTAATGTAAAGAACCTTGGTGTTATTTTTGATCAGGATCTGTTTTTTAACCCCCACATTAAAAATGTTACCAGGACTGCCTTCTTCCACCTGCGTAATATCACTAAAATTAGAAACATCC
>JARVJO010000180.1:5328339-5351792 GCA_031762555.1 Cynodonichthys magdalenae | reverse complement strand
GTCTACTTTTAAGACTAGACTGAAGACTTTCCTTTTTGATAAATCTAGTTAGGCTTAGGTTTCATGAATTATTCCTCTTTTCTGCTGCTATAGGCTTAGACTGCTGGAGGACAAACTGACCTCATGTCCTCACTCTGCTGCTGTCTTTAGTCTCTCTCCTCTACAGGTTTATTGTAATTATTTCCAGCAATAACATGTTTTCTTTGTCTCTCTTCCAGAAGAAAATACACCTGGACGAGTCCTTCTGTGTCTCTTTCTTGTCCCCCAAATCCAGCTGAATGAGGCAGATGGCCGCCTGTCCTGAGTCTGGTTCTGATTCTGTTCGAGGTTTCTTCCATTTTGAAGGGAGTTTTTCCTCTCTACTGTCTGATGCTCAGGATGAGAGACTGTGATGAAGCGATTCAACACAATCTGCTGGCTTCTTTAGATTGATTTTTCGTGTACAGTGCTCCGAAATGACGTTATATGTGACCTGGCGCTATATCAATAAATTGAATTGAATCTGAGAAGACAATTTTACAAACAGTGGAAAAATGTGATTTTCAAAAAATGGCAGCTCTAAAGCTCGCTTGTCAAACACTCAAACGCTAAACCTGATTTTTTTCTGCCAATTTTGAGTCTCAAACAGTGACAACCCAGTGAGATACTACCTTCATCCAGCTCATGAAACAAATTCATTCATAGGCAATGTAAAACAACAACTATGATTGTAAAATATAAGCTGCACAGATATTTTAATACAAAAATGTATCCAGTTTTATAATAAAAATCAACTTCTATTCCAGTAAAACAAAGTCTAAAAATGCTAGCAAACCAGAGTATGAGATGAGATTCTTTAGAGATTTCAAAACAAACTAGCACTAAAGTCTTACAAACCTCTATGAGCTTATCACTAATTTTGTGCATTTCTATTGTGCATTAGTAAAAAAAACTTTAGAACGCTAAAAATAAAAACTCTCATCAGTTTGTTTGAGTAAATATCTATTATTTTAGGAGTTTATTCGACGCCCTGAATTAAAAAGAAAAATTCACCAGTTTAAATTGTCCTGGAATGCTACAGTAGATGTCTAAATGGAAGTTTTTTGGCAAAACTACAGTATGGATTAATGGTCGTATCAGCCATCACAAACCGTTTACAGTGTTGTACAGTACTGAGAATGCAACCTTAGTTTTAAAGCATCAAAAAGCAAAGTATATATAAACTGGAATGTTTGTTCAAAATGAATATAAGTAAATGAGATGCACCTAAACAGCAATCACGATGTTAAAAACAATGTAAAAGGCAGTCTGTTATGATACTTATTTTTTTTGGAAAATATAGAACATTTCTAAACACATAGGATTTAACTGACATGTTGATAAATCTGGATTAAATTCTAGTCTGCGCTGAGCTGGTTTTGGTAGAGAAGCCCAGTGTCAAAACATCTCTAAGCATGCTGCAAATTCACATCACAACTATCACTCACACACACACACACACACACACACACACACTCACACTCTTCTGTCCATCTGATGATTTCAAAGTGACAAAAGCAGAAGTTTCCTTCAATTATTTTTCCAAATTCAGGGTTCATTTTGATCGTCAAAGAATCCTATGTGGGGAAGCAGATTCCGCAGCATTCCATACAGATTTCCAGGCAGTCCGAGGACTCGCAGCAGGCGTCCATGATGCCGCAGTCCATGTCGCAGGGACAGTTGCAGTCGTCGCCCAGGTCGTCGGCGCAGCAGCAGCAGCAGCACGCCTCCGACGTGCACGCGCCGCATGAGGCCTGCGCCACCACCATGTTGCAAAGAGTCAGGAACTCGCAGAAAAGACAGGCCAGGATGCAGTGAACGCAGCAGTCTGGGTCCAAGTCAAACCAGTCAGGGAGCCAAGTTGGAGTGTGAAGGAAGTGAATAAAACAGGAACAAAATAAAACAGAAAGCTAAGAAAACATTTTACTTGTAAAGGAATCTTAAAATTATTCACAAAAATAAGAGAAAAGTCAGTGCAGAGTGAGCAAAATCGAGACGCATGCTGAAAAAAAAAATTAAAATCAGTGGCTGAAGCGTGAAGGCAAACTGGGGCGAGTCGAAGAAAATAAGAAAATGTTAAAAAGTGAATTCCTCTCCTGCTGTTTTGATTAAAAGGCTGTTAAATAATTGTGGCATTATCATGCAAAACTGCAAGGTTGATAAAACAAAGATGATTACCCGAGTCCAAAAGCCTCACCCTGACAAATAGGTGAATTAATGCGGACGATGCTCACACCTCCGATTAACATTTAACCTCCTCACAGACCCTTTCTGGTGCTGCTTTGAGCTTTTGGTTTGTTTCTTCGCTGCGACTGAGAATTCTCCTTTGAGTTACAAATGAACCCATTAGGCATCATAAATCTGATTCTAAGTATTAAAGTTGATTACATGTTTCGTGAAAACAGTGTTGGTTTGAATGAGCAACAAAAAGAACCAATATAAGGTTAAGCATTAAGCCTTTATTCACAAGATGTTAGTATTGTTAGAGTTGCTTAAGAATGAAATAAAGTAAATTCTTTATAATGAAGGTTTATAGTTGCGATTTTCACTATAAGAAACCTTTTTGAGGAGCTAAAAAAGCCTGAATTGTGTGGAAATCTTTGCCTCACACTTTTACAGGTGCTAAATAGGCTACAGCTTAATCACACAGTATTTAAAAAAAAAAAAAAGTGCGACTGCTACAATAATTTCTGCTGTTTGAAGTCGCTCCAAGTAGAAAAACAGGAAAGTTGTTACAAGAGAATGAATCCGATTTTGTTTTATCACATCCAAAGCTGAACTTCAGCACAATAAAAGCAGAAAAAAATAAATAAATGGATTTAAATAGGATATGTGAACGAGTTTCCCCATTTAAGAACTTCTGTTGTATTCAGCTCACTAACAGTTCTTCAGTGCACGAAGTCACCACACAATTTCGAATTTTTTTGATCCAAGTCCGGAGCTGCTTTGGCGCGTTAAAAAGACATGATGTGGATAGATGCAGAAAAATAGCATTACAAACAGGGGCAAATTTGCATAACTTTCATCAGCCCATCTCCAGCTATCAGAAGGAGCCTGTTACTGATTGGGTTAGAAGGAAAGCAAAAAGGTGGAGAGTGTGGAGGACTGAATGTGAAGGCGAGCAGAGGCCCTCTGAACGCTCATGTTTGATTAATCAAAGTAGAGGGGAGGTTTTTTTCTTCTTCTTTTTTTCTCCTAATTTTGCAGTGCTGACGGCTGCAGAGCTGACCAGAAGCACCGGCTGATACAAACAAGATAGCGAAGGGGAATATGAAACGAGCAAGCGTGTGTGAAGTTTGAATGCATCTTATTATCCTTATCTGAGGCCAGGCAGTGATGGAAGATGCATGAGAATATATCCCACACTGTTGAACATCAAGAGTGGATATGCAAACTGCTGCAACAATGCCACATGCTACAATTTACTGCGATCCACTGTAGAGTGCTGCCTTGAAAAAGCCAGTGAGAGTGGACACAGCTGCACGCACACAACCTGAAAGTTCAGCCTAACAAACTCTGAAGGACCCAGAGGGTATAACCATGCCAGCTTTGAGAATGTAACAGCAGAATGCGAATGTGATACAAACACAGTACATAGGCAATAAGCAGTGGCCAGCCATCTCAGCTATTCACTTGGATGTATAATTCAGCACCAGCGATTAGTCTGCTTCTTACAGAAGCCAGCACAGAGACGGGGGAAAAAAGGGGGGGCTGGGGTCGTATATTGTACACAAGAGAGCTGGGCGCAAGGCACATCTCCATGAAAACACAGCAAGACAGACAGAAAGGCAGAGTGAAACCAAGCAAAGGACAGACGGAGCAGCGAAGACTGACAACGTTCCTGTTTAATGTCAACGAGCAGAGATGAAGCCCAGAGTTTGCAGGGGCCAAAAGCTGCGTCCGGCGCCTCTGAGGAAATACTACGAGACATCTGGAAAGCCAACATCAAAAAAGAGGGAGGGGAGAGCCTTGACACAAAACAAGCTGGAAGGGCCTCAGAGCAGCAAGCTGTGCAAAACATTCAAACTCACAAAGAAAAGAGAGAGCGGGCAAAATAGCTGGACTGATCAGACAAAGCCTTGGTGGCCACTGGAGAGCACACGTGGGTAAAGAGAGCAGAGGATGTGGGATGGATTATGAAGGTCCACCACATGCAACTCAAAAGCAGGTCTGTTTATAATGCATGACCGAGGGAAAAGCCAAACGCTGGAGGAGTGGAGCTCATAAAACATGGCTTGGAAAACAACCAAAGGCAAGGGTTTAGGACTGCACTCAAAACTAAGAAAAAAATAAATCTTTAAATGAGGCTAAAGCAGCTTAGAAACCTAAACTGATTACACACAAATAAAAACACAAACTAGCTGGCAAGAGCCGAGACAGCCCACCCTGATGTACAAAAGCAGCGTGGTAAATTACCCCTTCAGTATTATCTCACATTGGCTTCGGTGCCAGCAGCGCGTGCCAAGAAAGACAGAAAGCAAGTTATTCCCCAGGAGCTAGCATCTACTAGCTCGCGCCTTTTATATCCCGTGTTCAGAGGGCTGTTTAGGAGGCTAATTTCACAGGCAAACAGATTATGTTAATCCATGTAAACATTCAAACACAACAGCTTGGCTGTTTTCCAGGGGGAAATAAATAGCTGAGAACGAGCATATTGATTCTGAAAGCTCGCACGTCTTCAAATAAGCAACACAAAAACAGCTATTATGAGACTTGTTGAGCTGCTGCAGTTGTATTTTTCCGCACCAATTACAAACATGACAAATCTGGAATATCTCTCTCGTGGGTGCTTTCGAGTTTGCCCACAAAGTGTTGAGATGTGTGAGAGCTATTTGGTTGTGTTTGTGGGGATACGGCTTGATGCATACTTATGTGCAATCGCATAAAGACTGGATTAGTAACCATTTTCCCCTCATTTAAAGTTATTTCTCCCCCAATCATCATAATCAGATAAAAAATGTCATAAATTATATCTTATCTTTTTATGCTAACACAGAGTTAAGTAATTAGATAAAACAGCAAAAGACTGGGCTTTAAAAATAAGTTTAAAAAATAAGAACCACTAATCTGCTTTAAAGAAATACAACTAAACTCTTGCTATTGTGTTGGAAAAATAAGCAAACATCATCTATAAACACACACGCACAAGCATGAAGTGGAGAAGCTGGAGGAAGAAGGCGACGGGGCCCTGTTAATGAGGGCCAAGGTGTTGCTGACGGGATGTAGGGAGAGCCAAAAAGGGCCCAGAGAGGTGTGAGGGGCCGTGAGGGGCCTGGCGAAGGTTGGCCACGACTTATAATAGGCACCCCGTGCTCTCAGGCCTCGTTAGACAGTCGCACCTATCTCCCCAACGGAAAAGGAGCGGCCAGCCGCCTTCATTACAGGACTCACCTCGGCCTTGCACCTGACAAAGTGACGGCTTCCCTGCATGGCAAACGGGCCCTCTGACTTATTGTTAAGGAAAATAAAAGCCACAGGAGAGAGATAAGATGTCATTTGCTTGACGGGAGTGATAAATACGAGAGGTCATGCACCGTCATCATTAAAAGGTGAGAGAAGGTAAGAATTTATTATCAATATCATATGGAGGGTTTATTTCATGAGCATCTCAAGAATAACCCCATTTGGTTTGATGCTGGTCTCATTTCACTGAACTACAGTCTACCATATTGTGTTTTTACCTTTTACCTTCTGTTTAACAAAATGTCTGTTTTTTTTGTTACATTGAATGGGTTATTTTTATATAATTTGGAATTTTTTGGATTTTTTTTTTATTATTTGGTTAACGGTTGGTGTCTTTCACTGAGAATAAATGTACAAAGAGAAGTATATACATATAAAATACTCCAAGTAGGAAGTTTTTGACCACATTTTTGCTTTTGCAGTTCGTGATTAAATTTTTACCTGACGTTTATACTGGTAAAAAAAAATAATGATAATTAGAGGCTGAAATGAAGAATAAAGGAGCATGCCAGCAATAAGAAGTTAGATAAGTTAGTATGAGCGTGAGCAGAGTTTCGCTCTATAAATTGCTTTCATTCTTTCCTAATGTGGAGATACTTACCCTCTGGTAAGGGAGGTTTCTGTGAGCCTGTGGAGCTGCGTCTGCTACCATCACTGTTGACTGACAAGCTGGACCTTAATTTTCTCTGCACCCTGTGCGACACGGGCGTGGACGACTGCCTCCTGGGCTGCTCTGTCATCGGCGCGGTCGCCGCTGCACTTGTTCCAGGCCCTGAGCTGCTCACGTTCCTCGTACCCACGTTGGCACCACAGGTACAAGTCCGCGTGGGCTCGGAGCCGCCAAAGCCAGGGCTGATTCCATTGCCGTTACTCATTGTGGGTGTACCCGTGCTGCCGTGGTGAAAGCCATTTGCGTCCTTGGCAACATCGCCGTCGACCACTTCAGAGGAGTTCTGATCGGACTCGGACTGCGGTAGTGCTGTTGGGGAAAAAATAAGAGAAAGGATATCATTTTCACTTCTGTTTAATAAAACGTTCTGTGTGCGTATCACATTTTATTTAAGGATTGGTAGAAGATGAAATTCCTCTTTAGATTTACATCCTGATTCTTCTTGGATCAAACACTGACAAAGAGTTGGAGAACTAAACAGAAAAAAAATTCCAGCTTTTTTGAGTGTGGACAAAATACAACCAAAGAACCTGAGAAGGCAAAAGAACAATCTAACTCCTGTCACCTCGCACTTCATGTTTTTCAATCTACTTTTATTGTTCAGCTCTTTCAATGACAACGCTCATACCAGAAGCCAAATCGTTCTCCACAAATCATGACAGCATTTTCTAAAAAGATCATATGAATCGTGCAGCTAACTTTTCAATCCGGAATGTCAAAGAGAAGCACGGGGACATGCAGCTCCGTATATTTCAGTATCTGTAGTCAAACAGACATTTGTGAGAATAGTTCCTCTGTGACTTGAGACGGTCTGAGTGTGACAAAGAAAAGGAAAGGCAGCCTGTGATAGTGTACAAATTTATAAAATGGCTGCTGTCTGCAACAGTAATGATCTTTTTCCTCCTCTGAAAGCTCAGAGATGGCCCCAACCAGACTTTGACTGTATATGTGACAGCCACAGAAAGTCAGTAGACAGCAACCTGTCTGATAAGGAAAAGAGAGAAAGGATGTGATTGAGTAAAGGAGGTGGCATTTTACTCGGAGGAACACCTGCACATTCAGCTCTACTGGGAGTTCCTCCTGCGTTACCTCTCTCTCCAAATCAGAGCCGGTACATGTGCACACGCTGCCAGATTTTGTGAATAATTTATCTCTTTTGAAGTTTGTCTGAGTGAACACTACTTACTCACTTTTGTCTTTATATAAATCAATTTCACAAATTTAATTCAGCTATATTTCACTGTAAACTGAAAGCGTTGTAGACTTTGAGTTTCAAAAAAAAAACAAAAAAAAAAACTTTTTCTAAAAATAAAATAAAACCCAAACATGCAAACATGGAACTTAGAATGATGCTGGTAATTTATTTCCATCTTTATTTGCTTTATGTCAGCTCACCAACAAGTGCAATTACAGTTAACAAGAGAGCCGAGTGTGGGAATGGGGCCTTGCAGTTTTTAACAACACATCACCCTGGGAGAGGCCGGACGTGAATGTGGATGTAAAACAAAGCAATTAAATACACACACTGGGTTTTGCCTTCTCCTCATTCGAGCTTCTGCATACTGCTTCAATAAACAAATACAGACTTTAGGGATCAGGATTCCATGCAATTTGAATTAGACAACTGGGTAGCGCACGATGGAATTCATTATGCAGTGATTTAAGGCCAGGTTGATGGATTTTCTTCTCCAAAAGACTAAAGCCTTGCAGCCTACCCATGACAATGTAGGGAGACTAAAGCTTACTAATAAGGAGACTCACAAGAGGTTACATCTGTTACTGTTTTTCACCACTTTTTTTTTATTTATTACCAATGTGTAATTTTTGGCTTTGTTTTTAGTGCACAATGACAGCAGTAACAAAATCAGAGTCCAGGTTGGAAAGCTGTGGCATTAGTGTGGTGCTGTTGTCTTCGACTTGTAATGATACAACTGGGGTGAAAGTCAGCTCCTCTAAATCTGTGGGCCGTGATTCTCAAATGGATAAAGATGGAATGCTCCCTCCAGGTTGGGGTGAGTCTCCGCCTTCAGTGGAAGAGTAAAGTATCTTTGTTTCCTGTTGATAGAGTGAGCGGTAGACTCACAGGTTAGGGTTTTGTCTGCAATAATGAGGGTACTGATCAGGGGTCTCATTTATAAAGGATTGCATAGAATTCATGCTAAAAGTGTACATACGGCCAAAAGGTGAAAATGGCATACGCCAAAAAAAAAATTCTGATTTATAAAACTGTGTGCACGCACACCTTCAAGCAATTTTCCTTTATAGATCACAGCTACACCTCAGAGTTTGCGCACAAGGTCCCGCCTCAGGTTCTGCCCTCTACACGCTCACACTCAACCATGCACCTCATGAATGTTAAGGTGTATTTAAATGAGTCAGCTGATCAATGTCGACAAAAGAGATTGGCCGGCTCAGGCACGCGCTCCATCGTGCATCTGGAGGACGGCTGCTGACGAATGCTCTCATCAACAGATTGTAATTTACAGATTTTCCCTCATGTTGCAGGTATACAGATGTTTAGAGCAATCTCATGGATCTTTTCAAAAACTCAACTTCAAATTTATTTTTTCTCAGAGCCTAGGAAGCTAAAAAAACAATAAATAAACTTAAATAACCCAACTATCATCCCATTTTTCAGCTAGAAATAAGTTCACCACTCCCCCACCCTCCTTTGTGGTGCAGCCTGCGCTTTTATCTGCGGCTGCCCGCCCGGGCGCGTGCGCGTAAAGAATACGGACTCTTAAACTTAACCTTATTGCTGTCGTGCTGCATGTTGAAATTTCTCTTGTTGGGGAAGGGGCTGTTGAGGTCGTCTGAGGAGGAGTGAGGCCAGGAGGGAGATGTGTGAACTTTTGAGATTTAAGTTAGTTTAGAAGGTCTTTTTTATTTGAAAGGTCCTCATGGCTCACCAGCAGAAGCAAAAATAATGCTGTTAAGAAAGCTTGATCTAAAATTTAGGTTTGATTATGAAGTGAGATTAAATAGAGTGATCATGATGCAGTGTGACTATAATTCCTCATTTCACCTTCTGTGTTGCCATCTTCCAGTCTCCAAAATGACCATATGCATGGGTTACAGCTGGCGTGAGGGACCACATGTTTTCATGCCAAGTTTGGGTTTTATAAATCAGAACCTTTGCATGAAAAGTGGCGTACACAAGTTTCTGGGCCAGTTTTGGGTGCAAGCAAGCTTTATAAAGATGACCCCTGGTCTGTGGTGGTGTAGAAGCAAAGCTATAAGTTTACTGATCCATTTCAACCCTCACCTATGATCATGAGAAAATCATAACTAAACATAATAAAGATCAGGAACATAAATTATGTAACTATTTATCTTCAAAAGAATGACTGAGCTCAGGTTTACAGATATGGTGAGGAGCTCCTTCATTCGGGAGGACCTTAAAGTTAAGTCGCTGCTCCTTTGCAACAAAACGAGTCAACTGAATTGGTTTAGTCAACTGAATTGAGATGCGTCGTGGATGTCTCCTTTTGGAGGTTTTGTAGGCATGTCCCACTGGAAGAAAACTCAAAGGATGAGCTAAAACCTGCTAGATAAATTGTACAGTGCATCTCTTCAAGCCTGGGAATGCCTTGGGTTTAACCAGGATGAGCTGGAAAGTGAAATCGGGATTAGGAACGCCTGGGTTTCTATTCCAGACCTGTTGCTTATGTAAACTGACCTTGAATAAGTTCTTCTAATCAATGTACATAAAACATTCTCTCAACAACAATGCTTAAATGGGATCAGCTAGTTGGTCTAAAAATATGGTTTTTGTATTTTTCACTTAAAAATTTGCAACAAACTGAGTGACAAACTGCTGCTAAAACTGGGCCTAAAGATAATGAAATGTATTCTTTGCCATGTTGTCTCATGCACAGACAGAACCCTAGTACAAGCCTATCTTTATTGTGGATAAATTATTTTGTCAATGTTTCAGGGCTTGCACAAATTAATCACTGCAACACTTCAAGTCAGACTCAAGGATTACAGTGGAAAATGAGTGTATAAGTCCAACAATTGTTCAAAGAAAAAAACTTCACTGACCTTCAAGGAAAGCCCTTAAAAACAGTTTGGCTCCTTGATGCAAAATGTATATAAAAATAAGTGACAGCTTAAGGTCTAAATTGATTACATATCTTTAATCAAACACACAGTATAAGACTATTACAGAAATGTCAGTGCAAAATTAAGCAAATTTTTTCAAGAGGATTAGTTACTTTAAAAAAATCCCTGTAGTATTACAATAAGCAAAAACATTTATTTTCTCTTTTAGGTTAAGTGAACCAGCCACATGGATCTTTGCATGCAAACACACACTGACGCAAAAAAATCGTCTGTGAGGCATAATTACCTTTCCTTTTGAGGAAGTCAAGCTTTCCAATTTGCAAAAGTATAAATAGTTATTAAGAAACCACCACGTAAAAATCAAGAGTACATTAGCGGTGAGTTGGGTTTTACTGCAAAGCCCCAAAAGAGTGGCTGAACTCTGAAGAGCTTTGCACTCCGGTGGCAGGTCCACAGATAGTCTTTACACAGTCGCAGCCTTTATTTTTAACCTGATGACCATGGCGACTAAGATAAATGGACACATTGGAGCAATATTCATAACCATTGATCATAATAATGATGATACTGTCAAAGATGGCAATGACGGACTTATACAGTCACCGTGAGACAAATGAAGAGATAATGGGAGAAAAGCAGAAATATGGTAAGAACTGGAGAATTGTGCTACACACAGAAAGTTTCACTGTGTATTTATTAAAATAAAGGACACTTTATGGTTCACACTGTAATCTGATTTACTACTTAATATTTGTTTTGTGGCATTTACAACAGAAAAAAATCATGTAGCGATATCAAAGACCCTTAGGACACTGTTATAATATACTAGTAAATTAGAATTATTGGCATTGTAGCTGTAAATACAGAGCTATGCAAAAGTCCTATGTCATCTTTCAGTTCTTTACACGTTGCTTCCAATAAGCCTCACTGTCTTGCAATCTTTTAACTTGTTCTTGATGTCGTTATTTGGCTCTCTAAAGTTTTTCTATTTGAAATTTCTATAAACTTTGGATACTTTCTGGGTCATTTCTTTAACAAGTGATGATTTTCAGTTTTTTTTTTCTTGCTTGTTAAACCATTCAATTCTGACCTAGGTAAAATTATCATAAATGGGCACCTAAACTCTAGTATGTTGCCTCCCATAACAGAGAACCAGTTTTATAAATGGGCTCTTCAGGGATTCTGTTACAAACATTCTGTCCCAAATACACAATGCATTCTCATTTATATGAGTCTATAAAAAAAATACCAAGGATAGCACAATTTGATAGACATAAAATATTTTAGCTCAAAAGAGGGGATTCCCAAAATGCAATTACCTCAAAGCTTGACATGCAACAGATGATCCACTGAAGGATAATATATCTCTCAGGCCTCAGCTGCATTTTTTATATTTCTTAAAGAGAATATTTTTAAATATAGTTTATCTGCAGCAACTAGGTTTTGATCATGACACTTTTGTTGTCTTTGTTTCTCAATTTACACATTTACAAACTTGTCATGGTCAAGTACAAGGACCAGACAGAAAAAGAGTAAAAAAGCCAACATCAAAGAAAAAAATTTATCTGGGGACCTATTAATGAAAATCTTTAAAAAAAAAAAATGAAACAAGAGCCTTTGAATGCAAAAGTATCAACGGTTCAGGGGTAGTTTCAAACTTGTGGAAAATACTGAAAGTTTGTGTGCAAATTCCCCCATTTTAGCTTTCTGAACTTTTCGGTAATGCTGTTTTTAAACAGGTAACTTGATTCCTGACTCTTAAAATTGATACTTCACACCATGAATAAATTCCTGAAGGAACAAGGCAGACATACTGCTACTGCTGTTCTTAGTACAAAGAGTATGTAAGTATAAAATATACAGATATTGGCAGCTTTTTTAAAGTTTGTGCCACAAGCTTTTGCAAACAGTAAGATAACCAAAGCTACTAAAACAACATATTTTGGAAGAACATCTGGACATACATAATGTACACATGTGAGCTTCAAATTAGACTTGTAACTGCCCTATTTCCAGCACATCAACAACTGTTGAGAGTGTACATTTGTAGTTGAATAAAACATGGTATTCCCCTGCACACGCTGTCACACACATCACAGGGAAACTAGGGGGTGAGTGGTTCTTGACTGTCTAAGCAGCATCCCAATTTGGTCCCAGCTACTAGTAGCTGACAGCCTCAAATATCTGGGGAGCATTTTTAAAAGGCCAGTGTTTGATGGATTCATGAAGAACACACAAATATAATTGCCATTTGTCACCGAGTCTTCAGTGGCTGCGCCACACAGGGACCACACAGAAGAGCGCCTGAAGAGAGCAGGAGCTACACTAGAGCTGTGCGGAGGATTGCTCTTTATGCAAAAGTGAGTATGCTGTATAAACATCTCAGTTTTTGTCACAGAAAATAGGTCCTACAGGAGAGAACTGGAAATTACGTCTAAAAGAGAGGAGAGAATACGAGGCCCACTGTAAGTTTGACACACACACACACACACACAGGTAGACGTAGGGAGAAATATGCACATGTGCATGGACACATACATGTCAATTGAAACAAAGCTGTATAAACAAGAATACTAAAATAGTTGAAAATGTGAAAATATACCACAAAAAGGTCATACAGGGCAGCACGGAGATTCTCATTTGCACACCACTACATCAAAAGTCGCAGGTAAGGCGTAGAGCAGATTGAACAATCACTCCAGCACTGTGTTTCTAAAGCTCAGTCCTTTTTAATATTAATGCCCCCGAGACAGAGAGAACCAGGGAGAGGAGAGTCGAAAGGTGTTTGCTCAGGCTTATTAGAATGCCCATCTTAGACGGCATACAGTTATTCAAATGTCACATCAGGCCTTCCAAATAAAACACCACAATCCAGATCTTGTAGTCATCTCCTAATAGCCATTATTACACAATGCTATGAGTTTGAGTGAACACTGAATAGAATAATTGAGCAGAGGAGGCACCTTTAGTGTTATGTAGGAACTACTGAGGCAGTTAGCCTTGAAATGCTTCTTCTTCCAACAGTGTTTTGTTTATCTTTTATGCCTTGTATCAGAAAAAAAATAACATGTATATTTTCTGCTTGACTGGCCATGTACCTGCATGATTGAAATGCTAATTTGTAATGTGCAATGACCTAGCCAGACTCCTCTTACCACCACCTCCCCCTCCCTCCACTTGGCACCAAAACAGCCCGAGGTATCATCTCTCCTAACAAACAGCGTGTGGAAAAGCCCCTGCTTTTCAATCCAAAGGGATATATTTTCTCATTAGAAATTATACATCTTCCCCATTCGTATTTATAGACGCAAAACCAAGGGAATTATACTGCACAGAGAGTGAGGGGGACACACAGAGAGAGGAAAATAGTACAATGAATGTTATTACAAAAGGGCTCTGATTGTAATTTTCCTTGGGCATATCAAAGTCTCGTTTACCGCCTGACCTTCTAAACTCCATGACAAGGACTTTCTTTATTGTCAAAAAAACTAGTTAGAAAGGAACAGACAAGATCAACATTCAAGTGTCTCGTAACAATGAAAAAAAAACATTATTACCATGTGATTACTATCAATAAAAAGGTAGAATGGGAGCAAATTGTCAGGCAGAAACTAAGAACTGGCATTTGATGGGAAAATTAGATTGTTAAGAGGTGCCTCGCAAAAGTCTACAGCGTTTACACAGCCTGGATGGCGACCTGACATGGGCTAACAGAAATGTCACTCGTTCCAACAGATTTTTTTTTTAAAAAGTGACTCAGGACATCAAACTGCAATCCTTCTGCTGTCAGTTCATATACAGACGCACAATGTTTTGTATTTATTCTAGATAAAACATTGACGTGCGGATGATGATGACCGCTGAAAAAAAAACTAAATTACCTGCTCTGATATTGGATCCTCATCAGCAGAAGTGACATGTGTGTGTTTGTGTGAGTGTGTGTGGGTGTGTGTGTGTGAGGTGTCCTGCAAAAGAACTCTATTAACTGCCTTCACCTGTCAAGGTTGATCATATTGCGCAGCATCTCATTTAAACAGGAAACATCACGTTTGTCTGCTTTTCTGCGCCACTCTGGGACAGTCTAAGGAATATTGCTCAGATGATTTCCAGTGGTTACACACGTCTTTCACTTTGATTTATTTATTTTTTATTTTTTTCAGTCACATTCAAATTTAGATTATCCAACAAATTAAAAGGGAAGTGACACTTTCTTTACATTCACTACTGCTACCGCCTCTGTGCAACGCAATGGGAGGACACGTGTCAGGGATTTACTAATTTCAAATTTCGCTGCTGATTAAGTGGAAAAAATAACCCCCTCGGACCTTGTTCTGCTTAATTACATCGAACACTAGCAAAGGCATCTTGAAAGACGAGAGCTTGATTTGACGAACTGAACCTCTCAGCACAAGTGGTAAGGTGTGTACTGAGAAAGGATAGAGTGGGGGGGGGGGGGTATGTAGCAAAGCAGGGTGGGGTGTCATCAATTATTCTTTGATTTCCAAATGGAACATTTTCCAAGATTAATATGTTTGACTGCTATCTAAAAATCACAGAGCCTACAAATGAAATGCCATTTTCTTTTACTGGAATTACGCTAAGAGGAAGTCATCCAGGCCACACCCCCTCCCCTCACAGAAGTCTCTGGTCCCCACTGTTGTGTGGAATTTGGCACGGTGCTAATTTGAGCCCTACTTATCAAATGCACAGCAAAAAAACATGGAGCATTTAAAACTTTACAACTTGATATCGAGAGACACTAAACGGTGCCTCGTTCTCCAACTCTACTCACCTCTGACATGAATTTGTTTGAGTCTGTTCCTGCATTAGGCTTTGTCAAATGATTTTCATGCTCCTTTAAGTATTCCTTCCTATCCAAGAGAAGTGTGGTATCAAACAACTAAATGGAGAACTGCAGAGATTCTTTCTAAAGCTGCACATCTTGCTTAGATTTGAGACTTTAAAACGGCTAGCTACCGCAATTTCTAGAAAGATCAATTATGACGTGACTCAGAGCAGGCCTGGAGGAGCTGCCAGGCTTCATACTCCAAAAAAATCGCGCTCCACCCTCTCCTTTCTGACGGCTCAAAACAAAATCAGAGCAACGGAGTCAGAGGGAGAGGAAGGAAAAGAAAACGGAGGGAAGGAGGGGAAAGGGTATTTTCAGTTTCAGTTACATCGATGACTCAAATATTCCAAAATCTCCTTCCAGGGAGGAAGCTTGCTTGTTTGAAATTCAACGGCAGGCGCTCAGACATGCACATGTGTAAAATAAGAAGCCATACACATGTAAAACAGTAGACATGAAACCTCCACAACAAACTAAAGTGTATCCTTAGAGGTAAACCAAAATAAAACGTGAACTTGGAGGTGAAGATCTAGCAGTAGAGCTACTGCTTCGTAAGAAGCCAAAATACCACTGAGGTCTGTCTCCGGGTCAGAAAGGGGATAGGCAGTCTATCAAAATACCCCCACACCTAGTTCCTTTATTTGCTCAGTATCAATCTCAGCATTAACCCTCTGCTAATGGGACAGCTGTGGGTCAGCGCCTCGTGTCTTAGAGTTGCCAATCAAGACCTTAAGCTGGGAGATCAGCCTCTGGGACAGAGGTGCTCGTCTGCCTCTGAGTGGCTTTTAAAACACAGAGACGCCTGTATTGATTTTAGCTCGAGCCTGAAAAGAAGCGGTGGGGGTTAGGAGGGACGGCAGTGGCGGTTGTGTCATCAGCTGAGGCTGTGCGCGTCTGGACGTGAGCCAGCCCATGGTCCCTGGTCACCCTTCACTGATCAGAGGGGCCTCGCCGAATGACCTACCAGAGAGGCACTGAACCTGCAAACACGAAGAGGGCAAGGAGTTGGAAGCTCGAGGGGTTCAGGGCTAGCAGGGGCGACATCAGCAGAGATCTCATAATAGAAAAGGGTTTTAACCTTAATGTTGGAGCCAAAACCCTGTTAGGGGTCCTGTAATACCCCCTGCGCCTCTGTCAATTGAACTAGTTGATTTTTCTTCTCTTCCCCCATCTTTTTTTTCCACATAGCTGACACTGCCATAGAGCTCTTGTTAGTGAGGGGGTAAACAAAAGTCAAACACCCCACTATGCTAACCTGTGTTTAACAGAAAAAATAAAATCAGGCTTGGTTAAATAAAAATTTAAAAAAAGCTTCTTCAACCCCTTCAGAAATCTGCTTCACAAGAAAGCACACGGGTCAGTTGGTGTTAAAGAAAATTATACTTAAAGAAAATAAAAAAGTAAAACCCTCCTCCACAATCAAAATCCATATGTGTACATTTTTATCTAATGTGCACTTAAAAGACTGCAGTCCATGAATTGAGGTATGCATATCTAATCAATTGGCTCAAGTGCTTAGGATATCTTACAAGAAAAAAAAATAGTCTTGGGCACTTTGAGTAAAATATGCTAATTAACACACTTGAAATTTCCCATATGAAATCTATCTGCACCAAGACAATGAGAAAATAATTACAACAGAGGTAGAATTACAATGACCATTTTAATCAACCCCTACACTAGCATTTCACCCTATTTATACAGTTTTTGATTCCATGACCCACTGGCAAGTAATCACTTGAAAATTATGGTTTGGTTTATAATAGGTCTATGCTTTGGACACATTATTTCTGCAGAGACAGGGCTCCGGGGATTACAATAAAGATATGAATCTTGCAAAACAACAATCAGCATGCAGTGATGGAAATAACTGGAAAAAGAGCGCTGAAGAAAAGCAAACTGACATAAGGTTAAAAGCCTTAAACTACTCCAGGCACTTTGTAAACCACACAAAGCAGCTGATTTAATACTGGAGAAACAAATCAATGCTTATAATGAAAACAATGATAAGGAAGTCTTTTGCTTTATTTAACTGTAACTCTGCCAGACATACAATGAAAAAACTTTTTTTGCCAATATATGATGTTACCTCATTAAACAATTCTTATTTATTAAGTGTTGCATAATTAACTTCCAACAGGTCAGATCGTATTTAAGGTAATAAACTTGTATACCTGTATGTGCCACTAAATAGTTGAATTTGAGATTCAAAGGTTAGACTAATGCTTTTATTATAACATAAAGAGTTGTGCTTTTTGACCTTCCTTTCCTTTTCTTTCTTACTAGAGTTTCACTTAGATAAGAAAAAAAAAACAGACCTACTCCTCAGATGCCACTTAGGTCATCTTTATTAAGCACAGAAAGCTTTACAGGAAAGTGTCAGACAATCTGGTGAATGACGTGATGATTAAACTCCTAAAACTTGTGCAAAGTGGCAGCAATTTATTCCGAGGTGGTGGATGGAGAGTAAAGGCCTAGTTTGAAGGAGATATCGGCTGCTCGAAAATCCAAAACTATTATCCTGAGGAATGTGTTTCTCCCTCCTCGAAAGACTTTTCCAAAGAGCCTAAGAATGGCAGATTCACAGAGGAACAGCTCACTGACGAAGCCTTTACTAATGTCTGCATTCTACTTTATTGTTTAACAATTTGGATTCAATCACTTTTGACCTAGTTTTAAGGACAGTTTAGCTTTTTGTGCTTCACTTTCAGTTGCTCAGTGTTTACTACTCTTTCCTGTAAATGCATCCTGATTCCTACACTTCCATTATTGCACAACCACTGCCATGTTTGACTTCCAGTTTCAAAGCCGACCGAGTGATTCAACGGACGACTTGTCAAAACAAAGTTATCGCAGCTGAAATACGATCAGTGCGGTTATCAAAACATCATAATGTGCTTCCTCTTGTTGGGAAAATCCACTGTCCACATACAGTACACACGCTTTAAATCAGGCAGCAAGGGGGGAAATAACACCATGAAGGCTGACATGTGGGCAGGCGGATGATTTCTTATTGATTTCCTGTTCCTGTTGAGAAGAGGGCTCTCAATTACCCCTCGAAGAAAGTACCCCCTAAACACAGCAAAACTGCCATGCCTATGAGATGTTATAGCACAAATAAAGTAACCTAACTTAGATTTTCAACCATAGGTAATTACATTAATTACAAAACTGCTAAAATTAAAGACACTTGATCTAATCTAGAAAACTTCAACAAGTATTTTTTAATCTAAATTCTCCCTTTCATGCTGCTTCAGTAAACAAGTCACTGTTCAGTAATTAAGCTTAATAGCAACGAGGGGGGAAAGGAAGAAAGGAGGAGGAAAAGGGTACTCTGGAAAAGTTAACAACTTTGAAACAAAGAAGCTGTTGTCAAGAACGGTGTTAAATGAAAACACAGCCCTTATTACGGAAGCAATCAGCCTCTATTAGCCCATGTTGGCACATCTCAATCCTCTTAGGAACAATGAAACACACATACACAAAGCTTTTAGTCAGTTTCATTGCATGACCTGCAATCTATATCTTAGCATCAAGTGGAATTACTGTGAAACTACATTTAATTACAACTGCTAACTCAAGGAGTTCGATGCTGAAATTCTGTTTAGCAGAACCTTGCTGTGCACCACTTTGCATAAAACAATGTGATTAGTTCTGAGTCATGAGAAAGTTTCCTAAAGTAAAAAGAAACAAATAATTAGAAAAGCCAGGAAAAGTCTAGTTAGGAAGTAGATTGATGAAAGAACACAACTATAAAGGACAAATCTATCAAGTCTTTAGCGGTTAGAAGGAAAGGTAAAAGCTAGTGTCAGAACAACTAACCGGATTTCCCTACCTCCAAACCACACGGTTGTGGGTTTGGAAAAAGTAGTAAAAAAAAAAAAAAGGCCCAATGAGCCACGTTGTAACCTGACCTGATCATGGTCTGAATGTCTGAATAAAAGAATGAACTGCTTTCTAGAAGTTGTTTAACAGGACTTAGTGAAGCAACTATTTTTTTGACTCATGATTCATGGATACAACAACAATGCAAGAGGTCAAAGGACAAAATGAGAAAAGACAGGAGTATAGCCAATTCAGTCAAACCTTAAAAAAAATAATGTCATGCAAAAGTTATGTGACATGTTAGGAATTACTCTCACCTACTACCACACCAAATTTGAGCTCACTATCTATCAAACTTTTGTGTTTGCTATGTAGATTGGCTTTGTTGCGCATCTTGAATTGGCTCTAAAATGAATCAGTTAAACGATGCACATTTAATGATTACTTTTTGAGAGTTTCACTAAAAAGTGCTGAGTGGTTTATGAACTCTAGGGTTGGGTGATATTGGCAAAAAAATTAATCACGATTAATTATAGTATTTAGCCGATAATATGACAATTTATCCCCTGGACTCCTTGGACACCTGCTGCCCTAGTCACATGACCAATTTAACTCACTCTTGTGGGAAAGACTTGCGCTGTGTAAAAATCTGTTCCAAATTGTGTCAAAAATACAGGCTATGAATCAATTTTTAAATTGTGTTGATAGGCCAAGTAAAACAGGACTTTTTTGTCGAATGTTCGTCATATATGAAGTGTGTTGCAGCGGGAGGCAGGGAAAGACAAACAGATTCACGGAAAAAACACCTCAGTCCACCATGTAGTCTCACCCCCACCCACCAAACTAACAAAGTTCCTAAACTCCTTTCTGACTGAGACTTGACATTATTTGACAAGAGCTAAAAAAAATCTGGATGAAGCAAAAAGAAAATAAAAAGATGCTAAAATTAAGTTTGGCGATGACAAAGACACAGCAGAAATGGGATTGAGTTGGATTTAAGAGAGTTTTGGAGATCAGATTTGGTGACATGTTGGATTTTATAGTTAGGGTGTAGAATAGTGTGGTAAGCGCCAAGTTTAGTCAGTTTTGTGTTTGAGTCAAAACAGTAAACTCAGGCCGTTTCCATCAACGTTTTCTAATTTGCATTTTGAAGTATTGCATTAGAAAAGGTGAATGGAAACGGCCTGATTCGAAAAAACTTCCTCTAATGCACAAAAAAGTTTATACGCTCGCTTGAGGTGGTTTTTGGGTTTTTCGAAAAAGAGTTCATGCGCAAAAGGAGAGATGGAAACACATTTGCCGAATAAGTTCTGACGTAGCGAACATTTAAATGTTCAGTAACTCATCCATCTGCAAGTGAAACCATTTATTCAGTGAATTCATTCCAATTAAACAGCTCATTGTTGTTTATCTGTAAAAATACAACAAAGATGTCCCGCTGTCCGCCCCCAGTTTTCTCCCAGGTCATTAAAACTTACTTCTTACAGACTTGCAATAATTAGGTTTCTCCATGGTCACGTGACTCTGTCCTTCAGCGGGTGGTTTCCTAGGCGACAGGGCTCTTTCTGATGATTCACCATCACAAGCGTCTAGGGTCACAAGAACTTGATGTTAAATACTGATCAAAAGATTCAGCAACAAAACCGCACGGTGACCAACTAGGCAAGGCCTTGTTTTGCTTTTATGATTTCATTTTATGCTACAACAACTCCGCTTGGAACAACGGCTGCGAACATTCACTGCAGGGTTAGTTCAAGTGGACAGAATCTCAGGGTCAGGCTGAAGTGCGCTGGTCAGTTTTGTGCCAGAGAAAACAATCTTACTGGCGAAAATGGCTCAACATGGAGCGGGGCGGTTCAGGTAAAGGCCTTGCCAGCGCTCTGGATCTCATTTTCTCTCCTTTTCTGCTCCCGGGTGTGCTCGAGCTGCCAAAATTCTTTTGCTACCATAAAGGCTGCATTCATCTAAATTGGAAAAAGTATGTGAGCAAAAGGCAAAAAAAAAAAGAAAACACTCGGGCTGATAGCAAAGACACGACGAGAGGCACTCATCTCCTTGACTGCAAACCTTAGTTATGATTTGCTTATTGCACACTGCTGTATTCTCCTGCAAATAAACCATCCACAAATACTTTATTCACTGGTTTGGTGCCAGGAGCCCACAGCTCTCTCGAGGCCCGAAAAGGTTTCAGTTAAATGTTTCGAAGTAAACACATTGAGATGCTACAGAAAAACGAAAGCAGGATTATTTAGCAAAACCGTTCTGCTCAACTGCAGTGACAATTCTGTTTGTAAGCACTGAAAGATACAAAAAAGAGGGACAAAAGCTGCAGGTCAGAAGTTCTAGATAGAAAGTTGCATGTTTCAGATTGGAGCTGATGTCTTCTGATCGAGTCTCAACTGAACGTTCAGCCAATTCAAATAAAAACATTTCTTTAAAACAATCCAACAGCCCTTATGATTTCTTACTTTGTCCTACTTTGCTATTTTTCTGACAGCGCCGTAATGATGCTCGGTTAACGGTTCATTGATTGTTTGAAGAAAAATGGAAAGTGGGTGTGGGGGTAAGCTTATTTTACATGTGATAATCTTAGGGGCAACTGGAAAGTTAATTAAAAACTATAATTGGCTGTGGTTGCTGTTAATAGTCATGAGGGTGTTTCTTCAGACTTTATTGGGGGGGGGGGGGGCACAAACATTATCAAGGCTTAAGACTAAAGCACAGATCCTGATGAAGTTGCATGAATATAATTTAAAAATTAAAAAAGAGGCAGAGATTGTCCTGAGAAGACTGATAAGAGCTGATTTGCTGCATTCTGTTAGTCTTTTTCAGTTTAGCTTCCTTTATATTTTGGTTATTTTTATTTTAAGTTGTGCTGTGCAATCAAAACAAGTTAAAGGAACAAGACGTGTACCTATTTATAGCTCAGTTTTATTAGCAGCATGAAGAAAACGCATTAAGAGAGAACTTTCACACTTTTTGACTTCACACACACAAAAAATCTGTGAACAAATGCAACAGCTATTTTGAGTGTTTCCCTTTTTTTTTTAAATCACAGCAACTTAATGAAATATAGATTAAACCCTGGCAAACCACCTCTGGGACTCCCACTTGACTTTAACCTACATTTACTGATATATATCTAAAGCCACTGATTAATGGTCTGTCTTGTGCGCTCTTACCGTGTGACACTGACAGCAGGGGACTTGTCTCGTGCCGGGGGGCCTTTTCTGGACCCGCTGGCCCGTCTGATGGATGGACAGTCTCCTTGGACATGAGACAGTCGTGTCTTCCTCAGGGGAACGAAAACACAACTACAGAAGTAGTAGTTCCTCCCTTTTCTTTTTTTTTTTTTCGATTTTCCTCACCCTTCGGCGCTGTAAAAACCAACCAGGCGCAGCTTTAGACACAAATAAGTAGAAACATTTGAGAAAGTCACGTCGAGAAGTGGAAATTTCCCTGCACTCACTCCCTTAAAAAAAACTAGCTCAAAAGTTGCTCCGCGCGCGACACTAATTTTCACACAGCTTGGCAAAAAGTAACGAGCGCGTGCGAGGTATCAATTAAAGCCAGCTGATGTTTTGTTAATGACGCAGAACTTACCTTCCAAACATGTCAACCCCCTTCAAAACTGACTTTTCTTTTCTTTATGAGGCTAAAGTAAAAAAGAAAAAAAACTTGTGTGAAAAGAAAGTCCAAAAGTCTGCCCTATTTCTAAGTCGTTAGAAGTTTGCGGTTTTACTTATTCCAGCTGTTTTTCTCGACACCCGAAAGTTGAAAACATTATCCCGTCTCGACGCCTTCGACGCTCGGTTCAGTGGCGGCAGTTTACTCAGGACACTCAAACTTTTTCATCATATCCGGATTCCTGCAGAGCAACCAGTGAAGCCTCGCTCCTCTCCCTCCGTTTCCCTGTCGGCAGAGAGGAAAACACAGCCCTCCTTGAGCAGCTTTCCCCCTCCAATATTACTTTAGACAAAGAAAAAAATGCATAAATTGGAGCTTTTTATGTATACTTTTGGTTATTAAGTGGTAAAGTTGCTAAATTAAATAGTTCTGGCACAATATCCACCCAACTTTACCAGTAAAAAGTTTATTACACACATATTAAATCATAAAAGCAGGATCACAATGAGCTTCCAGAGACTGTTTTAGTATAAATGCATATTAAAGACATAAAACAATGACTTAAAAAAGACAAAATGGAAACCCAAATGGAGGCAAAGTTGTTATTAAAAGTCCCAAAAAGCCTTAACATGTACACAAATGGATGAAATAACTCAAAAAACTGTCTGATGTATGTGTCAATATGTCAATAATTTCTTTATAACTTGTATGCAAGAGTGTTAAAATATGGATAGTGTCTCAATGGGTCAGAGAAACTCTGTTTTAGTCATATATATATATATATATATATATATATATATATATTGGCGAACCAACCAGACATTGTGGTGGTGGATAAACAACAGAGAAAGGCCACGGTGGTAGACGTAGCAGTACCAAGTGACTGCAACATCAGGAAAAAGGAGCACGAGAAACTGGAAAAATACCAGGGCCTCA
>JARVJO010000180.1:5237156-5307133 GCA_031762555.1 Cynodonichthys magdalenae | reverse complement strand
AGTGCACCTTTATGAAAACTGCTGTTGTTTTCCGACCCTCTCATGGGACATCATAGCACAAGAACATGCATCAGTGTTACGATTAAATGACCAGCGGATGTGTCTCTCGGAGCATCCTTTGGAACGTGTAGAAAGCTCTCGGCATACAGGCGAGCTAATGGGGAACCCACTGGTCATGGTAGATTCAGTTTGAATCTCAATGAGTGTGTGAAAGAGTGTGTGTGTGCGCGTGATTGCTCCATGACCGACAAGGTGTGGTAGGTCTGCTGGAGTTGATTTAGCCACGCTGCCTGTCAGCATCCATCAATCCAACCCGTGAGATAATTGTTTTGTTTTTTTTTTAAAGTGCAAAAGAGGAAAACCAGTGTCTTAAAAATGGATTGAAGACGAAGTGCGTCTGATGCAATTTCACCTTTGTTTTCTCTACATGATTCTACGGAACCCAACAAGAGCTGTGCCTGCAATTTTTAATTTTGATGCCATTTTCTCAAAAATACTAAATTGACTGTTCTTTTATTTTGAAATTACCAGGACGATGCCTTAATGGGTCTGTTCTCTTGACAAACATAGGTTGATTTGCTGCACAAACGTCAGCATGCTTAAAAATCACGTTATCCCAATATCCTGAGATAACGAAGCCTAGTTTCTCAAGACTGGTGTTTTCACTTAGATCAATGTAAAATTGCTTTCATGACATCTTGAAATGATCTTGATATGACCAAAAAGTTTGAGCTGAAAGTTTCACATCAAGGAAAGAAGAGATAAAGCATTAGATATTGTTTTATTAGGTTTGACAAATCTAGGAATGCGGACTAGTCTGATCCAGAACTACTGTACTTTGGAAGCTCATCTAGTTTCTTTACCTGTTCAGGGCTGTGCAGTCCTGCAGTCCTGCAGTCCTTGGGCAAATGGGTCACCAGTCCATCATAGGACCACATAGGTGATAATCATTCCCACTTACACTCACACCTAGTGACAATTTAAAGAGTCTAATTAACCTAACGTTAACACCACACATTAATAAAAAGCTCAACTTGTTACCTCTTGAAAATGACGATATTTAAGCACGCCACGTCTTGCCTTCAGTACGACGCAGAACCTAAATGGTGAGATAAACTTAAGTTGGATTAGTCACCTTTTACAAAAGCCTTTTCAAACTAAACTAAAGCAGTGGTTCTGTGTAAACTGGGACACGTTTTGCAGAACACAAAGACTAAACCCATTACGAGTCCAGAGGGGCGGGCAATGCATCGCCTTGTCCCGCTCTTCTAAACAAGACTGCTAGAAAAAAGAAAAAAAAACTTGTAACATAGACATTAAATTTTAATTGTTTTTTTTCCAACTCTTTCCTTCACATCTCAGAAGTAGCAGCTCCTGAAACCTTTAAAGTGTAATGCCAGCTAGATTTTCATCGCTGCGCCTTTGTAGGATAAAAAATAGATGTGTAACAGCAGAGGGAGGGGTGAGGGAGGAAATAATTTACTCTCCGGTGCTAGTGGTAGACAGCTGCTTTTTTCAAATTCCAAGTTTTGGTCCTTTATTTTATTCAGCAGTGAAATGCCATGAATACAGAAAATAATGTCTGTTACAATTCTCAACCATGACCTTCTAATGTCAGAGAACCTTTAACATATGGACACAGTACACAGTAATGAGAAGTATCAAAAAAAGTCATTGAGCCTCGATCCAAAGGAAATTAAATTTAAAAAAAACAAACAAAAAATAATCACCATTTACATAAACATATGTTTGCTACAGTCCCAATTTACTGTATACATAGGGGGATCATATTCTCAATTCTTGGAGAAGGATAGCAGTAGAAAGGATACATGACTCAACTGCCAGACATAATGCTTCATAAAGTATGCACAGAGGTACAAGCAATAAATACACACATTAGGTTAGGCCTTACAGCTACGCAAAGCAGATGCAGAAAAAAGCAGGTTTTTGCTATTCTTAGCGAGCAATGAGAGAGAAACAGTAAAAATTCAGGTAAGTCAGAAAAGAAACACAGAGTTAGCTTTTTTTTTTGTTTTGTTTTCCTCTTAGAAAAAAAGTCTGGTAAATTTATGGGTCCACCGACATTTTTTAGTTTTTTTATTTTTTTAGATTTTTTTTTTCTTCTTTTTTTCCCCTTTTCTTTATACATAAGTATGCACAGTTATCAAAATACAGACAAAAATCAACCCAGAAAAAATCCAGACAATCCTAAAATCTAGTGGAGGAGCAGATCGCAAGTTCTGGAGGTCTTTCTGGTATTATGTGCAAGCAACTATTTTAGACTTTTTGTTTAACTTAATTTATACAAAACCCATGCAAATCTACAGGTAATATGCATTCTGTGTGGCTGACAGGTTTTTTCCCCTCTGAGGTAATGCACTCCGATGCATTTAGGCCATCGTTCCGATCAGTTTGAAAATTCCCTCTTTATTAAGTCCTTTGTTTTTTTTTTAATTTTTGTTGTTTTTTTTTTCTTTCCAGTCCACCAAATGACTTTTTATTTTTATTTTTTGACATGCATTTTTAAAACACAATATTCCCTTACAGGTAATCTATACATCATCATTCTACAAACGTTTGCGGACAACCCATTGCAATGCAAATCCTCCGTATATCTTGACGCAGGGAATGTAAACGTTGGTTGGAGCCAAAGCGTAGGAAAATGTAACAGCTCTTGTGACATTCTCGTGCAATCTGGTTTAATTGTTCTGAATTGGTTGTGCAGAGGTAGAAGCTTTTAGAAAGCCTTTTTGGGTAAGTGGGAGAACCCTTTTTTTTTTTTTTTTGAAGACGCCTGTCCTTTTTATTTGGTGAGATAAGTTTATTAGGAACGTCGTCTTCAAGTAGTTTTGCTGACTCCAGCTCAGTATTGAAGGGATAATAACCGTTTTGTTCCTGTGCTCCTCTCTCGACGTGTGTGTGTTTGTACAGTACTGCACGTGTCTGTGCGTCCAGCTTTTTTTTTTTTTTTCCTGGGGCTTTTGGCCTCACGGCTAGAAAAGCAACATAAGCACAGTGTGTCTCCGTTTTGGTCAGAGCGGGCGGATGCATTGCTCGTTAAAGCGCGACACAAACGCCACGTCGGTTCTTCGACAGCATCCGTTTTCTGCGGACGGAAAACAAAGCGGGAGAGAAAATGTGTGTGTGTCAGAGTCTGACATAGGTGTTTTTCCTTTATCCCATACAAGAGGAGGCAGAATTTTGTGTAACTTTGGTTTACTGAAAACAGAAATGACCGTTAAAGCAACAACTCTTATCTAGATGACGATCTGAGAGGAAAACCATGGGACGCAGTTTCCACTAAAGTCTGAATCCAATAGAAAAAGCTGGTTCATCAGTGTGGAACACCACTTGTATCTATATAGTTCAGAAACCGTGACCCCCACCCCACATGTTGAGGATTTAAATTAAAGCAAATATCACCTAGAAAAGGTCACCTTTCACCTTTAATATCCTCTTTCTGAAATGGCTCTTACTGTTTGCTTTTTTTCCTTTCTTCGTGGTAACCAAGCCACATCATTTCATATTACCTTGAAATTATGACTTATTTGGCTTCACTAGATATTTTTTCATGTTTGGTTAGCAATGTTTTCAGTTTCGACGCTGCTCAGAAAGCAAAGCCGCCACGGAAGTAAAAGACGTGACGGTCCCCGCCTAAAACAACACGCCGGCTTCAAAGCAAACAGAACACAGACAGAAAAAAACAAAAATAAAAACTTCAGGTGCGTGTGGCAAAACAAAAGCTGAATAAAAAGGAGGATAAAGTTCACAACAACACAATGTTTCTGCACTTCTATTGAACGTTTTGGTTATGGTCCACAGTACGCCTGGCAGAGACCACCAATGTGGACATTTTCTCAGTTCTCAAATTACACAACAAAGAAAAACAAGAATAAAATCAGTATTTATTTCTGCTCTCTTCTCATCTTTGTATAGGGCTAAGTGAAACAATCCCAGAGGTTAATCCAAGGTAGTCTGCGGAACAAAAGCTTCTCTTTGAACTAGTTTAAAGTCACAGAAGGCGGACCAAAAGGTTTGGTGGCTTCTGTTTGTAAGCTATTGGCCATTGCTAGTGTTGGCTTTGGTTTCTAGCTGTTGCCTGTGACTGTTTGCAGGTAGACAAAGCTTTAAAACGCCGAGGTAAGAAGAGCAAGAAAGGACAATAAGCAGAAATGCATTTGTTTTGTAAAATGGTTATTGTTTCCTCAGTTTCCAGTACTTTGTTTTAAAAACTTTTATAATCACAAACAGATAAGACTGGAAGCCAACTTTTTTTCCCCCCTTTTTCTGTTTTTTTTTTTTTGTTTTGTTTTGTTATTTGGACAGTTGCAACAGTCTTGGTATCGCAATTTGGTTACTGGTGTGATTCAGGGGATGGCATTTACAGTTGGTGGTGTCTAAAAATAGAAATCATATTTGGGAATGAAAAATAAAAAAAGCTAAAATTGATACACTTATTTTAATAATAATATTAATAATAATAATAGCAACATACAGGCAGTGACACAATTTTCTGAGACTACTCCTGTGCAAATGATAACAGAGCAACAACTTGAATTGAACCAGCAATTGTCTCTAGACAATAACAACTACTGTGGGTTGGATTATTCACAAACATAAAATGTCTTCCTTTTTGGCAGTATATGAGGCCGCTAGCTTTCAACAGAACATGATTTGCTTATTTGTCTCATGTTTGTACCCCCCGATCCATGAGTTCATCATCCTTGTACTGTTATGTGGCCACGCCACCTCAAATATAGCAGGTCTCAGAGAGTTTCTTCTTTTGTTTCCTTTACGACAGACATCTCATGTCTGTCATGTTTGGGAATCCCAAAGGTCTGCAACAAAGAGTTCCTTTGGATTGGTCTCTATCCGGATACATGCTCAATAAATAGTCCCAGTGGTGAGAGATAAAGAGCTGTGGTTGGTTTTTTTTATTTGAAGTGATTTTTTTTTAAAGTTTTGCAGGTCTGTGTGAGAGAAACAGTGCGGTTGGTATGAAGGGAAACGACCCCCCCAAAAAAAGAAAAAAAAATTGTCTTTTTTTCCCCTCACTCCAGGTCTTCTGATAGGTTCCCTTCCTCCAGCTCCCGGTCGTCCTCCAGCTCTGGACTGTGATTGGCTGTCGTCACAAGTGACATCGGACAGTCGTCGTCATCCATATTAAGCGGCTCCTCCTTCACATGAACTGGTGGCCTAATAATAATAATAATAATAAAAAAAAAAATTAAAAGTCACATTTACAAAATTTTTGTTCCTGTTTTTTATTTGCCTTTATGTATTTAAGTGGCTGAAAAACTTCCAATTGGTGCAAAAAGAAACTTTAAATTGTGCCATTGTAGTAATACTAGCAAATAAAACAGCACGTTTTACTGAGATGCACATCCTGTTAAAAAAAACACGCCTGACATGTATCATGGATTGAAAGTTACAACCGTGTTGTTTGCAAGACGCTAATTCAACATGATGCCTCACGTCTACTGTAAGTAAGCACATGAAAACTGCATGACGGGAACTGTGATGTTCCAGACATGTTTGGCATTTAAAAGTTTACTGATGACACCAGGTTGAAATACATGAAAAGGGAAAAAAAAGGGGGGTAGAAAAAAAAAAAAAACAGGCCACATGATAAATAATGGAGAATTTCTCATCCCTGAGCCCCCTGGAGCAAAGGCAGAGGAGAGGCTTTTTTATCTAGTTAATAGAAAGCGCAGCCACTCGTTAATATGCAGAAGCTGTGCATGTCGCTCCTCAAGAGGAAAAACCGGCAGCTAGGTTCTGCCATTAATCAACTTCAGCCCCAGCAGTTCACTCGGACACCATGATACATGTTTTTAACTCTAAATGGATGTATATCTTTAGCCACTGTCAATAAGCGGCGGTGCAGGAAGCAGCTCACTGGACGCCGCTCCTTTCAGAACAACAGAGTGGAAGGAACAAAAAAAAAAAAGTGTTGGGCAGCTAACAAGAATAATAATGCTGTCACCCACAAACAAGGCATAACATGATCCGGGGCTCGAGTCGGGGAGGAGGGTTTGTGCAACGATGATAAATCTGACAAAACCTAATTATTTCTGACACGTCGGATGCATCAGAAAATCCCCCAAGACTCGGGAAGAGGAGAGGGAGACTTATCAAGTGGTAGTACGTTAGGATGCATCTCTCCTGGGCTGCCTTCATCAGTGGAAATGGGGAGGGCAAGAAAGAGAGGGAAGTGGGGGGGGGGCTTTAGATTTGAAAAGAATTTTTAAAAGGTACAGATGACTTTAATATTTAGAGCCAAACACTGTAAATTAATATTCTGATGTGGTGGGATGAGAAGAGGAAGCTGATCTGAGGGGGACGATGAATATTTCTGTTTCTGTCCCTCAGATTTACAGAGGGTGGGGGGCGCACTCTAAACACTTTATCTACGATATTTTTACTAAACTTGTGTTTTAAACCTGAACCATCACAGCTTGGACTGATCACTGCCCAGAGAAGTAAAAACTAATGAAGTTGTTGAACAAAATTAAACATTTTGTGCTACAAAAAGTCATTGATTGTTTAAATACTTTCTAATAAATAAGAAATGTTATGTAAATTATCCATAAGTGCTCACTGCTACAAATTGTGTCTGATTATTTGCACAATAAAGCTTGTTTTGTAAAAAGATACTCAGAATCTTTTAGTCCTCCCCTGCACCCCTCCCCCTCTTGCTTTTAATATTTAGCTCATTAGGATGTTTGCAAGGCTCAGAAGAAAAATAATGCTCCGCCGTAATTCGTGGGCTTCAGATTTCCGACATTTTATTAAAAAACATGGACGAGTCATTTACTGCCTAATGGCCAGCTGCCATTACGGAGTCACTCAGGAGTAAACGCTGGGCGTAATAAATAGGTGGCGCTGCATGTGGATGTGCAGCGGAGAAGCCGGCGCTCACATCAAACGCAGATTAGCGCCGGCGGTCGTGCAATGGTTAAGTCGGGGGATGCAAATAGGGTCATTAGTCCGGGGGTCTGATGGTGAAGTGATGGTGGTGACACAAACACCAAACAGGGATGGTTTCCAAACCATAAAATAGTGAAATGAAACGGTTTATTTTTTTTTCAACAAGTAAAAGGAGCTGTTTAAGTTGGGAACTCTAATTGTAAATTTAAGTCTTTCTGGGAATTACTGCTACTACTTCATTTAAGCATAACCCCTTAGGGTGTACATGAGTGTATTACACACACACACACACACACTGAAGTGCACACCAAGCCAGCATAGCCCAGGGCGAGCTGGTCTGTGGTTAAGCAGATATCATTAACCTTTAGACATTTAGGGAAAGAAGAGGTTTGTGGAACTGTTGAATGGACCCGATTCTCCTGCTCAGATGGGTCTTGGAGGTGACGTGCGATTTAGTTTAGCGCTACAAGCCACTCTATTATTTAAACACACACTGCAGAAGGCAGTCACGGGAAAACACATTTCTTCCATTTCGAGGTTGTCGCGGACTGCGTGAGGGACGGCTGGATGCGTCTCATCCTCTGTAACAGCTTGTGTCAGCGTCGGGCCGGCGAGGCCGCAGACGGCAGCAGGAAACAGAACAACTCTTTGCTGTCCTGTTACTGAAAATTAAATGACCTTCGGGAGTGGCAACGCTGGGATTCTGTCTGGAGCTGGGCAGGTTTGCTCCACTTACCACTCTGTTTCAGAGAGGAGTAAACACACCCAAACTTATTAATGTACTCTTGGTGGGATAAAGCAAACACTCTTTTATTCTCATGAATATATTTAGCCTCATAGGCCTGGAATGCATCCATTATCCATTCCAGAAGTAGTCAACCTATGTCGTGTGAGCTTTGATGGACAGCAGGATAAGAATATTTAAAGTGTTTAAAATGTGTTGCCTCCCCTGGCTTAGCTGTTCCTGAAAGTCACTAACAAATAGTCTTTAAAACACACTTTATCAACCACTTAAAAAGAAGAAATTTTTAAAGTAATTAATGCTACACTCACTAAATATTAATAAGAAAAGTTTTACATAAAACATATTAGCTGCTAAAATGCACATATTTAGTGTAAAAAGAAAAATGTGTGACGATTTAAAGTAAATTTAAAGACTGCAGCTGTCTCCTATAGACCAGTAAAAAATGAAATGACAATCAGGAACAGGAAAAGAAAATTAACCCTAAACAGGCTGGGAATTGAGCTGTGCCCTCAGGTCAGTGCTAACTGAAAAAATACTGATAGCTTTAGTTGAATGTCAAACAATTTAGGTAACTTCTGAGATCAAAGGAGTGATTTTGGTTTCAACAGCTTGTGTTTGATTTATCTCATGAAAACTTAAAGAGTTTGGAGGTGAAAAGATCATATTATCATTACTTTAGACATTTTTAGGTCAGTTATTGACACATTTCTACATATTGTTGCTGTCGGGCGAAACACTTTCATCTCTAAAAGCTGAGTTTGTCAGGATTTTTTTTGTTTTTATAAATTAACAGTTTTCCTCATAAAACCAGACATGTAAATGGTGACCAATATGGTTGATTAACGGAAAATATGAAAATGATATAAAATGGAGATGCAAGGTTTTAGACTGATGTTAATATTTACTATATTCGACAGAACAGGTGAAGATTTCATGTCTAAACTGAGGGGCGGGGCTTACATGTGTACAGGAGGGGAGTATCCGGGGCTGCTGTGTCCGTTGGTGTCCAGGTGGTCGAGTGAGCCGTTGAGCTCGTCGTGGGCCGAGTGTAACATGATGGGGGGGCTGCCGCTGAGCGTACCGGGAGGGCTGATACCTAGCAAGCCGGGTGGACTGCCGCCCAAAAGTCCAGGCGGGCTTCCTCCGGTCGGTATGGACGGGTCTCCGCCGAGGAGGCCGTGGCAGTTGCCTCCCATCGGGCCTGCGGCGCTGCTCATGAGCCCGGGGGTCCCCAGCAGAGGCAGGGAGGTCTCCGCCAAGGCGGCCTGCAGGAGAACGACAAAGAGAGGATATGATGTTATAAACATGTGACTGTGGTAGCTGATGAAGAGGAAGGTGAAGAATGAGAGAAATGTAGTAATTAGAAAAAGTGAAACATTTGGGTAACGGCTGAGGGAGGATGGAAGAGCATAAAAGAGGTGATTTGGTGGTTTGGAGGCAGCATGAGGAGTGAAAAAGAGACATCTGAGTGAATGATATGTTTTAACAAAGTTAATATTAAAATACAACACCCTAGTCTTATTCTGTTGCAAGCAATTTCCCCCCGAGTGGAACCTCACAGATTACTTCCCACTAACTGCCACTCATATGCCTTTGTGTGCAGTGGATACATTTAAATAAATAAAAAAGAAAAGGTTCCTGAAAACTTTACCTCAAAATAATAAAAACTCCTGACACTTTCGCCTGCTGCGCATTAAAGTTATATACACTGATTAAATTTTTAAAGTTTTTGCCATGAGCACCTTGGTGGCGTACACTATGAAGCCAAATCATTTATGACAGCTTAGATAAATATTAATGCACATGCCCTTGCATTTACACATGCCACAATCAATCTAGGGGAGGCGGGGGGGCTGCCATGACTGAGAGGGAAAAGAAGGAAATAAAAGTTCCTTCTAGGTTCAACCACAGGGTGGCCTTCTGAGTGTGAAGATGTGAGAGGAGAGAGGCAGAAAAACAAGAGGGAAATGAGGCTGTGACCTGAACAAGAAAGAAAAAAAAAGAGCTAAATTCAGCTACTAATATGGAGTTCTTTTGTGCAAAGTAGCCACACCCAATTCAGTGACTCATTCTCTGAAGCCTTGTGTTCGTACCTGTAAGCTGGCATTTAGTGCAGTTCCATAACCAAGACTGGAGGGCAGGTTCTTGACAAGAGACGGACTTCTAAATAAAACAACAAGTAATTGTCAACAATAAAAATAGAATAAAACTAAATAGAGGGTGTTTCTGCATCAACCGAAGGAGAAGCAGCTGAATTCGTACCCTGTGATCTTCTGCGACCTGCGTTTCTGGTACTCCATCTCATCTACCGTCCACACCGCCCCCTTCACGTTCTCCACGCGCACGAAGCACTTGTGCAGGCTGAGGTTGTGGCGAACTGCGTTCTGCAGGGAGACAACGCGCTCAGGTCAAACGGAGGTGGTAAAACAAATCATATCCATTCATTAGCCACTGTAACCAAAAAAAAGGCTTGGAAATTGATTTTTTTTTCTTGCATTTTGAAGAAATTCTTAACATTCACGCACCATTGATTTAATTAGTAAAAACTGAGTGAAAGCGAATGCTCTTACAAGTCCTGCACACAGTACATATCAATCAGAGTAAGTAGGCTAAAAGGAGGTAATCAGCATAGCGAATGGCTTATGGTGGTGACAGAAGTGGTAATGCCGGCCTTGATAATGGTGATGTCAGTAACCCTTCCCGCTCCAGAAAAGTACAGCACTTAATGGACACATCGCTTTATAGATGACAGTACTGGAAGACAAGTTTTAGGAAGTGTGTGTGTGAATTAAGCTGAATTGTATATTCCATCTATATGGACAAATATTTAATTTATTATCAAAGCTTTCAGGGATATATTATCCATAGATTAAATAATATACTTCTATTAAAATATGGCCATAATTAAAACATGCATCATGCCTGACAAATAATAAGCCCAGCTTTAATATCCCTGCCTCTTATATTTATCACCCCCCCTCAGCTTGGTGTGTACAGCTCTTATTCCAAGAGAAAAGGGATTCTGGAAAAAAAAATACTCATAAGCAGATCTTGCATCTGACCTGAAAATCCCATGATTTGATTGATCTTAATGCCCATGGCTCTGAATATGATAATTTTAATATTAATGAGCAAATGAGCAGTTTTATTATGCATGCTATAGAGTTAGAACTAATAAGCTTCTGGGTGAGAGAAAAGAGAGAAAGGAAAAGTGGAATGGGGGGTGGGGGGTGGGGGCAGATCCCTCTTTTGAGCTGATGAGACCAAGCTGAGATATTAAACTACCTTTCATTTATTTCTCTCTCTTCTCTTGCTCCCCCCCCCCCCCCATCCCCTCCCTCCGACACATTCTCTCTGTTAATCAAATGACAAGCCCATCGCTGATCATCCCACTAATGCTTACAAAGGGAATCACGGCGCTGTAGATGTAAATAGATCACCTTGGTTATTGTGCAAGGTGGGAGACATGAGGAGAAGAGATTTCTAAAGTCACTGTGACATCACTGGCAGGAACAATGGGAGCAGCGTTTCAAGTAGTACTAGTTGAAAATGGGAGGTTGTGATGTTTTTTCTGAGGCGCAAAAAAAAAAAAACACTATCTTGTCACAACATTATTACACAGTGAAACACAGTACGTACAGTAGCTAACAAACTGGAAAAGGGGCACCGGCCTTTTTTTTTTCTCGCCTCTTGAGTTGGTGATCACACACACCCATGTGCTCATTTGCATCCCAAATCCAAATTAATTCACTTTACTAAATCTAGTGTCGCGACATGTCTTGCATGCTGATGAGCGGCTGCTTCGGTTTCCCCTCCAGTGCTCCGTGCAGCCACAAAGGCTAAAGGCAGAGAAACAGATGCAGGGGGATGAAACACTGAACGCACGGCGAGCCTTTCTTTTTCCAAACACTCCTGGCTACATCTTTCACCATCTTTGTGCAGGCAGACGCTACCATAAAGTTGTAGGGACAGACATACAAATGGGTGCTTTTGTGTAGGTAAATAGAGTGCTCCCTCCATGACAGGCCCATTTTCACTCCCCCGCTTTAGTTCTACCTCCTTAACCCTGCTTTTTGGAAACGGTTTACGTATCTGTGTGTGGACATGTAAGCCTCTGCCAACCTCTTCACACAACTGAGAAAGCTGGTTAACAAGCAAGCAGCCATCTTTCCTCACAATTAACCAATAAGGTGCGAGAGAAGGCGGATTCAGGACCAGGAGGAGGGGTGTATCTCTTTAACAAAAGGTGCTGATGATGGAGTGGCTGCTGTATAATTAGTGCGTCAGAGCCCTCTCCTCTCCACGCCAAGACTCCGCTATTAATTGCAGCAAATTAGAAAACGATATCTGAGGAGGGGGGGATGATTCTTTCAGCTGTCATTTCCAAACAAAAAAAGGTGGAAAATAAATAAGAGAAAGAATGAGCTCTATTGAGGAGAGAGGCTGAAAGGAACATGAGGCGTCGTGATCAGTTATTTTTGTTGAGTAAATACATGCTTTCAGGTTTCATGTGCGAGCTTACCTTCCAAGTTGCTGCGTTGCGTCTGAAGTAGGCGAACGTGCGCGTGAACCAACTGTAGATTTCGTTAAGTGTTAACTGCATGTCAGCAGAGTCCATGATGGCCTGAAACGAGATGGCGGCCAAATAACGGGGTTTACTAACGAGGCGCTGACACAGACAGGACGGCGAAGAGGGAGAGCCGCCATGATTCCTGCAGCAATTAATTTGAATCTAATCAGGCAAAGTTAATTTATTTCCCACTCACCTGTCTTATGAGGGTTGCATAAGTAAACGGTGGTCTGACATCTGCGTTCTTATAAAACTCGTAGTTTGGGGCAATCTCTGGAAAAATAAATACTGTGTCACCACCTGAAATAATTGGCAAATTTTATTCCTTTAGGTATTGAATTTGCTCAAGGTTTCATCAAATTAAAATGGGGTGGGGGGGTCAAAGAGGGTGGGGTTAGAAAGAGGAAGAAGGGGGGAAGACATCAAATCAGCACTTTTCATGTCTAACAAAATGCATTTTTAATTAATCTCTCTCGTGAGAGATATTAAACACTTTTACTTCCATATATGAGACGTGCGTAGTTAGTTAGAGCGAGGCTGAATAATTGATGCTGCTTCACACTAAACACGGCGAGTAAATATAAACATCAAAGACGGCCCGTTTAAAATGCAAAGCTTAATACATGGGATGTCTTCATGTAATAAATATTGTATTTTTTTTTCCACCATTATTTGAACTTAATTAACATTCATGCAATATTTATGCATGCAGGAAGTTCTTGTCTGTTTACATATCGAGTGATTAAATACAGACTTTTCACACTGGTAAGACCAACAAGCCTCTGTGAATGTGTGGGTATGTTTTGGAGAGAGGATGTGTATGTGTAATGTGCACTCTGTGTGCGTGTGTGTGTGTGTGTGTGTGTGTGTGTAGGCTATTCTGAGTTAAGTGCTATTAATCGTCTAGTGCTCAGGATTGAGGTATCACTGTAATTTGCTATTTTAGCATTCATTAAATTTTAATAGAAACTCTCCTAAAATGAAGGAAAATTATATTTTTTTCAGTCAAATGCAATACAAACCAATATTTTAAACCCTAAAGCTGAAATTCTCATTATATATAACAGTTTTTAATGTGATTTTTTTCCTAAATTTGATTTGTTTCAAAGTGAACTGTCTGTGGCTCTGTGTCATGGGAAGTGCTGAGTAGTTGGTCCTACCCGACGACAAAGGCATGGAGTATTTGTCCGAGTGGCGTCTGCGCATGGCTCCCATGCTGGGGACGTTGGCTCCGCCCAGTACTGATGGCACCTGTGGCATGGCAGCCATGGGTGTGATGGGGGCCGTGGGCGTGGTAGGGGTCTGAGGTAAGTTGGGGGGCGACGCTGAGGGCAGGTTCTTGGACATGGTGACGCTGGACACCAAGTTGAGCTGCAGGGAGAGAAGACAGGATCTGAGTCACGGAGACCAAGTGGGCTCAGTGTGGAGGAGGAAGGCGTTATTTTGTGGTCTCTCTGACAGAGCCGAGTGTGTGCTCTCCTCCTCTCCAACACAGCTGTGTTTCCACTAACAAGGCTCGTGGAGAGGAGCCAGCCCATCTCCACTAATTACAACCACCAAATTGTATCATAAGAATTCTAATTAGAGCACGCTGTTCAAGATTATCCAACGATCAGCCTCCGTGTTATCCCAGCCCCATCTCTCTTTATCTCTCTATTTATCACGCCCTCCCTTCCCTCTCTCACTCCTTGCCTACCTCCCTCTTTATCTACCCCACTACAAACACTCATCATTCTTACACGCTGAAGAAACAAGACCCTAAAACTCTTGCTTTTGCTGTGACCCTGCTAACGCAGTTTATCTGTCGAATTTAAAGCTCTTTTATACAACTTACACTGTCAGAACAATAAATAGGAAATCCAAACTGTAGAAACCTCCATTATATACAGTTTTGTATAATTCTAAATGAAAGGCTATGGATGGAAGAGTAAAATTAACATTTGCTACAACTAAAGCAATCAGTCGTATTTCTTTAAATTGTTAAAATATATGAACGCTTTTGCCTTAGACAGCCAGAGGTGCTGCCAAAATTTCTAAAGTGGGGTTAATGTTTTTGCTCTTCCATTTGAAAACTCCCAGCAATAAGAAAAAAGCAGTGTTCATTGATTCTTATTTTTCTCTCCTAGTCACAAAGTAAAGTTGATATTAAATGTATTGGCTACGTTCTACACCCCTTTTCCTCCACATTGACTTGGTTCAGTCCAACTCTGCGACACAGCTGCTGGTCAGGCACTCAGCTGTGGTGAGAGAACAAAAACATGGCTTTTTGTCTAAACCTTAACATTGTGCTGAATCTTTTCTAAAATTCAAACAGATTAAGATATGTGAGGCTTCATGTTTAAATAAATCATGGTGTCTTATCAGAGTTTATTAAAAAAAAAGAAAAGAAAAGAACTTTGATGGGATTTGAACCCTGACCTCCTGCATGAAAGTTTGTAGCAATTTTCACTGAACCAATCTTGATATTTTTCATCTAAACACTCTGGGTGCAGAGATTTTTCTATCCGTGACCTTGTTCCCTCATTTTTTTTTTACATAATTAGGCACTCATGCTAATACCTTATATTATTATTGAATTCATGATGTAAGTAAAATGAAGAAATGAACATACATTTTACAGGGAAGTAAGAATGACCACAAAGTCTAGACTACAATCAGCCGCTTAAAAACCTAAGAGTACTTTACAAGTTTTCAGTTGGTTTTAGTTTTGGTTTCTTTTTAATTGGAAACAATTTGCTTACTGGTGAACACAAAACTCCAACATTTATAAAATCTTATAAAAGCAAATTGTTGTAACATTTCTTTGACGTGAGGACTTAGAGTCCCCCTCTCCAGAAGAGAACTTTGCTGGGAGGCTACAGTCACCGCAGTGTGACTTCTACTAGTGGAAGTTCAAAAAGTTCATGAAGAAAATCTGCACGGACATAAACGCATTCCCTCCATGCTGAATCTTCATCTCTTCCACTCCACATCCTGCCGGTTGTCCGGCTTTCCCGCCGTTTCTGCGTTTGCCGCCAAAATCTTATGTGAGAGGCTCTGACCGACTGGAAAATTCCTAACTGACCTTTTAGTCGCTGTGCTAATTTGGTTGGAATGGTAATGACATCGTTACATATTCGAGCCAAATTGCCTTAATTGTGATTCTATGAGTGTTATGCATCCGAAGCAGGAGTTCGGATTTAAGTCAACTTGAAAGATTGGGAGGAGCTCAGAAGTGGAGGAGCAGAGCTGAGGAGGAGGTGTTGGTGGTCCTGAGTTGATAAATATGATTGATGGAGGTCTGTTCAGATGATAAGTATGGATTAAATCAGCTTTAATGAGCTGCTCCAGAACTGGATCTCTGCTGAGGACAGGTATCTAAAATGTCTAAAGCCGTTCATGGAGGTTCTCAGTTACCTTACCTGAGTCACAGAAGCTCCCAGTTCTGTTGTTTGAACTTTGAACATGTTCAAAAAATGTCTCTTAAAACAATCAGTCATTGTGAGATTCTCAAACTTGCCTTGAACCTTTTTTTATTTTGTCACAACTTGCTTCATTTCAGCAGTCTACTCCCGTAGAATAAATAAAAGACGAGGGGGCGATTGCCAAGTTGGTTAAAATAAAGTAATGTGCATGGTCTAAAATACAGTTTTGCTAGCCACAGCACGCAAAAATAAACTGATTATGAGCAAACTGATTGAGCAAAATGAGGCTGGTCGATTGGTCGCAAATGTTCCAAATTTAAAAATTTTAATTTTGCACATTTTCTAGCAATATTGAGTCAAGTTTGAGTTGCTAACTAGTCTCCAACAGTCACAGCCCAGTGAGATTCTACTAATCAAATCTTAAAAAGCTAAGTGTGCCATAGCCAATCAGATTCTTTGTTTTCCTGTTACATGCCCTCTTACGGGAATGTATAATTAGAATGTTAAAACATAAATCTTTATCTCACCTCCCTTGATAAAGTGGGGAAGCCTTAAAACTGAGGACTTAACTGTTCGTTTAGGAATTCTGTCTGAATTGCCCCCACCATCAAATGCAATTAGCTGCTCTTTCATGTGAGCTTTATGTAATGCAATACTTCATTAGCATCATTCATTCACATTCAGCCACGGATTATAGGCTGCAAATTCTTTATTGGACGAGATGGAACCAAGCTGCTGGAGTTTGAAGGATGGTGAAAAAAGAAACATAGAGGGAGAGTGGAAAAAAAAAGATTAAATCATAAGAAGGGTTTGATTCCTGATGGAATTATGGAATAATTATGCTATCTTGTGATTATCTGCATTCTATGATGAGAGGTGATTGGGAAAATTATTCTATTGAAAATAAGCACTTACTAAGCGGCAGAAAGACGCTAACTATGTTTTGCTGTCTAATTTTTTGAAACGTCCAATACTTGGAGGGGGAAGAATGTTTGCCAAAAATGTATAATCTTGATGTCAAATTCAAATACAGCTTGAAGCGTAATCATTCCATCGAAAAGTGGAAGGCAAACGACCAAAAATGCAGTTTTTTCCCCCCAGTGACCCTTTTCAGTTTTTGCCTCTCTTCTACTTTAGTGGCCAATTTCAGCCCCGCTGTGTGTATTCATGTCAACATCCCACTGTCTTCGCCAAGGAGCTGTCATTTTCAGCTGTTTGTTGTTAAAATGACACATCTTCTCCTCTGTCATTCCACTTCTGAGTGCCGCTGTGGCCACTGAGCCAAACAGTCATCAGCAGCCAACAGGTTGTTTTGGCTATTATATCTATCACAAAGAAATGACCCCGCCGCTTTAGCCGAGGACTCCGCCGCTCTGCCATCTAATACACTTCCAAACTCTATTGTCCTCTCACAATGCACAATAAGTGATAAGACGCCGATGTAACTCTGTATTACAAATCCCATTCGCACCCCCCCTTTTCATCTTCTGTCGCTCACTCGTACAGCGGCTTAAAGTGTTCATTTTCTGTGTGGCTGTCTCGTGTGTTTACGGGAGGCAGAGCAATATGCACTCACTGGTTTGGGAGATGACTTGGGTTCTGAGGGCCGCATGTGCAAGTGGGTCATCATCGCCTGAAGACGCTCTCGCTCTTTAGAAAGCTGTTAAGAGAGAAGGAGAGGAGAGTACATTAGGGTCGATTAGAGAGGAGAGGAAGGAAAGAAGGGAAGAAGGAATGATATGGATGGAGGGTAAGGGAATAGAGGTAGACGGTGGGGAGAGCAGGTCAGCCAAAACAAATCGCATTTCATCTTTCTGTCAATAGCAGAATTTAGGTCAGCGAGACGTTGACAGTAACAAGCCAGTTGGGCCTTAAATTAGGTGGTCCTGAGTGTCTGCTCAAAGTCCTGTGGACACTGTTAGGGGGATGGAGCTCAGCCAGCAGCTGCTGAGAGGTGAAGGGGTCTACCAAACAGTGTGCCGGGCGGCCCCGCCTCCCCGGTCCAGTTAGTGGCCCCAGCCGGTGCTCATCATCAATCTAATTCACGTAGAGTGACAGGGACCGGACCTCGTGAAAGGCTGAACACCCCCTCAATACGCAGACACACAAGGATAAAACACACAAACAGAACACGCGCACACACAGGTGTACACATATACAGAGCTGGGCCTCATTACTAGTGACGGCTCTCGTGGTGAAAAGACAAAGAAAGAGATGATGGGGTTCAAGAAACAGGAGAGAAGAGAAGAAACAGGACAGGCAGCACGAGTGCATCACTGTAATTGGTCACACTGTTCAGATCAAGCTTCAGCAGTTCAGCTTGCGATGATAAAAACACAAAGAAATAAAAAAAATTATAAAGAAGGTATTTTACTTTTAAAAAAGACACTTTATACACTAACTTTCCACAAAGTAGTGATATCAGTGTAAACTGTGAATATTCTAATCACACATTCACTATTCTGCGAGGTACTGAACACTAAAACACAAACTATAAGTCAAATAACAATTCCAGAGGGATTTTATTTATTTTGTGCAATTCTGCAAATTTGAGCAAATGATCAAATCTGTCTAAAGACAAAACATTAACAGAACAGTGATTAAAATATGCTCTATAGAGATATAATCTAATATCATCTTATCATTGACCTCTACTGTCTAAGGCAGAGTTGGGGTCGGGACCCCACTGTGTGAAGTGAGGGGTCTTCAGATGACTTTATTAAATCTTATTTAAGAGTTAGATCAGCCATGCCTGTGCATACCTAAATGAGTTACAGAATAAAAAAATATTTATTTTTAGGCATTCAAGTTCTTCTAAAGGTTGGTAAATATGAGTTTCTTTTAATTCGGCAAATAACGTTGTATTGTTCAAATAAAAACTCATTGAATGACCTCTAATTTAAAGGATTGTTAATAACATACAGTATTTTTGAGATATTTGTTGTGAGATAAAATAACTGTAGTCATAAATGGGTAAGAATAACTTGTTTGGGAACCACTGCTCTAGAGGACAAAGCTGATTGGTTAATATGTTGCATTGTCTCTCAAATCAAGCTGTGTCAAGAAAACGAGTCCGTTTTGGCTGATTTTTTTCCCCCCAGCTGCTTCAAGTTTAAAAAGTACATATCTATTTGTTTCTACAGTGAAAGCAGCACTTGTCAGCAGTGCTGAGTAATAATGTCACTCAATCAGCACTCTCATTATCTATCCAGCATGACTTCTTAATAAGGTCACGCTCCACCTACTGAAAATAGTTCCCTCCTTTTGAGCTTTCTTCAGGTGCAAAGTGCAGTTAATTAACACAGCAGACTGGGAGAGATGTGCTCGCTATTAATTGGAAAGAAAAAGAGGGGAGAAAAAAAAAGAGAGGAGGGAAAATAAAGCAAGGGCTTAATTCAATTAAAACAGCCATAATGGCTTTGGTTGTAAGGCCTGAGGAATCCTTTGTTTAGTGGCTTTGTTGAATCCAGCAGGTCCTGCTTGTCTCCAAGTATTAAGCAGACCACAATGTGGCCTTTCTCTCACTCACACAACTTTGAAAGTTTGACTGGAAAAGTCTTGCCTGCATTACTGTAGAAAGTCAATCACACAAAATGCTGTGTTTTTTTTTTTTTGCCCTTTATGACCTGAAAAAAGAACTTACTTGTATTTCAAGCTGCTGAACAACCTGCATCTGGACTCGACACTGAGCTGTGCTCCGGTCATCGAGGGCGTGCTCGCTGTTTAGGTGCCTGGAGGGAGAAGACAAACAGTAAGAGAGATTACACAGGAGATTTATAAATGTCAAAGCTAAAAAAGACTATTCATTTTTACCATGATCTAAATTGTAGAGGATGATAATTACAGTATCAGCCTCACCGCTCTTTTGTTTTTATGATAATATTTCTATACAGCGACAATTATCTATAGGATCCAGTTAAAATCCATTGTTCCACGTTGAAATGAAGTAATTAGAAGTAACATGACGGTGTGTGGTGCCATGTTTAACATGACAAAAGGCCTGGCGCCGGTTTAGATGGCTAACTTCAGCGCCACCCTGAGCGCCGCTTTCTTCGGAGAATAAAAACGTGCTGGCCCAGCAGAATGGCTGCGTCGCCTCGATTTATGGAAAACAATACACACAATTTAACACCGCCAACATTTGACACACAAAGGCGGCTCTTCACTTGAAGGCGCATTATCCCCGCCGCAGACATATTAAATATATCTGCTGTGTTCGCCTCATTAGAAGAAAAAGGAAGCCAGACAGCCATAACAGTCAATAAGGGTTTTTGTCTTGATTGGATTTCATCTGTAGGCCACAAAAGCTCAACCATTAAGGTAGACCTTTTCTTCCCGGGAAAGCACACAGCCGCGCAAACACAAATATGTGGCGAAAAGTGGCTCCCAAAGTGTTGTGATGCTGTGGGTAATGAGCCTCTGTCTAAATGATCATTGGAGACAAACTCACAAAAGCAAGCTTTAAGGAGACATGCTCATGAAATGCCAGAGCTGCCACTTTATCTCCAGTAATTATAGGTTAGCTTGCAGACCCTTCAGTGATCATTTACAGCACAGCCTCCAGTGCATTAGAGGGAGTACAAAATCTCTTCCTCTCCGGCTTTCACTTTATCTAACAACACACACACCCCTCGCTTATGTTATCGTGAGCGGTGCACAAACACGGATCGGTACATAAAGAACAAAAACACACACTCCCACCACGTTTTTTTCCCTTTATGCGTGTTTATCTGCAGCTCGGAAAACAAGACAACTCAATGAGCGGGTTTCTCTTGGCCTGTCAATCAGAACATTTGTAATCACAATAGTTCTGTACCTTTCAATTAGACTTCAACCATTTCATCTGCTTTTCTAACAATTTCAGGTGTAATACTTTGAAAAGGTTCCCTGTGAATCAAGAGTAAGGTAGCATTAAAAAAAGGGAGGGTGGGTTTCTTCAGCCCCTGTGCCTAATTGCTGTTTCAAAATGTGCATGCAAAAAAAAAGAAAAAGGAGGGGGGGCATTTCATTAATCATTTAATCACGTCCCTCGCAGGATGAGGGAACTAATGTTGCAAATACCCTTTTCATTTCACTGCCTATAATGCTATCTTATGCACTTGATGTATGGCGTGTGTCATGAATTACAGCTGCTTCAAAAGCACAGAGATGGCTGCTCGCTGTCCCTGAAGATACCTCATTACAAAAAAAAAAAAAAAAAAAGGAGGTGGTTGAGTAAAAAAATAAAATAAAAAGATGGGCAAAATCTTTATTAGGCTCGCATCTCATTGACAAGCAACTTGTTTCTTTTTACATTTTGTCAGCGTTTGTCTGCGAAGCCTCGCCAGCGTCCGGTTTAAGAGCGCCGCGCGTTCAATTTCACCGCTGGCCAGTTAGCGAGGCGATTACGGGAAGATTACTACGTGTGTTTATGAAATATTCAAATGGCAGCGTGTTCTGCTGAGCATTAATAATGCCAAACAAAGACAAGGAGTGGAGGAGGAGGGCAGAGGAACACGACAGGGAAATAATGAAAGAAAACCTTATTTACAAAAATGGGGGAAAATATTGCTTTTTATGTTTGATTAGAAATGAGGTTTTAATTACTAAAATTGTCTCATTATTACCTCCTATTCTTTGTCTTTTATACCTGAACATTTTTATTACACTGTAACTTTGTTTACTGCCTCTTGGTTTGCCACATTTAGGATCAAATCTGAAGGAGAAATTGGATTAAAACAAAAATGCTTCAGGAGCATCTTGGTTCATTCATGTAAACGAAAAGAAGCATTCATTTTAGTTCTTCAGGAAGGTTCTCTTGTTATGAGGGTTGCTTGAGAACTGGGAAAACATAACATTAGCGTTGTTAATGTAATCATTAATAAAATCAGCTGACACCTATATTTCTGACTTCATCTTTTAATTTCCTAAACACGCCATCTAAAACTGTTTTCCTCCACGCTGCTGGTCCACTTCCTGTCCGAGCTACAGTTTCAAACTGTCCTGCTGGAAAAACAATCTGCTTCTGTTACAGCGCTGAGACGGAATGAGTTGTAAAAAGTTTTTAAAAGCTAAAGAACTTGGAGCTAGCTCACAATAAAACCAGTTCTGCAAGGTGTCCTTGGCTTTCTACATCTAAAAAAAAGTCGGAGCTACTGATGAGCAGACAGGGGAAAAAAATCTAGCTTTTTAGCCGCATGAAGCATTTTGTGAAGTTGAACAGGTTGATACGTTTTAATGAGAAATAATGTTTGAAGAAGTTTGGTTTCTTTTTACATCTGTTTCCCCACAAGCTTTATTACTATTTCTTCCTAACCTCTATTGTTTTAAGCAAAAGTATGCTAAAATAAAAAGATTTTGATCAATCAGATTCTAGCAATGAACTGAATATTCAGGGCTTTTATTTTAAAATAAATAAATAAATAGACTTTTGTTTTATTTATTTGTCATGTTGGAGTTATCACTTTGAACTTATTTTCTATACTTTATTTGCACATCTTTGTTTACACTATATACTGTAAAAGTTGACTGTGAAACAAAATAAGATAGCTGATTATGACTTTTAGATGAATCTTATGCATTTTGAGTTGGATTAATCAAAATAAAGTCAATAGTGGAAGCCAAATAAATAAATAGAAAGTGATGAATAGAAAGCAATAGGGAAAGTGAGACAGAGTGGTTGTTTATCAAACCACTAATAAAGATTTCTATTCTGCTTCTAAAGAGAACAAAAGATCTCAAAGGTTTTTTCCAGTAGCTGAGAACATGAATATGTATAGACCATCAACATCCACTAAGGGCCCAATAATAAATCTACTCAAGCCAGCATATATGGATGATACATTCTGCTAATTATCTGTGTGTATTATCAGGGGTGATGAAGGCCCTGCAGAGAAACTCCGGCCCCATATCTGTCTGCATGAGACTCACCAATTCACCATCACACACACATCTACTGCAAATAGATGCATATATGTTCCAACATTCTTTCCTCACCATTTGGTGGTGGTGGTGGTGGTGGGGTGCCCTCTCTTTTAAAGGTCCTGTCACAGTGCGGCGGATGCATGGAAGGGTGGAGGAGCTAGCCTGCTACAGTCTCCACATGTGTACATTATATAGAGACAAAGAGGTTTGTGCTGCTGCTCTTTGGGTTTAATTAGCAGCTCAGGTTAGCGTCTGCTCGCCATTTTAACGTGGAGCTGCCACAAATCAGGGGAGCAGAGCGGTGACAGAATAAGGAAGAGTTCAACATGTGTGTGTGCTTTGTTTGTATGCACAGAAAGCTTTAATGAAAAGGTAGGACATTCACTTAAAAAATGTGAAAAGTCAAATTGGAGGGCGTGTATCATGACTTTTTTTTTTTACACAGTACAGAGAAATGCTTCTTTAAAATGCACATAAGCAAATAAGTTTTTAAACATTAATTGCTTGTTCTTGTTTTTTTTTAACCAAAGGCTGCTCACAAAAAGCAACCTAAATGCACATTTTGTGTCTCTCATGTCTTTGTTGTGTAACTAACACAAATACACCCGCAAACCGAAACACTCAGCCACTCAAGAAACAGCCACAGCAAGATTATTTCATTTTGAACTTCACAGAGCTAATTCAGGGTGCCAGCCACCTCGCGGCTACCTTTTCCAGGTGAGAACACTTTAAAACGCACTGAGGAGCTATTAAATGCTGATCTTGACAAGTTTCTTCATGCAACAAAACAATAGATGACTAAACGTGTCACCGCCGCTGAGCCGAGCTCCTGCAGCGAGCTACGAGACGGCAGCTTGACTCGGGTCTCCCCTCCCCTTTCCAACAAACCCAACAACATCTGAGCTGTCATCTAAATCTGACACTCGCTTTATGTAACCCCGTTTAAACTGCGCCCGTGTGTGCGTGCAGATGTGCATCGGTGTGTGTGTAGTCAACTGGCATCTCCGGAAACTTGAAAGGACTCCCTCTGACACCTACAATGACTGCTCCGAGGCACGCCACCGAGCAGCCATCTTTGTTCTGGTGACGAGCCTGCCTTCTTTTGTTGGTGTCTGTTTTCCTGTGCTGGCTGGGTTACGGTGTGTGCGCAGGGCTCAGCCAAGACACGGTTTTGTTCTGGAAAGTGTTCGTACAAAACTGCCTGCCAACCTGTGCACCTGTTTTCGACTTTGAAATCTGTTTTCTCTCCATCTGCCTTCCTTGCGGTTCATCTTTAAAACCATGCATTCTTTATTTTTTTTGTGCACAAGCTTATCAGCTTACAGGAACACATGATTTTATATAGTGGTCTTCCACCTAAGTAACCAGATAACCTACTGGGGCATCGTATCTTTAAAGCACACAGGCTTTGATGTCTTTGCGCGTGAACAGAGCATACATTCCCAAGAAATAGACTGATCCCTTCCCTAACTAAGTGCACTAAGTTGATCGGACCTGATTTCACAAAACCTGCTAATCCGATGCAGTTTTGCTGAATCACACACAAATGTTTCCAAGCTGCAAGGCAAACTGCTTGACCTGGTCTGAAGCACAGATAGTCCAAGTTGGACAATGAATTGTAGGGTTTTCATAGAAAGGATTTTTAAAGTTCCACCACAGCAGATAATCCACACTCTACTGCGACTATATTGACTTTGACGTGTTGTCGCATCTTCCACAAAAAATAATGCAAACACACTTGTCAGGCTGTAATTGTAATATCTATTTATGTCTGATTCATTTAAACCCACTGCTGTCAATGATAGCTCTTTTAACTATGTTATATGCCCTGACAGCGTGTGAAAATTGAGCCTAATCTACTGGCTGGCAGTGCTTTTGAAAGACTGGAAAACACTGTTTATTACAGCTATTTCAATCCACAGACAGTCCTTTTAGCTTTAATTCACAAGCTGCTGTAGAATTAGCAGAAGCCTGACCTAAATCTTACACCGCTCCCCATGGGTGGACTAGTTTCTTGTACGAGTGCATTTCTTAGCTTTCTGCACCTTATTACAGTCAGTACTGTAGAGAAATGCATGACTTGGAAAATAAGCAGCAACGTCCTGATTTCAAGAGTTTATGTGAATTCACATGGACATTTACAACCCATGAAAAACACTCACCAGATCGTTATTTCACAGTTAATTACAAATCTAATTAGAATATTCAAATTAAAGCTTTCCCTTTCTTTTCTTCTCTGTGTGAGAGCAGGGAGTCAGGGAGAGAGGGAGGGAGAGAGGCTCTTGGTGAGTGGCAATGTGATAACCTGTAATCGGCAGTGCTGCAAACACCTCCTTCCTTTGATGTCCCCCCACTAACATCCTGGCAACAAAGCCGGCCAATTACAAATGAGCTAATTAACTAAATTGTTGATGGAGCATGAAGAGTTCATTTGCTCTGGCGCCTGCACCATGACAACAGTGAATGGGGGCCTTTGTTGTGGAAGTAAGTGTGCGGCCGTGCGAGTTGCCATTAGCTTTTGACGCTTTTTCACAAACCTATCAGGCCCCTCCACGCCAGGAAGGAAATTTGTTATGGATCAGAGTCGGTTTGAGGTGCGTTTTGCGGGAGCAGAACCCTGTCAACTAGCTGTCTAGAGGTCAAAATGTGCCCTGAAAAAGACAGAGATATTTTGTTTCTGCGAGGCCACAGAGAGAGGAGGCTGCAAAGAACAGTTCAAGTTAAAAGCCTAACATTCCTTCAAGGACTGCGTATCACCTGCCACCTCTGATGTCAGAGTTTTAGACTAAGATCACCTCACAGTGAGAGGGGATGAAGCTGAAGCTACTGTTAGTCTCACTTACTAACACACCGAATTATTAGAAAACTGACCAATTTTTCTGTTTTTAAAGTTCAGTTGGCTGTGGCAGCCATCTTGAATTTGGATTGACTCCAAAATATTGTAGGGATATTTATCCAATGATCATTTTATGAAATTTTCATTAAAATCTGTTCATGCACAAATAAATGCAACTAATTACAGAGACACATGCAATTATAGCCTAGGGCAGGGGTCTGCAACCTGCGGCTCTGGGGCCACATGGGGCTCTTTGGTCCCTTTGCAGCGACTCTTTCAAGCTTTGACCAAAACTAACATGTGATTACATTTTGGGGGGTTTTACATGCAGAAAATATTAGCTTTAGCAGTTTTCTTGTCAATTTGTTGATGTGACCAATGCTACTAAATGAAACATGTTATTTAGATCAAGCTAGTAGCCTGTTGGCCACTTCAACAATCCAACTTCCAGTTTTAAAATATAATCTCTCTCAAATCTATCAGGGTTAAAGATCTTTTAAGACTAGATTAGATAATAATAATAATATATATATGCATAGTTCAGTTGTAGTTTTAATTAAGTTTGCTATAAACTACATACCATATTTTTCTTTTTTACATTATGGTCTTTTTTTGGTCTTAAAGAGAAGAAATATTAATTAACGTTAACATTTACTAAATATTTTTTGTTTTATAATGTCACCCCCACTGGCCGGAAAAGCCCCCTTTTAACAAACTCGAAGTGGCCCACGGACCACCAGTTGATAATTACAGTTTTAGCACGTTTTGCTGCTCATTTTATCAGTGAGTGGGTCTTTTGATTGTAAAGGCTGCAGACCCCTGGCCCATTCTTTATTGCACTGTAGTCACAGAGCTTGTCCTTACTTCAAAAACTGTCCAAAGTCGTCGCACATGGTCTCACAGCCAGGCCACTTGCACACACCATGACCGTAGAGTGGGTGGGTTCCACCAACTTCTTCGTGTAGTGAACTAGAGGCAAAAGAGAGAGAAAGAAGATGAACACACAAAACAGAACAACAAACACTCAGATATTCACTGAGATTTGGGGAAAAAAAGAGGCTAAAATCAGCTGATTAAAGCAAAAAAAAAAAATCATTCTTTCCAGCTACATTAACTCAGACAGCGTTGACTTGTGTGTGTTAATAAAATAGGTTCCACAAACGTCCCCTGAGGAAATCTCGACTGAGTTGGAGCTTTGTCTCAACCAAAGCCACCGTCCCATCTTGTAAAGCCATTATGAGGAGGAGGGGTGCAGGCTTTCAAGTAAACATTAAAACTCCAGACAGCCATATAATTTTCATCAGGAGATTAATACACTGTGTAACTTATGTTCTTTGAGGACAAGTGAGGGGGGGGGGGGTTCTGGCGTTTTTCAAATGGCACCCAAATAAGTTACGACCCTGCCTAGACAGCACATCCTATTAAAGATGACAGTTTAACCTTTAGGCTTGGCACTGTGTGTGTGTGCGCATTTCACCGTGTGTGAAAATGTGAATGAGAGCACGTGTGTGTCTGCTTATGGGTTATGGCCATGCGTGCATGTGTGTGGTCGATGACGACATGTGCGAGCCTGCGAGCGCTGACAGAGCTCACGCTGTGTTTTACAGAGGGGCTTTCCCCACATCGATCCACGTGTTAGTAAGCAGCGCTCCTGACAATACTCCATGTTCGATCATTAGGAGACCCCACACTCTCCCTCGGGGCACGAGCAGATAAAAAGTCTGGTTTTATTTTCTTCCTCACCTTCTCATTCATTCATTTCTCTTCTCTTCTTTTAAACATATCCAAACTTCCTTTTTTTGTTGTTTTATTGGTGCCGGAGAGATAGCATCTACTTTAAACCAATTACACAGCACTTCCACCTCCAGTGCGAGTCTCCACCAAACATCCACGCAGACACACACATCTCTATCTCAAGTCCTTATTATAATATCACCCAAGAAAAACCTTTGAATAATGCATGGCCCAGATAGGCAGATATGTGAACAGTCAGTGTTTCAGTTGCTGGGTGCATTTACAAAAGACGCCATCACAAGGATAAACATCCCGGAAACGCCACTCAAGGCATCACATATTCTGTTTACATGACATGCAAGCAAGGGAGGTAATTTTCAAAAGAGAAAAGAAGAGAGAAAGCACTAAATACTTAATGTACAAGGGGGTTACCTTGTCTTGTCTGCCAGAGAGGTTTGTTCTAAGTGTGCCTGCCTGCTTGGCTTTCACTCCCTGCTTTTGATATGTGTGTGTACGATAAGTGTGTGCAATGGCACGTGTGGTCCCCTGGGAGAACAAAGCTTTTGTTTTTTTTCTGTAATATTTCCGAGACACTAATAAACTATTGAATAAATAAACAAAACATGCTGTTTTCCCAGGAGTTCTGATAAAACATGAAACCACAAGCATGTAAATTTGATGTTGATATCTTCTCGGTGCTGCACTACAAACTGAAACTTTTGTTTTTTTTTTAACCTTTCTCGCTCCCTCTCCCTTTCGCGCTCTCTTCTGTGGTTGAGGATGGGCGACTGTCCGTTGGTGATGGAGTGGTGAGTGATGGGCGGCGATGCTTTGGCGGGATTGCAGGAGGTAGTTGTAGAGGAGTTGTTGGTGGAGAGGTCCAAACCACCGCCACCTACACCGGTGCCGGTGCCACTGTTGCTGTGTTTGATGCCGTTGTCCTCGATGGCGTGGCCGCCTGCTCCGGTCACGTCTTTCCACAGCTGCTGGAGTTCTGCGGGGCTCAAACCACCTAGAAACAAACATCACCCTTTGGGTTAGAGGAAAGATTTTTTGATTCAGAAAACAGCTCAGCTAATTTCAAACTCTTACCACTGTTCAAAGATTATACATCGTTACATTTTCTAATTTCTTATAAACCTGCTGGTTGACCAACTGAAAAACCCAAAAGACAATGATTGTCAGGAAGTCATGACTCGCTCTACACTGAATCTGATCAGGTTTTGGGGTTCAGTTGACTCAAGAGGAGCGATGATTGGTTAAAGGTAGTCCTAACAATTCCTGCTTTATTGGTATTATTGCTTTACATCCCAAATGAAACAAAAGTCTTGACTTTGTAAACCTTATTCAATACCTAGAAAAGTTTCAAACTATCTCCTAAAACATCTTGTTCCCATAAGAGGCTTTCCACACTTTTCTTTGTGTTTGACCATGACTTTAACAAAACAACAGTCTCAGTTTTTGTCTGTTCCACCTTAGAGAACTTATTTTCAGCTTGGAAAGTAATTACACAACCCACCATCAAAGATCTTCCTGCCTGTTGTTTTCTGTCTCCACCATTTGGTGGTAAACAACAAACATGAGTGTTTACTTGGCTCAGCAGGAGAAAATGGAGCCTGTTCTCCCCTCTCCCTCTCTGTTTGTCCTTTTATTCATCTCATATGCTTCTCAGTAAAGGCAGTAAACAACAACAACCACCACTGAAAGAGGCAGGGAGGGTTGGGGAGCGGGGGGAATTGAACAACATAAACAGAGGCAGAGCTGAGAGAGAAACAGAGGTAGACAAAGAAAGCCATAATCAGACGAGTAGAAAGAGAACAGGGGGGAAAAGAGAATGGAAGACTAAACAAAACATTTATGTGGAGCGTTAAGGACAAATTGGATGGTAGAGGAGCATACGAATGAGGGGGAGGCAGACAGATACACTTAAAGATAACGCAACACAAACACATGTGCATACCAATAGGAAAAACTAAAACAGGCCAGAGAAAAACAGAGACACTTAAAGGAAAGTCACTTACACCTGCAGACAAATCACAAGAAGTCACGTGCTCAAATGTCATTCTTCTTCCCGCTTCATACCTCCACCCATCCTTTCACTCCCGTCCTCGGCTTACCTGGTGGGGGTAGGGTCTGTCCGGGAAGGGCAGCTTGGCCCGGAGCGGGCCCTGGCAGCGAGAGCAGGCCCTGCCGCTGCATGTTGAGCAGGTGCTGCTGCTGCTGGAGCTGCTGCATCTGCAGGAGCTGCTGCTGGAAGACGAGCTGCTGGGCGGCCAGCTGCTGTTGCTGCTGTTGTTGCTGTTGTTGCTATAGAGAGGAGGAGGAGGAAGAGAGGAGCAAAAGGGGAGCACAGAGGAAAAAAAAGGGGAGGGAGTGGAAATTACAGAAGAATTAACAGCTGAGAGAAGAGTGCCGTCTGTGATGTGTGTGTGTGTGTGTGTATGTATGGAGAAGTCCATACTCACTTGTCTATGCTGTGACCTTAGCTATACCTCTTCTCTTCTTCAGTCTTTCTGCAGGTTTTATCTCTGTCTGCGCTCACTAAATCTTCCCTCCTGTTTTTTTTGGGCTGTACCACAGTGATGCTGCCTTCCTATCCTTGTGTGTGAGCACACACACACACATTAAGACACAAAGCAACACTAACAGAGCAGCTCTCAAGCCTGACAGTGTATGAGGCTTGTGACTGTGTGTCATACTAAGCCTCTGCTATGACCCCCCCACCGACCCTGAATAGCTAATTGTCTCGCCTTCACTGATGGTCTGTTACAGCTTTTTTGACCAGAGGGGGAACTTGCAGGATGAGAGGTTTACAGCTTCACGTGCACATGGGTGCACAGTTGTCAACACGCATGGCACTGTGCCACCGCTGCCTCACTCGTTTATCGCCGAACCAGACAGGCAATTGCGTACGCGTCGTGCAAAACAACAAATTGAAAAATGTCAGACTTCTTCATCACTAATAAATGTCAAAGAGGTCATTTTTACGGTTTTCATAAAATATATAAAAGTCAATTATTGTTTGTTGTTTAAGTTCACAGTGTTACGTTAAATTATCTTTCCTTTTTATAGCCAGGAAGTAAAATATAACTTGTTTAACTGTCGGTTGTTTCAGATTTCCTTTCTTGTGAGAACAATGCGTGCAAGCAGCATGTTGGGCTTATGTTTCTGCCTATATTAAAGTGCACCTGAGAAAAAAAAAGTCTGGAATTGAAGGGACTGAGGACAGAGAGGGGAGGGGGGAAAACTTGTGATGCACTCACTGGAAAACAGGCTGCATAATAGACTTGTGAGGGGAAGCAGTTTGCCCCCCCACCAACCCTCCAACCTGCCTCAAGAGAAATAAAGCAGCAATTTCTATTCCATATTTGATGGCGAGGCCCCTGAAAAACTCTATTCACAAATCCAAACAGAAACAAAGCCGCCGGGAGGTCAGTTGCGACTTCCTGTCAGGGGCAGCATAATGGGCTGATTGAGGAGACACAGAGCTGCGTTACAGAGGAAAAAAACAAAAACTAAAAAAGGGTAGAATGTGTGGGTTTCTGTGTTACTTTTTCCCCCTCTTATCAATTTAGATGCTTCCAGTGCTGTCTGGATGTGGCCCCCAGACAGACTCCCAAGGTTCGGCATCAACACAGTTACGCAAATATGCTTAAGGCTGTCACGCTCGTTTCCTCTCTTCTGATAGCTGATAGGAACGAGGCAGAGCCGCGTCTGTTGACCAGCTGCCTGTCACTGTGATTTATGAGTGGCGTACACTGGAACTCTGGTGGTTGTGTGTGTTTTTGCTCTCACAGAAACAGTTTATTAAAAAGTTTGAAGCATAACTCATTGTTTTTTGTTCACATTTCTTCTATAAATGAGCGAGTTTGTCCATGCTGTGTTCAAAAGCCACTTAAAAGCGCCAATAATGAAGTCAAACTATTGAAAGTAGCAGAAAAAGCAACAAAAATATAGCTTACATAAATGTGTCATGAAAAGGGATTGGTAGCGTCAACTCTTTTCCCACATGCAGTTACCTCTTTAGCCTGTTTGCCAGGATGCTGCTGCTGGAGAAGCTGCAGATGAAGCTGCTCCTGTTGTTTCTTGTAAAACTCCTGCAGGTGTTGCTGTAGATGCAAACAAAAACCCAAAACAATAATCAAGACGAGGTTATCCTAATCTCTTAGTTACCAAAATAAAAGTGCATACTTCCTGAAGCATATTGCATATATGGAAGTGTTGTGTTAAAACTGACCAAGTTGCGCTGAAAATAAGTCAAACTAAAAAGGTGATGCATAATTAATGCATGATAGGTTCATTCACTTGCTGCAAAAATGCTGTGCAATGGCCTGCGAATGCACTGAGACCAAATCTTGAGTGGAGGCGTAGTAATGAAGAGGGATAATCAGATTGACTGACACTTTTAATTAAACTTTTCTCTTTCCCTTAATCAAATCTGTGAATGAGAAACGCGTTTCCTCTCTGACACGAGCCGACGCCAAGTGTGTGCCTATCTCCAGTTGATTCCAAATATTACATCATCCATCAGCTATCACTCTGCCGCTCGTGCGCCCATTCTCTCTCAGTCCCTGATGGATGCTTGTCAGGGAATTGAACCAGCGACACACCAGAGACAATTAATTGGAGGTGACATGGACAAGTGCATCAATTTACAACTCTTCTTGGTAAGCGTGTCAAGGACATGGTGGTGAGTTGGCGAGAGCGGCTGGTGGCACAGGAATGACTCAGGCTCTGCAGAAAATAACGGTTTACGTAAATTCAAACTTTACATTTGGGTTTGTGTTGCAGAGATTTCTCCAGCTCCGTCTGTAAATGTAGATGAATAAAAAAAAAAAGTAAGCGTTGTTTATGCATCTACATTTCTGAGCTTCTGCATCTTATCTATAACACAGCAACCTGCTGCTAACAAGGCACAGCTTGCATCAAGGTGAGCGTGCTCCTGCAAGTACTACGGGGTGTTTGTGTCAACGTGTTTGTTTTTGTTTGCGAGCGTGCCGTACCTGCTGTAACATCACAGCCTGCTGCTGCTGGAGCAGGGCCTGGAGCTGCTGGGGGGAGAGCACCTGCTGCTGGAGGATCTGCTGCATCTGCTGTGGCGTGATCACCTGGGGACTCATCATGGCCACTGACACTGGAACCTGGACACGAGTGAGGAGAGACGAAATGAGAAAAAAAGAGGAGCGCGGAGAGGGGCAAGACAAACAAGATGCAATAAATGTGAAAATGGTGACAGGAGAGAAAGGCAAACAATAGGAGAGCGGGGAGAAATGGATGACGAGATGAGGGAAATGGGAGAAAGTTTGAAAAATAGAGCATAAGATGGCTTGGATCTGTTGGGAGTATGATAATTGGTGGTTGGAGAGGTAGAGAGAGCAGGCCTCCCATGGCCGTGATGTTTGGCAGCCTAGAGGAGATGCTGAAGGACAGATGGGTGCTGTGCTTTTGTGTTGCTCATCTTATTTTCCTGCCTTTATCCTGCTGGGAAAAGCAAGGGATTTAAATAGACATAGACCTTAATTAGCAGGACTCTTGAACTCCCCCACTTTGGCGTGCCTATCAGTGCAGCTATTGTGAAACAGCGTGGAAACACACAACTCTAAAGTTGATTAAAACTACACTGATGAAGTGGACACGTGGCAGGCACAATCAGCGTGATGTGGTGCCCATGATCAGGAGTTTGTGTTTACCTCATGCATTTATTTTTTACACTAGACCATCAAGACTTCTCTATTAATTTTTTAATCCACCCACAAACCAGATTGTTATGGCTTGCGATGACACGGCATTTAAAAAGGAGTGTCATTTTTCAGGCATTAATCAACAAAAATAATCTCATCATGGAAAAACAAAAACACAAATCACAGCATTGCTTTTAAATTCTTCTCACGCACCACGGCTTGCAACTTCTGAGGCAACAGATCAATAAAAAGAAAACAATGTGATTTTTTTTATGTTTTTTTTATGTTTTTGACTGCCCACACACTAACAGGAAGTGTGAGCTACTGATTTTATTGTGGATCTTTAGTTGCACACAGCTGCTGAAAAGTTAACCAAATTTAGTAGAAAATAAATCAGCTTGAGTGAATGATTTAGTGCCCAGCAGCAAAACACTGAAAAGACACTTGACTACATATGTGCTCTATATGACCAGGTCTGTCACGATAACAAATTTTGCTGGAAAATTAATTGTCTCAGAAATTATTGCGATAAACAATATCATTTGTAGACCATTTAAAACTAATAACTAATATACACCTCTACCCCTCTCTCCTGCTTACATAGGTTTACAAAATTTACACGTAAAAAAAAAAGTTACAAACTGAATGTGAAACCAACACACAACAGCTACTAACCCACCTCCTCTATCCAATGCAGTGCAGTGTGTCATCCTCTGGTTTAATAAAATAATTACGGTCACCTATATGCTGCTTACGAAGTTTACAAAATTGACATGAAGTTACTGACGGACCAGGACCTGAGTTTATGAAAACAACACACAACAACAGCTACTAACCCACCACCTCTATCCAATCCAGTGCAATTTTTTTCTGTATAAGTTTTCTTCTGGTTTCATAAAATAATTACAGTCAACCACAAGCTGTTTACAAAGTTTATGTAAGTTTAGAAATTCACATAGTGCTAAAAAACCCTTCTAGGTGAACCTAAGGTTTGACACTGTGCTCTGAGGGCATCTTGAGGAGTCACTAGCTGAAAGACGGCGTTGAAAAGCCGAATTTGCTCCGCTAACTAAATGCCTCTTCACAGGACTACAGAGGTTTAGAGACCATGCACCTGGCTAACCTGATGCCAGAGGTCACTCCTCCTTATGCTAAGGAAAAGAAAAAAGTGAGACAGGAAGAAAACATAAAAATAATCAACCTTATTTTAATTTATCATGCGATTATTTGATTTATTGCAGATCACGACACACCTATATATGACATTTAAAAACACTATAATTGATCTTAATAAGTCTGTAGTTTCCAACACAATAATGGTTTATTATAGTGTTATCAGAGCTGGATGTTGCAGACAGCTTGATGTAATTCAACAGTTAAAACATCAACAGTGTAACACCTTCACTGATTCTAATTGCAATGGTGTTTGGCTTGAAGCTGCCATGACAGTAGCTAGCCTATATGGTGTGTCAAGGGGCCAATAAGACTTCCCTGTCCTCATCGCCAGCTAATCAAGCTGGCTTGATTACTTTCCATGCATGTCTCTCCTTCCTCCCTCCTTCTCTCTCTTCCTCTCCCTCTGTCAGGCCTTGACACGTCCTTGTTTAGCTCTCCTCTCCTCGAGCACGCCACCACCCCCCACACCCCAGGTTTTTTTCCCCCCTCTTTGATTAGCTGAGACATTTGCATGGTCACTACACATTTTTCATTTTAGAAGTCATTATGCATTAGTGGCTCCTGATCGCCCGCCTTGACTAATCCTGATGAACTGAAAATCACAGCTGAAGGTCAACTTCCAGCCGGCCCCGCTGCACATTCATATTCATATTCAAACAAATCCTGCCTCCATTGTTCATTAGGGTCTTAAAGAGAAGGGACTCCATCGAAGGTGGAGGAGATGGAAAGAGGAGGAGGAGGATGTTGTGGTGCGTCGCTTTTCTTCTTTGGACTCCTCGATGCAAGAGGACAAGAGAAATTGCATTCACAATAAACGAGTTGCTGAACAAAAGCTGTCAAAAGTTGCAAATTAAACAGTCCGTGTGTAATTATGCAAATGCCGTGCTTACACCTTCAACGTTATTAACCCTTAAAGGTACATTTGCTAGGTAAGTAATTACCCTCGCAGTCACTCTTGGTTTTGTGTTAGATGCCATTACAATGGGACAAGTGCAGCAGAAAAACAATACGAGAGATGTGCATATTTAGGTCATTAATTGGGGGAAAGGTTGAAAGATGTTTAGGTCCACAGAAAGGATGCAGACAAACCCATGAAGGCTTTACCACTAATATATGAGCATACATATGTAAAGTGGAATTAAATATAAATTGTACATTGTATGTTGTGTGGGTGGTGAAATATAGGCACTCAAAGTCAGGTATCTGGAAACGAATGATGTACGATTTCAGTAACGCTGAATACAAAATGCACAAAACTAAAACAGAGATCTGCAATAATAAATAGAAAATATTTGATCAAATACGTGACTTGCTTCTTTGCTGTCATTAGCTCTTTACCAAATGAGTGATAATCACCAAGACAAAAAAGAAAGAAAAGACAGGAGGAAAGAAAAGAGGGGAGAAAAGGCAGTGGCCCACATCCACTATGAAGTGCAGCACAATGCTAATTCCAGCATTTAACTGCATGCTTTTCTGCTTGACGTATCAGAGGCTCCAAGATGAAAGCAGATAAGTAATTGCTCTCCAGGTTCTTATTCTTCACTGACAACCCATAAATTTAATTTTACACACACGTTCATTTACATTTTCGAGTATATGACATGATAATTGCGGCAATATAACACCTCCATTCTGCAGGATCCTGCAGGAGGGCTTGATTGACGTGAGCGCTGAATTGAAAGGAACAGGAGGCTGAATTGCCTCTCCTTGAAATGATTTTGCCACGAAGGGATAAAATTAATGAGCATTTAGTGGACGCTGGCAGTGGCGTAAACATCCACGCACCGTGAATAGACTCTCTATCACAGAAAGAAGAGCAGCGATATCCAATTGGACTCTGTTTCTCTGTAATCCAAAAAGGCAAGGCTGTATTTTCAGCCTTGGTGCACAAAAAGTATTAATTGGATTTATTAAATTGTTGGAAATGAGCTACAGCTGATGGAGCCTCTGAGGTACTTAATATCTGAAAAGGTTAGTCTCTTTATCTTAATATTGCAAATTTGGAAGGGAAAAAAAAGCTTGCAAATGACTTTTAAAAAAAGGAGACATTTGAATGTAACCACTAATTTACAGGCACTTCAAAATACCACTTGTTTTAAACCGAGCTCAACATTTAAACCCTTGTTTATGTACCTTTGCATGGAAAATAATGAGCCACACTGACGTGAACTTTGAAGTTATGTGGTTTGCCCCTAAAGCTGAAGCGCAACAACAAAGCACCTTTAAATTGGCTCATGATGCAAAAAACACCAAAGGGGGCCCACACAAGAACAAGCAGATCATTTCAACACTCTCGTGTTGGCTGAACTTCACAAAAGGTCAAGATCAGGTGCTTCCACGAGCCAAATCTACCACCCAAATCTCTCAATGCATTTGATTTAACTAAGCATTGATGTAAAATTGTAGCGCTTGTAATTGTTTTGTTGTTTTGTTTTGCTGGGGATATTACATTTGGTTGTGTGTTCTTTTGATTCTCATTCATATAAGTAGAAACAGTGCAGCAGATATCAGTGACGTCCTGTCTGGACAGAGAAGTTAGCCGAGCCACAGCTACTGCAAAGATAAATGCAATGAGAGAGAGAAAAAAAAAAGACTTTGTCTTCAATTACTGTGAATCTTTGTCAGAAGAGTGACTTCTAATTAAGCTACTGTCTTCATTTTAAAACACACACACACAAAGTCATCAGGAAATCAAGCAAAAAAAAGGGGGGGGGAGAAACCCCTCCATCAATGTGATCAACTATATTTTATCTCACTAGTGAATTCCAGGAGAGCACTGGACCGAAACTCTGACAACCCACATTGCAACTTGTGGACTACTCACCTCCAAACTCCATTTCTGTTCTGATCATTTAACAGCTGATTCTGGCCACAATAAAGCTGATAGCCAGGACAGTTCACAAGGAGACGGACAATGCAACGGGGCAAGCTGGACTGGCGAACAAGAACGAAGTTCAGAATGTGTCAAACAAAGCACACACGAGCACTTCCCTCAAATGCATGTTCAGCTTAGGGAGATCAATACTCCAGATTGTCAGGGCTGAAGTTAAGTAGATTACCGAATGTTTTCCTAAATCAATTTCTAAAGCAGTTTGGCAGCAGTGCATGGTAAGTGCAATTTATCATAACATAAAGACCCATCATGTAAAAGCATCTAATAAAAATGCCTGAGGAGCTTGTGATGGGCTTAGCACAATTTCCATATTGATTTATCTCTACAAGGAGAAACTTGGTGATTAAGCCTCTTGAATGCTGTGTACACCGGCGTGGCAGAGCAAAACAGCTCGCGCACATTGTTTGTTTCATTATCAGCGCATGTTGTCACACCTTTATCTCCGAACTGGCACAGTTCTCTCCCGATTGATAATCGCCGACCTCCCTAAATGGGAGCAACAGAGAGAGTGAAAGGGGGGGTGGGGATTAAAAGGAAAGTGCAGAGAGATGAGAGAGCTGAAATAGAAAGAAAGTGTGAGAGCAGGTGAAAGGAGGAGGGGGGGCATCTTCCTCTGATGTTGCAGGTAATATGGCCTCCACTGGATCAGCCTCTTCATCAGTGACACACAGTAAATTACAAGTGCTTCAAGCAGCTCAGTGAATTATAGTTCATCACTTGGAAAGGCTTTCCCCCTCACCACCGCGGCCCAGGCGTATCAGATCTGCCGGTTAGAATCCAATTAACACCCTGGCCAGAATCATCTGATTGCATGTGTAAGGGCTGGTATAACTCGTTTATTGCACCCATGTATCTTCTGTCACAAGGTAAATTTGTTGCTGCTACATCAAAGGTCTGAGATACTTTTTTTTATCCCTCCCTCTCACTTTCGCTTGATCCCCCAAACTCAGCTACCTCGCCTTGGGGTTGCATTTCCAACTTCTTTTGCATCACAATGATGAACCTACTCGGTCCTCGCAATTTAGCAATCTTGTCCTGTAGGTGTTGTAAATGCAAGGGAGGGGAAAAAATGGGGGAGAAAAAAATCTTGTTTTCTGGTTACAAAAGCAGTAACCAAGGGTGTTTGACTAAAAATGTGCTGACGTTTTTCCCTCTCCTCTTTCTTAGAGTCAACAGAAGTTTTCCTCATGAATAACATATTATTTTCCCCTGCTTTTTACCCTCTGCTGTGATGATTTTTTTCTCTATTTTCAGATCCAACCAGAGGGGATGCAGCAGAAAGATATATTCATAAATGTAAATGTGAACTAGCGTCCTTTCGCCATGCACACTGGAGTCAGGTAACCTATACTCAGTATGTGCCGAAGCCCTTTTCCTTGCATTTATGTGTGACTGTATGCATGTTCTGGATGAGAGCCAATAAGCACAAGTGTTCTGCCATTGAGATGATATTGGCTCGCTGCTGGGAATGTGCAGAGTTGACCTTTTAAAGTGTGACACTTCCTCAGATGGCCCAGTGCTCACAGTCTGACCGGCCTGGGCAGAAAGCTGCAACTTCACAGAAATTTCAACTGAAACAACATCCTTCACAATCTGTACAGCCATTTTTTTAATACCTTGGGTTGAACACTGTGAAGACTGAACTATAAGTTGGAAGACTTGTAAAAAAAATTCAGAGTTTAATAGTGAGAAAGGCGCTGATGCAACACTTGCTTGAGGAAAGCATTCAGGTTTTTTGAGGTCAGGGTGTGTGTTTACACTGTGAAGCATCCATAGTTGATATCTCACTGAGATGCAACTGTTAGGGAACTAACTGGTGTAAAATTGTGAGAAAAAAGCAAGAAAATATAGGAATTTTCTGTTGCGGTTTCACTTTGCTGCAGCCAGGAGACTCCATAATGTTCCTATCCATAACGTTTTCATATTTTTAAAATATTTTCTATATTTTATGCCTGTTTTGTCCAAAAACCATTGATGTTTTCCAAAAATATACCAAAGTGGAAGACATTTGATGTGGGTGTTACAGTTCGATCAGGTCAAAATTTGATTTTTATGCATTATTTTTGGAACAATGAAAGTTAAAAGAAAAAAAAACACTCTTTACACTCAAGTCATAAAACAGAATAAATAATAAAGACATAAGTTAGCTAAGTGTGCAGGTGGAGGTTGATTTTTCCCCACAGTGGCACTTCTTTTTCAGATCACGTCTTTTAATTTTGATACATATGGATCAGCAGTTAAAACACCCTCATTCATCCACAGGGAGTGACATGAAATGAGCGCTACAACCCAAGAGTCTCCAAGCTGCAAGCATACAATCTTGATAGTTTCATGCTAGAAGTAACGTGAGATTCTCTGCAAACCGCAAGTCAGTTTAAGCAATGCTCCTGTGAGAAACCGTTACAACCAGACATTTGGTCACCTCTTGAAAAGAAGAGGTTATGATATGTGAGCTTTTATTTTGAAAAGGAAGAGCACGGGGGTGAGGGTGGCTTAAATTCACCAGACGAGTGCCATGAGATGGGAGTTTCCAAGGTTGCAGCAATGCACTCTTGCTAAACTTTGAATATTTGAGTGAATTCTGTGCCTGTGTTTTGAGCTGCCAGTATATAACAACTTATTTTATTTTGTCAGGCTTGTAAAACTACATTATTTTATTTCTCACTTTGATTTTGTTTTATTTGATCTGATGAAGTACACTGTTAAAATAAAGTGTTTTTTTTTGTTTTTATGCGTTTGTTCTACAACAACAGAGTAATGTGGATTTTTGAAAAGATGTTGTCAACAGCTTTAAAATATCCACCTTTATTCTGTTCCCTACATGAAATGTGGACAAAGTCGAGGTTTTCAATCTATAATTCTAACTGTCCCCATGTTTGTTTGAGCGCAGGGTTTTTCTGAAGATGCATTATGTACGTGCGAGTGCGAGCGAAACAACTGTCAGATTCATAGGCCTCTGTAATCCTCTCCGCCTCTCCTTGTCCACATTTCTTTATTTGTATTCCAAATGTCAGTGTATAAATGTCTTTCGGATGGGAGGGGGGTAATGCCATAAAGAAGAAGAGAGATGAGCAGAGGAAAAAGAAGCAGAGACAAGAGGGTGTTGTGTGCCTTGGGAGAGTCGTGTAAGCAGCATGGCGGGGACAGGAGGATTTACAGGAAGGAATAGGTGTTTATTGAGTGCTCCCGTGGGCTTACTGCGTAATAATAGACCTGTCACATTACGCAAATGTGGAGAAACAGCTTGTATGTGTGTGTTTGTATGAGTGTTTGTGGGACTGTTGTTGTCTGTATTCTGCACGCACGCGCACCGTGAATGCCAGAGCTGCCTGCCTCCGCATCATCAACTCTCGAGAAGCAGCAATGAGCAAGCGGATAGAATTAGTCAGGCAAGAGCCTTTAGCTGCTAATATGAGTAATTAAAACTGCAAGCTGAGGCACTTAGATGCTTGTGTACTAAATAATTTACATGCCATGATCTATGGATCATTTCTTGCTCCTAAATACCAAAGACCGCGAACAGAAAGGAGAGAATACTTGCAGAGGATTTATCAGCATCTCTGCCATAAGCAGGATGTCATGGTTATAATAATCCCTTTCTCACTTTCTGGAGCACTAATCACACAAGAAGATCAAACTGAGTGATTCCTCGGGTGGAAAATATGTAGCTTGATTGCCACTGACTCTTATCTAGCTGTAAAGCTAATAAAATATTGCACTGTAGCACCCATTGTGGCCTTATAATCCAAGTAAATAACACAGCTTTATTGGGTAAACTCCCGCAAGACAAACAAGAAGAAGGGAAAAAAAACATGGCTCTGATAAAGAAAAAAACAAGACGTTTTAATCAAGTAAAAGTTTCTACTGCTTTGATATTTGCACAATAGAGTATTACAGGGAAAATGTCAGCTGAAATGAAAGAATAATGGGTGCATTTTCCATCTGTTAAAACCATCTTGAACCAGAATGCAACAAGCTCTGAATGTGCAACACTGAAGACAACCAGCAGTGGCTTTTTGTACAGTGTGACGCTGAGACGTTTTGGAACAAAGAGGTGAGGATGTTATTAAAAGCTGGATCAAGAAATGGATTAGTTGGGAGCTGACAATGGGCAGATCGGCAGGCCGTCTGATTCGTATTGATTCATATTGTCACGTAGGAAAGGATAGAGTTAGCAAATGTAAATATCCAATATTTACCATGAGCTGGTGTTATTAAAGCCGGGGGCTTGGACACGGGCTGACATGCAACTACACATCTCTCATCCAACACTATTCCTCAGGACACTGAATTGAACTTGGTGACTATAAAGATATTGGTACATCAGGATCCTATTTGTCGGATTCTACTCACTTTGGCTCACAAAACTTAAAACAGAGCAACAGCTACAAGATGCAGGGAGCTAACGATTATCCAAAAAAACAAAACAAAAAAAAAAAGAAACGATACACCAAAACAAATATAAGCTCTTAAAAAAAAGTACAATTTGGATGCTATTGCCTGTGAAAATAATTTTAACACTTTTTATACGTCTGAAATGTAATATTTAAGAAAAAAAGTATGACAGTCTTCAGCAACCTTATCTCTTTGCCGGATTGTAATTAGATACACGGGGGTGTGACTCCAATTGAAGGTGTCGCCATTGTTAGACTCTGTGAAAATACCAACGGGTGAGGTTAACGCCAATTTCCCTGTCATTAATGAAATGCACAGAGCTCCTAATGAGGTAAACCACTGCTCCTTGATAGTACTTATTAACCGAGTGGAGGGCACAAACTCCCACACTTCAATTTCAAACGACTAAAAATAAATTAGATAAAAAAAATAAAATAAAAACACAGAGCAGATGTCAAGGGGCCTTACATAATTTGAAGTGGGAGTGGTGGTGGTGGGGGACTAACTGTCTTGTTGATATAAACGAGGAGGCTGAAAAGACGCTGGTGTGAGAAATATCTTAACACCAGGAAAAAAGTGGGAGTGTGAAACTATGTGCTTGCATATGTGTGACCTTTTCCAAATCACTGGCAACAGACGCAGACAGATCTACAAATAAATAAGGTAAATTAGCATTGAAAGATGGAGATGACAGGCAGTAAAATTAGCTGTGTAACCTACTACATGACAAATATGAACTTCTAGATTTTCTACACCTGTGGATGTAGTGAAGAAAACAAAAACCTTTAACTTGTCCTACCAATTAACTTAAGTTTATATTCCTAAAATTAAAGGACTAGCCCAGGTCATTTGAAGGGATATTCTGTCTAATACACTGACTGGCCAAAAAAAAGGTCATGCACTAATGTTTCGTTGGACCACCTTTAGCTCTGATTATGGCATACATTCACTGTGACATTGTTTCGATAAGCTTCCTAGACCTAACCTGACCAACTGCAACAACTCCAGATCATAGCACTGCCCCCACAGGCTTGTACAGTAGGCACTATGATGGGTGCATCCTCGAAGACGATGGGTCCACACTATCCTTCCAGTTTTTAGTAATGCGTTGGACAGTTCTTAACCCAATCTTAGTAGTTTCTGCAATCTCCTTCTTCTGCTTTCTCTGCTTGATGCCAGTGATTTGACCCTTCTCAAACAGTCTGAAATCTTTTCCACGACCACGGGACGTGTCTTTCAACATGGTTGTTTGAGAAACGAGAAGCAACTCATTGCACTAGTTGGGGTTAAATAACTTGTTGCTAGCTGAAAGATAACCGTGCATGCAGTAATTATCCAATAGGAGGCTCGTACCTATTTGTTTAGTTAAATCCAGGTGGTCACTTTTTTTTGGCCAAGCAGTGTGGTTATCAATAATTAGCACCTTATCAGCTGTTGAACAAAAGTTCAGGCTAGGCTAATGGCTAGCCAAATGCTTAGAACATTATCATCATTTCATCCAACTATTAATTACTATAAGATAAAACATCACGTCAAAGTTGACTGGACTGTCTCTTTAACGTCTAGTTTAGAGACATCATTTTGCACCGTATCATGAATAATTGAAAGCAGGATGGATAAAACTTTGCGTTTCGATGTGTTTTTTGTGTGCGACTCTTCCAGGGGGACTGACTTGTCCATCTTTACGATTCCAATGACAGGTCTGAGGACTGCATGCACAAACCAAACACACTTGGTGGAACAGAGGAAATCTTTTGGGTGGAGGATGTATTATGGATGGACTTAAAGAGATTAGACAGGGAGCTGCTTTACCTGCAGTGGACGATGCTTGTCCTGGCTCTTTGGAGATTTCAGGCCACTGCCTGGCTGCTGCAAGAGTAATTGCCTCGCCGCTTGTAGAGCCTGGGAAGAAGAGAGCACAACACAAAAGACGGTGTGAGAAAACAGAGAGCAAAAAGGGAGGAGACAGTGAAAATCTTGAAGCTGACAGTTGAGATAATTCACTTTTTTTAAACACACAAATCAGGTGCTTGTGGCTAGAAAAAACTGATTTATAGAAATGTGTTTAACACGACAGAGAATAAGTGTTTTAGAAACATTTCATAGAGCTGTGATCAGGGTTTGTACTGAGCGCCTCTGAAGAAGAAGACAGAGGGGGTGGTGAGGGGAAGGGGGAAAAAAATGAAGGCAGAGTAGAATTGACCTGTCTAGTGTGTGCTCAACTGAAATATCCACTTCTTTCTGCAAATTACCACCACATTTGCATATTCATAATATCAATTTGAAGTAGAGGCAGCACCATGTGAAGTGTCCCTGGGAGCTGTAATTAAAGTTGACAAAATCAACATCAGATTACATTTGGACTGAATTAACAAGCAGTCCGGGTTTTACACTATGCATTAAGGGTGCTTATGAGCAGAGGATGGGAGATAGATAGAGAGATTAATAGATTGGTTGGGAAAGGCAGACCTTTTCCTGTCTGATGAAATTAGTTTGCAGCTGTTTACACACGTTCAGAAAGATTTCAGAGTTTGCGTTGGTAAATTCCAAATCTCGTCATCAATCCATGTTGAAGTGTTTGTCGGACAACAATTTGCTAAGAATCCAAGAAGTTTGGCATGTGCTATGTTTTATTTCTGCAGGGTTTGATGGGATTACGGCTCCCCTCTTTTTTTCCTGCCTTGCCTGTGTGCGCTGTGATGAGCGAGTCTTAGCTTAACAAGTACAGTGGCAGCTGGGCTCACAACTTCCCTCTGATTCCTCAAGAACAAGATGAGAGAGTCTGGCTGAAAGAAACACTGTGCACAGGTGCTCCACACAACAGAATAACTTGTACTGTTTCAGGCCCACGAGCAGGAGAAGTGGGGTGCGTGCGCACATACATCCACAACACAACTTCACAGGTGTTTTTGTTTTTGATGAAAAAAAAAAAAAGGATGAATAGAAAAGGCAATAAAAAATAAAACTCAGGTGCAGGGTGACACTTCCTCAAGAATCAGGGGTGCTCATTTCATTCTGGTGCTTGCCAGTATCCATGACAACAGCAGCTTTGACAGGGCGTGCATATGGCTCAGCTCTACCAGCTGGTGGGAACAATGTTTGAACTAGTACATTGAGAGCCTGAGCAAACAAGAGGAGAAGACAAGAGACAGACAGAGGAAGGCATAAAAAAGGAGGAGGAAAAAAAGTTGCCATGTCTTAACCCCTCTGGGAACACATCCGCCCCCCCTTCTGCTGATCAATTATGAAAAGACAGAGCTGGGGAGGTGCCTTGAGAGGTGGAGGTGGTGCTGGGGAGGGGGTTGTCTGGCTGCTCAGGAGGAGCCAGGGCTTCTGATCTACAGTAAACAAACACATTACACTGGAACTGGGTCCTAACTGCATTGATCCGTCTCCTCTGTAAGAGGAGCCCAGTCGCCACTAGTTTATATATATATATATATATATATATGTGTGTGTGTGTGTGTGTGTGTGTCGTGACATCTGTAAGCTAAGCCTTGGCTTTTCCTCAAAACACACATCTGTAGCAAGCTAACACACACACACAAATGTGCATGGTAAGTTTTGTCGAACAAGATGGGAGGGAAATCAAACGCTTTTTTTTTTTCCTTTTTTACTGAACATAAAAGACAACATAAACTCCTGGAAAGCAGCCAATCGCTTTGCTAATTAAAACACAGGGCCCAATTAATCTCAGCATGATTGGTGAATCAAAGTAATTATAAGGCTTATTGAGTCCCGCACACAGTAGTTAGAGGGGAGGTTGCTTGATGAGCGCGGCTCAAGTTAGTTGTCAGGGGGAAATGTTTATCCATGTGCGAATCAATAATGACTCGCTGCGTTGTACCCAAAGTCAGAAGAGCCGCTCGATATATTACGCATGGTCAAGAGTACAGAGGAAGAGGTGTTTTTGAATGTCCTTCCGATATCTAAGCCGTGGAAATATCCAGGGAGGTGTGTGCATGAGGAGGGGTGAAACAGAGAGATCAACCACAGCAGGCTTATTAGAAAAGAAGTCATAGTGAGCACTTCTCCAAACATAACACGGACCTTATCAACACCGGACAAAACTTTTTTTCCACGGTGGCTTGTCATGTCTCAAACTGTCTGTCACCTCCTCTGTGGAATTGGGGTTAGCCATTTTTCTGGTGTGGAAAGGAAGGAAGGGAGGGGGAGTGGAGGGGATAAAAAGTTCTATCCCTTCCCTTCTTTATAATTTTTTTTTTTTTTTACCCGCTCGAGTATTCAGACATTACAGTAAAAAGCACCAATTTGCGCCACCCACTTTTCACGCCGCATAGATGGTGGAGCGAAAGCCCATCTGAGAGCACAAAAAGCTGCAACTACCTCGGAAAAGTCATCAAAAGTTTGGCTTAAGAGCTGCCAGAGTGGACAAAAACACAGCCGAGAGCAGATGCACCATCTATTTAACCTGGGTTGCTATGCACAAAAAATGACATTCCCAGTCTATTAATTCACACATTGTATAAACAGCACAATGTGACACATTCTTAGAATGAGAGAGCAAACCAGACAGAGGCCCTGCTATATAAATAACAAGGCACTCAGAGGCATATTTGATGTTGATATCCATCACTGAGGCTGGAAAGAGGGGGAAAAAAAAAAAACACGGGGAAGGAAAATAACACAGAGCGACCGAGACCGCGACACAGGGATCCTTATGAAAATAAGATTCAGCCCAAATGGATCTGGTGTAATTGGTTTCAGATAGTGAGGTCGGGAGAAAGGCGATACAGGCAACTATTATGCGAAACGGACTGAGAAACAAGAATGTTTACACAGGCATTCCTCTCCTACATTAATAGGCATGCAGAGATCACTAGAGAGGGCGAAAAGGAGAGAGTGAGAAGAGGCTGACAGAAGAAGGAGCGGGAATGGGGGAAAAAAAAAAAACACCTTCACCCCCCACTATCCCCCTCTACTTTCTTCCCTCCATACACAACTGTAATTCCACACAGGAGATGGTAATAAGCAATGCACCTTTGTAAGGAGCATGCAAAGAACTTAAACAAGCATGAAATACATCAGTGGGACCTTCATAACTGGGCCAAACCATTACAAATCTCCAGATTGCTTATTGCATGGGGTGCAGCTGCTGAAATAAGCCATAGACAAAGAATGTCACTCTTTCAAATCCACATGGAGACGCCACAATATTCAGCCATGACATTGGCACTGGATGTATTTGAGGGGCTGTGACATTGTGTTTGGACAGTGCAGATCACTTCCTGGCTCAAATCACATTGGGAGCTGTTGTTATTAAGGGATTTAGCTGATATTGGGATGATGACACAGGCATGTAATAATCTGCCCTCAACAGGTATTTCCTGACAGGATGCTGCCTCTTGGTTGCAGAAAAAAAAATAGTTGTAAACATGGCGCCAGTTGTTGATCAGTAAGAAGTCGGCCTGCATCACGCTAACGCGGTTTATCCCAAGTGTGCTGAACAGATGTTTAGCGTGTACGCATGTTGCTCCTGTTCACAACACCAAGCTGTCGGCCAGAACAACTCCAGACGAGCTGACAGCTCTGACAACTCACACACACGCGTGTACACAACTGATGCATAAGCACATATATGTACACACATACGCTGCATCACTGAGCTTGGGTGTCTTTGCTTCCAGGAAACAGATTCAGAAGGAGGGGAATAAGAAATAAATATGTTTTAATCAATCACATAGATGCTCATGCCGTGGAAAACAAGGGGGAAAAAAACAGTTTAGGCCGAACAAACAAACATGGCTGATTGGATCGGGGCTGCAGGCTTGTTGGCGGGAAAGATATGCGCTCACACTTCCCACCAAAATATTTACACCTTATCTACTTGTGTTACTGGATTCGGGGCAGATGGATGGAGGGATACAGAACTGGAGGGGCTGGCTAGAGAGGATAAACAAATCAGAAGAGAAGATAGCGGGACAAGATGTCCTATGCAAAATGTGAATGAAAAAGGAAGGGCCAGAAAGTAACCCATCCATACAAACGGAAAGACTTTTATAAAGGTCAGAGCTGCCAACGGCACTCTACTAAAGCAGTTTAATATTGCTTCCACAACGCAAAAGCATCAGTCATGTTTCCATGGTTTAATACTAAAAAAAAAAATGCACTTCGTTGTAAACGTGTCGCAGCTTCACAGTTTGACCAAATGCACACTGCTTGGCTTGGATAGATGCAGGACAAATGCACAACCCCAATAATGTAAAAAAAAAAAAAAAAAACAGTTCTAGCGAAAGATTTGGGTGATTTTTCAGATGATGTCTCTATGAAACAGAACAGGAAACAAAGCAGAGAGAGAAAAAAAAAGGGAAATTTGGAAAGTATGCAGAAGTAATGAGCATTTTAATGGATGACTCAATAAATCAATAGTCCACGGAGAATCTGCCTGGGCCTCAGGATGGAGGTAGAAACTTCCAGCAGAACAATGGGGTTCTGTGCACCTCTGCCTTCAGATTTTCAGCCGCTTCAGCTCCATCTGTCTCTACAGCTCCTGCGCTAAAAATATAAGAAAACTTTTTTATGCTAATTTGCTTTGTTGGACTTTTTCATTCTTAAAAGAAAAGGAAGCTTTTGTGAAGAAATTGTGCAACTCTTCACCATTTAAACTGTACAACCCGTTCTCCTCCTCCTCCTCCTCCTCCTTCCTCCCTCACGCTCCCCACATCACAATATTCATTTCTTTTCTTTCCTCCCCTTCTCTCCCACCTATCTCACCTCTTGTTTATTGATTCTCTAGATTAAGAATTCCTAGGGTGACGGATTGTAACACACAAGCATCAAATTATTTTGGGGTGTGCTTATTTGCTTTTTCCTTGCATCTATTTGGCCTGTGTCTGTAGACAATTATGCCTACCCAGCCCCAGACTCAGGTGCTAATAATGAAGGACAAATAGAATCGTATGTGTAAACTTCTCCCACTGATGAAAATTTATATTAACTTTCTACCACAGTAAACAGAGCTGCATAGCTACACCGTCCCCGGAGGACTGATGAGATGAATTTGCTGGCTCCTGCCCCAGGAAGAAAGCTTGTGTAGGAGAGACGAGTGCTGCCGGTAACAGGGACTCAGAGGTGCCTAACTCCATTGTGTAACCTCACTTTTTTTCTCTCCCTCTTTCTCTCTAACAAAGACAAAACGTGGGTCTGTTTTGCTGATCGTGGATCAGAATTGTGTGTCTAAGAGTTGAAGACACACCAATATATATGTGTCTTCTGAGACACTTGACAGGCCAAGCCAGTAATAACAAAGAGCACAGCCTGTTGTTTTTCACTTCAACCACTGACATTTACTAACATCTAAGCCCCCACAATTGTCACCATGGATATTCTGTGCAAATATACATCAGTTAAAACAGAGAACAATGTTTTTTCAGCTTTCAACCAGCTGAGCTGAAGCAGAATTCAAAACCCTCAACTTTTTTCTTATATTTTTTAATGTTTTTACCATAAAGCTGACTCTAAGCAGTCACAAGGTTTTTAAAGATTTAGCCTAAAAATCCATGCAAACTTATCATCCAGTTTGTTTTGTTTTAATGAATGCCATTTAGATCTGCACAACATATAACTGAGGTTTAAACTTGTTCTGAATTTTCCACTAGTTTTCAGGTTTTATCAAACGTTCCTGATAATGAATCAAGCAAAACCACAAATGAAACCAACTGTTTCTGTTCTTTAATTAGTGCTTTTAGTCCGTTAGGTTTTATACAACTTTCCTGATAAATAGAATAAATCAACCAACGGTTTCTGTTCTTTAAATGCTCACCTATATATTACCTGAGTGCATCATTTGTAGTGCTTTATTACAAGAAAAGTCAGTTAAAAGTAAATCAAAGCACACATTTTTGTTAAAATGAGTCACTTCTGAATAAGAGATGCTTTTTCTAAAAAAATAGTTTTAAAACTATTAGTTTATTTTCTGAACTTTGTAGGCTGCCGTTTACAGGAGCTCAGTTACTGGAAAACCAAAGTCATAAAGCTGTAATGACTAATAGGAAGGGTTGCATGTAGGTTCTGATTCCAGTGGAAAACATCCTAAAATGTTAAAAATTAGCACTTCAATTTTCTGTAAGTGTAAACCAATTTGTCTGACACGTCTTAAGAAGCTTTACTGAGAGATAATCTGTTCTCATTGATCTTTTCAGATAATCAAAAACAAATTTATATGATTTTAATGGAGCTTGTGTTTGTTAAAGCTCACTCTCTTTAAAAAAGAAAAACGGTTGGGGAATACTGGCAAGCTGATAATGACAAAAAGGCAATCAAAACTAATGGAAGCAGCTAAAATAAATTGTGTTGACACACTCATAAAACAAAAACTACTTCATCCAATCCAATGTAAGTAAACTGATTTTAAGTGCATTTACTTTCTATTAAAAGAGGTTAAATATTGCTGATACCCAGATTTCTCTTTATACAAGCCAAAAAGCACGTAGAAGACTTGCTTTCACCATCTGTGCACCATCACGCGCGAGCCGAGCCCGCGTGCTGATTGAGTTCTTCTTCATCTGACCCCGTCTTGGGGGCTTCTGCTGCTGCGGGTCAATAGTACGAGTGTCTGTCTGTCTCATCCTGCAGAGCTCAGGTTAAGTGTTGAGTCTAAGTGTTACCCTCTTCATGCGGTCGATGAGTGAGAGAGCACTACGACCTGAGCTGTAAGTGAGCTCACATCGCTCATAGATGTAGCAATTTCTTCTTTTTTTTTTTAAGTGTGATAACTTTTTACACCATTCTTCCTGGAAACTGAAAATGAATTGGGACAAAAAGGTTTTTATATTTAAAAACACGACTAACCCTAACCCTTAGGTTAAGGGTTGTGCACTTATCCTCTCTTCTTCTTCTCTAAAAAAAAATCAACTCAATAAACAGCCACTGCTTCAGCCATTGGATAGGAAATGGATCACATTTATTCCACCTCTCCGCTCTCAGCCTCGTTGCTTATGTAACACCTCTGTTTTCATGTCCTTCTCCTTATCCAACTCCTCCATCCACTCTGCTTTGTACCACGGTGGTCGTCTTGTGAATATTCCAATTACGGCGATGTGTGTTTGACCTTTAAGCGAGCAGGAGAAGATACAGTTATCTACCTTCTTCTGTGACACCCGGAGTCTGTCAATCAGCAGTCAACCCCCCCCCACCACAACGCCACCGCCGGCACAGGCTACTCCACTGAGCCGATTCTAGTGAAATGAGCATTTTTGTTGCCGACAAAGAGACTGTTAAGGTAGAAAAAATAAGAAGCTTAAAGAGTTTCAGTGCTAAAAAAACAAAAAGTGTTGATTAAATGAGGTTTGAACAAATACACAAAACAACTGGCACGCACACGCACAAATGAAAGAGATGTTAAACACATTTTTTCTTTCTTTAATCTTCATCCAGCTTGACTGCGCCTTACTTCCATAAACAAAGAGTTTTTTTCCCCCAACAGCATCCCATATCACGCTTCTAAGAACAAGCAAGCGTGAGCAGAATCATACTCCTTCGGTTTCATTCGTGCGCCCGCCCTTTTCCAAAAGGCTAATCTACATCTTTCATTGAATCAAGGATGGAAATTCACAAGAAATGCTTCTTTTTCAATTTCATGCTGAAGTAGCTCAAGTTAGTGGATGTAATTTCTCCTAACAAGAAAATTTATCACTCTGTCGCACTCTTAGGCCAGCTTTGTGAGTAAGACGCAGACATTTTATTTTTTTTTTTACTTTGGGTTTTGATAAATGTGCCAAAAGCATGATCACTCCCTTCATAGCACTCCATACAAGGACAGAACAATTATAGTAGTCTATGGTTAAAATTTGCATGAAAGATAAATGACGTATAATTTAAGACTTTGATATAGACATTACTAAATGAAGAAGCCGAGTGGAGGGGTGTTCTTTCATACATACTGCAAAAACCAAAACTTTGAGGTCTAAATCGTGATGTTTGAAGTCAAAGAAGAAAAAAAAACATATATAATTTTGCATTTTTCTGAGAAATTCTCTCCTTGCATGTTTAAAACCTGTGCCAACAGAGATGTATTCCCTCACTGCGACAGAAAGGGAGACTAACGATGCAAAAACTCCTACAAATCCATTTGAAGTTTTGTGCAAATTAGGATTATCGGGTTCACGGTGAATTGGATGATGAAGTCCAAACAGGTGAAAACGAATGCATGAAGAATAGTTAACGCAGAAACAATACCACGCTTGGCCAAGCCACCGGGCCAATGTATATTTATCATGTAAACTTCTGATAAATGCATATGCAGAAACAATCAAATCTCTGGGTTTCCATTGGAAGATTTTTTGCACATTGGGCTCAAGCGTGAAACCAATATCAGCTTAGTGTCTACTCAAGCTTGAAGTGCCATGCAGAGCGTGTTCTGCATATGCTCATGGGCGTCGTTTTTATCAGGGTGGAACAAGCAGCTTTTCAGTGCTATCGCTGATCAATTCGTGCGAGTTAAGTCTCCCGTGTGGGGTAAATAAGCAGCGGTTAAGTCTTGATGAGGAATGGCAGGCTGTTTGAGTGGGAATATAGGCTTGAGAGAGGCGGGCCTGTCTATCTCTGAAGCAATGGACGCCTCGTGTCACTTCCATCATTAACCTCAGACTACAGTACATCTTATTCTCTGCATCTCTTCAAAACAAATGCTCTGTTTACTCTTCAAAAGAACTCAATTTTCTAGACTTTACACATGCCGGGCTGTTTACAATATTTCCACACTTTGAGAAACAAAAAATGTCTGACAATATTAAAAGATGGCAGTCCTCCAGAAAGAACCAGACGTTGGCTGATAAACTAAAACACCCGGCAGCTTTAGCTCCAAAGCCTGCAGTGAGGAGTGCCAAAGCTAGCACTAAGTGACATGTCAGCGAGTTTGTCTGTTTGAAGCGTTCAATTCCCCCCGGCCTGAGCTTATTTACTGCATTTGTATGAAAAGCTGTGAAGAGGAGAGGGCTGAGAGCCAGTCTGCCTCTCTTACATATGTATACTGTGTTTTGGAGGCAATGCATAAAGAGCAACTCTCCTTGCGGACGGGTAACGTTACAACTACAAACAACCTGGGAGAAGGCTGGAGCCATAAATACATTCAAAAATAGGTCAGGGATGAAGGTAATCAGAGCAGCAAAGAGTGTTAACATGTGCAACAACCCAAAAAAAAAAAAAAAGCTACGATACCTGGAATCTGTTAGCAGAGATTCAGGGCGCATTAAAGAAAAGCACCAGTGACATTAAAGATGCTCCTTGCTTTCACTAGCCATCTTCTTAACCAGATTTGCAGTCATTTTATTATTAGTTAGAGAAGTGAAAGTGGGGTACACACAACAAACCATCGGGCATGCGTTTCAGACTCTGATTTGTTACTATTCATGACTAAAGCAGAGAGGAACTGTAATACTAGACATGCTTGTTAAATTCACAACACTCCAAAGCTGCCTTCTAGCAAATCCTGTCTTTTGGTTGTCAGCTTAAGACACCCCGGCATATGCATATGTAGGATTTTTAAGCTCTGTTAAATGGATAGTGGTGTCGTGGCCTATCAAATGACTATAAGCCACTTGCCTTTTTTGGGAAAGGAAAAAGAAACATTTAGAGAGAACGCAGGCAGCAATGCGTTACCTTTTATGAATTGGAAAGCACCCACCAAATAAGGTTTTTTTTGGCCTTTTTTTCCCCGTTAACTTCATATTAGACTAAAACAGAGGCATCTACATGTCTGCTTCCAGCTTGTGTGTGACAGTAACACCCTGTCCAAGTATATTAATGACTGTTTAAGCTGGTGACAGGGGAGTGGCAACAAACAATGACAGAATGCCTGTTATGGATGATGCACCATTCACCACCAAGTCAGTTTGCAAATAAATTGTTGTGGAGGGTACTGAGGTGAAGCAATTGCTCAGCCCTCTCAGAGAATGTGCAGTGTGTGTGTGTCTTTATGCATGTGCCGTGTATGTGCTCGAGCTTTTTGTGAGTGGACGTATAGATCCAGTGCCATTTATTTCCCAGAGCTGGACCAGGGCGGTTACAGAGGCATGAAAGGAAATGAGTTGTGAAGTGGCCATTGATCCTGGCCTGCACTAGGTTAGCTCGAAACAGCAAGATTATTGGCCACAGTATGTGCAACTCAATGGCTGCCTCTTATTTACACAAAGGTGGTTAACCCTGACCGGGAAATTTATCACTGAGATACTGCACTGCGTGGGACAAAAGGGGAGGACAAAGGCAAAAACACAGTCCAATTAAAGGCCTAGCCTTCTTTGAATGAATCCATATGGCACGGACTTACATCCATTTTGGTCAAACCCTAAAAACTGCATTCTCGTGTGATATTGTGAGATTTCGCGAGATGTCAAAGGGATGATAGAATATGTTCAGAATGGTTTCCAGCTACTACCACACCAATTTTTTCATCAATATCTTTATAATTGGCAAAGTTATAGACATTTTTAGTGTTTTTTTTTTTTAAGGTCAGTCGGCTGTGGTGGCCATCTTTAATGGGGTTGACTCCAAAAGTTAATCAGTTTTAGATGTACATCAAATGATTACCTGCTCAAAGTTTCATTAAAATCCATTCAGTGGCTCAGGAGATACTTTGATAATAGACAGGTTAACTTCAACAGTTAAAGGCAAAATTTTCCAAAAAGCTATCTAGCCATTTTTGTGTTTTATAAGTTTGCTACGATGTAGCGGTCATCTTGAACTGGGTTGACTTTAAAAATAAATTAAGTGTAGAATGATTATTTTCTGAGAGTCAAAAACGCCACAGACAAATGAACATTCAAGCACAAACATGATAATGAAAAGATATTAAAGTCATTTAATGTTAAATATTTTAAAATGATATTGTACATGTGTTTTTTAGGAAAGTAATATTTAAACGTCAAAGGGAAAAATAAATTTGGAATAATCAGTTTGCCTTCTTTACCTATGTTACCGTCAACCTGTAACCTGCTCTTCTTTGGCGACAGCTCAACGGTAAAACGCCGGTAAGTGTTCATTTTCAGACGATTTCACTTCAACACCCCCCCCCCCTCTACCGCTCCCTCTCCCACCGTCTCACTGTCCCTTTCTCCTCGTCTCTCTTTCAAGCCTTTTGCAGCTTGACATTTCGCCATGCTCTCGAGGGACGCCTGTGTGAAATGGAGTTACTGGGAGAGCGCCACTGTAAATTCCAGAAGGCCACATGTAATGTCTCTTAAACATAGATGGACAGCCCAGGTTTCAAGGAACTGAGAAATAAGATGGGAGACCAAAAAGAAGAAGAAAAAAAAGCTGGGGAGACAGATGGAGTGCAGGAAGAAGAGGTGGTGTCTGGATAGATAATAGAATAATACTGTGTTTTTGTCTGGGGAAGGGTGAGCAAACAGAAGCTATGCTGTCATTCACATCCTATATCTTTAGTGTCATCGCGATGGGGGGAACTACAGGCCTATATGTCACAGGCCTGTATGTACTATTCTGTTGGGACTGTCTGCTGATAGCCGGGTTGGAAATAAAAAGAAGGATGGCTTTCATTGTAAATAGGTCTGACACTAGGATTGCCAGAGAAGAGCTGTCTTTTTCACTGAAAGGGGAAATAGTTTTACAAAGACATACAGTACACGCTGCTTTCCTAATGCTCCTCCTGCCTTTACAGGAAAAGCCTTATCTTGGCACAGACAATGATGGTTAACAAAGGACTCCTTTATGAAATCGTTCATATTTCAGCTGAGGTCTTTCTCCTGTCCTGAGAGGTGATTGATGCATCAGGCCAGGGCCAGTGTCTTATTTACACAGTTGAGTGGGGCAATCTCAGGCCTGAAAGATAAACCTAATGAGCTTCTTTGTGTAAGGGTGCAAATGAGAGACACCATCCTCCCACCCTCCTTTCCTGCTCCATCCAAAGGGACAGTCTGGGTGATTAGGCCTTTAAATTATGCTCAAGGGCAAAGCCCAGATTTGCATCTGAGGTGTGTGTGTGTGCAGTGTGTGTGTGGGGTTTCTCAAATATGGTACAAAGAGACAGACAGGAAGGCAGGTGAAGGGCAGACAGAGAAAGATGCTTGAGGCTTGTTTGCTGGGAAGTGATGGTAGGTGAAAACTAGGTGTCAGTATTTTAGAGAGTGAGAACAGTGTAGACTAAACAACAAACTTGAGTTGTTATAAGAGAGATGAGCTCATATATACGTCAAGTGTGTGCTCAGGCTCGCACATACACAAACACACACAAAAACACACACTGTCATTTTGTCCTTTGTCTGTGGGAGTAACTTTCTCCCTAATGACTTTCATTTTAGGGAGAATTTCATTTGCCCCTAAACCCTAAATACTACCCATCACTTGCTGTCAGATTTCTCATCTTTTTTTTTCCTGCAGCTAAACAGCTAGGAAGGCAGGTTAATTGCTGTCACTCTCAAGTTGGACCACTGCCTACCTCTCGTGTAGCGACAGGGGTAGCCTAGAAGTAAGATGGCACCTTGGTGCACTTATTGTAATTTATGTCAAAATGCTGCAGTCATTTAAATATAGTTGGATCGTTTGCATTTTGCTGCATCATGTGCCTCAGGAAAACAGTAAAATGCATACCTAACCAGCTTACCAATGTGTAAACCCTTTCCTCTGACAGTTCTGTGCGCTGCATTTTAAAGGTAAAAGTAAATATGTGTCATAAAACATGCAAATACACCTTTATTTTAAAAATGATTAAATAAGTAAATGCCTTGCATTCCTTGAATGAAATCATATTGCACAAAATTTTAAATTAAGGTTGTTTTTTGTTGAGAAATATCAAAGTTGTAACTGTTTTGGTCAACCTTAAAAATAACATGCAATTCACAAGCTTTGACGGACTCTGCTAAAATCACACCAAATTTTGCCGTCGCAATTTATTCTGTGTGTTCTCCACTGGCTTCATAAAATCATTGCGGTCAAAATTTATAAAAAAAAAAAAACTCAGCGAACACAAAGTTTGGCACAGTGCCCTGAGGGCGACTGGAGGTGTCGCTACCTGAAAGAAGGTGCTGAAAACTGATCGTTGACGCACCTCTAGCTACATAAAGGTCTGGTATAATCCAAAAGGTAATTAACTGTAAACGTACAGCAAAGTATTACATCCTAAAAAGGTCATCGAAAACCATCAATGCAGATGTCACATCAAGTGTTGGGGACAATACTCGGCTACTACCACACCAAATTTTAGCTCTCAAGTTTCTCAGGTTTATTATTTAATTTGAAACTAAATTTATGTTTCTATATGTTATTCCAATGAGCAAATACTTGAGCTGAGGAGTAGAGTTGTCTTTGGGTAAAAAAAAAAAGACCATAATAGATTAGCCAAAGTTTTCATTGTGCTCATCATATCAATATACTTCTTATGGAAGCAGGCCCATTTACAGGGGGCAGTAGTTCTGAGTATTGGCTCATCAATCCCACTGATAACCCTGGCAGGATTAAGTCTACAGAGCACTGTAATCAACTAACAGGCTCATTATGGGACATTATAGTATAGATCCAAAAATCAATGCATTTCTTCCATCTACAAACATAGCTGCATAAAGTATTAAAACACAATTCTATCTATGGTCAATGACAAATTGATTGAAAACATGAGCTCAGCACTTTTTTTTCCTCCTTGAGAGCTTTTATAGTGATCATTTTGCATAATAATTACAGCTGTGTAACATTCATCATTTGCTCTGATACATATCTGCAGCTGGCAAATTGCAATCAGATACAGTAGGTATCTAATCTGTGATCTCAAATCAAATTAGGTCTATTTAGACAACCTAGGGAATGTGGTGATGAAACCCTGTCAGAAATTAGAGGCTGGAAATTTAATTGAAACAGTGGTTATTATTATAGAAAGATGTGGATAAAGGAATGTGTGGCTTTTTTGTGGTGAACAAACAAATTGACCTGAATATAAAAAAGAAAAAAAAATTGTTTGGCCTAATAAAAAACAATTATCTGTGTAACATTGGGTTATCATGAAAACCAGAAAGAAAAGAAAATATTAATCTATAAACTAAAAAAATCCACACAATTTATTTATCTTATTTTGATGGTTAACTTGTAAGTTGTGTATTTGTTTAACTACATTAATGGCGTAAGTTCAGCCATTTTGGATTGAGAAATTCAATTGGTTTGATGTAGGTATTGATTTCTGCTCAGACTGGATGAGTAAAAATTAAAAAACAAACATTGAAACAGTGAACTTCCCAGTCTAAAAGAATTGTCACAAAAGTTGTCCATGTTAAGCTCTGTTTTTACGGTGCTCCTCCCTGCTTGATACCCATTATTTACTTAATATTTTTTGTCTATTCTCTACATTTAGCACCAGATTATGTGTAAACATCTTCTGTGAGATTCAACTCATGTCCGATTCCACCATATTTGTTTACCTACAGACTATAGCCAGCCTGATGTTTGTGATGTAGTTTTCTGTGCTTTGTTTACACCGAGTGCATACCTGCTTTTTTAAATGGCTTGTCGATGTATTAGAAAAACAACCCTTCAAACTTTGATACAGTAAAGAAAAAAAGTTGTATTTTATAGTTTGCCATGAACACCTTTAAGAAACATCTCAACTTTAAATATTTGAATATTGTTCGGTGTCCCACAAGCCTTTGGCCGAGTCTAAGGTGATGAGACCGTAAGATGCTGCTTTTCTAATTATAGCTGTAGGAGGTATTTTGGAGCTGCTAGGTAATGGCAGAACCCATAGGGACAGTGGAGAATTCATCAGTGCTTATTATTAATCATCCCCCAGCAGCATGATGAGAGGCTGGAGCTTCTATACCCACTGGACCAGTCAATGTCATTCCAAATATGGGTGGAAAATTAAACCCAACAGCCTTACTTGGAAATGGACTCGCAGCAAATGTGAACAGCATTTTTTTTAAAGTGCAAGCTTATATGAACAGAAAATGTCCACTTGGAGAGGAAACGCACCTGTCAACATCACAGCTGCTTTGTTCCGGCGAGCACATCTGCAAAACAACGCTCTTTAGTCTTGAAAACAATCACTTCTCCTTGAAACCTGGCTTCCCCTCTGAAGACAAGCAGAGTAAAACTCAGGAGGGGAAGTGTGTGTGAATTTAGCAGCACAGGGCCTCCTTGCTTTAAAAAGCCTCCAGAGACCTGTTAGCTGGACTGCTCATTTCAATGTGTCTGTCTCAGGGCTGGGAGAAGGCTGGCCCCTTTATGAGGTGCACACTGTCACCCACCCGGCCAACCCCACCCACCCGACAACACTCAGCCCGTCCCAGAGTTTTAACTACCGGTAGATCTTTTATGCTTACATTGCCTTTTTTTTTTGGTCATAGCTCTGTGGTATTTTAAAAGCACATTTTCTTTGTATTATTGTAGAGCTGATATTTTTTGGTGCACATTCCCCGACTCATTTTAAAACAGAGACATCAAATTTAAGACAAAATTACTCAAAATGTTATAATGCTTTCAATTAGTCTATTTTGTTTTTTGGGGGTGGAATTTCAACTGCACCTTTAAATGTAAAACGAGTCGTGACTCAGAATGCAACAGTTGACCCCAATCAGATGTGTGCGTTGTGCAGGAAGAGCAGACCAATAAGGTTCTGCTGTGGATGGATGACAAGTGAGGATGAGAGCAGAGGAAGCTCCAGGACACCCCCTCCCCTCCAAACACACACACACACAAAAAAAAAAAATTCATCGGCATCTATTGTACAGCCCTGACCGATCAGACCACAGGGGTTCAGCTGCCGCCACAAATACCCACCACCACACACACACACCCCCACACACACACACACACACACACACGCAAATCTATGCTTCTGTGAAAATTCTCATCAGGCAAAAAAAGAAAAAAAGGACATCATTACAAACCTGCGGCGTTGTCCCCCCCACTCCCCCGTCCCAATCCACCCAGGAGCATGGCCCTCTGACCTAATCTCCCATTGCTCTTTTGGCAAACTGTCAAAGCCATCATTCACCATGAAAAGACACGAGACACACTTGACTCCTTTACTCTGACTTTCACAACTCCTGCCCCCCAACCACCACCTCTCACTCCCCCCCACCCCGTCAGTCACCCCCCGACTTGCTCCGACTGAGAAGAACACATGGGTTTGAAAACATCAAACAGTTGAGAGCAACTTGATACGTTTAAAGAAGCAGGTTATTTTACTGGAAAAGCTTGATTTATTGAAGAAAATTAAAGAAAAAGATTTGTTTTTATAAAGTGTCCCAATCAAAGATTTCTCTCTCAGATGTGTGTCTGTATGCGAGACAACCTAGTGGTGAGTTAGGAGGCCCTCTGGTGGAAACTGAGCTGCCATAACACACACACACACTCTCACACACACACACACACACTGGCCAGAACGGACCGTGCAATGTTTCAACACATTCTCTTTTTTTTTTCCTCCCCACACACACCTTCACGCTCACATGCACACACACAGCCTCGCACTGCTGCTGCAAAAAAACTTCTACATGTGTAGCGAGTGATAAACAACATAAACATGCAGTTTGCAGCAGGACCCATCATCTGCAGGTTAACAGCTACAAGCACAGCATGCCAACAGCAGAACAAACTGACGAGGGAAAGTTTACCAACAGCCTATTATATAAACACTGCTGTTTTCCACATTCTAAAAAAAACACCACACACACACACAAAACAACATAATAATTCATTTTGCTTCCTGCCTATGTAGAACACCCCGGCAGCGCCTGAGCAGAGAGCACAGCAGAGCGGAGAGGGGGAGCACAACAGAGTGAGAGTGAGGCAGAGCGGCAGAGAGACGAGACGGGGGAGAAACACAACTTACCTGCTGTTGTTGCAGATGCAGCAGCTCGACTGTGCTTACTTCGCTGCTTGTGTCACCAGCGCTTGATCTCCCATCTCTACTGCCAGCCTCTAATTGGCTGCTGCTTAGGGTGCTCATTCCATTTTGACTCATTGAACTGTTGCTTATTGTCTCTCTGGCCGACTCCTGCATCATCATGATTTAAAACCTAGAAGTGATTAAGAGGCACCGGTTAGGGCTCTTCTTGTTACAATTCCCCCCCGTTTTTCCTCCTGTTTTTCTTCTTTTTTTTTTTCTTCCCCTTCCTCTCTTTGCAAGCTTCCATTATCAAGCCCTTGGTCCCCCTTTGCAAATTAAAGCATTTAAAGAAGAGGGAGGGGGGAAGGGAAAAGGGGGGGATGCAGGAGGAGCAATTATGCATTCATTGTGTAAATGAAGCAATACAAAGAGATGCGTGGTCACCCCCCCCAAAGAAGATGGGCTGCTACATATGGCAAATATGCAAATAAATAAATCAAAAGGATTTGTTCTTAAGGTATTACTAAAATCTTAATAAGTAATATATTTTGAATAAATATGTGGCTCAGTTCATTACATCTTTATTTCTCTAACAGAAAAAAAAGAATCCCTCCTAAAATATTGTCCATCTTGAAGCTGTCTGCCTCTGGAAGTTACCTAATGACGCAAAACTAATCGTGCAAAATTAAAAATTTGGTGTTGGGGAGGAGGAGGCACCACATCACATGGCGCAGGGCTGGTGATGAACACCATAATGGGTTTGTCATTCTTGCTCTGGCTTTAAAAAAAAAATCTGCCTCGCAGGCTTCCATAGAGAAAAAAAAAACGCTTATATTTCATTTATTAGATTTTTTGTGCTTTTATTTTAAATCAAATCTTTGGATGCTATTAAACTAACATGTTAGTTGTAATCAAAGTTTCAGGCAGGGATTTTTAGAGTAAATACATTTAAGAAATAAGTTAAATGTTTAAATTTCTTTCTCAATGCAAAAAGATAAAAAAAAGAAGGAAAAGATGGGGGGAAAATATATCTCCAATATCACTAATGATTGTGCTAAAACAGCATAAATTATGCATAAAGCCTCCTGTCTTTCCAGTAATAAATGTTTTATCATTATCCCCAACATTTAACACTCTCTACCTTCACCGGGGCAGAGAGGAGCTCCTCCAGCATCAGTCGACATTCTCATAATAAAAAAAATAAATAAAACGCTCAATAGACTGCAGCTCTGTCAGAAATCCACAATTATGGATTCAACAGTCTCCCTATTTGGAAAAATATTTTTCATATTTGGAAAAAAAATGAAAGATAAATAAATAAATTCAATAGAAAGAACTTATGAAGTATTTTCTCTTCTAAAATGTAAAATACGCAAATGTTTTAAATCGGATTTCCACAGCCGTTTTTTTTTTTTTTTTTGCCATTTTCACCTTTTTTCTTTCCTTTTTTTTTTTAACAGCCCGTTTTCCAATCTGCAAGAGCAAACCAGCACTCGGGACAACATTGTGGGGGGATGAATGATGATTGTATGTGTTTGTGTGTGCGTCTGTGCCCAGCCAACACGGGTACTGTGTGTATTCTTTGGCCCTGCAAATACAGTTTTAATAGAAGTGTGTACACGTCCGTGGCAGTGTTTGTGTGCGCCGGTGTGTGTTTGACGAGGGGCAGATACGGGGGACAGGCCTTAAAGGATGTCCACAGCCAGGATAAACAGGATCTGAGGAGGGAGAACAAACAGGGCTGAGCTATTACACAGAGCAGGGGCGACAGCTGCCCGGGACACAAGTAAATAGGGAAGAGGCCAGGACGAGGCGAGCTTGTGAACAAACAGGCCCCTGTTTAACACCGAGAGGCTCGCCGCTGATGGAGGGAGACACGGTGAGAAAAGACAGGGGGACAGAACGACAGGAGAAAGGAAACAGGGGGGAGGACAGTGGGAAAGAAAATAAAGGAGTGAAGGAGGGAGTGGGAGGGATGAAGGTGGCAGGGTGGGGAGGGACGGGAGGGGAGACTGGCACGATGTGACATCCAATCCGGTGATGAATCTCAGCCTAAGAAACTCAAGGCTGCAGCCGAGATCAGCCGGCTAATAAGTATTCAAATTAGGCATAAATTTTACATGCCCAATGTTTAAAATATTCAGAGAAAGACTGTCTGATTGCCTTTACTACGATTTTATGAACATTCTAATGGAGCTCTCATTTTTTTTTGCGCTCTTTCTTAGACCGAAGAGGGATGTTCGGAAAACTTGGAAGATATACGAGACGTAGAAATAACCATTTTTAATAACAGCTGAATTGAATGCAAACCACCATCAAAATCCAGGGGGAAATTGCTTTTATATTATTATCAAGCTAATATTTTATGCACCTACATTTGATTAGTTGTTTATAAAAACTAACGTCGTGCAAATAAAGGTAAAGAATTTGAACAAAATTATGCAATCAGAGATAATGATTTGAATGAATTAATGAAAATCCACTGTCCAGTTAATCTCAACGCTATAATCTTCTCCAAAATAAAAATCTGTGACTGCAACACCCTGATAATGCAGATATATGCAAAGCATATTCGCAGAGATCAGATGGTGCTTTAACCTTAATGACAGCGGTGAGATAAATTAATTAGCCGTCTAAAGGCGGCATTCAAATCTGCCAATTAGAATGTCAATTAGAAACACAGCCAGGCTGCGGTGATGAGCAGGAGACCGAGCTGCGGCTCCGACTGTGGGGGTGATGGAACTGTCACATCCAGGGAGACGCACGCTCACGCAATACTCCAGAGAGAGAGACGGGTGGTGACAATACTCAGCACCTGAGGGTGTGACTGTGTGAAGCCAGTGTTTGCCACAGACCGAGGGGCGGGGGGCGGGTACCAGCCCTGACCCCGGCTCGGCCTGCGCTGAACCAAGTGGGTCGGAAGAAGTCGCCGACGGTTAGGCTTCTGGTCAGAGCTGTGTTCGCAGTGAAGCTGTCCGCTCTCCCACGTGTGGGTTTCACATCCAGAAGCTGTGCTTTCAGCACTCGCTATTTCTTCAAGCCATAATCTTCCAATGAGGGTGAACCTAGACCACTTATTATCACGATCAGAAGCAGAGAGGAAGCCTGTTATTACCTGGTAATACGCTGCTAACGCTGTGGATGTATCGCTCAGGGAGGGCAGATGATAGTGATGCTCAGCGTTTAGGAGATGGTTAACAGTAGCCGTTTCTTTAAGTTTAATAATAAAAAAAAAAGAATTTCCACATGAAGCAAAGACTTTATTTGCAAAGCTTTAAAGCCAAAGCAGCTTTTGTTGGGTTCCTTGTGTGACCATACAGCCACTTGCTATTCCTCCTCAGCTTGAGCAAATATTTACTCTTAAATCTTGCAAATCCACCGGTTTCATCAAGAATCAGAAGGAAGGGTCCCAGTGAGGTGTTTGGCCCCGACGCTGGGAGAATTCCTCCTCTTTCTTTCCGAGAAGTGACAAAACAAAGACGCAAGGGGAAAAAAAAAAGAGGAATCTTTCTCCAACACACACACTTGCACACACACCTATCATTAAAGGGGAAAGAAGCAGCCCTCCATCTTTGTTTGCGAGCTCTAAAAGCCCTTAATGTAGCCTCATTACCTGGCCTGTCTCCCGCTCTATCATGTGCAGTAAACACACACTATGACACTGGCCATCCATCTAGAGGGAATGCACAGCTGTCTGCTTCGGGTACACCGAGGAATTTAACACGCGATACACTGTTAACACACTGCTGCCCTGACACTGGCTTCATCTCTGCGTCATCCATTTTCAGAGTGAGAGGCTTCTCCACCGCGTCTGCCTGAAACACTGATCCATTTCCTCATTCTATATGCATGAGTTGCAAAAAAATTATATTTTCATCAGGATGACAAAAAAGAAAAAAAAAAGAAAGAAAAAAAAAAAAGTTAGCGGTAAACCTCTGATCCCAGTTCATTATCAGCTCACATTTCACGTGGCGAGGCTGGAATTCTTTACGTACGTGGGATTAAACTAATAATAAAAAATAAATAAATAATAATAAAAGAAATTACATTTCACAGTCTGCTGAGTCCTCACAGCTCTCTGATCAGGTCCAGATATGGTTACCATTTAAAACAATCACAGATTCTGTGCTTGAGTGAAATTAATTCATCATTGCCATAAGTTACTGTGCATACAAAATAAAGAAGTAACTGTGCAAGGACAGATTTTATACTTAAAATTGCTCAATAAATCAAAATGCCACGTGTGAGCTGACAGTAGTGTGTATTAAATTTATCCCAAAAAAAATAATAATTCAAAGCAAAAGATTTGAAAAACTTAATAAAAAGTGTGAAAAAACTTTTAGTAGAAGCAATGAGACTTAAATACCTCTTTAATTAGGACAATTTGTTTGGATTTGACATTAGAAGTAATTAATTCCAGCTTTACATAAGAATTTTGGAGTAAGAATTGAGAGAAAAAAATGACCATTTGGAAAGAAACATGCAAAAAAAAAAAACAGTCCACCAGATTAAATAAGGCAAGTCAGGCTGTCGTGCCTTAGAATTAAAAGCTTCCTTTTGGCGCTAAAGGACTACCATAAAAGAGCATTAATGACTACTTCTTATAAACCTGTGTATGGTAATGGTTTCTGCTCATAGATAGAGGAATTTCAAAAGTGCTTCACCGGTGAATAAAGACTGCTTTGGAAGAGAAAAAAAAGAGATGGGGCTGAAGAAATCATATTTACAAAATCAAGAGTGGTGCCAAATGAAAAGAGATGAATATGAATAATGGACTTTGCTTCTTTTTTTTTTTATGCCGGATTAACATTATTCAAAGCAACAGAATCAAATGTGGTTATCTCCTGTCCAATGAGCCTTACACTGAGAGAACCTCAGTCGGATTTCAATTCTTCATTTGAGCCGACAATAAATTGTAACACTGTGATAGGAGACATTCAGTCAAGAATGTTCAGAACTTAATTCTATTCTATTTACAATAAGGAGATGAGACAGAATAAGATAAAGAGACAGACTATTTGCCACAGTGTGCAAGTGTCCCTGAATGGGTGTGCGAGGATGTGACGGAGTCATGTGTTCGAGGAGAACAGAAAGGGAAAGGAAACGACAAAGAAAAAGCAGAGGAATGTGTGTAAAGAACTGTACACTCTGCACAATCAAATATAAGAGGCACTTATATATATATATATATATATATATATATATATATATATTAGTGTGCACGATACAGTGTTGCTGTAAATTAACGTTAAATAAGTGCAGCAGCTCTGGAATATCATATAAAAAGGGGGCAAACATGAAATATTCAATTAAAATAAAGAAAACACAGCTGTTAAATGGAATTCAATTTCTCTTTCTCAACAAATACTGAGAAGCACAACCCTCACGGATACAAGAGAAAGGAAAAAAAGAGGAGGAGAGAAAGTAGTTTTCTCCTGCATGTTGGCTCGTCCCAGATCATTTACATGTTCGCCGTCAGACGCCACGTTCTGCTGAGGCAGGAGGCGCCGCTGCCGCCACGGTCGAGCGAGGCGGTGACGACAGCCGACCAGTCGTCTCCCATTTGCATATTTGCCAATTCCGTTAATTAACTCGGCCCACCTAATCAGGGCTAATTGACCTATAAAAGAGGAGAGGCCTCATTGTCTCATCCAATCATCTTTATCAGGAGTAGAGGAGGTGCGCGGCGAACGCGGGGCACTTCCAACCTAACTGTATTTATAGACCTCATGCGTGGAAGTGTCGCACTCAGAAAAGATGTTTGATTCTGTGTGAGAGAGAGGAGGGAAAAAAAAAAACACAAAAAGGGACTGAGCTTGACATGAAACGAGACTCGGAGAACTAAAAAAAAAAAAAAAAAGAAGATGAAGGTGAATGGACAAAGTCTTTACACCGGTGAGGTTGATTAGAGCGGAGAAAAATCAGAGGAGCTAGTTGGATCGCCTGGCTCTCCGGTGCTTTTCCTGAGCGGGGCACATCCAGCGGACAGGAGCAGGGAGTCAGCCGCCGATTGGACGCAGCCACACAGACATAGCTCATCGTGACGTTTCCAGTTATTTCTGCTTGATTAGGACCATTATGTCTCCAGCTCTGATTTATGTTGTCATTCCCTCTCAGCAGTCCTGCATCGATAGATCTTAATGAATTGGTAAATAAGGGTGAAGATTGCAGTTGACAACACCGCAACATTTCTCATTCATACCAGACAAGATTTATGTAAGCAATTAGAAGCATAAAAGCAGGACGGCGTCTGTTCAGGAGGTGGAAAAAAAAATATATCTTTGCTTCAGGAAAATTACAAAAGCCACGACGAGAAAAAGATAATGAGCGATCTTTAACCTCGGCTCGGTCAAACTTTAACGTACAAGGTTACAGACTTTAAAATATTTTATGGAGAAAATAAAACCTGTGTAAGCAATTAAATATGGTTAAAAAAAATACAGTTTCAGATCTCAAATTTCCTCAAAAAATAAAACTAAAGGATGAAATAATCTGCGAACAAGTTTGTGTGTTTTGGGTCAAACAAACCTAAACAAACGATCATTTGCATTTTTTTAATCAGCCTACGTTTCAATTAATAAATTCCTCTTAATTATAGTTCTAGGAATTGGATAGCAGGCAAATAAAATCCACTTTTTATGAAAAACATATTCAGATAAAAGTGCTGATCATCAATAGTCAGCGACAGACCAGGAAGACCCATAGGGCAGGAGTGAACAGAGGTGGAAAATTAAAGCAGAGTGATACGGGAGCCGGCTCCTTTCAGCCTCTCTCCCTTCAAGCACATGCAAATGAGGCCGTGCTGCTTAACTGCATCATTTATGTGGATAATAGCGGCATCATCATTACGGGGAACTCAAATTAAATTACATCACAATTAGCATAACAAAGTGATTGGTTAAACTTTCAAAACAAATAACGCCGCTCGGCTAATGAACAGTGTTAATTGGCCAGACAGCATTCTAAATAAAACATGTAGGTAAACATGTGTTTTTGTTAAACAATTGTAAAAAAATAAATAAAAGAAAAAAAATCATTCTGATCATTGAACTCTTTTTTTTAAATTTAATTCTAAACTAAATAAGGCATAAGCATTAAAACAAATCTAAATGAACACTGCCAGGGGGATTTGTGAGCTAAAATACAAAATGTGTAGCATTTAATTTTATTGTGCTAAAGAACCTATTATATGCCAGACTCTGGAGAACAACGTAAATTATCTGCCTTCAAAATGGAGTTTGGCCAATTCTCCGTGTGAGCTAATCACATAGCTCATTATGCATTAGGGTATTAAATTATGAAGAGGAGTCTCTTTCGCATTCCTGCACAAAGCCCTATGAAATGTTAATAATATGCCCACAATAGCCCAATACCATGCCTTGCGCACTCTCATCAATATTTAAGTAAACAAATGATCCCACTCGCCTTTGATAAAGATAATTAGTGCTTCACCAATTATGAATCCCGTGACCTCCTCGCTTTTTCAAACTAAACATCTGCTCCCAAGACTTTTTTTTTCCTTCCACACAAAGAAAAACAAACAAGTCAAACTTTGCCGTCCCCCACCCAAAAAAACACACATCTGCATTAGATTAATATTTGACCGTTAAAACCAACGCGCCCTTTTCATCTTCTTGATTTTATTGATCGGCGATTAGCTTAGCAAGCGGGTAGGAACATCTGATCCAGTAGAAGAGTTTCACACTCAGTCACACGATCACTTGCACACACTTGCTTGGACGCGCGTGTGCATGCGCGCAGGCTCTCACTCACACACACACACACTCACAGACACACACACGTGGAGCAATTCATCAACACTAATTAAGCAGCAGATTAACAGAGCCCACAGACCAAGGCGGAACAGTTACACAGTGGGACGAGCAGCGGTGGAGACAGCAGACGCAGCCCCGGCAGTAAAACACAACCGTTAAACACAAGAGCCTGGAGTCCACTATGGATGACAGAAGACTGATGGGTGGAGGCATGAATGGATGGATGGACTTTGTTTATTTATTTATTTATTTTACCTGAAGTTGAGGAGTGCCAGAGATCCTGACCAGACAACAGAGAACTCGCCTCTGCCACCAGCGAGGGAGTCTTGCAGCGACGCCCGCAACTCGACTGGTGTCACCGTGTGAAGAGGCAACACTATTTGTGTCATCACTTCAGCCCTGTTTGTGTGGTGGTGGTGTTGGTGTGTGTGTGTGGGGGGGGGGGGATAGCATCATAAACAAGCCTCCCCCCCCCTTTTTTTTCCTTTTTTTTTGTGAACCACCAACACCACCTCCTTGCCACCTGCCATCCCAGCCCCTGCCCCCGCCCCAGTTTCCCTCCTGCTCCCTCTCTTTCCTCCTCCTCTCGCCACCTCACTGTGCCATTCATGCATACTTTAATCACCCTTGCCCTATTAAAAGAAAAAAAAAAAAAACTTCTTTCTTGACAATTATTCTATCATTTCCAGTTGTCACGGGGGCAATTACCAGCTGGGGGGGCCCGGGATAGGTCGGACATGCAGGCCTGAACGAGGAGGCTGGAGTTGGGAGAGGAGGAACAGGGAGAGGGGCAGCAGAGTGTGTGTGTGTGTGTGTGAGAATGAGGCATGAGTGTGTGTGGAAGTGAGTTAGTATGTGTATGTATAGGGGGGTAACGGGGGAGCAAGAAATGGTGGATTCATTTTCTCTCCACAATAATCACACCATCATTGCTTCTTTTTACCACTAACCAATTTTTTTATTTACCCCAAAATGTAATTCATTTAATCTCAATAACATTCAAAGAGAAAACTAATATTTATTAGTTATATTTTAATTTTATTGCAATTTATTAAAATAACTTTACAGTATAAACACTTTTTCAATTATATGATTAAGAAATAATTGTTCAAATTTGTGCATTTGGGTGCAAATGTGCAGGAGTGTGTCCAGGTGGTGTCTGCGTGTGGGTGGGTCCTGTGTGAGACGGAGCCACAGTGTGTATGTGAGTGTGTGTGAGAGGATCTTCACATGTGGACCGCTGTGACTCGTCGCAGGATGCTCGCCGGCTCTGCGCTCGCACCCTCGGCTGCGTGCTTACTGCCGAGCTCTCGCTGCTCCAAAACATACATCAGCATCACTTACAGATCAAAAAGTGTTTTTTTCCCCCCTTCTTTCTAGCACACACACATACACACACACTCCGATACAACCCGCCGGACTGGCTTTCTCCTTTCCTCTATGTAGTCGCCGCTCCGAGACGAGAGGGAGACGGAGAGAGAAGCGGGAGAGGACGCTGCTAAGAGGGGTGCTTTCGCTGAAAAGGTATGTGTGTCTGGCTTTATATCGGTGCAGTTCACTGCTTCTCTTTTCAACCCCGATTGTGTGTAGGTCAAAGTGTGTGTGTGTCTGATTAGGATTAGTGAAGGGCAGAGCAGCAGTCACTTTCCTATACTGTGCTCTAGCAGAAGCTAAAGAGTACTTAAAAACAATCAGCAACATCACATCCATGCATTACCAACTTCAACGCCGTCACAAAGCACTGCTGCAGTCTCACAAGTACATGCCCCGCAAGAAGACTTCAAAAAACACAGAATGACCTACCTTTTTAAACAATGAGTGAGAAATCCACTCTGCTCCGTAAGAAGCATTTGAAGAAGTTATTCTCAGGAACCTGACGGCATGACTGTGTGTCAAAAAAGAGACAGGAAAGGGAAAAAGCCACGCCGCAGAAAATAGGATGAAAAGTGGAAAAAAAAATGTAGAGAGGAACTAGCTGGCGCTTACTGTCAAAGACATCACCAGAGAAGTATTTACAGCGGTATTTACAGTAAGTGCGAGGGGAGAGCACCTCTGCCTGGTCACGTCTGAGAGACAGTTGCTGTTTCAGCGCTGCCTAATTAAAACAAGTCAGGCAGCCCCGCTGGATTGTTTTGACGCCTGAGG
>JARVJO010000180.1:5203442-5237129 GCA_031762555.1 Cynodonichthys magdalenae | reverse complement strand
GTTGCTAGGGGGAGGGGGCGGAGGGTGGCGAGAGTTGGCAAAGAAATATTGAGAAGGGAGGGTGTGTGTGTGGTGGGGGGGGGATTCTGTAGGAATCTGAAAGGGGAGGGAGACTACAAAGGTTGAAAACGGCACGGGGAGACCACCACATGCCGAGTGCGTGCAGTTTTCCCTTAAACAAAACGCCGAAGTGACGCTTGAGACCTCTGTCGCAAACGTATCCCCGCAGTCCACATTTAAAATGCTTTTTGTTATCAAGAATATATGAAAGAGAAAAACTTTCGCCACAATGATTTAAAAAGTCAAATGTTTTGCTTATTATTTAAAAATATTCAGACATTTATCCGGGCTCAGATGGGACGTTTGACAACTGTAAACAACGCACAACAAGCAATGAGACGGAACAACTAGGGGCTAATGGTATTTGTCAATCCTTTTTGTCAATTTATATTATTCCCCTCCTCTTTTCCTCTCTCTCCCTCTCTCTCCCCCTCTCCCTTGCATGCCACAGATGTTTTTCTTAGACGCTCCAACAGACAGGAATCTACTGGCAAGAAGAAAGCTCTGGTCTTCCCCATGAGAGAGGAGTACAAAGCCCCCAGTCTGCACACAGCAGATGTGGAAAGCTAGTCCATCTGCCACCAGCTTGCTGAGCCACTTGAGCCTGAGAGATTTGAAACGAGCGGGGACGTTTATTTCTTTATTTGCCTAAAAAGGTTGGTGTCATACACATAGAATAAACATTTAAATTAATCGGAGAATGAAATTTCATTAGTTTCACACAAAACATGGTTTTATTAGGAGCTATGTTTTTTTTTTAAAAGGCAGTTTTGATAGATTTATTTAGGGAAAAAACTGTAGCCCCTAACGAGGGGTAAAGACCACTTGAACTCCCAGCTCTGAGCGGTGCACTGGTATGATTTAACAGGCTCTGAATAGCACATTATCTCCGCGGCTCCGTTGAAGCATATTTCAGCCGTATGATATTATTATTAAGAGACACAACGCAGACCAAAAGATGTAGCGTCTTCATTAGTGTCAACTTGTCTGAGCTCTGAGGCGGAGGAGGGATAAACACTAAACAATTGTGGCAGAGTGAAAGAGTCAGGGAGAGTTGAAGTGAGTGTGAGGAGGAGAAAAAAAAACGAGAGAGGGAGATGACAAGAGTGTAAAAAGCAAGCAGGAGAGGGAAATGAGACAGCAATGCAGAGAGTCAAAAGGGGCCAACATTAAACAACTGCTGTTAATTGCTCTAAGCATTCACATTATTCCAGTAATTTCTCCCATTTCTCTTTCAGCACTAAAGCTTCTTTTCTTCACAATCCTTTAATAAACTCAGAGCGCCTCACTGGAAAAGACAAACAAGAGCCCCCCCAGTTTTAGAAACATTTACTTCCTTATGTAGGGGGGGGAGGCTGTGCCCACTTCTTCACGTTGTGACAACTGTCTCCTCCCCTCTGGCGTTTGGTCCCTATATGTGCCTTCTTTCTGTGATTTTCTCCTGCCAAGGTCAAGGGATGCAAGTGGGCCCACCAGCGTCTTGATGAAGTGGCAGCAGGAAGTAGGGGGAGAAAGACAGGCAGGCAGACGTGTAGTGGGTACAGTGAAGGAGGAGGAGGGGGTGGCGGCAGCTGGTTACTAACGTTGGTGGGAGCAGTGGGGGAGCGGTGGATCCGAGATGCAGCGCCATGACAACGACAGCAGCGAATGTCGCTTCCCACTGCAATTTTTCCAGCAATTTACTCACATACATTCTGCTACAACTGTTACTATTAACTAGTAATGTTTGGCTAAAACTACAAGTGGAGACAGATTTAAAAGCCAAACAAAAAAGCTGAGAAACATGCAAAGATATTGAGGGTTTGATAAAAGTTTAACAAACTGATGAAGTCTGAGCCTCACTATTATTATTTTTTTATTATTGGAGGTTACCCTGCATTAGAGCTCCTCAGCCCAAACCAAACGATGTCACAACCTAACCTTTTACAAGAGCAAAAAACAATGTTTCCAAAGAGCCAAACATCTCACATAAATAAACGCACACACCACCACCATTCATTATTTCACCACTCAAATGTTCCACAAGCACAATCCATAATCCACAAAGTCCAGCCTACAAATAATAACAAGCCAAACAAGACATAATGGCAGAGCAGGGGTCGTTTTTTAGTCCTGGGCAATGTTGATCACACAATATGTTGCTTATGGCCACAAAGCAGAGGCCATTACGGACCGGTGATTATATAAGTGGTTGGAAGGCAGCACCATTTTAATATACCGTACTTAAGCACCAGGGTATCCATGGCAACTTGCACTTTCACCGTGCATTCAGAAATCCCTAATGAAATGCCTATTAAGGGGATGATAATGACAGTGTCCAAATATATTTGCATATGTGTTTCAGAGGGGAGAAAAAAAAAGAGCAGTTATTGAAGACAGAGTGGTCCCTGAACACTGTTATCATGCTGATAAACACTGTATGATGATTTTGTTCCATTTACTCTTTGATTTGTTTTAAATATGAAAAAATAAAAGAAGTTTACTATAAAAATAATGAAAAAGTTACAATCAATTATTGTGGGTGTGAGTTGAAGCTCTGTTGCCTTCCTCTGGATGTTTCCACATGTGACTTTCATTTGCAACTTTTGGCTGAGCTCCCAACAGGACATCCCTGAGAGAGTGTTTGCTTGACTCAACACCAACAGCCCAGCTGAGGAGTGGGGGGGGGAGGACGCACGCCGGCCCAGCTCAGCCTCAAGTTCCTATTGAAAATAAACTATTCTGTAGCCGGGCTCTGAAATATCAACACATACTGGAAGGAGCCACGTACAGCACTCAGCGGCATTCCACTGGTGCCTCTTCAAGGCTTAATGATACCTGCACCTCCCCTCCAGCTGCTTCTGCCGACGCCGCTGCTCCACACGGGCGGCAGGTGGGCGGCAAATTAAAGTATACATTACAGCAGAAAAATAAAAGCGATTGAATTGACAGAAGTCAGGCGGTTCAAGCCGACCCAGCCTCTTGAAGCGAAGGAGCTGGTAGACTAGCGACAGACACTTCAGGTTAAATTGGCACTCCTCTGCCGCCTTTTATTTCCCCCCACTACCACAGCTGCCCTCAATGCACAGCCCCTTTCCTAAAAAATAAAAAAAGAGATGCCTTTCTTCAAAAGCATATTGGAATCAAACGAGTTGCACAAAATAAACGCTTAACTCAGATGAATACGTTACTTTAGAGCAGATTGGAGAACTTTTCTTTCCCCACAGTAGCTTTTTTTTTCATTAAAGACAACCGCAGTTAATTAAATTCCGAAGGAAAGTACACATGACTGTATGGTTTCTCCCCCCTTTACATGTCCCAGGCCTCTAAGATGTCATAATGATGAAAATACATCTAAAAACAAGGAGGTTCAATAGTCATTTCATGCTTTTAGAGTTCCTGTTGTGGGTGAATCTGAAACCCATTTATGACAGTGATCTGCAGCGTCTGAGGATCCCACAGCTCTGGCTCTGCCAAAGAGATTATCACTCCCAGAACCGCAGCTACACAGCTGAATGGCAGGCAGACATGCTCCACTGGCAGTCAAAAGAGCACAACACCTGTATTCGCCATGCAACAACTGCTACCTAACATCCAAAGAATCCTGCTGATGTATTTACAAGAAGTAATGAAAAATACATTCATGCCGCTTAAAAAACACACTTACCATGAATCAGATGATAAGGAATGTTTGGGGAATAATCTCTAAAAGCTGTTTAGACACTGAAACCTCTTGTTTGGAGTGTGGAAAAATGGATATCATAACCACTTACTTACCCCACCCTGTGGAAGTAGAACTAAACACTACTTTACTACAATTTCACCTAAAAAAATAATTTATTCAGAAAAATGGCATTCCAGAAAAGAATAATAAACTCATTATAAAGAAAATCCAAACTCTCATATTCCCCACACCGGGGCTAATTTAAAACTAATTTTTACTAGCCACTAATTTGAGGGCGAAGGGTGCGGGATAGGAATTACATCTGGAGGTAATTGAATAAGTGGAACTGAGCCCAATGGAGACTGAGACCCCCACCTCCCCCCCACTAACACACACACAAAAAAAAAGAGCAAGACAGACAAGACATAGAGGAGAAACTATTTAGGTGAGTGGGACTTCCTGAGCAGTGAAACGACAGTTTCCACAAAAATGTTTTCATTGTGCTGTCACCAGACACCGGCTGGAGAGGATATAGTGTAGGTGCTGCAGGCACAGTCAGGGAGACGGACAGACACGCTGATAAATGAGAGAGGGAGTGAGACTTTTAGGAAATGTGGGACTTGAGATAAGGTGCAGGCTTCTCCAGACAGCTGCATAGGTTCAGGATTTAGTAAATATCCAAATATATGCAGTTAAAGGTTGTGTGTTAATTTTGGCTCCACAGTCGGGCCTGCTGTAAAGGCTCAGAGTTTATGAGGAAGTCTTCGTCTCAAGTGACCAGCTACATATGGTCTGCCTAATAAATGGCACAATTTATCACTGAGCTGCAGTTTTCAAAGCGCTGAGTAAAGCGTACCCAGCTGTGGCAATTTCACTGGATTCAAACTTTACGACTTCATGCAAAAAATAAAAAGTACAAACATTATTTCCAGAAAGATAATCTAAATATGATGAAATCTTCATGTGTGGATCACGTGAGGTTTTTTTTTTTATTTTGTAGAAAACTTTTTCAGCAGAGGGTTTGGCTCAAAGTTGGGGTTGGTGTTCCGCTAAGGGTCGCAAAATATCAAATTTGGGGTCCTGAGATGATTTCCAAAAAATGAATTAAATAATTAAATGATGCCACATTTTTTCTAAAAGTTAAAATGTGTTGCAATAAGTGAATAAAAATAGTCTGACAGTGATCATTTCAATATAACCGCAATGTTTGCAAACTTTAAACAAAGAAAGTTGGGTTCACGACTTTTATTTTGTGGTTCAGAAGCTGAAACTTTTGGTGAAACACTTGTTTACATCAGGGGTCTGCAACCCTTTGTAGATGTGACCAAAACTAAAATAACATTTCATCAAATTATACAAGGAGAATAATCTATTGATTAGTTTGCACTAGTAGTTTGCTAGTCACTTCCTTTACCTCAACTTCTTTTTTAACACACGAAGCAAAATGGAAAGACAAAACAAAAGAAAGGGTTTTGCAAGCATATTATAAACTACCACAGTAGAAATCAATGAAATGAAGCATTTTGCAGAAATATGGCAAGTCAGTGTGGCAACAAATACATTAAAAAATGTTTGCTGGTAATAAAAACTTAGTGAATGGTTTCTGCTTTTATAACAAAGTCACAATTAGTGTTTGGCGATATGAGAAAAACAATTATCACGATTTATTTTTTCATATCATCCAAACTCGATTATTATAACATTTTTCATTAACCTAAAAAGTGTCATTATAAAGTGACTGAAAAATAATTTAACAAATAGATAGCTACAGAAAAAAAAATAATGTCTGTTATTTCACTCTCACTAATATAACAAATAGCCGTTTAGTAGAACATTAAATTACTTTTGCAAAGTATTTGGTATTTACCAAGAAAAAAAAAAACATTCTTTATGTGTAAATTAGAGAATCTCACTTTAAAAAAGTTATCCTTTTGTAAACTAAAAAAAGTTTCAGAATTGAATTTCACATTAAATATGTCAAAGAAACATAAACCCTACAAACAGCAACAAGTTGTGCACACTTGTCTTTTGAACAAGATCTAAGCTCATTACTTACTTCTGTTTTGAAAGGAACCCCCCCACCCACCCCTACTCCCCGCGTCCCCTCCTGTTTACAGTACTTTATCAAACAACGGACAAAGCTGTTTCATTTTTTCTAAAGGAATATCTGATTCTGCAGAAATGACAACAAAATCTTGTATAAACTCCCACCTGACTTCTGAGTGTTCAGGAGTTTGCAGCGTGTCTCTATCAGCTCGCTGGTTGTGATGCGACTCTGACTGACAAAACTTACAGAAAAAAATTTTCTCCAGATAAATAAAGAACAGCTGGGACATTGTTCCGTCCTAAACGTTACCCTAAGTTATATTTTTGGAGGACGTTGCTGTTTTAGTGAGTCCGTTTGTCACAGGGGAATTTTATTTTCCCTCTCTCTGTCGGGAGGGGAGCTCCCCCCGTTTGTCTGTTAGCAGGTAACAGCAGCGGCCAAAATACCTCAGAAACTCACCCAAATAAGCAAATTTTGTGAGATGCAGCATTTTAGACTGGATTACATTTTATTTGGTCAATTATGCGATTCCGTCCGCGTTTCCTTAGCAACTTATAAACAGAAGTAGAGCAGGAGAAGGTGGATTCTGATTGGCTGTTGTCACGCACATTTCCGCCATGTTTGATCGAGTAAAGAGGCTCACAGCTGATCACCGTAATCAACCTGAAATTTTTCTCCATCAATAATCACGATCAAATAATCGCCCAGCCCTAATCACAATTATTTCCCCTACAAAACAGCCTCTAAAACTGCTGATAAATATCAACAATGTATTAAGTTTTTAACATAATGAGAGTATTTAAATAAAAGTATTTTTAAAACACTTAAGTGTTATCTTTATTTAAGGCTTTACTTAAGGTTTTGTGGCTCTGGATATGTTTTCCTCAGCAAGAGGAGGAGTAGAAATGCAACAAAACTTACTTTTTAAATAAAAATCTACTCCTAAAACATTTATTTAACAGCCACAATTTTAAAGAGAAGTGTTCTCCAAGTTCAAAAATACACAAGGAAAACCATCTGAGAAGATTCTACAAACAGCAGATTTATTGGTCACAGACCAATAAATGAAGAATCAGCTAAAAACTCAGAATAAACCATAGTTCGACACTTCGTAGCAAACTGGATCAACGGATCACTGATCAGAGTAAAAGATAAAAGCAAAGAGTATAAATTCCACAAAGATTGATGAATTTTAAAAGTAGGAGCTGATTTCATTTGAACCTGTGCTGTTGGCTCTGGGGTCAAAACAAATCACAGGTACGAGAACGAGCATCCATGTTGTTATAAGTGAAACGTACGGCAGCGTTTGTGCTCATGTGAGTGTGTGTCTGTGTCCCGGTTGACTCGTGTTTCTGTGAAGCTTCTGTCGATGCGGAGGTCTATATTGGAATTTTGGACGTGGAGACACATGCTGCCATCAAGGAAACGTCTGCCCTCAGGGGGTTTTGTGGCGGTTTCTTCAAAACAATGCCAGGTTTCAAACTGGATGACAACCGTGGGGCTTCACAGAAAAACAGAGCCTGAGCTTAACTGTCTTGTCTTGTGTCCAGATCTGTCTCCTATTGAAAATGTTTGGTGCTTCACAGAATAACACAGAGATGACAGGCTGGGCAGCTAAAATATTGTACTGAACAAGAAGTGACACGCGTTTCCCTTGTAGAACTGCAACATTTAGTTTCCTCAATCCATCAACAACAAGAAAGGTTGATGTCATATAATAGTAAAAATAAACTTTTTAATTTTGGTGTGTTGATATTCAACTTTTTAAGCGCTAGAAGTTTTTAGCAATTAAAAACTTTCACAGAAAAAGTAGCAATATTTTTGATTACGTTGAAAGATCTCCCACTAAAAAATAAAAAGAAAGAGAAAATAAAATAAGTTTTACTCCAAACAGTCAATGCAGGAGGGCATTAACATGTAGAGAAACTTGCCTCAGTATATTTCACACCAGAACCCCCTGCTCTTCACTTAAATCTTTTGACATCCCTTCAACACTAAATGTGTTTTCCAAATGAAAATAAACGGAGTCCGACTGGTTTGAGGCAGTCGTGCTCTGGAATATGAGATCAAATAAAGGCTTCTGTGGAGGCTGAAAGAAGAAATGAAATGGCTTCTGAGGGGAGATGTACCAAGTAATAAAATTACTCCTTTATATCTACCTAAACAGCATATGTTCCCCTTGAGTGTGTGAGGAGGACTTCACTTCGGTCAAAGACAAGTATGCAAGTGGCAATTTTTCCCTCAGGGAAGATTCCCTGATACACTTCTCCGAGACTTGGGCGCGCGGCAATTTCCTTGAAAACGAGAAACTATTTCAGCAACAAGTTAAGCGGAACTTTGGAAATTTCACTTTGATGATGTGCTGCCAGCACATTGTCACTGAAAGGTACGTTCCATTAAATTGGAACAGCGAGATTCATGAGCGTATTGCTTTTGAATGAGTTCGAACCGCGGGGGCTGAAACGTTCGCCCGAATAGTTGCGTTTTATACCAACAAATACGGCTTACTAAGAACTGACCATGATGCGCGGCAAACACAAGAAGTCGCTTTCGGGGATGAGAAATGTTCCTACTTTGAAATTTATTAGCTAATCTAGTTATACAAGCTCCATCCTGTTTGGCATTGGTGGGAATTTACAACAAAAGGATGAGTCTAACTACTTAAAATCATGCAATTGATTTGTATTATTAAAAAGCTGGCCACAATAACATTCAGATGGACTTTTTCACTACAGCGGAAGGGCTGTATTAGAGGGAATTTGCAATCAGAGAGAATACATTATAATTCATTATACAGTAGCTATTAAACCTTCAGTAAAAATGCTTTAGTACGAGGATTGAGCCACTTATCAGAGCGACTCACTACCTTTAAAAGCTGTCCATGTTCAGTGCTCTGAGTGACAAAAAAGCAATCGCTGATGACTTCAAAAATAGGACTAGATGTACAATTTAGCAAAACAGAACTGGCTTTAAAAAAATCAAAATTCGTACATGTTCAAATTTTAAAGGGGAAGATTGCAGTTTGTGGAATATAAAAAGCAATTCAGTAAATAATTTTTAAACCAATCAGTGTGGGAGGGCATATACCATTTTTAAAAACTCAAATTTTGTGCAACTTTCCACTACTTTTGTTTTCTTTTAGCGCTTTTTTTAAAGAAACTCATAAATTACACCCGAGACTGAATGAATTGCTTCCAGATGTTGGACAGATTTTCCTGTTTAAGTTTGTTTTATGGCGTATTGTCATGTAATTAAGCAGCTTGCACCGCGGCTGGTGCTGTTTGTGATGAGGCTGTAAATTAATTTCTGGTCTGACATGAAAAACAGAACTTCTTTTTTCTCGCTGACAAACTGCATGATTGTTGTTTACAAACAGACGTGAGACTCATTAAGGATCTCATGACACCGGGGCCCTGAAAATAGTAAGCTCGGCGTGCATCCGTAGTTTACGCTTGTCAAGAAATCATCACTGGTGATTTGTAATTTACACAAAGGCACCCAATTAAACTTGGAGGCAACAATTTAAACACTTTGTAAACTAAAGAAAAACTAACTTTTTTTCACTGCATTGTCTTTTTGGCTCTGGATTAAAGCTAGTCTTTGTCAACAAGTTTAAAGTGAGAAACAAAATCGTAAAAAATTAAAAAATAAAATGTTGCTGAAAAAAAAAAGCAAAAACCAAGAATGTCAATCATTTATTCCACTGTTTATGCTGATTTAAAGAAGACATTTGCTTTTCAATTCATCCTTTTCATCCTTTTAAATCATCAGTTGGGGTCTAGACTTCTTATGTGCGTCTCAGATCAACTCATTTTGAGGCTGCCTCTTTAAATCCAAACTAGGTGCTTCGTGCCCCGCCCCCCTCCAGCTTCCAGACCGGTCCATTCCAGTTTGATAGAGGGGTTTAAGACTATATAGCAGCGCAGAAACTTTTTATTTACAAATTATTTAAAAGATGTCAACAACAGAAGACTTATCCATCCAGTCTTACATGTTGGAGCCAGAGTCTGACCCAGAGCCAAAGGAGAATGAAGACCACCAAACTGTAGATGGTAGGTCCAGACCTTATTTGGTAGTTCCATCGCAAATAATTTGACGCAATAGTTCAGAAAACATCACAGAAAACTGCCATTATAATGCAAGTTATATATTTCGGATAGATATTGGCGATTCTAGACGAATGCTTAATACGCAGTTTTGCAATATTGCACCACTAATGGCCAAACTAATGTAGGTCAATCTGACTAAAGCTTCTACAGATTCAGGCGAACACTATGCTGACACTGAATGTGGACATGCATTTCACATTTGAATATCTCAAAATCTTTCAAAGCAAACTATTTCAAACTGAATCATCTGAAATAGTACAAGATAACCTTTTTTATGTTTGATTTCATAGTTTGAAATGAGTACTTTTAATCCTGCTGCTACCTGTTTGAGAAGACAAATGGAAAAGGCTGCTGCTCCTGACAGCTTAAAAGTACCTATCAGCTGCCTCTGAGCCATCTCCCTGCTCATCCATCCCCAAAAACCTCCCCAAATAAACACAAGGCTCTACTTCAAATACATAGCAGGTCTATTAGGTAATCCTCTCCTTTGTTCATTCTCACTGAGCCTTGGTGACTAACCTCAATTTCTCCCTGTTCCACCTTCTGCCTTCAAGCTGACACAAGTACAGGAGCGCCCCAAAATGAAAAGCTGAAAACACACGTATCCAGTCAGAATCCGGAGAAGTTATGGTAGTTGTGCTGAAGTGGTTTTAAAAGTGAAAGAGAAGTGAAGGCCCACAGCACAAAGACTCTTTTGTTTTAGAAGGGACAAATCTGAGGTTTCCTTTAGGATATTCAATTTCCCGTAGGGTACCAAACAGAGTTACAGTAGTCCAGTGTTTGAGCTTTGCTACGTGTGCCTGAATTGTTGTGTGCTTTCTGGTTAGTCGCTGTGGTTTGCATGGTTTCTGCAAAGAAATACCTCTTAGGCCAGGTGTGGTACTTTGAAAAAATACTCGACTGTTTCAATCTATTAAAGGTGCAGCTGTGCTTGAGGGAATGCATATCGTCCAGCTTACCCTTATTCAGCCTTCAGTATACTGGTAGCCTAATACTTTGCAGTACCTTAGTGTGAAGTAAAACATACAATGTACAAAGTAGCATTTATTAAAGAGGATATTGATAAGTAGCTAAAATAGTACTTCCTTACTAATTATAATAAACCAAAAGCATACTGTTATTACGATACTACTATATCAAAAGTATAATGTTTATGAATTTGAAAGACAGTAAAAATAAAATTTAAATACAATTCCTTTACAAACATAGTGCACTTTATTTACTAACTAAGCATGTTATTAGTACATGCAAAGCTATATACTTAAAGTGTACAAGGTATACTTAAAGTTGCTCCATTTTAGCAAGTAATAGTACACTTAATACAATTTTATACAATTTAATTACAACTAAAATATATTTTGTACAACATTAGTTGTTCCAAAATTGCATGCTTTAAGTATATTGATGATTAGTCTGGCTGCAAGTATGATAAGTATATTAAGATTTAATATACTTAGTATTTTTTTACCTGGGTAAAGTTGACTCCAGAAGTTAGTTACATAACCTTAACACTAACCAAAACAACATGATAAATATTTATTATTTATGAATCAAAGTGCTAAAATTCAACCAAGCCTTTTTTTTCTCGCAGCTTTTGAAGAATGGCCTGTTAAAGCTGCCGGTGTGTAAACAGCTGACTCTTAAATTTATCTTTGTTTTTTTTACAATTACCAAGAAGAATGAAAACAAATGTTTCATTAGTTGGTGACTTTTTCTTTATTCTTTAAAAAGCCTTCAGTAGTTCTGCTCCTCGCCACGTACACACACTCTTCCATACACTGAGGATAATTATAAATGCAAGACTTGCTATAGGGAGCTGAACTTTTCACACCTTTCAAAGCCACAAAATTGGATGGTTTTGTGGTTGTGCAGCTGCCGCTCCGCGCTAATGCAAGGCGGTGTCATATGAAAAATATTCCCCCCCCCCACACCAAACCACAGGGCTAGTCATTAATGAAACACAGGCCGCGCAGTGAGGTCATGCAGAGTCTAGATTTCAGCAGCCACACTTAAAAACCGCTCAGAGAGAATAAGAGAAACAAGAACACAAATCAGATTCCAGCTCCAAGGACGAGGAAAAATAAATAAATACAGAAAAGGCGCTGCCTCCCCCCGCTACCCCCCACCCTCACATTTTCCCCACAGTGCTCTGCAAACAACCGTCAACTGCAGCTCAGAAACAGCCTCACAATGAAAGCAGACTAAACAATCTGGTCCCGGCCAAGGAAAATGCTAAGCAACTCGGCACACAGGATGTCTCACCCTAATTGCTAACTATCAAATCTCACAATGAACTTTATCCATTTGGCAACATCTTCACAGCGATCTTTGTTGCGTCTCTTTAAACTTCTGAGATAAAAACGCGGGACGAATAAATTTTAGTGAAAAGGAAGTGATAATGTGTTCAGAAAAATGATCATTAAAACAAACAAGGTTAAATAGGTCCCCTAAGACTACACACAGGAAGCAAAAGAAGGGTCCAAATAAGCAAGTGGGATTGACACGATGTGTTCCGGAGGTGGGCACGGAGGTGTAACTGGAACCCTGAGACTGGTACAAGAAGCAGGGTGAGCAGAAGGGACGGGGCTCTGAACAGGAAACTAATGGGAAAGTCTCCCCTCTTACCATGTGGCATTGTATTTTCCAGCCAGACAAAGCCACACTCACAGAGACCCTATGACTTCTAAAAGCCAAAATAGCAGCACATTCAGGAAACAGAACAGAACTACTGGGAATCCAAAAGAAAAAAAAAGGGGGGGGGGGGGGATAGAGGTGGGGTGCAGGGGAAAAAGAAAACACTCACACATATATACACACACAAAGGTAGCAGACCTCAACAGCAGATGGTAAAATTAACATTTCAACAGTTCCTTCCTTTCATGTAGGTCTCGGCAGAACCTTTTTTCCTTCTTTCTTAAAAAAAAAGTAAGAGGGGCTTGGGTTTTGGTTAGATATAGTGGTTCAGAAGGCATCTGGAAAAGGGGAAGAGGAATATTGGCTTATTGCTCCTGATGGTCCACCTCTATGAAAAATTAAATAGGTCTGTTTTGCAGCTTTCCCCTATCTGGAGTACCACAAGATGTGTTATGGAAACATCATCTTGGTCATTTATATGCCAGAAAACACCTGGTGATGAAAGAAAATAAACTAGAACTTATTCCTTTCTCCGTTTAAATTCCAACACTTTGACTTTGTGGAGTTTTTGTTTGATGCTTTTATTTATTTTTTATTTTTCCCCAGCTTCTTAATGCCCATCCATTTGCTTATTTTGCAAGGAGTTGGCACCTGAGTCGCTCACAAAACGCTTGTCAGATTTTATTTTTGAAGTCTTGATCTTAAAACTTCAAAAAGATTCAGCAGAGATGTTATCATGAAGAGACGAGAGGACTAAAGCGTCTCTAATAAAGACCCAAACAATGGACAGCCTCTCTCATTTCCAACCCTGTCCAATGGAGCGTCTCAATAGTACCCATTAATTTGGACACAGTTCTGGCTAAATTACATGTGTTCCACCTCTGTGACATTTTAAATGCAATTAAAAGCTGGTTATGGAAGTGTGCGCGGACTTCCCTGTGATGAAGGGAAATCATCGACGTGATTAACATGCAAACGAGCTCATGCTGGCAGACTAGATTGGGGTTTGAAAACCTCAATTACTTTTGTGTGATTATCTATTTACCAGTACACAGATTTCCATTTCTCATCTTCAGCCGAGCTCCTCATGCACGAGCCTCAATTACACATGGCACACCTTTATTTATGACGCTCGGTGTGCTGAAATACAAGCTGGGGTGGTATTTTACTATGATATATTGTTTCTTTACAGGCTGCTCACTAGGCAGGACCCCCAGACCAACACAATCTAATGACAAACCATTAGTTTTTTTGAGGACTTAATATGAGGTTGATACCCTCCCCAACCCTGCAATCCCCCAATCCATCCATCCAAACCCTATTTAAACTCCATTTTATCATTTTTCTTAGCACATGTGGGGACTGATGTAAAAACAGTGGTCATTTGTCCCACCAAAAGATTCAGCCATTTAAAGATCGTCATTGTGAGTCTATTAATTGCTAAAAAGGAGATAAATGTTTAACAGTGATGAGCAGTAAGAAAAAGAAAGGCCTTCTCTGTTGGCCTAAAAACTCAATTAGAATCAGTAACATACATTTTGTTTTCAATGCTTTTCTGTTTATAAAAAAGTTTTCAACCATTAAAAATCTTTACTTTTCTTTTAATTGCTTTTTATTTGGTTGTGCAGCTTTTTGAAATGTATGTCTATTTTAGAGTTTTTATCATTCATGTCATATTTAAGCCATCATGTGTTGCTTTGGTCCAAGAAATCTGCCTCTAGGTCTTCAGAATCATTAGGGCTGGATTTGGTTTGTACAGGCTAAATATTTATTGTTGCAAACTTAAAGCCTTTATTTTCAACCCATAATGCATTTCCTTTATCAAGACCGACTTTTCAAGAAAACTGGATATTGAGAAGAAAGGATGGTCAACACTGTTTAAGCAGAGGGTTTATCTCCCACTAAAACAAAACATATTTTTGTTTTATTAGGCCAACCCTCAATCCCTATTTCAGCACTCAATTTGCAAGTGTCCAGCTAAATTAAAAAAATATATAATTATTATTATCAAACCAAGCAGCTCTCACTAAGTCAAAAAAATCTAATTTTCAAAAGAAACCTGGTCAAGAATGGCAAGATCTGGATTTAGCTCTACAAACTTGTGAACCTGAGTTTAACTGTATTTTTTTTTGGTATTTATGTTAATGTGTTCAAACTTTAATGTGTGTAAAGCTGTGGCATCATAGGTATAATTTTAAGAGGGGAATTTATTCAGGTAGTTGTGAAATTCTCTGTCTGCTGTTTAAAAAGAAATTTTAAAAATGTGAGCTTTATTTTTGTATTTTGTTTGAATTAAAATACAAGATTTTTTTTGTTTCATCTATTTTCATTACATTTTAAATAAAGCATCATGCAAAACAGAGAAACAATAAAAACAAAAGTTAATGAATATATCTCTTTGTCTTGATGTGTTGAATTGAATCATTTTATCCATTTTTTTTAAAATAGTGCAGCACATTATTTCATTGTGCAACTTGGGAACAGGAGGAGGAAAAACACACACACACACACACACGTATGTGGCACAGCCAGGCTTTCCACATTGTGCCCGGCATACATAAAACATGCCCTGTTGCTTCAGTTGGAGCAAAAAGGAAAACAGTGCCATCAAGTGAAATTTTTGAGGATTCCTCAAACACCTTAGCAGCTCAATCCATCATATCATCAACTGAAGGCAACAGATGTCAATAGAAATTTGTACACATCAATTTAAAGTATGTAGTTATCAAAATAAATATATATTCCATAGATTTATTTTTCTTTACAAGAAGTTGCCATGTCACTATTAAGTTTAATTAAACTGTTTTTATAAATGTGTATTTCTACTTTTGCATTCTTGTCTGGTTAAATGATTTTCAAATATCTACTAAGTGGGGATTTCAGTCCCTCCTACTCAAGCAATACGGCGATAAGACGGAATAAATACGGTGCTTTGCTGATTTCGTGTTCAGACAGGTGTTTGAGTTGTTTCGGGAACAAAGGGAATCATCATTTCTGTTTGAACTCAGTTTTCAGGACTTAGCTACTGTGTGGTTTTAAGGTTGCTAAAGGGGTTAAAAAAAAAAAAGATGCAGCTTTGAATGAGTGAAACTGACAGTGAAGGCTAGAGTCCGGAGTGAGAGCGAATAAAAGAGGGAGAGCTTAGATAATAGTTGATAATGGACAATTAACTCAGGCTAGTAGTGCTCACTGCAGTTAATAGCAGCTTCTGGTGCACCAAGTCCCCAATCACCACTCAGCCTTATTCACACTGGGAATACAGGCGATATCAAGCTGCAGGCTACTTGGTCTCAGAGGTGTACATGCTGTATTAGCAAGCTCCACAGTGCCTTCAAACAAAAGCTTGATACCAACAAAGTGTCCCAAAGTGCAAACGCAAGCACTCTGCTGATGGAAAGTCTGTGGTGCCTTAACCTTGTTCATTGTTTCATGTCCTTTTCACTATCAAAATAAACCCAGGAGCTGCAAATCCCCTTTAAAAAGCAGCATACATCTGCGTGCAGACACAGGAATTAGCATAATTAAAGCGATACAGCAACTAATTGCAAAAATACATGTGGGGATGTCACTGCCGTGCATCACAGAGACAATGCAAGTACTCATATGATGGGCCTCAGAAGTGATTTAACTGCCCACACAGCCCCTCCCCCCCACCCAAGTCCCTTCAAGCTCCATCTAAATCTATTGATCTGTGAAACACGGGGACCCAGGGGAGGCAATTCACTTAATATCATACATCTAATGATGAGATGAATAACGATTAAACCATTTGGTAATTAAACGTCTTACAAACCATTTAACTGACTGCCCGTCAGGAAGGGGGTCGCTGGAGGTCGGCGTGACTGTTTTTCATTTCTCGCTACACGCAAAAAAAGAGGGGATGCGCGCAGGAGTTGCAGCTGGGGATTGGTGGTGACGGTGGAAGACGGAAGCTGACGAAGGGGTGAAACACACTAATGATTGTTAGTAGAAACGGGACTGATGTGTAATGCTGTCGAGACCTGGGGGAAAGGAAATGAAGGAAGATTGAAACATAAAAGCAAATTAAAAAGGTTTAGTTCTCTTTAACATGTTTTGTTCAGAAATTGTCTCCAAAAAAGATTCTGAACAATATGTGTGAAATGTAAATCCTCAGAGCAAAAATAGACTAAAATATGCAAAAAGTGTAAACTAAAATATGTCTCTTATAGCAGAAAAATATCTAAACCAGGGATGGACAACTGGGGGCCTGTGGGACACATCCATCCAGGTGACTTCCATATGGCCCGGCAATCACATTTTTTTCCCCATCTTTTAAATAATGACAAACACTTACTGTTTTGAGTAAGAAAATATTCAGAAATTAAAAAAATATATTTTAAGGAAGTAGTCTGCTCATGGCTGTCTGCCATAAAAGATTTTAATATAAGACACCACTAAAACTCGTTGCACAAAGCTAAATATGAGAAGTTTACTGAAGTCGCAAGTACATAAACAACTGACTTTTTACCTGAACCACAACTACGCAGGAGTCCGACTCAAGGCGTCTTATGTCGTACTTCAGCTTGCTAAAGTGTTTATTTTTTTGTTTGCTTTAAATGTTTTGTTCTTATATTTATTAAACAAGAGTACAACTGTCACACATGTATTTGAGCATGACAATTTTTTAAGTTACTGCACTGTGTTGGTTTAATAAACATAAATACACACAAACATTTCTAAAATGGCATTTTTTTTTACATTTGGGTAAATGTGCAGCACTATGTGGACCTCTGGTACTGTCAACAATATATTGTGGCCCCTTCCATCTTTTAAGTTGCCCATCCCTGACCTAAACCATTCATACATTTTAGTGCAAATTTAGTAACATCTAATCCCTTCAAGTAACAATCAAATTGCTTATTGAATTAATTTTTACATATATTACAAAGTAAGCATGGGAAAAGTTAGGTAAAGTTTCTGAGATTTTTAGAATTATAGCCTTTTTTTCTCTGAGAGCTAACAATACCTCTCCACAGCGTACAGAGATGTGTCCAGCTCCTGGCTTCATATTGAATGATGGCTGGTAAACATTGTCACTTCAAAAAGAGACAGGATTAAAACCTGCTTTGGCCATTAAGGGGGACGGTACGCGAAAAGAGAACAGGAACAATAGACAAATGGGGCACGATATCACAAGGGTCCAATGTCTGCTGTGATGAATATGTGGGAGATTATAACCAATTCCATCATTTCCATAATGCAAAAGTCTTTTTTTTCCGCTTTGCCACCCGCAGACCATTCACTAAATAAATGAGAAAACTATCACCCGCGTAGAAATATGTAACAAAAGGCAGAAGGGAAGGAGAGGGAGGTTTGAATGACTCCCTGTGACTTTGACAATACAGCTGCTGTCCGGACACATTCGGAGGCAGTGGAGTGAGTAAGACCTGGTAGAGTATTTATCATTGGGCACAATGTGAATGTATTACCATGTCAGCTATACCACTTTACAGCACAGAATGGAACTTCAGTGAATACAAGAGAGTTTTACATAAAACCAGGTGGAAATATGAGGGCAGAGTTCTTTTGATGCCCCTTATAAATTGGAGGATGCTGGTTTTAAACCTTGCAGCCACAAAGAGCACGGTTATTACATTTAACCAGGAAGTTAATAGTTTTGACTAAGGAGTTTCAAAAACTTCTTAAAAAACCAGCAAAGAGAATGTGGACAAAAGATGCTGTCGACTTCTAATTTAAGGAGTAAGTTTTTTGGTTAGGTATGCCTTGCTGGAAATGAAGCAAAAAGAATATATGCTTTGTGTTAGGACTTAATTAGGGATTTCAACTAATTTTAAACTATTTTTCTAAATAAGAACATAAATGATATTTAGATACATTTAGAACCTTTAAATTCAGTGTCCCAGATTTTTTTTCTGCAATGAGGGCAAATTTTAAACCAATATTGAGAATGTGGAACCCGTTCCAAACATTTGTTTCGAAACATAGACGGCTCCTCTGGTAGACAAGCCATGACTGACTGGGTTATCCGCTGGATAAAGACGTAAAACCAAGCAACTAAGTCGATTTTATTGAGCATAAAGGTTTACTCCCCTTGGCTACTGTACACAACTGAATGATGGCTCAGAGCAACAGGTAGGACAGGGGGAGTAATGCTCCACATTACGGTGGGAATTAATCTGCCATTTGCAGAAAAGCCAAACCAGTTTTTCCTCTAGGATGGGCGATACAGGCAGACTAACAAATTGTGTGATTTTGCTGAGGAAAAATTTGCATCAACACAACAAAGAGCAACAATGAGCTCAACAAAGAATCCTACAATTTCCCCACCTTTGGCAGATTGTCAACACATTAAAATCCTTTACAATCTAATATTGTCCCACTGTCCTCCCCTGACACGATTTACTACAAGCAGCCTCTATAAACAGTACCCTTACTGCATATTCTGAGCCCACCTGTTACTTTTCTAGAGAGCTCTTCAAAAAACATTAAACTTGTGAAATTCCTGAGCCATATAGGGTATCACCTCACACCTCAGCATTACTGCCATCTTTTCAGTCTTTCAGCTGCATATGTTTCTTCGTGTGTGTGTGTCGTCTGCTAGATCAGCGCGGCCTATTCCTAAGATTTCTCACATGGTAGTTTATTTACTTTATCTACAATATAATGCTTCAGTGAACATTAGCAACTTTGAGACACAAGTTCCAATCAGGCATCGAGCGGCGCCACGTGCAACCTGGTGCGTGTGCCCAGCCAGGTGAGGAGAAAAGATGAAAACCAACGCCAAAGAGATGGCGAGGCTATAAACCGAAAGACTGACAAAGAGGTCCCAAAATAATACAAAATAAAAACGGACAGCTGGCGGGGGGGAGGGAGAGTGGCAAGAAAGGAATAATAGAAAAGGAGAAGCCAGGAAAATAAACTGTACAGGACAGCAGGGAGAGGAACAGAGGGGAAGAGGTGCTGGCGGATTTAAAAAGTAAAAGAAACTGTGAAACAGGTAGAAAGAGCATGACAGACAAAGGGAATGATGGAAGAGGACAAAAACAAAGTGAAAGAGAAAGCACGGGAGGAAGGCAGAGAAAAAGAAAAGGCAGGGAGACGAGATGTTCTCCCAGGGTAGCGTGGAGCAGGTCTTGTCCAATAAACACAGGTGAGCAGCTTGACAGGCATGGACCACCAGGCTGACTGACAGCAGAAAGCTCTCACTGACCGCCAGCTTTATGTTACATGACACCAGGAGTGCAACTCAACTGACAAAGAGAAGCTGCCTGCATCTCCCAGACTGTGGGAGGGAGCGGGTGAATGGCAACCCCCGCACATGCTTGTGCACGGCTGTTTAAAACTGCTTCCACGCACGGTGGCCACAATGCTGCAAACACAGTCATACACCCTCACACGCTAAGACAGGAGGAGTAATACCGCTTTCCTTCACAGGTGAGCAGGAGAAGGAAACACCCTAGTGCTTCAGTTAGTTAGTGCGAGAAAGTGAGGTGGTGTAGGGTTAGGGGGGGTGGGATGTATGCTGTGTGCCGACTGAATCTTTTCCACATGACGGGCCTCGGGCTGTTTTTGTCAACTGCACTCTTGAGCAGCAAGGAGTCAGGTAGTGTGACCACATGATTGCCCAAGAGGCACCGTGGTGAGAGGAGGGGGGAGATGGGGAAGTGAAGGGCAAAGAGAAAGAAGGGGGTGGGAAGGGAGCGGGGGTTGGACAGGACCGATGCAACACGCATGATGAGGTGTAATCACAAACCCCATTCAGGGAGCAGTGGAGTTTGTCAACATACACACATTCACATTCCACTGTCTGTCAGCTCTATGACCCAAATCGAGCATGCTGGGTGAGTGTGTGTGTGTGTTTTCGCTCCACACACATCTCTGCCCATTTCACCTCCAACCATGAAGTAACAGTTGCACTGTCTAAGCTTGCGGTTTGTGGTGGGGAAGTTGGGTTGTAGGATCTTGCTGCCATCGTTATCCCTTTTCAAGCTGCGATCAAATGTTCATTATGAACAAAGGACTTGGCTTGTTGCCTCTGGAGTAAAAGCTGCCTTTTTTTTTTTTTTAGTGGTTGTAAGCTCTTGGTTTGATTTGAGAAAGCAAAGACATAAAAACACACAACAGGTCCTTTATAACACAGGAATCACAATGTTGTTTTAAAAATAAAAAACATAACCTAAGTAGTTTTGACAAGATTGTGCAATTAAAACTCAACGTGACACGTTCATTTAAAAACCCAAGCACCAAATCCCATTATATACATGACACGTGGCACAACATCCCATCTTTCACATAGATGGTCAGAAATGCCTTATCTATGTGTCACTATCATAAATTCTGTTGAGGCTGATGAAGAAACAGAAACTCACTTATGTGGCTAAAATTAGTGATTTTAAAGGCAGTCATTGCAAAGTGAAAAAGAGAAATAGAAAATCTGTATTATTTATTTATTAATCTGTATTATTTTTTCTTATATTGATGCGCCACTGAACTTAAAATCTTTAAACACAATTTATGAATGAATGACAACTAATAGGTGAGTTTTTTGACCCATGGAAACAGCCGAAGTGACTAAAAATAGCTCAATGATGGGAGAGCCGTTATAATGTATTGGTATGTATTTATGCACAGATTTGTTTAGTAAAATATGTCAATGTGGCTTTTAAAATAATCCAAATGGAAACAGACTTGAAAACAGAGAGTATTTCAACCATTGTACAACAAAATACCATATTTTCCGAACTATAAGTCACACTTTCTTTCATAGTTTGGACCGACATGAACCAAGGAATAAACATTACCGTCTGCAGTTGTTAGAGGGTGCTCTAGGTTTGTGACAACTATGGTTTATGTTGTTCCTGTAATCTACCGGTTAAAAACATGAACATCAGAAAGAAAGTTTGGAGTGAATGAGAAACTTGCGACAGGCAGGCGAAAAGCAGAAATTACTTTTACTGCACTGAAGAAAATGAAGAAAGTTGATCCCGCGATGTAGAAATAAGATTGGTGAACTTACCGGTGACTTGCTTGTTGCAAGGCATTGGGCCCGGCTGTGTGTGTTTGCACTGAGCAGAGAATCGCCTCGCTGTAGGCGCCGGCGAGAATCAAAATTTTTCAAACCAAAAAACTTATTTCCTTGCATTTACAACACAACAATAATTGACGACACCAAACTTGAAGGAAAAATACCGAAGACTCTACCAGATCGTCCAACAGTATAAAGACGAGAGGGCAGGACGACAGATGACGGTAAGCTAATGATGGTAGCTAATGTTAGCTTGTTGTTGGTACCGTAAATTATTTTCTGCATCTTGCTGTAGATGTTTAGTTGAACTTGTGTAAAAACAAAACCAAAATTTACCTGAATTGTTTGCAGTGACTAAAATTACACTTTATCTGTGTCATCTGTTTATGTTTATTAAGATTTTTCGGCATCGCAGGAGCTATGTTCGATGTGTTATTGTGTTTTTACAGATTACGTTTGTTAGGAACGACTTCTACTCCGAAGCGACTTATAATCCGTAAAACACAGTATCTGGAAAAACTACTTGTGTCAATTCTTTCAAACTGCACCATTTGATATAATTCAGTTTATTCAAGTATTTAAGAAATGTCCAGTATACTTCAAATTCTGCATTAACTTCTTGGCAACCCAATGTATGTCTATGTACTAACATTTGCAGACCCTGAAATAAACAGAATCCATCAGTAGGTTAGATTACTGTATTTTTAGTTTACATCGTGATGACGATACCCCTATAAAACACTGTACTGTGAAGGGCTAACATAAACTTTACACTATATGTGCAGCCTGAAAAATGAGGCTCTGTGACAGTTTAGTGATAACACACAAGTTCATCTGTCAAGACAATCAGCCTTTAGACCTTGGGGGGAAGAATGCAGGACTGTGTGGGACTGATTCACTGGACACGATCACCTGCGAGTGAAGCCACTCGTAATTCTTCCCACCTGAAAGACGGAGTTCAACCTAAAGTCAGGCCTCTCTGATGTCATCCCTGCCTCAGGTTGAGTTTCACAATAATCTCAGGCTCTTGGAGAAAAGCTATCCAGTCCAGCTTCCTCAGTCGACATTTCTCCAATTAACTTGCAAGGAAAGAATAACACTTGAAACACTAGCTTTCTGCTTTTTTTTTCTTAAAGAAATTAAGTGAGTGTATGCAGAGTGTTTGCAATCGCTCATTTCTACAGTATCGGTCATCTCCAGTTTGAGAAGTATTTTGAGGCCACCTCTGCGAGCAAGCAAACCTTTTTTCCTGCTTTTACAATAATGTTTCTAAAACTACACACGGTTTCTTACAATGAAATGAACATTTGGCACTTGAAGAACAACTAGATGAAAGATAAAAATGAAATAAAAAAACACAAGTCAGCCACGAGGATCAATAGTCTCGATGAGACTTTTTATCTTCACTTAAATAATGATGGCAATCCTCATTTTGAGGCTCTTTGCTTCTCTGCTTTTTACCTTTATTCTTTCAGCAACTGTACACTCTAGATACTCTTCACAAAATGTATTTTCTTCAATCCCATCCATCTATCCTGCATTGCAACATACTTGCTTGTTTTTCTACTATGAACCACAATCATTTTTCTACGGTGAAATTAAAATGTCTGACAGTTGCAAAGAAAATATATAGCATGAGTGGAAAAATGAAGGTATCTGAAATGTTTATACAGAGTTGGAACTGGGTTGAAATCAGTCTTATTCTGGATTTTCATACTAGGTCTTAAACAAGACATTCTTATCAGCAAATGTCCAAAGAGGAAGAAAAAAAACGCAGGGAATATAAATGCCAGGTGTGGAAATAATTTAAGTGCAATTCTGGAGTCAATTTAAAGTGAGTCCAGCTTTTTATCAGACAGATTAGTAAAGGGTTGTTGTCACTCGTCCAACCACTTCTGCTCCACTTTGCTCACAGTATGACACCATTAGACCACAAACTAAACTTTGTTAAATTGAAAAATGGAAACTTCCAAAACTTCCAACTACTCCCCTCCCCATTGCATAAGCGTGAAGACAAAACAGTGGACCATAGAGAGAGACGGGTGCATGAAGAACAGCAGTAGATTCCAGGGCAAGGGAGAAAAAGTAGAAGGGAAAGAAAGCAGGGAAAGTAAACCTTTGATGAGTAAGACTTTTTTGTTAAGCGTTGGAGCTTAACTTTAAAATATTCTGGGTGGCAGTGAATGGGGGATTGACCAAGGGCCCTGATCTCAGCCACACACTGGGGCACTGGGGTTAATAGTGGATAAAGATTAGGAAAAAAAGGGTTGCTTTCCTTGATTTCCATCCACCCCCACAGCCCTGTCTCCCATTTTCACCTTCCCCACCAATCCCAAATGAGCTACACAATGGAGGCTACCAATAGGGAATGATCCAAGCCCCTTTGATTTTTGCCTCTACCCCTTCACTTGCTCTAAGTGCCCAGGGTAAAGACCCGTGGAGGTTTGCCCACTCAGGGATGACAGTTAGCAGGCTCAGAGAAACCATTTGGGGATTGAAAATGGAATGACAAGGAGTCTGATTTACAACGAGAAATTAAATTCAAACTGGAAATGTGAACAGAGAGCAGTTCGGTCCAAACTGCAGCTTTTTTTATACATCTAATTGCTGTAGATTTTTTTTTCTTTTCTACATACAAAGCTAGAATGACTTGGCTGTGTTGGGGCAATTACACTTATTTTGCAATGATTAAAAAGACTTCTTTGGGCCAGAAGATATGCAGTAAGGGTTCATCTTTGAAGATTTAACTGAGTACTAGACAAATTAAGAACTAATATTTAAGTCTCTTTTAGGTGAAAAAGGACTATGCTCTGAAAAGTCAAGACTGCTGGGGAGGTCAACTTGGTTCTACAGCTAACTTACTCTGTATCTTTATTTACTACATTTCCCAGTTATGCATTCATTTAAAAGATTTATACATTTTCTGCTTCATGAATAATAATATTGTGTGCATTAATTATTTAATACCTTCATTGTTGGAAATATGCAATGATCACCATGGAGCAAAACTGTGGAACAAAGTACCAACAACGACCATTACCATTTTGGTTCATATATTTAATTATTTCTCACCATTTTGGGGCTATAAGACTTGTAAACTAGCGTATATGTACTAATACTTGTGTAAGAGATTCACTGACCAGAATAACTACAATTAGTCACAGTGAACTCGTGAAAATCAATGAAATAACAAACACCAACTTAACTGGACTGAGTAAAAATAAAAACTGATGAATATAATAAATGTATACATTTAAATACCCATTTGCCTGTTCATAATATTCAGCCACAACACTTAAACTTTAACTTAATTGTGATGGTTTTAAATTATGTGTAAAGTGTTTACTGCAGTCTTTAATAATCTAAACATAAATAACCTGTTTTCCCTTATATAAATTATCTATTACACTAAAGGCATCATTGGTTAGGACTGATGCGAACACATTAATCAATGATCATAACATCAGGTTTGCAAGGAGAACACTGAAAACTGATTCACTTACCACTTTGCGCCTCACGCTGCGTCTCGTCTTCTTTTTTCTACGGGCACAGAGTGTGCATATTTCATCCTAGAAGAGAATGAAATAACAAGAATAGGTCTAAAATATGAACAAAACACTGCAGAATAAAACCTGCATTGGTACTTATTTCCCTTCTATGCTGTATCTGTATTGTTAAGGATTAGGTTAGAGCTACTATAACCCCCTTTCATTTGAGTTTTGCACAAATCCTAATCAAGACATCAACAAGACAAATACAAAACCTCAAATCTGAGCTTGAGTACATTTGCCCACCAGGGTGCATATCATAACTTCTAAGTGAGAGTAGATTGAAAATCCTTGGGGTGTGAAGACCAAACAGGCACAACTGAGAGGCTGCCCAGTGGAGGGGGAACTCTATCAATGTGGACAAGATGAAGATTTGTTACATCGTCGGAGAAGTGGGAACCCCATGACCCCCAGCAGCCCCAACAGTCACATAAACGTATATGACCAAAAACCACTGCGACACCTCCAACCTAAAACAAAGCCGGCGAGTTCTACTAGATTTAAGCAACAAAGGCATTGAAAGACTTTCACTATGATTGGTAAACACTTTCCATGTTTGAGATTTGACAGGTGGACAAGAAGGGACGGATTCAGATATTTACCCTGAGGGAGAAAACTTGCTGTTGTTGTTCGTCGCAGGGTGGGGTCCAGCGATGTCAGCTCACTGAAAACAAACAAAAAAGAGAGTTTAAAATTAGACCAAATCCAATTTTAATTTCTTCTTTTAGCTCAGTCACTGCTGTAGCAAACAAGTGTGGGCTAGACGGTGCATTGCATAACTATTTTCTAGGTGAAAGCAATAAATTTTGAAACAACAAAGTGCACCTGGATTTTGCTGTGAAGCTTGAGTTTGTGTGTGTGTTTAAGTGCATGCACCAACAGGCAATGTACAATATAAGCACAACACCAACCCCCCAGTCCACACACACACACACACACACCCACACACACACACACACACTGCTCCCTCCCTCTAAAGTTTAAAGGTGCCGTGCCTGCAAGGCTCAAGCTCTCAGTGCAAAGTAAATCACACTGTTAACCTGACATGATTGATTTTCTCACATACTCCCATTCAGCTGCCTTCACTGACACCCACGTGCTGCACAGTATGAATGATTTTCTTTCTCTGTATGTGTGTACGTTAATCACAAGATCACAACTGCAGCTACTGATGACTCTGGACATTTTCCCGCACATGCATCGAATTCAAAAGAAAAATAACATTAATTGCTTAAGAGAATGGAATCAAAACTTGTGCTGCTGGGGGTGCAAGGGGCACAAAGTGGGCTGGATGTTCTTTTTTATTTATTTTTTTTAAAAGATGTGTGCGTTTCCCTTTTATTCTCCCAGAATTCCAATGACCCCTACAGGCAACCAGCGGCTGCTGAACGCTGAGGAATGTGCTCTCTGAACTGTACAAAAAGCCCTCAGCTCAAAGGGAACAGCTGAAAACAAAACATGCCAACTGCTATAATTTTTCACCGTTGTGAGTTTGTGGAAAATGTTGCACTGACTGCTCAGCAACATTTACTCCAAAACAAAAAACAAGAACAAGAGGCTTTAAGACATGGAAGTGGATAGACACCAGTGGACTCCATCAAATGACAAATTGGTTGTGAATTCAGATCATCTTTGTGGGATGAACAAATACTTTTTAGTGAAGTAATAAAAATGTCCTTTAGCACCTATGTAGACTTCAACCCCACTGGGTTGTGCAGATGTCATATTTTATTCAGTGGAAAAGCATTCTGAATGCTATTAGTCCGTATGACCTCCAATTTGTGGGGATTTACAAACACCACACATGTCTTTATGCCAAATATAAAATCATTGGCAAATTCTATCATCTTATAAATATGGCAAAATGCATTTAAGTATTCATGAAGGCCTAATAATGCTATAGGCTAATATTTACATAAAGAACCCGCACGCTAAGTCAAGATAAACTATTTAAGACCTAGGCCACAAATACCTCCACAGTGCAGAAAAAGGAGGGTCCTGCCATGAAAGAGGACATTATGCTAACAAGTCAGATTACTGTACACAATAACTTTATCTTAAAAGTAAATACCATCCTTGGTGGGGTGTTACGGAAAGTCACAAGCAATATTTCTGTGGGGACCAAATGCTCCTTATCAGCTTTAGTCGAGCAATTCAGGCCCGCCCGAAGAAAGATGAGTCTTCAAACTCATTCTATTCATGGTCAGACGTGTAATTACCCTCAGCTCACAGTCTAGACGTAACCGCTTTCACAGTATTTAAGACCACCCCCCCATATGAAACGCACGGACGCTCTCTCCTACCACCAAGCCCTGCACGTTAAATCTGTGGGCAGATAAATTAGCAAAGAATGCAATAAAATAGACACAATGAGGGGAACTTTATCCTCCCCGCTGCTAAATGAGATTTCTTTGAAATGCAGATCAGTGGCTCTAGATTAGTGAATTTTAGCTGCTGTCAACATCATAACAAAATACAAATGCGATTGTTCGCTGCGGCCTTATCTCCTTGCTTCCATCTGCTGGCTGCTTATTTACTCCCCCCCCACCTCGATTTACTATGCAGATCTAAATAAGTCGCATCAAAAGGAGGGCTTACTGCACAATGCCTTCTTAAGCTTCTACATCAAGGTATTTGAAAAACCGGTAGTCACATGAAAAGGCTGCCCATCAAAGGCACATCTCTAATGAACTCTCCCATATCAGAGGGGGCTTGTGGGGCCTGGCTTTAATGCCTTCTGTGTGGTGAGAGAGTAGACCTACCAAGCCATGGCAGTGGAGGGAGTAGGAGGAGTGGGAGGAAGGCCTCAGTTATCAGATGGGATTAGCTCAGAACTGGAACTAGTCTTGGGTCTTCCATCCATCTAAATGTTAAATCTAGGCTGATGATGGCACTTAATGAAAAGTGGTACAAGAAACTTAGTACAAGGATGGTGATTTGTGAATATGTAGAATCTTTTTTTTTTACTTCTTCACTTTCACGTGGAAACAACGTTTAAGGAGCTACAAAACTGCTTTTTTGAAAATGGGTTCCAGAGTGATAAAGTCTTAGGGTGTATTCACATCAGGAAAGTCCTTAGGTCCACTTGTTTGGTCCGGACCAAATAGCGACCTTTATTTTTTCCCTTTGGTGCAGTTTGCATTTACATTGTGCTTTTTGCAAGCAGACTATAATTTATAAACAAAGCCACGTAGGTGACGGTCATTGCTTACATTGGACAGAAATGACGGGGGCAGGACAGAGCTAAGACCCAAAAATAAAGATGGTGTTAATACAACTAACTAATAAGAATATAAAGAGCAGCTCATTCAGTTGCAGTTTCGCAATGATTTACTTATAATTTTGGGACAGCGTTGTCAAATGCATGCCACAACCTAAAGGAGACGTGATGCTCCACGTTCCCTGACCCACAACGGCTCAATGAATGTAGCGTAGTGTCAGAGTTAGCAACACTGAAGGGCTAATGTTGCTTAGCAACGGTGGCTTGTGAAGTCCAAAAATGTGCATGTTTCCATTAATTGGTTTGATTTGAGACTGGTCTGTATTCACACCAGAAGCAAACCACACCAGAGTTTGTTTGGAAGTGGACCGAGACCACCTCAAAAATAGGTCTCGGTCCGGTTGTTCGGTCTGCGCCAGAATTTGCATGAGTGTATTCACACCTGTATAAAAGATCCGAACCAACAGGGGAAATGAACTCTGGTCCATTTAAAGCGGACCAAATGTGTCAGGTGTGAATGCACGTTTAGAAGTCCAATGTCAAATTTTCGCGTAGATGGCCAAAATGCAACCTTTTGAAAACAATGACGTAGTCCCACCTGCACCAAGCCTACAACCTCGAACATGACAGAAAATTAATGACAGAATCTGTGCTTTTGTTTAGCTGGGAAAAGCTAGATGCTCAATGTCAGCAAAACTTTTGTATGCTGTATTATTTCAAGACATGGCTAATTAACAATAACAAATAAAAACAAAGATGTTTTTATAAATATTCTCTGTAAAAGATACTAAAACTATAAAATAAATGGTAAAAATCAATGATTCAAGAAGGGCTGGGTATCACATGGCGATTCGATATGATTTTCAATACAGAGCTCATGATACATAATGATTCTCAAAACAGTGCAGCTCAATTCAATTCAGTTTCGATATTGAAATATATTACTTTGTACTTATTTCTCAATACCACTGACTCAATAAGACCAGCAAAATATTCTAAATTATAAAAAACAAAATGTTTCGAAACATCTGGTTTTAAGGACAAAAGTACTTCCAGAAAACTGCTGGCAGAGGTGTGTAGTAACCAAATACAATTTCTTTGTTACAGTACCTTTGTAATATTACCAAATATTTTTTAATTGTAACTTTTACTTTGTCATATTCAAAACATAAAAATTATACTTTTATTTCTTTAATTTAAAATTTAACAGCTAGTTACATGTTACAAATTTAAACCCAAAACGGAGTTGAGTAAATGTAAAGCAGTTTGGTTAAGTAAATTCAAGTCTTCCATTCTTAGAGTGTGGAAAAGTACTTTTAATTTCTTGATTATTGTCAGCAGCTTTATAACTTTTACTTAAGTACTTTTTTTATCAGTGAAATTAACTTTACCAAAGTCATTTCCTGCTAGGGTATTTTTACTTTTACTTCGTTATTTCTTATAAGTACTTTATATACCTCTGACTGCTGACCATTTCGCTTACTCATCAACCTCACTTGAGGCTTGCTGTTCTTTGCTCTGAACAGGAATCGTGCATTGTTATACTGCCCCCTAAAGGTTGGCGGGGCATCAATATTAAAAGAAAGAAAATCGATACAATATCATTTTTTAACATATAGATATTTCGATTTTTACATACAGCCCTAATCATCAGGTATCTGTTATGGTGGCTCAATCAAGTGATCAGAGAAAGAAGAGACCCAGTCTGCTTCGTCCCAGGTCTTCAAGTAGCTTTGATAGTCTTAACAGAGCTTTTGCACCACGCTCCTGCAATAACCTTTAATTTCATGGTGTATTTGTTGCATTCAGCGCACGGGACGGATTACAGCTGACAATCTCCAGACTTATACGGGAAAAATCAACTGCACGGTGAGATCATGATTTGTAACACACCCCTCACCGCCACCGCCTGGATGAAGGGAAGACCCCCACCAACAAGCCTGCAGTTTACCAGTGAACAATTAGCCCCGGAGCATGAGCGGGCCGAGCGCTGGCACATGTGGTTAAGAGGCGAGCGCTGCGGGAGAGCACCAGATGATGAAGGGATGAGAATGGGAGGAGGGAGAGGACACTGAGTGGGTGGGGAGGGCGTTGTGGAAGGAGGCGTGCGGCGCGTGGTAGCCACACGTGTGCCAGTTTTTAGTAGCTTTTAAGCATCATTTGTTTGTAAGAAGAGATAAAGACACAATAATGAGAAAGGGGGCTGCCCTCCCAAACAGATACAAGAAAATTTGTAGTCAAATTTTGGGACCCCATCCAAACTGAGCAGCGACGTGAAGGCATGTGATGGTTGAGTCGAAAGCTACAGAAACCCAACTTCTCCCACCACCCACCCCTGGCCCACCCCGAGCATGTTTCTCATGTGTGGCATGCCAACTGGGCTCGGTGCCAGTCGCATTTGCAACCACAAGGGACCCTTGTCTTTTTGCCTTGCCTAATGAAATGACAAAACAACAGATTTGCATATGCAGAAACAGGTGTTGTAACAGGTTTGACTCCTCTTGACCCAAGCAGTGTTAAAGAGAGTAAGTGCAGGAAGAAAAAAAATGCTTAGAAAAAATAAATAAATAAAAGAAAGTTTATGACCAACAGCTGCCAGGAGGTATTTAGGCTCTAATGGGCACTCGAGTCTGAACCATCTGCCCTCCTGCTTGCCAGAAGTGACAATCTAAATTAAAACCCATTCATCAAATACCATAAAAATAAACCATTGTTTTGCCTGGTCCATATGTTGCGACCGTTTTATTTTTATCTCAGTCGCACTGGAAGCTGAGTGTCATGACCTATAACTGTGATGCAAGGAAAATCCAGGAAGCCGCACAGTAGGCTGTAATTACCTTCCCACCGATTTGCTGCCTTCAAACCAAAGCACTGCGTCATCATCCACATTATCCAAGTCCGTGCAATCCACATCACAAAGACGAAACCCTAGAGGAGCTGTTGTGGTAAAAACACGGCCATTGTTTAGAGCGGGATTAAGGCTTTCCAATGAAACGCGCAACACGGGTGTACAGATGACAGAAGATAAAAAAATCCCTCCAGGAATATTTAATTTACAACGGTCGTGCTGAAAATGAAAAAAAAAAAAACAAGAGTTGGAAAAAGTGTGGGAGTGACAAAACTCAAAGTTAAAGAGATGCATTTCTGCAAATGTCAAATGCCTCCTCTTTACATTTTGACCATATTAGGACCTGACACAAATAGGGCATGACTTAGAGCATTCGCGTACTACAATACATGTACGACAGCCCCCGCCTGACCGCTGTCCCCCACTCCACCCATTTGCATTCCCCCTCCTGTTTTTGTTTAGACGAAAGAGACAGAAGGAACAAACCTGAGACAGCCGTGACCCTGTGCGAGTGTTGTATCCTGGTCTAAAGCTATGCCAGCAGACGGGAGCACCATATGCCCTCAGCCCCGAGCTGGATGCTCTTTCTGCAGCCTAATGTGCCTGTCAAAAACTGTTATTGTCACGACCCACCCCTCCACGATTTCTTTTTTTTTCTCCCCTACACTCACAACATGTTAGAAATAAACATTTTTCTCTCTGTTTATCTTAAGTGTTTGTAAAGAGGACAGATTATTAGAACTGGAAGTTTCACGGAACCAAAGTTTTATTTTCAAGCACTCAAAAATCCAAATTGTTCTATGGCTGAAGCGGAGCTATAAAGCCACAAGTTCAATACATGTTTCTATATTCTTTGAGATAATTTACTTTATGAGCCTTTCTTCATGTTGCAAACAGATAATCTCTCATTAAAGCTGCAGGACATCTAACAGGTACAAGGTATTCTAAAAGATGTGAAACATGTCTCGACAGAGACCCTTCAAACGAGAGCCAGATTTAGCCTCACGTGATGTTTATGAGTGACAGGCGGACGGCTGAATGCAGACTGAGTAACACTGACCTTGCCTCTTACCATGAGTGACCCTGTGTCTTTTATTCAGGGCACAAGCCCAACACATACAGTCACACATCTGATCTTTCAACAAAAAGCTGCAAAGTCTTTACAAACATTCAATAAACGAGGAATAAAAGGTCTGTGGCATTTGTTGATGTGCTATGATTTGAGTTTATGGATAAATAGTGACGAGTCGTGTTTATCTTAGCTTTGAAAGGAGAATTATAAAGGTCAGGAAGAGTTTTAAAGAGAGAAAAGTCATGCAAACTGATAACTTTTAATGTTTTCTTTGTCCGTTTCAGAGCTAAACATAGTTTAAAGTGATTCCAAAACTTTTGTTTGTAACTTTTAGAAGCAAATAAGGAGTTAAATAAAAGGAAGACTGAACGAGTGAGTTACTCCAGCAACCTCCTTTGTAATCCACAACCCCTCCCTGTACAGCTTTCCCCAACCAAGGAGTTGCAACGTTTCTCGTCGACGACGGCGTCTAGTCGGGCTTAAGGAGTGACCCAGAGCGTAACTAAAAAAGTCTGAGCTGTCTCAAGACTCTTAGGAACTGGGGCACACAAAACATCATTACTGGATAATTACAGAGCAAAAGGGTGGCCTCTTAAGCATGTAACGCACTCTTTTATCCTAAGAAGTCAATCTCTCCGAGGCTGACAGCTCGCAGCGTATGATCCCGGTAAACAAATACTTTAGGGGAAAAAAAAAAAAGTGCCATTAAAAGGCCAAAACTGTCAACACAAATTCCATCTTTATTAGGGGCAGGGAGAAAAAGTGTGAGGGAGGCAGGGAAAGGAGGGGGTTAAAAAAAAGGCTTGATCACTTCAGGGTTGCTTTAACTTGCACAGAGGTTGTCATGGAAACGTTTCTACGAGGTTAACGGAGATAAAAACCTGAGCACATGCCATTTAATTGCCTCCAAGTTCAGCAACAGGGCGAAGTTAGCCGTAAGGTAGCGGCACGGCGGCTTCGTTTGCGGGCTCTGGGATATGTTTAGGAAAGTGATTCCGGTGCACCACTCACTAAATAGTTTTAACCACTTTAACCCCCCCACCAGATGTAGCAACACCTCAAGGGGTTTTAGTAAGCAGTAATTACAGAAGGGTGGGGGGAGATGGGTGCAATTCAAACACTAAGAACTGATTCGTGAATAAAATGTAGTTCAGCTCTTGATTCAAGCACAAATAATAATAATAATAATAATAATAATAAAAAAGCACCCGCTGCTTCACCTCAGCAAGAAGCAATAATTTAAGCTACATTCCTGCAACAAGCGGCGCTCACTGAGCTGAAAGCTGAATCTTAATTTTGATAAATGATTGAAACATATGACAGGGTATACACATTAATCCTGTGGAGGACATTCATTTTCCTATTACCATAATGTAGAGCACGACCACCCGATGATGAATGCAGCAATCAAAAAATGGACGCAGAGAGAGAGGGAGAGAGAGAGAGAGAGAGAGAGAGAGAGAGAGAGAGAGAGAGAGAGAGAGAGAGAGAGAGAGAGA
>JARVJO010000180.1:5185678-5203342 GCA_031762555.1 Cynodonichthys magdalenae | reverse complement strand
AGAGAGAGAGAGCGAGAGAGAGAGAGAGAGAGAGAGAGAGAGAGAGAGAGAGAAAGGTAATAAGTGTTCTGCTTCCTGCCACCGTCCACTTTTGGACGGGGGAGACAAATGGCAGCTCCAGCTTCCCCTTTTTTGCCTTTTTTTGTGGCGGGGTGGACATGCATTCTGTTTAACAAAATTCTTGTGGACAGCCCCCCAATAACACCACCCCCTACAACAAGTCAATATGTGCGGGGGGGGGCTTTGGATATGATTAGGGAGAAGTTGAACAAAGAGGCTGATTGTGACATATTTCACAAGGGGCATTTATAGCTGCCTGGCCCTTTGAAGAGCGAGAGCTGCTGAGTGAGGATGGGGGAGGGGGGTAGAGACTTGGCCCACACCTGCATGACTGAGGAAGGAACACCTGTGCACCCTGCAGCCTGAACAAGGAGGGTGGCTGCAGCTGAATCCAAGGGGTTGGGGGGTGAAAGCTGATCAGAGGACAGGCCTGAAGAGTTTGTAGCTCCTAATATCTTTAGAGGAGAAAACAAAAAGTTACAACTGATTTTTTTTTTTTAGTTTTTGTTTTTTTTTTTTTATGGTGGACAATGATTGCAAAAGAAGCGGCAAGACACAGAGGAAGCGTTTAGACTTGAGATGAATTAGCTTCATTCTGTCAGCATCTTTGTTTGACTTGGAGTTGAAAATTTAAAAAAAAAATGGAGCGTGCCACAACGGTAAGGTGTCTGCTGATAATATCTGTTCTGTTTGTCAGTCATGCAATAAAATAAAAAGAAAAGAAAAAAAGCACTGAATATCAGAAACAACTCTATTCTGGTCTGGAGATTTATTTATTGCAACTGTATGCAGCATGAATAAAAAAACACGACAAAAGTGGCAACTTTTTAAATAAACAAAAGAATTTTAATTAAGTAAAAACTACAAAGCTGTAAAAAAAATTTAAACGTTTGAATTTTAATAAAATTTGTTAGAATGGTGGGGTGAAAATGTAAACAGTGTGCAGAAACGCTATTACAAAAACTTATTTTGCAGTGCATTTTGAATAAAAAATATGCCTTTTAGACTAAAAACGTTCATTTAAACTTTAAAGAGGAGGTGGTTATTTAAAAAAAATAGCCCAATTATGAAAGCAGTGAGCTATAGGAAACAGCTGGGCGGTAATTACTAAAAAGGACATAAAGTCCACGCGCTATAAGTGTAAATAAACAGCACGCGGACGGAACAAAACACTCTAAATGACACGGACGAGGCGAACTTGTAAACAGAAAAGAAAAAGCTTCAAGGCAGTAGGCTACTAAAAAAAACTTACCACGAAAAAATGGCAGGTATGTTTTATTTCCCTCCCGGTAAAGTCAAAGGGGACACACCAGGTGAGAAGTCGACGTCCTCTCTCTCTATACTCGCGGAGACCTTCGCACGTGACCGTCCGAGGAGAAGTTCACCATGGCGCAGAGGTAAGGCAACAACAAGCGGAGTAAATATAATTTAATAAAAATAAATAAGAAGGTTAAATATTCCTGTGCTGTCGGGAGACACACACACCGCCTCTCCTCCTGCTGGCTCTCGTCAAACGCCGCTGTTATTAACTAAAGCAACAGAGAGAAAAGCAGTCCTGTTTGAATGACGCGAGGAAGAAGCGCCTTGTTTTTTTTTTTTTTTCCTCCTTCGTTACGACTCAAACACACATCACGCCGCATCCCAGCAAGCAAGTATATTTGGAACTAGAAACCCCCACCACCTCCACCCATCGTCCTCCACCCCCCACCACCCCCGGGGAGGCACTTCTTTACTTGCGCGCGGAGGTGTGTGTTGTTATTTTTGGGCGTGCTGCGACCCCGTGTGACGTCAGGGCCACCTGTAAATATAAACTACTTAAAAAAAAAAAGTTTGTTTCCTCTTTAAAACCTATTGCAGTTTTGGCACTTTCCACGGAGATTCGGCTCCCGTAATCCTCCTAAAATGTTTTTTTAATAGGAACTTCTTTATATTGCGCTTTATAGAGGTAATTTCGGCACTAATTCAATGTTTATCACTACAAAATAAAAGCCCTCAAACATCCTTTAAAATGTGCATTAGGATTTAATTTAGCCTTCTCTTCAACAAGCAGTTTGTCGTATTTATTATCAATAGTAATAATAGTTATAATAGTCTCAAATTGAAAGCATATTTAAGACAACTGTAGGTTTATTTAAAATTTCATTCATGACATATTGATACAACGCAATTTACCTTATTCAGATAATAAAAGAGAATTTATTGAACAGCTGTTAAAATCCATTTTCTGTCTTAATTAATCTTCTGCAACGTTAAAGGTGGTAAAATTGATGCAAAGATCTAAAGAAATACTTATTTATTTTGTAAGAAGTGTATATTCTATTCTCAACTGTTAAAAATGTTTGATTATATAGCCTATGATATATATGTAACTGTTTACACTTTTGCATGAATTAGGTTTTTCAAATTAAAGCAGCACACGCCAACATATATTTGAAAAGAGTAAAATATTAAAAGGTAATCAGAAAATGTTCTTTTTAATGTTTATGCATTTACAATTTAAAATTTGCGTAAAAACGGTAAACATCTTCTGAAAAATTAAGTATTTTTAAATCTGCCCTTTGTTTAATTAAACAATAAGTAAAAAGGAAAAAAAATATATATATATATATATTTTAGGTATTAAAAATATTACATTTTTCAAAATAAAACAAGAAAATTTTATTACACATTATAAACAATGACAATATTTTATGTTATACAACCTTACAGTTTTCATGCTTTGTTTTAAAAAAAATACAATTAAACACATTAAATAAGAAGATGAAGTGTATGATTTGTTGTGGTGGAATGCTGACATCTAGTGGCCATATGTTTAAAAACATTTAGCTTTAAAGGTAACTGGACAATGAACTTTAGGTGACACTTGAAACATTACATTTCCTTTTACCTATTCTCTGTGTGGAATGAGTTTCTGTGAATCAAACCTGATAGTTGGAAAAATAAATTCACAAAAAGCTCAAAATCTTATTTATTTTGACCTGGATGTTTACATTACTTTTATTTTGATCTTATAGTGCCATCTACCGGTGACTTCCTACATGGTTCAAGATTTATTTAGCATATTAACATTTGTAGACCAAATAAAACGTTTTTCTTTTTAAACTAATATATTTAGCAATTAATATGTACTATTTTAACAATGATATGGTGTGATTTGATTACCAGACTACAATTTAAACTAAAAAAAATGAACCTTTATGTTTTAAAAAAGTTGGGATAAACTGCCAGATAGTCTAGGGTCAAATGAAATTGTGAGATGTAGGATGTGTTGTGGATGACTCTCAGCTACTATTGTATTAAATTCTAGCTTAATATCTGACTAATTAACTGGGTTATAGTCATTATTTTGTTCTTAAGTTCAAAACCTGCAAGTTTTATTAAAGTCCATCAAGTGGTTCATGAGATATTTTGCTAACAGACATGCAAACATGCACTAGCATGCATAAACATAAAGAGAAACAGGAAGTTCATAATAATAACGATGGTAAAGTCTTCTATCATGATAATTTTGCTAGAAAGTCCTTCCAAACGCAACAACCAAACTAATAAAATGACATTTTAGTGACAGACTTCTTCCCATTCCTTCATCTCCGTGATGGGGTGGGGGATCTGAGGTCACAATCAGCTCCTCGAGAGAGAGAGAGAGAGAGAGAGAGAGGGGTGGATGATGCACTCTGTAAGTGGACATTTCAGATTTACTCATTTATAAATATATAACTCATTGACAGGAGAGATTACCCACAAATTAATTCAGTTTGTTGATAATTTAAGTTCAATTGCAAAGTTAATAAAATGATACTGATTGACTATAGAACTATAAAAGAAACAGTTTGGAGTCAGTGTGGCACTTTGTTGAGCTGTGTTTCATTCATTTTGTTGCTAGCTGACATACTCTGAGGGACTAACCGAAAGGGTAAACAGTCAGCCCAGTCTCACTGGGTCCTATTATTAGGCCTGGCTCAAACTCGTGGTGTTCGGCTGTAACCGAACTCCGTCTGTCAAGTCACGTCCTCTTCCTGCTCCCCCACCCCCCTTCTCCTGCCCGATACGGTATCATTGTGACCAGGCTGGGGACACTCTGCTGTGTGCCACCCGGTGAGGCGGACAGACGGCCTAACAGCTGCCTCTCAGACCTCAGCACATCATGGACGCTCTCCACGTCCAAGTCTTTGAAGAGGCCAGGCGGATGGCTGAGACTGGGGAGGACGAAAGAGGCGAGGAGCAAGACGCTGAAGGAATGGAGGCCTCCTCTCCTGCAGGCTCCACCACGGAGGAGGAAACAGACGAGGATTCAGAACCAGAACTCCCTCCAATCATTCGCAGGAAGGTGTCATTTGCTGATGCTTTTGGCCTCAACCTGGTTTCGGTTAAGGAGTTTGACAATGCAGATGTGACAGAGCCAGAGGTCAGCTGGGCTAAGGGAAGAGAGGTGACCCGTTTGGCAGAGGAGTTCTATCTGTCCTGTTTGTTCACGGTCCCCTCCACCCCAGAGGAGCTGGATCAGAGGCTGCACGCACAGATGATTGAGCTGGAGAGCATAGAGCTCCTCCCGGGAACCTCCACCCTCCGTGGCATCATCAGAGTGCTCAACCTCTGCTACAGCAAGAGCGTTTACGTCCGGGTGAGTTTGGATCGCTGGAGGAGCTACTTTGACCTGCAGGCAGAGTATGTCCCCGGGTCTAGCGACAGGAAAACAGACAGGTTTACCTTCAGCTACACTCTGGTTCCTCCCTTTGAAACCGGAGGCACCAGACTCGAGTTTTGTCTTCGCTACGAAACTCCAGAGGGCATGTTCTGGGCTAATAACAAAGAAATGAACTACGTGCTGTTCTGCCACCAGAAGGGCCAAACGAGCGTGGCCCAAACAGACGAGGAGAGCAGCTACAGGAACAAGAGGAGCTGTCTCAAAGCTAACAGGTAATAAAACTATGCTCAAAGGTCCTTAAATTTATCAAGGATTTTTTTATGATTTGCCATCCTAAAAACAAGCAGGAGTTAAAAAAAAAAGGCCCCCAAGCTGTAATCTGAGTGCTCTGTTTCCACTGTGCTGTTCTTCTCATTAGATGAAGGTGAAAGCAATAAACCCTGTTGCTTGACCCATTGTGTGTTTACACTACACCGTTATGTAACAACTCAGTAAGAGAAGTTTGGCCCTCGGGACACAAGATCCCCTTTTATGGTCAGGTTTCTGTGCAGGTTTCCATGACGCATCACTGCAGCAGAAAAAAATACTTTTTTTCTCCCCATTTGGCCAAACATCATGACACAGGAAGTGCACAAGGCTGCACACATAGTGCCACTGCTAGCTGCTAACCACATATATTGATCAAAATAATTTTTTATTTACATTTAGCATGAAATGTATGAGACTGGAGTTGTTTTAAGATGGCGCCGATTTAGGTTTGGTAGCCTTCAGCTTGTTAAACCACTCAGAATTAAAACAACAGATCATTCAAAGAGCTAGGATATTAATAGCTCAAAACCTTTTCGCAGATCCTCACTTTAAAAGATCTGAACTATTTCTTTAATGCCTATGCCGTTCATACCACTGGTCATGCAGCAGTATACAGAAGCAGGGATATTCTAGGGGTAGTTAATGTCAACGTCCGTCAGTTTATTTTTAAAACCCACTTACCCAATAAAGTAAGAAAACCAAAATTATGTAAAAACAAAACTAAATTTCTATTAAAGCAAAATAATCAGAAAGGTCTGACCTTCTAATTTCTCATTTATCAACAGGAATGAAGATGCAGAGGAGAAGACCAAGGGGACAATTAACACTAATCTGGCTGGTGTGTATGAAGCACCTATATGAGTGTGAATATGCAAATCTGCATAAAAATGTGTGTTTTTAGGGGTGCTAAAGTGTGCAAATCAGTTCTGCCCCATTTTTTTTTAGCAGACTTAAAGGCAGCGCCTAAACTGGAAAAGTCTGGCAGAGAGACGATTTCTGCAGAGACGCTACTTCTTAATGAAGAACCTAAACCTTGGGTAAAGTTCATGTCTCATCCTTCAAAACAAAGCACCTTTTAACAAAAAGTTAGAAGCATAATCAGCCAGTTATAGCTATTTATCACGATGCAACTCACGTCCATATGTTCTTTTTATGAGGGCACGAGTGACAACAGAGATATGTCATGTAAACGTGTTGAGTTATTCACAGGGAGGTATGGAAAGTCAGCTAACTTGAAACTTGAGAGGAGGCCTAAAAACACTCACGTGTAAACATCTATTAATAGATGCAACCTGCTTGTACACATGCAAGAAATCAGATGTACACCAACATGCAGTTATGAAGAGCTTTCAGCAGTGTTGCACTATGTTGCATCATATTAGCAATGTACCGTGTAAAAAAAATAATAATCAGTGACTGCCAGTGTTTTTTGTAAACTGGCAACCTTAAAGATGAGCTAGATTTTTGGTTTGTTAGTCAAGTAAATGTTAAACTTGACCTCTGACTTCTGCTTTTCGTGACAGGTGGAAAGCGTGAAAAGCAGGCGCAGAGCGACGCGTTTGGCTCGCGTGCAGGACTACCTCTCCAAGACGATGCAGCGACTAAATGACTCAGCCCACGATCAGAGAGGTTCCCAGCATGTGTCAGCTCCTTGGGGTGACTCTGGCAGCCTTCCCTATGAATGCGAGAAGATCCAATCAAGCGAGAGTCCTCAGGTGCTCACCTACCATCAGATTCCTTTGCTTCCATTAGACTGGAACAATGATCCACCTCAGAGGTATGAGACTACTGATGTAGGTGACATCTTGACTGGAAGAGTTAAAATGACTTTGCCAAACGCATCAGAAGAAAAACCTGCTAATGATACGTGGGAAACTACAGACAAAGCCAAGAGGAAAGAAACCTCGGTGAGTGATGTATGGCAGGCTTTTCTTAATGGGCGCAGCTGCGAGGACCGCTCCGATCTTCCAGAGTCAGAATGGCTCCAGACAGCAGCGTTGGTATCTCCCTCGAATGATAGGAAGCCACAAATTCAATATTCAGCAGAAAGTCAAGAGCTTCAAGAATTGCAAGCGGGGACAGATACGGCTACTGCCACACACCCCTTAGCTGCATGTCAGCCGCTGTCAGACACTTGTGAGCCGTTGTCGGCTGTTGTTGCCTTAAACACTAAAGATCATCAGCCAGAGGAGGCATGTGTCAGCAGCTCAGGAGATGATAACGCAGCGACACAAGCTGCATCCCAAAGGTCACAGACGAACTCTGTAACAGACACTCCACTGGAATTTAGCCTTGAGAGGGCGCCGCCTGTGTCCATGGACGCTGACAGCACAAGTGAGTGTCACGAGCAGGAGGTCTGGGAGCAGGAATGTGGAGGAATAATAGCAGCAGGAACAGGAAGAGTCGAGCCCTTCACTTTGCACACAGCTGACTTGGTAACAAGCTCAAGGGAGTCGGAGACAACAGATATGATCTCAGAAGGAGCAAGGCAGGATGAGGGTCTTTCTTCCAGCGGGGAGCGAGAGGTTACAGCCACTGCACACAATACAGCAGATGACACGCTGGCATTTAGGGAGACAATCAGACTGGAGACAAAGGATGGGGTGAGGAATGCCTTTTCTGCATCCAGACAATTGGAGGAGGAAATCATGACAGATTATAGAGAAAATAAAGCGTCTATAGGTGAGGAGATATTTAGGCCGGAGGAAACCAAAGATGAGGTAGAAAGCCAAGAGGCAGGACTAACGGGTGAAGGTAAAAAAATTGTAAAAATATCACACCAGCAAATATGTCAACATGAAGTTTTACAAGACATATGTTCTGGGCAAATTGAGAAAATATTAATGTTGGAGGCCTGTGGTACAAGTGTTCAAAACAAAGAGGACTTTGTGAAAGAAACCGAGAAAAGTGCTGATCTGAAATCTGAAACAGGTAAACATGAGTCCGATCTGTTAAGAGATGGAAACAGGTTGAGTTGTGATGGAAAAGCAATGGAGCAAAAGGAAATAAGCCCTTCAGCAAACTTCAGATCCACAGTGGATACAACAGAATCGAAAAAGATTTTCCGTATTAGCCAAGATACGCCAATTGGTTCAACGGACAAATACAACCCAAACCCCTTAGATGTGGTTGAAATGAGATGGGCTCACTCCCAGCAAGAATTGAAGAACCAAAATGGTGATTCAAGAAGCAAAATAAGCCCAGAAGATGATACCGTGAAGAAGAATGCTCCAATGAAAGCCACTTCAACAGAACACCAACCTGAAGAGTCAGGTAGAAGAGAAGATCTGAGTCCGCAAGATAAGAGCATCAGTATTGGAAAGCTTCAAATAGAGGCAACGAGGGAGATGATGGGTAATGCAGAGAGCCCTCAAATGGAAAAGTGTACAAGTGCAAAACTGTCAGCACAAGTTGAGAGCTCTTCAATTGGTAAATATGAAAAACCATCTATCAGAACAAAAGACTCTGTTACAACAGTAAATAGTGCAGCACTTAAAGTGTTGGAGCCAAGAAAGAAGCTGATGGTTATAGAAAGGTTTGGAGAAGATTTCGTAAGCAAGATCTGGGAAGAGATTTTCATTAGAGAGGTCCAAACTTCCAGTAGGCGAACAAATCCAGTTGATGAAATGAGAAACGTGGTGACAGATGCTATACATGGCTGCCATTTTCTTTCAGAGTACAACGCTTTTGATTCTGGCATGGTTTCCCTGACAGAATTACCAACAGATTTAAATTTAAGTCTTGGTCAAGCCTCAGAGCAAACCTCGGCAACTGAAAGCAACAAGTGCTCCACGCAAAACAAAAGCCAAAGTGAGGCAACACAGAAAACTCACCTTCTCTTCAAATTGCAAACCAATTTAAACTCAAATCTCAAATCTTCAGACACCCAGATTGGTGAGCCATTGTTTCAGTCAACCCAAGCACTCACCTCCCCAAAAAATCAAGAAAACTGCTCCCAAATTACAACCAGATCAGTCACTCGACAGGAGACAGAGAGTCAAACAGAAGACCGTATATTGACTCGCAAAAGGAGCTTAGATCCATCGTCTAACCTGTCTAACAAACACCTGACTTCTGAGAAATTAAAGGAGTCCAATGCCCTTTTATGGTGGACGATATTATACACCATCAGCCACCTAACTAGACTTCTAATTTGCACCGTCTTGGTTGGTGGGTTCTTCGTGGTGGTCTTTCTCTACGATTTCCCAGCGTTCTTTGCTTTCTACTTGTTTTCTATGTGTTGGTGGGTTTATACGTGGAAGAGGCCCAGGGTGACGGCGGACAACAGGACAACGGGGTAGGCATGTGTGGTGGTTGTTGTGCACAGCATTGCAGTATTTTGAAACACAAAATCCAGCAAATTAACTCATGACTTCTCAAACTGGTGAGATGACGATTAATTTACACACTTTGCTGTAAGTGTGTGTCTGTGTGATTGTAACTTTTGAAACCTCCTGAGACCCGTGTCCTCATATGGGGACATTGATTTCCCTGCATTATATTGTTAAACAGACCTTTTGACCGTTGATCCAGCTACAGAGCTTGTCAATCACAAGTTGTTTTTTTTGTTGTTTTTTTTTCTGGTGTGTGTGTTAATGTTGACACATTAAAAATACATGTTTAGTTGCTGTCTTTTTTTCTTATTTAGTGCTATGGCCTTTAAAATTAGCTTACAGCGACTCTAACCTTCAGGTTGGGAACTTTTGGAAGGCGTTGAGCTAATCAAATAAGCAGATTAACAAATATTGTACATGATTAAGCATTAACTTCATATAGAAGTACAGATTATTTTTACGTAATTTGTTTTAAAATTGATAAATGCATTTACTCATTATAAAGCACTTAGCAGAAATAACGTTTATGTACAATATGTGTGTGTATTTGCTGTGTTTTATGGGCCCAATGTGACTTCACAGTGTACCAAACTAACCAAAGTGTCTTTCTGGGATTTTCTTCAATAAAGAAAATTCATGTGAATTAAACAAAAAAAAAAAAGATGTCTTCAAACGTTTTTGTGTGGGTGTTTTCCTTAGAATTACCAATTTGTACAACTTTTGATGATTTCTGATGAAGTTTTAAGTTTGATTGAACAAAGAAAAGAGTGTCAAATTATTTTGTTGTTTCAATCTTTGTGATATACTTTTAGGTTCTGGGAAGAAGGTGCAGAAGGTTCTGCAGCACCCCTGATAGATGCAAGGGAACATGCAACAACTAAATGCATAGTTACAGGGTTAATAAAAAATGGTCAGTGACAGTGCTGCACATGTTTAAAACCCAATTTTACAACCATTTAAAGTTTATGAAGAAGTGAGCAGATTTTGGTCATGATTGCAGTTTTACATTTATTTTCTGTCCTAACTGTCCAACATTGGGTTATGTTTTAATGTCCATATTCAGATAAGATAATATGCTCTACTCCGTTCATTTCACCACATATATTTAGTATTGAGTGTTTAGGTTCTTTATAAATTCAGACATGTTCAAAGTACCCTTCGGCTGAAATGTGTTCCTCTTAAAAATAAAGCCTTAATTTAAAATTATGAACAAAAGGTAACATAAAAATAAAAGCCAGTTATGTAAGAATATGATGGTGTGTCACCACAGGTCATTATAGATAGAATATATTCAAACATGTCCTTGCGTAACCTCTTTCTCTGAGCACTCACTCCTCAAACAAAGTTCAGTTGAGGTGAACAAAACAGCTCATTTGTCTCAAAGCTGTTTTCTTGTTACGATACCCTAAGTCTGGAGCACAAAATGTGAACGCCACGACCCTCCTTGCTCAGGACAACGTGTCCCTTCAAAAAATTTGCTCGGGAATAGCTCGAAGAACAAGAGAAAGTGGCTGAAATGTTGACCGGGTCTCAGATTTCCCCTTACCCTTCTCTGAACCTGCATTCGTGGGTTACGCTGGGACAAACTGTAACCGTGCCGTATCAAGGCAGAGGAACAGAACAGCAGGGTCGTCCAGATATCAGTTTGTTCCTGCATGTTGTTTGTGTTGAGGAGGAGAGAAACAGCTCTCCATTTCGAGTCTGGGTACATGGCCCAACTAAGTTTTCAGTTTAACATACAGGCATAGAGTTTTACGGCTGTTGATGGGAAAATGCCCCTCCGAGTGACACTGCATTTCAGCAATAGTTACTTGATTTGGTCGAGGGCACGTTGACCTTTAGTAAACTGGCTTCAGTTCCATGCTGGCGCTTTTATCTGACTGGCAACGAGCCAGTGCTGGCAGAGTGGAGGGCTACTCTTCATAGACCACAGTTCTGAGCAGGCACAGTGCAAACCTGGCACGTAGACTGTGACGTGTGCAGAATTAAAAGCTGCAGTGATGGAAAGAAACCAAGAAACCTCGGAAACGAGAGTATCTAAACTCAGAGGTCTTCTTGTAATTTTGCTGGGGAAGATAAACCTTTAAAGAAATGTTTACCCTGTTTTTTAATCTTACCCATTTTAAGTGACTTACAGGACAGCATTGAGGATGTTAAATCAAACTATGAAATTAAATAAAAACAGCACTGATTTACTGTTACTAGAGGCAGGATTAAAACAGGAAGTTGAAGCCACAATGAACGAGTGCCCTCTAGTGGCTGGCTCCAGTCCCTCCATGTTTATTTTTTGTGTCCCTGTGGTGGACGTGCAACCTGTCCAGGGTCAGCGTCTCAATCAGTGATTTCTGGAGATAGACACCAGCTCCTTGTGAGCCTGTATGAGAAAAGATGTTACGTGGCTGGGCTGGGACATTTCCATCAAGGGGTACAGCCCCACATACCCAGAGAGCAGACTTGGGCTCAAAAATACAACATAGCACTCGAAACACTGACATTTTGGCTTCAGTTTTGGACACGTCAACATTTATATCCATAGCGATGGGTGGTGCAAACACAGCACAAAATCTCTGTTTTTCCAACTATCAGATGAGGCCTAAGGATTGTAGATGAATCCGTCCTCCACAGAGAAGCACAAAAAAACAGGACATTTAGACATAGGCGACAGTGAGTCGTATAGCTGTCCAAAGGAACAATAAAATACTTAATGCACTGTACATTTCTACTTTTTTGTCTAAATCATTACTTTAGTATAATACCATTAATTAATTCAGATGGACTTTTAAAACTAAATATAACTAAATAATAAACTAAATCTGTTGTGCAGAGTTCACCTAGGGCTGCTGAGGACTCCTGAGGTGAACGTGGATAGCTGACTCCCAGGATCACACCCGGCACCTTGTGATACAAGACTAAAATGAGAACCTGCCCTTGACATTCGTCTTCTCACATTACAAAGTGTACACTGGATTAAATCAGTGGGGTCTAGGAGCCCGATATATTTGTGGGGTCTGGCAGTTGTCCAAATGCCGGAGAGCTGGATGGCTTATTGGGCCATCAGCACCACGGTTTGGGGTTTAGGTCAGGAATTGTGCTTATGCTGAGACCCCACAAAAATAGTAGGTTACACTGTATTTGTGTGTGTGTGTTAGCTGGTATTATTTGGGGATATGAGGGAAAAAGACACAAACTATAATAAGGAATGCACCATCATGTGAGTGATATACTCAGGAGGCGTTCCTCTTGCATTCAACATAAGCCTCTGGAGTCCAATATCCAATATCATAGTTATGTTAAGATGGCAATAAATGTTCTTCCACTCTCTAATGATACTTTGAGGAACTGCATACAACAAGTAGAAATCAAGCAATAAAGAAAACATCTCAAAATGAATTTAATGACAATGAAGTTAAAAATACACATGAATATTTGCAATCCCAATTTTTCTTATGAACTATATGCAACACCACCATTCTTCCAGCAGAGGTCTGTGCAGCTCCACTTTTCATACCATTAATCTCAAACCAGATTGTTTTGGTTAGGTCAAAATAATTGTACACATAAAGTACACAAAGATAATACATAATGACTTTATTATCCTGCCCTATTAAGCATTAAACATTGGGTGAATGAACTCAAGAGTTGCCAAAGAAACCCAGAGAAGAACTAAAAACATGATTATTTCCTCCCTGTGAAATCTCACTGCAGTGAAGTGCACTGTTGGGGACAGGAGGGTGCATGAGGACAAAGTCTGTGAATGAAGGGAGATTGAGAAGACCCGAAGCTCTCTGCTGACACACTGGAGAATTATTTGAATGACGAGTGAAACATAAAGTAAATATTTGAAGCATGACTAGAATTTCTAAAAGAAAAAAAAAAAGAAAAAAGTGTTTTTTTTTTTTTTTTTTTACAAAATCATCATCAAAAACACTAAACCTGAGCAGGCATCAGACTTCCTGGTTATGACTTGAGATGCTTTTTGCAGAAATCTCTCAAAGATTGAGATCATTTTATTTTTCCCGAATGTTTTTCAGCACGTATCCCGTTCCACAATTTTGTACTATATTTCAACAATTTATATATCAAAATGTTCAGCCCCTTTGGGACATTTTAGCTGTAATTGTGGTACTTCAGCAATTTATACATTGAGATATTTTGCTTTTTTGTTGTTTTTTTTTATTGAAAATGAATAGAGTTGTCTTCAACATCCTTAAAACCCTTAAAAATGTTTCATGAATCTTTACTAAACTTTTTGTCTTGTGTTCTTGTTCTGTTTTTAACACCTTTGCACAATTTCAGCTTAACTTCAGCTTCTATTTTGCTGATTTTAGCAAAAATCTTTCAGCATGCATTTTCATAGGAAATTCAAATTCTCTAATTTTGGATTTTTCTTTTTTCATCACAGATGATTGACCTGAAACCTGCCTGTAGCTGCCAGTAAAATTTATTGGCAGTTTCAAACATTTGTACCTTGGCCATAAGTACATAGTTTAAGGTCGGGAAAGATGGATTATTTCACCCTGTTGTGATGATGTGAAGTTTCACAATAATTCCTTTGTTCTGAACGATAAATCAGGCATTACACTGGCTGTAAATGACTTAGCAATTTTCACTCATTTGCATCGGTCTTTAAGAAACTCCTGATTGCTTTGCCTCCATTTGAGGTTTTACTGAAAGATGACAGAACTGTTTGTCATCTTTGCCACTGTCGGTCCGGCCTTTTTGGTCATCACAGCGAGGAGGTGCAAGAAAAGAATGAGGAGGAGGATGAGCAGGACAGGATGAGGAGGAGGAGGACGTGCAGATATTTCCCACGTAGGGAATGCTGTTCAGACATAAGCCATATTAGTCACAGTTTTTCTTGCCCAAAACAAAAACAGTGAGAAAATAATTAGCAGTAAAGATGTGTTTATTTGGTATAGTGGTTCAAAACTAGCATTCTACGAAAGAACTCATATCAGCCACTAGATTCAATGCCAACATTTTAATTTAGGTTTCGCTCAATCGTGATCAGAATGTGTGTTTGGGGTAAGTCTCAGCTAGTACCACAGCAAATTTTAGCTTCTAATCTTTAAAACTGACAGAGTTAAAGCTATTTTTGTGTTAGCTAAGGTTGAATAGCGGTAGTAGCTATCTTAATCTGGGACTTAATTAGCTGACTTTTTGAGTTTCACTAAAAGACAAACTTTCACCTTTCATTGTGTTGGGCAGATCAACGTCTCAAATTCTGAATGTAAATTTATGGTAGGCTGAATAAAATGTTAGAAATTTCTATTTATTAGTCAAAGACAAACAAGTGAGCATGATGTGCAGTGAACTAAAGAATCAAAGGGTTAAGGAAAGCCTGTATTTAAGTCCTGTGTGGTGTTCAGATCTTAAAGCAAGGCTCCAGTAAATCCGTCTATGCCATTTAGAGCACCAGCCTGACCTAAATGTCAAAGCAACATGAGGCAAAATCAGATTACTCTTACTCGGTCTCCGTTTGGACCCTTCATGGTCTGTGGGTTTGCTGTCATGGTTTCTTTTTATAAGTATCGTGTTTTTGATATTACCTTGTCTGATTGTTGTTTTTTTTATAATTGTTGAAGTACCTGTTTCTCTTTTCTTTCTTGTGTTTTACTCTCCATACACATCTCGTCCTAGATTTCCACAGATGCATTTCCCAAATCATTACCTGCATCACTTAATTTTTTGTTCTTTGTTGGAGGTTTTATGACGACCCTGCTATGATGTATAATACTAATACAACTGTCTTTTGTATGACAAGTGAAGTAGAAAGAAAATTCACAATCTGCTGAGTTTATTGCCTGGTTTTTCTTTTGAACTGAAAAGGATTTTGAGGCTAAGCGTTTTGGACAGAAGGGATAGATTTCTCTGTGATTCAGTGGGTCTTGAGCCAAAGTAAACTGTGTCATGTTTTGTCACTGCACAAGTGTTTGTGTGTGGTGTGTATGTGATGTTTGTGCATCTTCGCATGCATTCGCAAGGCTTCATTTTCACACGTTTATGCCCAAAACCGTGCCTTTGCACGTGTGGGTGTGTGAGATTTGGGCCTGTGAACTGCTGCAGAACAAGTAGAAAATGTGTATTTCTAGGATGCCTATGTATGTGTGCTATATTATATAGCCATGTGTGGGCCCCTAGGATTACTCAAAGAGTGCACCATATTGAACAGCAACATATTGTTGGCAGCCAGGCTCAGAAAAAAATGGGTTTCATCAGTGAGCTTTCTTTCTTCTTCTCTCTTTTACAGTATAAAGTCATAAAAGAGATCTTGTTTCCTCCCTTTTTGTTTTTGGTTCTACTTTAATCTTTTTCCTCGTCTAAACTTTAGTTTTTTTAGTCTTACTGTTGCCAGCATATGCTACACATCTAAGCCATTTTTAAAGTTTTTATCCATCCACTTTTCACTTTCATTACTGGCTTTTACTTTCTGGGTTGCGGGCATCTGGTGCCTGTCTCTAGCAGTCACTGGGCAAAAAGCATGGCACAACCCAGGACAGGATCAATTAGGGATGCTCCGGTATGAAAATTTCAGCCGATATCAATAGCAGATAATATTGGTGTTATGGCCAATAAACAATATTTACCGATATTACAATATATGTGCCTTTTTTAGATACATTAAAAAATGACCAGACCTCTGACACAGCTCTCTACTTCAGTTATTCTCGGCTGCACAGCATCACTATCATGATCAAACAAATAACACTCGACCAACCATTTCCCCTCCTAAAACAGAAACACAGCTAAAGAGTGGGAAATCAATATCGGACGTTAATATCGGCCCAGTTTTATAATATATATTTTATACAATATTCTAAAAAATTACCAATATTGGCCAATACCAAAGTTAATGCCGATATATCGTGCATCCCTAGGGTCAATATAAAAGAGAAATCTAAACACATCTCACCTTCTTATATTGTTGAGAAATAAAGCAGTAAGATCCAAAGTTGTATTTTCAGAACCTCAGTCTAGATATGTGGGGATTTAAGTCACGAGGATCACGGTGTTACATAACTTATACTTTAAGCATAAAATAACTGATCAAAGCTAAACATATTGAACAATCACATCGATGTGCAACACACATGTTGTCAGTTAATATTACATGTTTTTTGTATAGTTTGTGTGAGTTTATTGAACTTACCGGTGTTTTCCTGCAGCACTTGTGGAATCCTGAAGGTCTTCTGTTGGATCTGCTCCCTAAGCTTCCTTCCTCATTGGATATTCTTCATGTTCATCCTTCCCTGCTCCCAGTTGGACTTCACGTTGGTCCGCCTCAGTGTCTTCATCGCTGTAAGTAAAAAATTCCTGCTCACCTCTGACATGCAGTGCCAACTATAGCTGAATGTTTTAACTGAGCTTCTGATTAGAGCTTGGCTAATTCCGGGTGTGAAAATTAAAGATTTAGTTAAAAACAAATCAGTTCCCTCAGTTTAGCAAACTGCATATATGAATAAAGACCCTGGTGGTGTTTTGGGTAGCATTTTACTCCATTGGCTCTTGATTACTTTCTTTCATGCTGATAAATGTAAATAAATGAAACAAGTGTTGGGAAAAATACATGAGATGAAAAGAAGGGCTCAAAAGGAAGTAAAGAAAAGAAGACAAGACAGATAGAGGTATGAGATTTGTACATTGCTGCTGTATATGAGGTGACCCTGAATCCAATCGATTTTTACAGCTCCGTTATGATAAATCATCAGGCTAAGTGTGTGTCTGTAGGTTTCTATGTGAGTGTCTCAGTGTGCGTCTGTTTGGCACAAATCAGTGTGCATGACTTAAATCACCTGGTCAATGCGACAAGGAAATGAAAGCTGCAGTCTAAACGACCTTGCTTTAGTAAAGCTTTAAGTCTGTATGGAATGAGGCTCTGACAAAAAAACTCAAAACTGGATCAGAGACAGGTGAGTAAGGAGCTGGAAACATGCTGGGAAGGATGGTAAAAATCTGCCCTGATGCGTGTAAATGTCAGGATGGCGGTGTTTTGGCGTACATCTCCTGTAAATGTAATCTGTTTCCAGGCATATTATAAGAAAAGCTGTAAGAAAATGTATTTAATTTCTCCACAGCTGTGGATTCCTTGTTTTTGTGTGTCTGGATAATGTTCAGATGTCCCTTATCACACACGCTCACAGGACAGAACAGCAGAAAACCCTGTCTGATCCCAGGTTCCCTGGGTCTGATTAATGCTCTCTCTACAGGAAACCCAATGGGAGATCTCACACACACACACACACACACACACACACACACACACACACACACACACATGTTTGTTTCTGAACCCCGTGGGGACCTTCCATTGACTTC
>JARVJO010000180.1:5139176-5165365 GCA_031762555.1 Cynodonichthys magdalenae | reverse complement strand
TCGGCACAAAACTGACATTTCAAGGTGCTCATAACTACAGTAATATTTTATTCACAAAATATAAACAATTATATGTTTGTCCTACGTATGAAACGTTATCCCACAAGCTCTGGTTTCAACAGTCCATCGGTTAGAACACAAATAAGCACAGTGTTGAGGCATCTTCTGTTTCCATTTAGCCAATGCCGACCGTTCCAAGATGGCGGCCGTATTTCATGCGCCGCAACTGCTTATGCTGGGTCTACTCTTCATGTCTGTGGTTAAAACTGACTGTACTTCCTGAATTCAAAGCTGAGTGATCAAGCGCCCGAATAAACGATGTCTTTCAGCCCAGCGCTGTTTGGTTGTATGACTCTCTCTTACATGTCTACCATTTCAACCATATTGTTGTTATTGGTTGCCTTTTATCTGGGTCTAAACACGTAGTCACGGTAAACAAACAGGTAATTCTTTTCAGGTCAATAGATAGATGGGTGGGTCAGGATATATGCATTTTTTAAAAACACAAATTCTAAGAATTTTATTTTCTGCCAATATACTGTAGAATAATTCCTAAGCCTCTTAAAACTAAATGTTTACTGAGCTTTGATTGGAGAGTAGCTTATGGTGAAAGCTTGGAGAGCAGTGACTAATGCACAAAGAACTGAGTCACAGTACAAAAATATGTATGACTGATGGGTTCATCCCCCTAATTTATACTTGTTTTATTTATGTAGTCCCTGTCATTATCACGTAATGCTTAGATTGCCTTCTAGGATCTCATAAGCTTAGATCATTTAATTGTATGAAGCTAATAATAAATGTTATAGTAATATTCTATTTTTAACATTCACTGACAATAGTCCACATTAAACATCTTATATGTATGAAAGCTTTGAGTTAAATTTAAAACTTTGTCACAATGCAATTCCCCTTCCTTAGATTGCTTTCAGTAACTCTATAAGGTCCTCTGGAGACAAAATGTTGCCCACTCCTGTCCTCAAAACCCTCTGGACTTGATTTGACATATATTAGTTGTCAAATAAGCAGAGGTTCGTTTTAATTAATAGCACAAAAATACCTGCAGACAATTTTTAGTGTCATGTTGAAGGACACTGACAGAAACTACTGCTGGAAATAAATCTGCTTTTAACCAGTAAAAGCTCTACTATAGCTTACAGACATGTTCTTTAGTCACTTAAACCCCCCCCCAAAAAAACACACACACACCCTTTATTTTTTTTCTGATTCTGGGCAGAAGCATTACTTGACCTGGCTGCTGGGAGAAAAGGACTGACGTAAGCTTAAAATACCTCCCAGGCTTGACACAGCACTGCTCCAGCTGCACTCTGTAATTACCAGCAGCACAATCAGCACACTCATTAATTTCACCTGACTGACAGCCACTGACGGCTCAATAGCAGAAAATGCACCAGTACGACTTCATAAGTAAATGGAACTGACATCCTAAAGCTTTCTTCCAGCTGGAAGGCTGCACTCAGAAAAGGCTATAATATGATGTGACCCAATGTTCTGTTTTGGTCCTATACTCGATCAAAAAGCATCAGGAAGAAAACAAACACAACAAAACTCAAAGGTGCTCAAAGTATCAGGTGCGCTTCTTGCTAATCCCGTGCATTATGTAATATGAGTTGCAATGGGAGGTGCTGCTGGGATTGGAACAGCTTTCTGGCTCCGTAGAAATATTGATTTAATCATAAAAGAATGTGAAGGAGTACAAACTGGACTCCACAGGCAAAGTAATTGGTCTGAGTGAGCCAGCAAAACTGGCCCAGATAAATAGGTCACATAATAGGTTGTTTGTTGCTGCAATTTTACATGAAGCTTTCAGTGGTTCAGTCCACAGTACAACAACAATGCTACAAATATATTCAAGTTTTGTGCAATCAAAGTGGAAAAGCAAACATCTAAGTCATTAAATTTGCTCTATAGTAGGACTAATGCCCCCAGTGACCCTCTGACAAGCCTTATGAGTGTTTGAATCAAAAATACCCATAGTCCCAATCAGTTGTATTCAGATTTTCCTGTTTCTAGCACCCCTCACCTGTTCTTCATATGTAATCAGCTCACCTGGTTCTCATTCACTCATCACCTTTCTCAGTACTTAAACTCCTTGCCTCCTGCTAATCAGTGAAATTGCAGTAAAACTATAAAATGTCCAGACTATAGAGGTGACATTTACACTATTGTATGCTTATTTGTTTGAAATAACACAAAATGAGCTCCTATAGTCATTTTGGGTTTGGTGCACGGCAGTTTATTGTGCTCTTTCTGCTATGGAAGCTAAACAGCCAAAGGCAATTGAGCACAAAGCTTTAATGAATGTATTTATTAACAGTCATAAACTTGAAAAGACTGAAATGAATTTGCCAAGGAGGTACAATTAATTTATTTTGCTTCACTTCTTGCAAAATGTCATAACTGGGAAAGCTTAACTAATTTATTTTTTATGCCAAATGTGTTTTCGAGCTGCCAAATGGGTTGGATTAAATCACACACTCTAACCTCGACAAGGCAGCAAAAACTGACTTTTTACACAGTTTTGCTTTGCTTTTTTATCAGGATTAGTGAAATTTTACTTGGTAGTTTTCACCTAATCTTGTGGACAAATAAGGACACGAGTATAGGCTGAGACAGTGAAAAACACACTGATTTGTTGATAAAATGTAGATGAGAATATCAAAGCGTCAGATTAGAGGCAGAAGGCAATTAGAGCTGCACAGCTTGAAGCATTAACACGTTTTAGATTCAGCCAGCATGTGGACCAAGGAAAAAAATCTGTTGGTGTGTTTGGAAGTCAATTAACAAATAATAGAGATGGATGAGTTCAAATAATGTTAATTGTTTCTTAAAGTTATTGTGATGGAACAAATTATACCCTAATAATATATTTTGTTCTAACACTAGAATATGAACTGTGTCATTAGAAACTACTGATTCTGATTACATTGATGTTTCTGTTCTTGGAAACAGTAAATTTGTTCTCTTTTCTCCATGTAAACATGTAAGATCTGACGAACATGGAAATGAACACTTCATGATGATGAGCCACGCACCTAACCCTAACCCCTAACCTGTCCCTAGGTGTGAGTGAGAGAGTGAATATTTGTCTGTCCCGTTTGTCTCTATGTGTGGCCCTGTGATGGACTTGCGACCTGTCCAGGGTGTACCCCACCCCTCGCACTGTGACCCCCGTGACCCTAAAAAAGGAAGAAACTGGTATAGATAATGGATGGATGGCATAAATGAGTGTGATGAACTCAGATGTTGGCCATATTTGACACAAGCTGCACATTTGTGTGCATCTGTGGAACACTCCATCACCTTTGGGTAAATATTCTCAAGCAGCCCCATTCATTTTGGGAGAAACTCAATAGGAAAACTGTTAAATGCAACCAAATTAAAACCAATTATCTATTTATTTTATTTTATTTTATTATTCTTACAACCATGGTTGAGAGTTGGAACACCGATGGACAAAACGGACCTCTTTCTTTACATTTACTTTACATTTACTAAGAAATACCCTTATTATTACATTCAATGCATCAATCCATTTCTCTTTTCATCTTGTCATCACTCTTGACAAAGACTCCATGATACTAGGTGATACTCCACTCTTTTGTTTGGCACAAAGACTCACCCCAACCCAGGATGGGTAATCCACCTTTTTCTGGTTGAGAACCTCGGTCTCAAACTTGAAGACATGCTCCCATGCATGCTAAAGGTTATGGCTTGAAGACAACAACAGAATTACATCTGCAAACTGCAAAGATGAGACCTTAGGGTTAGGGCGGCTGTTGCATGGTTTTTCAAATTTGGTGCGCATTGATTCGATTGATGCCACATTTTTCAGGAAAACATTATTGTTTCATCTATTACAGTTTTTGTGCTTTTGAGATGCCGGTCAGTGTCATCCAACAGTTGTAGATTGTGTTTTGGTGTTTTCTATAGTCTGGTGCTTTTACTAACTGGAATCACAGATTCGCCATTTAGTAACTGATCAGTGAGCTTATCAATAAAACCAAAACAACCGTTCATTGTGTTTCAAGATTCATTATTTGACTCCTAAAAGGCAAACTGTTTGGAAGGGTGTAGTATGAGGATGACTCAGCATGTGCCATGATAGTGAATAAATGACTAAATATTTCCTGTGATGAAAGTCCTCAGGCGAATTCAAGTGTGTGCTAAAACAAAGGAACAACATAAGGATGAATTCATTACCCTTTGAAGCCTCACACAACTGTCAGAGTAACACAGAGAAGCGTGATTGTCAAGCATCCACCCTCACACTCCCTCTCAGCTTCCAGTATGAAAAGATAAAAACACACACTGGGTTGTACGTCTTTTTGCAGGTTTGTGGAGCGTTTCAATTCATTCCACGTTCCCAACAGCATGTGAGTCAGTCTGGTCCAACACTGTGTCGTGCAGAGCCAATTCCCCGGCTTTTCTTCTCCGCTGTTGATTCTTAAACATTTAACATCACGAACACAAAAGACACTGAATAATCTATTCATCATGTCCCTCAGAGTACGTGTTGTTACAGATCGTGTGCTGAACCACCGCAAAAATAAAACATTTGCTTTGCTTTGAATGGGTCGTTTTTGCTTTTTTTTGAAAGTGCTTTCTGAGAAACCAGTTTCTGAAATTAATTAATCCAAAGGGAGAGATGTTTTGTGTTGTTTGACAAAAGAGGAACTCGGACGTCATTGTTGTGTAAAGTAGCACGGAATGGATTGCAGGGGCATTCAACACTTGTCTCTTCAGATTTAAACAATAAAAGAGATAAAATAAATACAACCAAGTAGGAAGGTACACTGGATTTTATCAAGGAGTGGATGCAGGCGTCAACTCCTAAAGTCTGCATTGCTTTAACTTGTCAAATCTTTAACATTTTAAGCTTTACTTGTTAACTAATGAGGTCAAATCTGGTCACACTAGTTAACTAGTGACTTTTTTGTTCTTACTAGTCATATTTTTGTGCACTAGTTTATTATTTTATATTTTTTAGCATTACTAGCTATTTATTAAGGACAGAAATGTGTCAACAAGTTGACTAGTGAGCAACTAACTTTACTAGTGCACTTGTTAAACTTTTCTGTTGCACTATTAGACTAGAACACCCACTTGACAGTCAATTACTATATAATTTAGCTGCATTTAAAGGTGTTTGATGCTTACTAGTTAACTTGTACAGTATAGTTGTTGTGGGTTAAAAAGACAACTTGTTGGGACTTTTGGGTCCATAGTTGGACAAATAGTGCCACTGGTTGGCAAAAAGGTGTTACTATAGTAAGAGTGTTTGTTTAACTAGTGTTCTGTGTTGATTCTAGGCAAACAAATGTGCAACTATAGCAGTGTAGTTCTGGATATTATGGGTAATGATTAAATCAGGTGAAGAAATTAATGGGGTTTGTATTACTTACTGATTTTAATACATTACACATTTCTATTTTTTAGGTGAATTTTTATATGTTTTATAAACTGTTGTGTGACTATTTTTTATGATTGATGATTTTAGGTAGTTACATGCCTTTTTCCACACAACACATAGAAAACCGTTTTATAACATTAGGTTAGGAATTTTGTGTACAAGGGACCTGGCTCCTGCCGTAGACCGGCCCACATGACGTAATGCAAAAAGGGCGGAGTCAGACCCGGAAGATGGTTGTTATCTATATTGAGTGTCATGCGGTTTCTCTTGGCTGATGGATTGAACGTTAGAATAAACTTCATCTCTCAGCCCAGCTGGTTGTATGACTCTCTCTTACAATTCTGCCAATTCAAACATATTGTGGTTGTTGTTGTGGTTTGCATTCTCTCTGAGTTTAAACACGTAGCTACGATAAAATAACACGCTTTCTTTTCACAGGGGTCTGCAACCTTTTTAGTTGCCCTTTAGCAGCTCTTTATAGCTTTGATCAGAACATGACAATGATTATTTACTTTTATAACCAAAAAAAAGCTAATTTTAGTTGTTCTTTTGTCCAGTTTTCTGTCATGTGTGGATAACATTTTTCCAACAGTATGATACAATTACATCAAAAAACAAACATTAGTTTACTGTAGTTTGTTAGTCAGTTTCACGCTTCAATAATTTAACTTCCAGCTGAACAGTCTGGTCATCCTCTTAAATTCAGCAGACAATAAACACCTTAAGATTTTTACATCAAGTAGTCGACATTTGTCCTTATTTTAATCTTCAAGTAGGTCTGGTAGCTCCAGACAAATTTAACTTAGTGGAAAAAGGACAAAAATGTCTTTATGGTTGCAGACCTGTGGATTAAATACACAAACAACTTGCCATACTTTTCTGTTGCTTAAGCAGTGACGGTGATATTTCATTTACCATTTTTGAAAAATAATAGCGAGGCAAATGTCATTCATTTACTAAAACTGAAATTAACCAAACAGATCAGTTGTATTTATCAGAACCAGAGCTGATCAAAAGCTGACCAGTGCATTGATTTAAACAATGATGCTGGAGGAAATTTGTTCCTCAGTCCTGATTCAGACGAAGCAGTAAACAAAAAAAAAACATGTTTATAATAATATAAGTGTGCACAACATTTATTGCCATCCCAAAATATCTTTTTTTTTAGTTTAGGAATATTTTTGCTTAGTTAGAAAGTATTGTTGCACTACATTCTGCACTTATACAACAATATGCCGCCTAAAGTTTATATTGCTTGCAAAGCGCCATTAAAATTTCATTTCCAGTTTGCAGTAAGAAACACAACTAAACCTTTCAAAGAGGGAACAAAGATCAAATCAGAAGCAAATAAGCTATTCTTCCTGATTTGCAGTATGCTTTCTATGAAAAGCTCTTTGAAGGGCTTGTTCCAACCATGTGTTTAGCTGAAGGCCGGGGACACAGATCAGAGAGAAACTCCCAGAAACTCGTAGGGTTCCGTGAGAGATAAACTGCCAAACAGACAGCAGGAGCAGGCGAGTGAGCGTATGATTTAACAGGCCTGAACAGCGTGCCGAGACAGTGTGTGCCGCTCGTCTCATCAGTCAGAGCAGCCAGGTACAGACGTACGGCGGCTTTACAAGGTCAGTGTTTTACTTTGGCTTGTGCTCGCTAATTGAATTACAGGCAGAGCGCCACAGAAGAGAGCGCGGAGGCAAACAGATGCTGCAAACCTCAAACCCCCACTGTTATACAAGTCGTACAATTTGTATCTGGATGGAAGATGCTGAGTGATTTAAAGGCATTCCTGGTGCCTGAGATCTCTGACATTAACCAACAAGTGTCACGTACAGGACACACCAACCTACAGACGCCACGCACAGGACGGAAATAGAAGCATTTCTAAATCTGCTCACACCTCTGTGCTCTTTCTAAAACAACGAGACGTATAAAATGTGGGAAAAAATAACTGTCAAATTTTCTCTTAAACTTGGCTCAGCCAAAGTGAAACAGGAAGTGACATCAAAAGGGAACTCTTTGAGAAAGAAAACTCTCTGGTCTTTGTTTATTGAAACAGTATTTCTATCTTCTTCATCTCTCTAAAAGTGATTCAAACTAATCTAAAGAAACATCCAATGCTTCTCTACAGTCTGGGTTGTTAGCCATTTCAGCACTGCTCAGTTTCCATTCAGACATTCCCATTTGACATCACTTCCTGTTACTTTACATACAAATATCTCAACAACTGTTCATCTCAGCAGCTTGTAATTTATTTTGCAATATGTTATCAATGCTATCTTTTTCTAAATGCATTCATATTTATTTAAAAAAAATGTCACAGGTACTTTAAGGACTAGGCCTTTAATCTCTTGTTTTAAACAGGGCTTAATAATGCCAAAATTCTCTACCTGCTTAAAAAAACACATTTTTATTTATTATGATTTAATAAATTATTATTATTAAAATATTTTAAATAAAAAAACATATATTTATATGGAGAAAAGAGGGGAGGGGAATACATCGACGCTATTGGCTGAGGCTGAGCGCACCAGGAAGTCATCTGACAATTTTGACGCAGGCGCTCCAGCAGCTTCCCTAAAGTCAACAACTGGGAGTGGGGCGGAACAAAATAAAAATAAAAGCTCAACATGGCTCCCGGACAGGAGCTCCTGAACGTGGCCGTGGTCGCGTGGCTGGTGTTTTCCTCCCTGATCCCTCCGGTTGAGGCTTACGATGCGGGCGACGCTTTGGCCCTGCTGCTGTGCTCCATCCTGACCGGGGTGGGCTTCTGCGCCTGCCTCGGCTGGTACGCACGGAGGCGCAACGGCCAGATGTGACGAGGAGGAGGACATGAGTGGGGCTTCACGGACAGGTCTCGTCCTGTCACCACGAGCTGCTGTCAATCGACCTGATGCGGTCCCCCGCGGACCTTTTTGGACCCAGAAACGTGCCTTAATGGAGATTTTTACGCAGGACGCACGTTGAGCCGGAGGAGGAAGAACGAACCAGGAAGTGTGAAAGCAAGAACTGCGCTGAGATCCTAAACCAAATATTGTTGCCTTTTACACATTTAAAAAGGGGTCTGCTGCAGTTTATTTTTTGTATGTTTTGGCTTTAAAATTCCTGCTCATGTTTTTATTATAAAGCTTCTACTTCAACACGACACTTCTTTGAAGCACGGCGTCACGTGAGAGACGTTTCGGGTGTGAGCTGAACACATGACTGCATTTTTTTTTTTAATGAATAAATGAATTCTCCTCATAAAACATGTCACGTTTCAACATTTTGGCTTTTGTCTTTACTTTAAACATTCTAATCTTTAATTAATGTAAAGTTTAAAAAGTGGGAAGTGTATCTAAAGTAGTTAAGTATTATTTCCCCCAATGTAAGGGTCTAAAAAAGCTGTAAAAAGTTAAAATATAAACATTCACTTTGGATTCTCGTTTGTAAGTATGAAATACTAAAGTACAAAGCAAAATTATTTTTTAAGCTGTCTTATAATAATGTTTTGTAAGAAAACTGATATTTCTTGAAGAAAAGCATTAAGTTTTAAGCAAAAGACTTGTGATCTTGTAGCACTCTGAATATGTGCTGAAGATAAATCTCAGCTAGTACCACACCAAATTTGAGCTCATCTGTAAAGATAACAGGGTTATATGCATGCTTGTGTTGGCTAAGGTTGATTAGCTGTGGCGGCCATCTTAAATTGAGATGCCTTCAAAAGTGAATCATTTCTAAATGTACCTCCTGTGATTACTGTCTGCAAGTTTCATCATCATCTGTTTAGTGGTTCAGGAGATATACAACAGACAGACTTTTGATGCCAACATTTAAAAAACAAATTCTAGGTGAGCCATTATTGCTTCGTCGGGGTGACTTTCAGCATCTATTGTATATTTAACCTCAACAACTGTAAAAATGACTGAATAGCTATTCTTGTGGCAGCCATTTTGAGACAGTTCAGGCAAGCAGCAGCAGCTAGCTATAGCACTTCCAGTATGTTTCTGCTAAACCACACCAAGGATGTGCAAAACTTTGCATAAACCACTTTAGATCTTTTTTAAATGAGTTTCCCGACAGTGTTATCTTGTGATAAATTTCCATTGATCGTCTTTACATTCACTTTCGCCATTAAAATTTTTTTAATTCCACAAAAATAATAAAAATGATTCCCACTCTTCAGATGTCTGTCACCTGTTTCCATGACCATCGTTAATTAATCGCCCTCAGAGGATGGCCCGATTGTTCAACGGTGACACTGCTCGTGGCATCCCCCCCACACACACCCCCACCCCCAAATGCACACACACATATACACAGCTGAGGGATCAAATCCCATGAATTTCTCATGCTGAGCAGGCAGAATGAACAGCAGAGAGCAAAGTGCTTGTCAATTATGTATACAGCTTACAGTACCCAGGGGGGGAGTCAGTTTACCCTGATGGGAGCAACCTGGTTTAACCCCCCCCCTCCCCCCCCCCCCATTCACACACACGCACACTTTGAAACTCAAGAAAAAATGGTCCTCATCCAGTCTTATGCCTAACTTCTTGCTGGTATTTCGGTAATGCAGCTGAAGCAGTTTGTTTGGATTCAGCCCGGCAGCAGGGCAGTAATCCGTTCCACTGCCGGCTGTAGTAACGCGTTACCGGCCAGCAGTGGCCCTGTTGAGCAGATGTTACCGTCAGAGAGACAGAGTTGCTGCTGCTGCAACAAGAGACAAGACGCGTCTTGGATCACAAATAGGGGGGATGCAGGGCGCATGCGCAGTGCGCTCCGTTTACTGTAGGATATTCACCGTAGAGAGGAGGAGAAAAAAGGGATGAAGAAGAGGACAGGCATCAAATCTGGCTTTTTCAAAAGCGGGGGATAAAAAAAACGACTTGGGCAATGTAAACAGGAGGGATAGGGATTATCAACAGGTAGGAGTTTGATTAATCGACTGATCGGATTTGTCTTTTTTTCTGTTTTCTTTTTTTTCCCCCTTCCTTCTCCGGCCTTGTTTTATGTGGCGGCTGCGATTCTGGGCAATTCATATAAAGGGGAGCTAAATGAATCTAGTCTAATGGACGATCCGGATCCGGTCGGTGCTTCATCCGGGCCGACTGGGCTGCGGAGGCGATTATATTTTCATTCTGTTGTGTTTTTGTAACGGGATCCAGTCGGATTAAAACGCACGGTAAAGATTAGGAGGACGCTCTTATACGCGTAAGTAAATACAAATAATAATAAAAAAAAATCCATATTTATAAATATACACATAAAGAACATTATATAATAGGCTTGTTTTTGTTTGTGTTTTGATCCATCGCGCCTTTAAAAGCTAATTGTAAGGTGGATTTTGAAAAGAAAATGTCAGCAGCATAATTAATAATGTGCTACGTGGAAAATGTTTTTTATAATCCACTCCAGATAATCAAGCAAAAACAAAGATGCTTCAGTGCGTTTTTGCACAAAAGGTAGAGCCTGGGCGATTTCCTCTCCTGCAATGTGTGCAGGGTGTGATCAAGAGCTTTATTTTTCCTCTGCATTTGTCTTCTTTATTTTCACAGTGCGCCGAATATGTTCCTCTCCTCCTCCCCCTTAAAATAAATAACTAAATAAATGAATAATAGGGAGTGAAAAAAAATCCAGCGCGAACCTTGGCTATTGTGGCACTCGCTTCTGTTTGACGCGTAAAAATGCGTCGTTTGTCAAATGAAGCCTGCTGCTGCTGTTGTTTTTCGCCCCTGCTTTTCCTTTTTGATCCAGTAAAATTCCGAGGCAACCTAAAAGAAACATTCAGGTCTAATCAAGCCGCATATGTCTGTGTTCAGAGACGGAGAGCTCTCTGCCTCCCGAGCCGCTCCAAATGTTCCAGCGTAAAAAAAGCAAATAAGTCATTAAATAACTGCCAGAGGAGAAGAAGTGCTTATTAAATCCTAGCTTGAGTTAAATGCTGTTGTTTAGGACACTGATGTGTAAATGAGGGTTTTTTTGTCAGAGTTTTATTTTTTATTTTTCTCTTTAGGTGTGATGAGACAAAGAGACAAAGGATGCCTTAGAGAAGAGGTTGCCTGTAAGCCTGGAAACCTCTTCAAAGCACACCACCAAATGGATCAGACACCTCCCCCCGCCACCTCTAGATCATGATACTTGGCTGAAGCTATTCCGCTACATTTATGATCCCTCCTCCATCTATGGCGAACTATAGTCATGCAGGGGACCACACCATCTTGCAGAATGTCTCTCCTCTCGCCACATTCCTGAAACTGACCTCCCTGGGTTTTATCATTGGAGTCGGCGTGGTTGGGAACCTCCTGATCTCCATCCTGCTGGTCAAAGACAAAAGCCTGCATCGGGCGCCCTACTATTTCCTCCTGGACCTGTGCGCCTCCGACATCCTGCGCTCCGCCATCTGCTTCCCCTTTGTCTTCACCTCTGTAAAGAATGGATCTGCCTTGACCTACAGCACGCTGACCTGCAAAGTGATCGCCTTCCTGGGGGTGCTCTCTTGTTTCCACACGGCGTTCATGCTGTTCTGCGTCAGCGTCACCCGCTACCTGGCCATAGCGCACCACCGCTTCTACACCAAGAGGCTGACGTTCTGGACGTGCTTGGCGGTCATCTGCATGGTGTGGACGTTGTCGGTGGCTATGGCGTTCCCCCCGGTGCTAGACGTCGGGACGTACTCCTTCATCCGGGAGGAGGACCAGTGCACGTTTCAGCACCGCTCCTTCCGAGCGAACGATTCGCTGGGCTTCATGCTCCTGCTGGCGCTCATCCTCCTGGCCACGCAGCTGGTTTACCTCAAACTCATTTTCTTCGTCCACGACCGTCGGAAGATGAAGCCCGTCCAGTTTGTGCCGGCCGTCAGCCAGAACTGGACCTTCCACGGGCCAGGCGCCAGTGGGCAGGCGGCGGCGAACTGGCTGGCTGGATTTGGTCGCGGCCCCACCCCGCCTACCTTGTTGGGCATCCGGCAAAACAGCAACGCAGCGGGCCGCAGGCGTCTCCTAGTGTTGGATGAATTCAAAACGGAGAAGAGGATTAGTAGGATGTTCTACATAATGACATTTTTCTTCCTGGCGTTATGGGGGCCCTACCTGGTCGCCTGCTACTGGCGGGTGTTTGCAAGGGGACCCGTAGTCCCCGGAGGCTACCTGACAGCAGCCGTGTGGATGAGCTTCGCCCAGGCTGGGGTCAACCCTTTCATCTGCATCTTCTCCAACAGGGAGCTGCGGCGCTGCTTTAGCACCACACTCCTCTACTGCAGAAAATCCAGGTTACCAAGGGAACCCTACTGCGTTATATGATGGTTTTTCTGGAGTTTTTTTAATCATCTATGTCTCTAATGCCCTGATTGATCTTGATCTGGGCTTGTTCCTGTTGTACAGCGCACTCTCTTTCTCTCTCTCTCTTTCGATATCCTTTCTCTTTATCTCCCAGTTTACCCCTCCTCCCTCTTTTCTCGTGGCCCTTCTCATGGCTGGACTGCCAATCTGGTGGCTCTGTTGGGGTGATTAATTACAAAAAACAAAAGAAAAGTCCATCAAACGTGGAAAAGGAATGGGAATACGTAGAAGGTATGGATCCCCTCCTGCGTTTATGTTCTAGTAAACGGACATCGTGGAAGGCCATGCCAATGCAGAAAAGCAAAAAGTTTCATCTTTTTTTTTTTTGACATAACACTGACAAGAAAACCTCTTGCTTTGGATAATTTAAAGATGCTTTACCTTGTGATGTGTGAAATACAAAAAAAAAAGATAAAAAGATTAAAAAAAAAGAGTTTAAAACAAAGAAACAATACCTCTCAAGGAATTAATGGAAATGTTTTACAGTTTAAGAGTTGCACTAAAAAGAAGATGTAAAGATGCTTTTTTTTTTGGTTGTTTTCCTTTTTTGGGTTTTTTGGTTGCCAGCTGCGTATCGCAAGGACAACTTTTTTCTCATTTTTTTCCCCCCTCCTTTTTTCTTTTTCTCAAAATAAAACAATGAATGCTTTAATTTGCAACAGACAACACAATCGCTGTAAGTAAAAGCAAAACTTGTTGGGATACACCATCACTGGAGGATAGGATGGTTTTAATGTAAGTGATATCTTTTTCATTTCCTGGGTGGGGCGGGCGGGGGTGGAGGGCGTAACGATAGGGGTGGGGTTTGTGGTTTTTCTGAAGTTGCAACTTAAAACTAGAGTTGATTTCTTGTAGTTTTACAATCCATATGTCCCTACAGTGTCTGGCATTGTTATTTTCTTAACACTTTTTAAAAATAAAAAAAAGAAGGGGTAAAAGATGAATTGATGTAAGGGTTTGCGGGGTAAAAATTCAAATGAACTTTGTGCTTAAGGAAAAAAAAACCTTGAAGAAGTAGTTAAATGTTTCATCATATCCATTTACCCAAACACTACCATGTTGTTACAGTATTGCTGATGCCACTCCGGGTTTTTATTTTTGCCTTAACGGTGATGATTTTGTCATTTTTGTTTTGGTTGTTTTCTTTAAAACGTTTTCATTCAGTCTCAAAAAAGATTCTTTAGATGCAAGGGGAGTTTTTGTTTTCTTTGTCACATCAGCGTGAAAATGCATGTCTGTTTTTACGGGGGGTTTTTTTGGGTTATTTTTAAAGCTGGCCCCACTCCTGTGAGCATCACAGGCCCATACACCGAGCAGCCCATTTTTTATTCTGCAATGGTTTGCTACACCCCACAGAGTGCGCCGAGCACACGGAGTGTGTGCGTTGTGTGTGTGTGTGTTTCAGTGGATGCAAGGATGTGTGTGAATCAGACAACCGTCACTTCAAGACCAGAGCCTTAGTATGAAATCTTGCACAATTTGTAAAAAATGTAAAAGAGAAAAAAAAGGACATTCAAGGCACACTTGTCTTGTTTCTACTTTCCCTACATTTGCTCTCTACTGATTGTTTTCAATGCTCTCTCTCTCTCTCTCTCTCTCTCTCTCTCTCTCTCTCTCTCTCGTGGCCATTTTAATATTTATTATGTATTCATTTTTGTATATTATAGATAGTGTGTAAGTATGTGAGTCTTTCATTTTGAAGTCCCGAATGTCAGTACAGTTTCAGTTTTAGGATTGCATTTGCTGAAAGTTACCTGTGTAATCTGTTGCTTTTTTTGAAAATAAAAAAAAATTCAATTTTGCATAATTTGTTAATTTTATTTATTTATTTGGACGCGTGCCATTTTCAGAAAGATCAACAAAAAAAGTATTTTTGTGTGTGTGTGGTCAAATGTTGAATTTTAGAAATCCCAATTTAAACTTTCTTTTAAGTACAGCTAATATATTAAATATAAAGAATTAAAATCTATTTCCTTACGCTGGATGAAGACCCAGCTATGCTCTAAAATAATGTGAGGTTTTATTGTAAGGTCCCAGAGAGGTCTTCAGGGGTGTATCAAAAGAAAAGTGTTCTTTTTATATAAATATTTGCTTGTTGAACGCCTTTGTTTGATTGATTGGAGTTTATGTCCAGTGACTAGTTAATGACTAGTCTGAATGCAGCTAAAACCAGTGGATAACTGGTGTTTTAAAGCAACTCCAAACTCCAGATTTCATGAAAACTACCTTTCACACCATTAATTACATCAAATCTTTTGATTATTTATATGCATAAATATCCACTGGTCATATTCAGCTGGAACTTGGGTATTTCTGCTAAAATAATTGGGTTTTGCACAATTGTTGGTGTAAAGGTGTAAAAGTAGCATTAGCATGAACTGCTGTGGAATTGTGAACACTGGGGCTGTTTTAAAATGGCAACAATCCATTTTAGAAATGTGTCCTTTGGGACGGTATTGAGCGAATAATGACTGGTCCCAATAGACCCACTAGCCATTAGCTCATCAGTCTTTTCGGACACAAACTGTTTCTTCAAACTGAGTTCACTCAAGAAGTTTTCTATGAGCAAAATACAAATTATTTCTAACTATTACACAAGAATTCATTTCAGTATGGCCAAAACAACACATTACATGTGACAGGTCTAGCATGGCAGGATATCCATGACATGGGGCCTACGTGCAGCATGGCTTAGTTTTCAAGACTTTGAAGCAGGACCACGCTAGCCTCATGCCTAAACTGACTGTAATCGTCATGGAAACAACTTGAATTAGGCGTAACGTAATCATGGTGGTAGCATTACGTAAGCATGGCGTGGTCTAGTCATCCTGTGTAGGTGGTCTTTTTGTATTCTAAAGCTGGTGTTTAAAGGTTACCATGTACGTTTTTTTTTTTTTTTGTTTTTGCTTTCAGGTGACCAGTTGTTATTATTTCTGCAAGGTTTTATAGGTATAATTCCTGGACTGCTTTTCAAACTTGCCCTTTTCAGAAAATTACTCGTACCATTTTGTGAGATCCGAGTATTTGTCAAACCTTGTCACTAAAAACGAAGAGTATTCAGCCTTTAATAGAAACAACATTAAATAGATCCTTGGGTTTCATCCTTTTTGCAGGTTGTCATTCTGTGTTAAAGTGGAATACCACTGATAAAATATATACACCACTGCCATGTGGAATAATGGGAACCAGTGACCCTCCGCTGCGCCCTGAAGCAGCAAATGACACGGCGGGTTGTTCACTTCTTTCATTTTTAAGGTCACATTGATGTGCAGCTGCACTGAAAATGAGCTGTAAAATATGGAAATGAAAACTGAGCAAATGAGAGCAAATCACCTTTTTTTTCCTTTTAAAATGACTTTGCAGAGAAATTTGTCACCTCAGATGGTTTTATCATTTACCAAATCTAACCAAATCAGAAGGAAAACTTCCTTATTCTGTTAAATTATCTACTCACATTTTTTATTCATATGTAAATGATTGGCTTTTTTCTCTTTTTAATGAAGAACTCCTTTTGATGAGCATGATTAAATAAAGCTTGCTTAAGACACTGTTTAGTTTTTAATGGCGTGGTATTTCTCTATAAAAGACTGTGCAATCTGACCTTGTATCCCTTTAAGATTGTGGCCTGGGTGAAAACTTTAATAATCCACACAAACGGGGTCATTTCTGAGCTCTGTTCTCATGTTTTTGCACACTGCTTTAAGTGTCCTAGTATTTTTTTCCATTCTCTCGTCGTTTGAGGACAGATGACAGGCAAAGATGGCCGGAGTCAAAGTTGTTTGGCAGACTGGCTCTGAACCATTTATATTCATAATCAAAGTCAATACCATCTGACTGGCTCTGGTTCTGTGCATATGTGTCATGGAAGACAGAACAAAGGAGGATAATTACTGTGAGACAATTATAATGCTTTACTGGAGATCTTTTTAGTTAATGATCAGAAGACTTTATGATGGGGTTTTAGCTGCCAGTGAATATTTTGCTTCGCTCTCATTTGCTTAAGTAGAATTTGTTTACTGACAAACAGTGATTCTTTACAAAAAAAATGAGGGTTGGGGGAAATGCCTGATTCAGTATCAGCCTTTCTGTGCACTTAAGCTCTTTCTGTATATAATGCACAGCAAACCTTAATGAAAGTGCAGTAAGTGTTAACGCCAAGAAGCTTTCAGAAGTGCAACGATGAATGGAATGAAGTGAAGGACTTAATCTTCTGACAAGCAGCTCAGGCAAAAAAAAAAAAAAGAAAAACCACCATCACGCCACCTCTTCATATGTTTGAACATATGCTCTACTCTTTGGAGAAATGCCATATTTATAGTTAGGTGTTGAGAAATAGTAAAAAAATATATAAATTGTTTTGTTTATTTTTGTCAATTGACCATCACTGTCACCATGTGGAAGTCTGGGCTTTCAGATTGTATGCACTTGTTTGCTTTCATGTGTGGAAATTGCAAATGTGTTGATTTGTTACGGAAAATGTCATCAATTTTGTTTTTGTGCACTGTTTTGTCAACCTTCATTATTCTGAAGAAATTCTATTAGATGCGATGACAGGACGTTAAAATGTGGAGCAACGCAGACAAATTCTATCATAAAATGGCAAAAATCAAATTTAAATGTCGAACTACATCTGAATTTAAACGTGTGAAGCCAAGAGGCTTGACATTACAGGAAGACTGAGAGGTGAAGAAAAGAAGGAAAATGGTGGGCGTTGATTTTTCTAAATGTTGTGTTGCAGGCGGTGCTGCGCTCTGAATATCAATGATAAACGGAGTTCCTCATAAAAAGAAGAGGGAAAATTCATTATCATTTCTCCATCTAATAATTTTCACTTCTTCGTTTCCAACAACCATTCTCCTCTAAGTTCCGCAACCCATCATGTGAAGGCCTTATGCAAAGATTTCCCATTTTAAATATTAACTGATTAAACTGCAGGATGGAGCTTCAAAGCTTTCATCCTGCATATTTAAGCTTTTTTTTCCCCTCCCTTGTAATGTGAGATGTATTAGTTGGACGATTTCCCTGGAAATGTGCTTGGAGCATCTTTTTTAAAAATCTATAAAAGCAACTTAGTCTTATGCTTATTTATGGCATCAATCTAAACTAAAAGATGTCACAGAGGGATGTCTGGTGATAACAGCCAACATGAGCTAGCATTTTAGGGCCAGGCTATACTGTTTCATGGAACAAGACTTAATGAGATTTAAATGACATATTCTTCGAAAACTAAACAGCTTGTGGTTTAAACCCTTCTGGTGTCTAAAAGTTTCTAACTGAGCTCATGATAACTTTGTTGTTGACTTTGAAGACATGGCTTTGAATTCATGTTACTTTTGAAAAATCAAAGTTTAGGCTTAAAAAGTGCTTTATTCTTAACCCTAACCAAGAAGAGGGCCATATCAATGTTCCCAGGAAACATAGGTAGCTATGCTCACTGGTACCTATGTTACCTTGTACAGTGCATATATTTCCTGGTACCTATGTTCTCTAATTTCTCTGTCCCCTTGTACATATGTTCCCTAGCACCGATGTTTCAGGGTACCTATGTTCCATGATACCTGTGTTCTCTTGTACCTATGTTTCTTGGGACCTATGTTCCCTTGTGCCTATGTCTTAAGGTGCATATTTCCCCTAGTGTCTATGTTTCCACAATACCTATGTTTTCATGTACCTATGTTCCCTGGTACCAATATTTTTTTATACGTTTGTTCCCTGTTACCTATGTTCCCTGGTACCTATGTTCCTTGGTGCCTATGTTTCCTGGTACTTATATTCCTGGGTACCTATGGTCCCTGGTGCCTATGGTCCTTGGTACCTATGTTCCCTGGTACCTATGTTTCCTGAACCTATGTTTCCATGTATCTATGTTCCCTGATACCCATATTTTTTATATTATTGTTCCCTGGTGCCTATGTTCCTTGGTACCTATGTTCCCTGGTGCCTATGTTCGTTGGTACATATGTTCCCTGGTGCCTATGTTCCCTGGTGCCTATGTTCCTTGGTACCTATGTTCCCTGGTACTTATGTTTCCTGGTGTCTATGTTCCCTGGTACCTATGTTTCCTGGTACTTATGTTCCCTGGTGCCTATGTTCCCTGGTGCCTATGTTTCCTGGTACTTATGTTCCCTGGTGCCTATGTTTCCTGGTACCTATGCTCCCTGGTACCTATGTTCCCTGGTGCCTATGTTTCCTGGTACTTATGTTCCCTGGTGCCTATGTTTCCTGGTACTTATGTTCCCTGGTGCCTATGTTTCCTGGTACCTATGTTCACTGGTGCCTATGTTCCCTGGTACCTATGTTTCCTGGTACTTATGTTCCCTGGTGCCTATGTTTCCTGGTACTTATGTTCCCTGGTGCCTATGTTTTCTGGTACCTATGTTCCCTGGTGCCTATGTTTCCTGGTACTTATGTTCCCTGGTACTTATATTCCCTGGTGCCTATGTTCCTTGGTACCTATGTTCCCTGGTGCCTATGTTTACAGGTGCATATGTTCCCTGGTGCCTATGTTTCCTGGTACCTGTGTTCTCCTGGTGTTAATTATGAAATCTATGGAAGATGTTTGATTCTACCTTCAAATATCTTTTAAAACTAATTTAAGAAAATACTGAATTACAGGGCAGGTTCCAGGGAACACAAAAGTGTTTGGGGAACCATCTGGGTAACACGAGTGTACTGGGGAACATAGGAATGATACCAACAAGACTAGGGAGCAACAAAGTGTTTTTACTGTGTATTTATATTTTATTTTATTGTTAAATGCAATCATAAATTGAAAAACTGTTTATCTACAGCTTGACTTTTAGCTCTTGTGTTGTATTTGAGAATGAAACAAATGTCTAACATGATTGTTTACTGCATGTGATATCATTAGCTAAACAAGTAACGAGAGACAAATATTAAACTGCTAAATGGTTCAAGCCAAAACAGAACTATTCCAGCATATGTTTTGCTTTCACCGACAACTGGATGTTTTTCTTATAGATTTGTGAAACAAAAAACAAATGGCCTCAATAAAGGGTATTTTCTTCAGTGGAGCAGGTGGTTGCTGCCCTGAAAATGACAAAACAACAGTAAAAAATGGACCAAATTTAAAGGAGTGTTGTGCTTACATAGAGAAAACCCAAAATGTCTTGACACAATATGACAGAATCCACAAATTAAATTAAACAAATTGCTCTAGATAGGCTTGATGTTGCTTCCCAAGTAATTTCAGAGCAGTTTTTTTAATGAATTGAAATACTTTCTTACATTTATATCACAGCTAATGACATTCACAGCGTGTTAGATGCAAATGCACATTGAATTTAAAATCAGCTTCAGCTCCTTGTCACTCTCAGCTTCCAAGCTGGTTTGATAATTATGGAGAGAAAGAAATCAAATTTCCAGTGTTTTAGTGTGTGAGTTTTGGTAGGTTTGGTTCCTTTACTTGCAGTTTTGTTGGGAGTCAAGGGTAAACATGTCCACTCTGTTACACTGAGGATGAGGGAAGGAGCCACAGATAGAAGATGATGGGTGGGTTAGTACTTAAGTGCCTGTAAATCAATCTTAGAATATGAAAAGAGGACTGGTCAGTAGTAATCCCCTTCTCCCAACAAGGATTACCCATATCTTTCATGTAAGATTAAAAGATCCCAAAACTCTGCAGAAAAATGCAGACTTTAAACCAAAACTTTGTCATTTCTCAATATAAGATGATTTCAGTCTAGTATAAAAGGCAGCAGTAAGTATGTATTTTTTCAAGAAATGCTAGGGCTTTAATACTGTATGTCTTTTTTTTTTTTTTAAAAGCTGGGGTCTACTTTTTGTAGTCAATCACACAAAGCTTGTAAAATAAAAATGACAAAACTTTCAAGGTGAACATTTTTCTCACATACTAAAATATTTAGAATCTGGCTTTCAGGTCCTTTCGCAGCATTAGGAGTTACAGATGGGAGGCTGAGACTGCTGTATTCTAATAAAAGTGCATTTCTAGAGGGCAGTACATCGTGATAAAAAGCCAACATGTACTTTATTGTGTCTATTTAAAACATCCCACCAACTGCTTACATCTGCTCACATTTGGGCACGTTTGCCCAAGAAGAAAATGGATATTTTTTTGTGTAAACATAGAATGAATTTAAATTTGATACAAATCCCATTAAAAACAAATTGACATTTAAAGTAGGGGTTCCCAGATATGCAAATTTTGCCACATTTATTGTAATCCATTTCAAGGGCGCATCTTTTCTAGCATTTACAGGAATTTATTTTGGGTGGTGCAGCTTTTTTCACATTGACAATGATTTTAATCATTTTATTTGGCACAACTTATCTTGCATTTATTGTAATGTGGCACAGCTTTTCTTGTATTTATGGTAAATTATTTTAGGTGGCAAACTTTTCTCATGTTTACGGTAAATTTTTTTATGTGGTGCCACTTTTCTCACATTTGTGGTCATTAATTATAGGTAATGCAGCTTTTCTCAGACTTACGGTAAATCATTTTATGTGGCACAGCTTTTCTCGCATTTACGCTAATTAATTTTAGGTGATGCAGCTTTTCATTTTTTATTTTACGTTATTCAGCTTCTCTATCATTCATCATAATTCATTATAGAAGGACCAGCTTCTCCAACATTTATGGTTATTCATTTTAGTCAGAGCAGCTTTTCTACTAATTACAGTAACTCACATTTACCTTGATGTTAATCATTGGTTGAAAAGACCAAATTGTGAGAAGAAAATTAGCAAGTCAGTCATTAAATGAGAAATAAAATATATTTTGAACTTTGCTAGAGAAATATTTATTTTGGTGCACCTTTGTGAATTTTAATTAAAGATTACTATTTTAAGAAAACACGTTTATGCATTTGACCGTTTGTCTACTTCTCGCATCGTGGCAGTTGGGTAAAGTGGATGTTTATACAGACGATTTGTTTAAACTAATTCAGTATGTTTTGAGACAAATTGAAGTGTTTTTTTTGGGGGGGGTTAATCCACTGGTGTTCTTGTGTTCCAGCCTGTTCAGCACATTCTGTCGTCCTCCTTCTTCCTCCATCCATCTTTCTCTCCTTTTATTTTTGGAAACATCTCATTCTCGTGAGTCAGGCCCGGCGTGCCTCACAAAGGCTCAGTCTAGCGAGCTCTTGCCTCCTCCTCCTTCTCTTTTCATCTCTCTCTCTCTCTGCTGTTTATGATATTAAAACATCAAGAGAGTCAAGCGAGAGGAAAGAAAACTCTTCATCTCTTTTGCTCTGAGAGATTGGCAGAGGGGAGAATGAATGTTTTGCGAGCCATTAATTTGCAATATTTACATAGTTGACAGGTAATGGATGGATGTGTCTGCCTCGGTTGCTGTTATAATTGGTTAAAAAGGTGACAGGCAGCAATTTCTGACCCAAGCCTGCGATTTTATAAAACTCAGCAAAAAAGAAAAAAGTTGATGTGATGATGATGCAATCACATTTTGGGCATTCATCATAATTTGTCAAACGTGCTTGATGGCAGTGATGATTGATGATGTTGTGTCACTTTTCTTTTTTCTTGCTCAACTGATTTTTTTTTGACTATATATCTTTTTCACTGTGGCTGTAGAGGAATCGCCTAATTAGCATGTTTGCAATGCAGTGTCACTTCTTGCGAGAGTTTTCTAGTGAATAAGGGGAGTCACATCCAGGAAAATCTGCTAAATGAAGTTGCCGTGGAAACTACGACATCGACTTTAGGCATCCTGCTGACACAGCTTCAGGTCTGAACGCTGTAATTAACAGCTTCCTTATACAGATTGTTTCATCATAACTTTTGAACTCAGTGCATGTCTACTAATTATAGAAGAATAGCTTGACCTCAAAAATATCATCTGCACTGAATAATAATAATAATAATAATAATAATAAAGGTTGAATCCAACAAATAATGCCAAAATTTAAACAAAACTCTTGGGCAATCTGTCAGCACACAAACTATGTGTTGAGTATGATTCTCAGCTGCTACCACACCAAATTTTGGCTCAGTATCTCTCAAATTAAATGAGTTATAGCCTTTTCTGTGTTCACTAAGTTCAGTCAGCTGCCATGGGTGTCTTTAATCAGGCTGACTCCAAAATTTAATCAGTTGTAGATGCACATGTAATGATAACTTCTTGTGGCTTTCATTAAAATCTGTCCAATAACTCATGAGATATTTAGCTAATAGACAGACATGATTCACTCCAACAAATATTGGCAAAATTTCTTAAAATAGATCGTGTATGAGTTGTTAGTGCTTAGAGTATATGATGGGGAAGAGTCTCAGCTACTACCACACCAAATATCAAATCATTATCTACAAAAATGACTGCGTTAAAGCTGTTTATGTGTCAACTAATTTCCCTCAGTTGTGGTGGCTTCTTAAATCTGTTTGACTCCCAATGGTAATCAGGTGTAGAGGTACATTGAGTGAATACTTTCTGAAAGTTTCATAAAAATCTGCTCAGTGGTTTATGAGATATTTTGCTAACAGACAGACAAACCCAGGCAAATGCATGGCCTATCATGGCAGCAGGTAATAAATAGTCTCAAAGCAGCAGAATAATAAAATTTACTGTGGCATATTACTGTAACATACCATATGCCCTCATTGTCTCTTTATTTTTCACTGCTCTCACACCTTTTAGGTTAAAAAAAAATGTTTTTAAGTTTTATTACTTTTCTCAACAATAACCACAAGCTTACAAATGATGTGTCAGATCAAAGTGGCCGAGCAGCTCATCTGAAAAAGCTTTTTTTTCTCTCCCCACACCATAGAACACAGTCACCACAGTAAAAAAGTAATTTTCTACCTTTCGGTGTTCAAAGAATTCAATTTTCCTCTTGAGGAATTATATTTGCTCCACAGATGTAATAACTCTGGTCTCACACACTGATTATGCTGTTGTTATTTGTGTAATTTATGTGGCCGCGGCGCATTCTGACTCCCAAGTTTTACATGATACAGCTTTGATTTCACATGTGCTTCATTCGTATGGCGCCCAAACACCCACAGCCCCGTGTTTGTATTTGTGGCACAATAATTACGATCAGGTTTGGCTTCGCGCTGATGCATTCTCCTGATACAATTTGCATGTTTGTTTCATGCTCAGACAAAAGTGAAAAAAAAAAAAGCCTTGAAATTGAAATGCCTCCAGTAAAATGGCAAAAAGCCACTATTGTTCTATGGCAGAAACACACAGCATCACCATGAAAACACTCTCACACCCTTCAGAAGCTGGAGGAACTCAATAAATCACTCCAGTATCGGAGAGATATTTGTAATTTTATGCAAAATAAGCTAGAATGATTTATTATAAATCCATAAAGCTAATCTCTAACAGCCACGAGGTTGCCGTTGTTATCGATTGTTGTCAGATGATCAGATCAGGCCTGTCAGCGTCTCTGTCCATTTGTTTCAGCTACGGTTATTTAGTTACATCAGATTTGTTACGGGAATTAGAGAAATCAGTGAAAATCGCCAGTTCCTTCAAAGCCCGTGTACCAAATTGAATTTCTTCTTGATCATACCCGTCTAACAGAGTCATAATGTCAAGGAGGTTCATGCCTTGACAATGAATATCCATCAAGCTCTTTAAAGCCCTAAAGTGTTGCAGTTTGGTTTCATAAATCTGAGCATCATGTATAACAGGAGATGTTGCCAATCTCTGGCAGCAGGAGCCTTTTAACTAAGATCAAAGTGTGAATCCAGACTGTTTGAGGGAAATAACTCAAACACACAAATACACATCAGTGGAGTTCTCTCAGGACACGATTTGCTCCTTTGTGCCCTTTCTTTGCACTTAAATAACCTTAACAGGATTTAAAAATTTTAAAAAATTAATAAATCAGTAGCTTTTTTCATATGTGGAAATCTGTGGAGTCACTTTTATCAGCTCTTCAAGAGCTGGTCGTGATGAAAATTAGATCTGAAATTCGAATTGTTTCGCTTTAATTTACTACAGTTAAGTTTGGGTCACTCCGGAGTGGGAAACCAGAGGGTGGTCCACATCCTGTTTCAGAGCAGAGGTGGTGCATTTTAAAGAAACAACCATTGATGATGATATTTTGGTTGTCAGTTCTGGTTATTAATGAGGGTTTATTCAATCTGGTACATAAAAAAACTGGAGTCACCATTTGATGAGGATGATCGCTGCTCTCTCCTTTCTGTTTTGAAATTCTTGAGATAAAGAAAAAGATCTTAAAGAAATTGGACTTTAAAAAATATAATCTCTGAGAGATAATTTAGAAATTGAATAGAAAAAAGTAAATCTAAAGAATTGAAAGGAGTGTACAGTGGAGTTAATGTAATCAGTTCCATCAGCAGCCTGCGTGGCAGCTGAGGGCTGTGTTGTCACTGATATGATTACCTGCTCATCCAGGACCTGATCTCATTGTTCCCTGACATGGAAGGTAATATGTGCATAATAATGCTTCTGGAGATAAGGCTTCGGTGATTGTAGTGTAAATTTGCTGCAACTGAAATTAACCTAAAGTCATCCAGAAGTTCATTTGCACTTTAATGTAAGTTGCTTCTCCCAAAGGAGTATTTGGGTTTCAGTTAGCATGAACAAGTCTGTCAATCTCCTTAAAATATTAAAATTTATTCTCACTGATAGAACAAGAAGATTCTTGTAGCAAAAACATCAGCAGTATGAGACATCATTTTAGACCTGGTGATAAATAAATGGCTATAATTCAGCTAATTTTGCAACTACTGAGGTACAATTTGAAGATATTAGTTCCCCAACAATAAGTGCAAAATGTTTGTTTTGCAAGAAACTAATTTTAAACAAAGCAGCGCACCAAGAAGCCTGTGATTAGGTGAAGAACTCCAGAGTAAAAATGCTGGACTTGACTCCTGATGTTGCTTAGCAACAATTGAAAACCCTTGTGGCGCATAATTCTCTTTTTACTGTAATTTGAAATATTTTTATCCTCAAAAACATCATGCATCATTGGAAGTGCACAGGAAAAACAAAAAAAAAGAAAGTCCTTTTCAATACAAACATGAAATAATAAGGTCAGACATGAAGAGACAGATCTCTTAGTGATGTGCGGCTCAACTGTCCGAGTGCTCGGGTGAGGTGCCTAACACGACACGACTGCAGCTCAACTGGGAAGCTTCCAAATATAAATATGCATAAGCATGGCCTTTGGCATCGCTCAAATTAAGCAGCATGTCCTTGGTAATCTGATGTCAAAGGAGCACATTGTGCCACAAAACACTATCACTGCATAGTACTTGTAGAGCCCCGTTTGATTGTAATGGGAGTCAAATCTGAATTTAAAAAAAGAACAAGGATTACTGAAAGGAAGGCCACATTTTATGTCTTATACTGAGAAAGGATGCCCATGTTCCCTGGTACCTATGTTCCCTGGTACCTATGTTCCCTGGTACCTGTGTTCTCTGGTACCTGTGTTCGCTGGTACCTATGTTTCCTGGTACCTGTGTTC
>JARVJO010000180.1:5125459-5139076 GCA_031762555.1 Cynodonichthys magdalenae | reverse complement strand
CTGGTACCTGTGTTCTCTGGTACCTATGTTCCCTGGTACCTGTGTTCTCTGGTACCTATGTTCCCTGGTACCTGTGTTCTTTGGTACCTATGTTCCCTGGTACCTGTGTTCTGTGGTACCTATGTTCCCTGGTACCTGTGTTCTTTGGTACCTATGTTCCCTGGTACCTATGCTCCCTGGTATCAATGTTCCCTGGTACCTATGTTCTCTAGTACCTATGTTTTTTATAACTATGTTCCCTGGTACCAACGTTTTCAGGTATCTATTTTACCTGGTACCTATGTTTTCACCTATGTTCCCTGATACAAAAATATAAGCTGATAAAAATGGTGTTATGTAGAATCTTGTGCTATATTGCGATATCTCCTGAAATGTGTTAGCACTCAGACCATGTGTTGTGGAGGATTCTCAACTATTACTACCCTTCCAAATTAAAGCTCAGTATTGTAATCTTTCTTAATTTGATGTAATCTTGAATAGATTGACTCCAAACAGGTAATGACTTATCTATTTATTAAATGATTACTTTGGGAGGGTATCATTAAAATCGTTCCAGTGGTTCAACAAACAGACATGTTTGACACCAACATTTAACGCCAAAGTTTTAACCAAAATTGTTGTGCAATGTGAAGTGCTTAGGGTATGTTTTGGGGTAAACACCAAATTCGAGCTCAGTAGCTTTAAAACCAGCTGAGTTATAGCCATTTTTGTGTTTGCTAAGGTTGCTTAACTGATTCAAGATAGCTATCTTTAGTCAGGTTGACTTCAAACATTAATCTGTTGTAGGTATAAATGAAATTAGCTTCTATGAGACCCATCAATTGGTGTATGACATATTTTCCTAACAGAGAGACACAGTTGACTTCAATAGTTAATGACAATGTTTTAAAACTGGTCACATGTGAGTTGTTAGCTTGACAAAAATGGCTTTAAATCCCAATGTAATTTCCTTTTGGGATCAATAATGTATTTTGAATTTGATTCCTGTAAAATTGACTGATTTATAGCCATTTTGTGTTTGCTAATGTCACTAGCTGTGGCAGACATCTTGAATAGGGTGTTTTTTGATCATTTCATTGAAATCCATCAGGTGGTTCTTAAGATATTTTGCTAATTTAAGACAAGTAAACACAAGCAAAAACATTATCGTCCTTTTCATCTTCAGCGGCAATAATAATAATTAAAAAAAATTAAAAACATGAGTCCAGAATCGTCTTGAATCGATGTCTCTTCTTAATAAAAGTCATTTGATTTTAAATATCAAAGAGTCACACCATAATAGATCATTCTAATTTCTATAGGGGGTCATAGATTGGATTTTTCTGTTTGTTTTCATTAACAGCTGTTGTGTTGTTTTTCACTGCACCACATATAGAACCTCCTTGGTGCTGTTGGCTAGAAAAGGCACAAAGGTGTGCAACATTGTGATGTACTTTATAATGTAGGCTGATATAAAAGATAATGAAATCAAGGCTTAACGGGGGTAAAAAAAATTTACCTCTGCGGTTTTTATTTCCTTCTTTTTTTGTATGGTTTTTTTTCTGGGAACACTGGAACAATTTAATGAGACATCAGTACAGTCAGTTCATTGTATGCTTTCTGATTGCAGGCAGTCTATCCTAACTTGAACCCAGAGAACAAACACTGAAAATAAAGCCCATGCATAATTGAGTCATCTGGACCGAAATACCACTACTGTGTCGGCGCAAAAACATTCTCCAAGGTACTGTGAATGTAATCACAGAGCGTGAACAACGAGATGTTGTGTTGGCTTAGGTAGCGGGAACTCAAGCTTTTCTATAAAAAAAAAAAAAGAAAAAATGTGTAGCACAGTGTGAGTGATGTTAGTGACAATTTAGTCCCAGGGCAAGGTAATTAAAGGAAGCGAAACAGTGTTTAAGTAAATATGGGAATCTGAAAAGCTGCAGGCATGGTATTCCATTTTCTTTGCTGACAGGATTTCATTAGGAAAGGAGTTTAGACTCAAAAAGGCTGAGGCAGATAAAGGCACACTGGGACACAATGGCTTTGAAAATGAAACTGTCAGGCTAAGGAAGTGAGAGAAAGCTCAAGTAGTCTCATCTCGTCTCAACTGACGTGTTCTCATTTGCAGTTTAACTGATTTGTGCTGTAAAAAATATAAACATCGAGGCTAACTCAGTGTGGCTAGGGATGTTTCTCATGTTACAGACGAACATCAGCAACTAACCCTTAGAAGGAGAGAGACTGTCAGGATTTGTAATGATTTGTTGTATGGAGGAACCCAAAATGCAGGCGGACACGATGGCTTGAATGTGAAACAACAAAAACTGGTTTATTTAAGAACAAAAGAAAAAGGCTGACGTGGCAGCATAGAACTAACCAAAAAATAACAAGGACATGAACAAGGCTTGAGGCATGAAGCATGAATAGAGCAAGAAAAGGGCAATAATCCAATGGGGCAATAAGAGACAGAAGACCGGTTAAATACAACTGAGGATGATTGGGGAGTGGAAGCACCTGGGTGATTACAAACTATAGACAGGTGAGTGTGGCAGGCTGGAAAAACATTAAGCAGCTGACTGAGGGTAACATGAGATAGGAAACAGAAAACAGGAAATGAGAAAATAAGACAATACCAAACAATAAAAAACAGTCTGAAAAATATTGGCAAAAAAAACCATGACACAAAAATCATGGTAGGATTTCCTGTTTTTAATTGTTTTGTGTTTTCTATAACTCCTATTTGGATCTTTTATTGTCCTGAACTAGTTGGTTAAGTTTATTAAAACTCACAAAATGTAATCTTTGAATGCACATTTACAACTAATTAACTTTTGGAGTAAACTTCCTTCAAAATTGCCACCACAGCCAAGTAACCTTAGCAACCACATAAATACCTCAAACTCACTCATTTTTACTGGTATTAAGCCAGAGATTTACAACTTACATGAAGAGAGAGGCCACAATTTTTTGTTGACACTACCAGAGGGCTACATAGCACTGCACACTTACCCAAATGTAATAGAACTGTCATTTTTAAAATGTTAGCATATATATATATATATATATATATATATATATATATGTTTAATAAACCAACATACAGTGCAGTAACTTAACATATTTCATGCTCAAATACATGTGTGGTTTTGTTCTGGTGAAACATTCCTCTTATTTATGTAATTGCAACTTCAGTAAACTTCTTATATTTAGCTTTGTGCAACGTGTTGTAGTTGCGACTCTCTAAGCAGACTAAAATAATAGTTTTGTCTTGAAATTCTGTGAACAGATAGTCTAACTCCTAAAAAATCTTTTTTATTTCTTTATAATTTTGTATTTATAAAAAACTAAGGGATTTAAAAAAAAATAGAAAAAAAAAAAGATTGGTGGGCCATACGGAAGTCACCTCCTCACCTCCACAGGCAGTCAGTTGCCCATCCCAAGAATATGATTATTATTATTATTATTATTATTGATCATTTGTCATCATAGGATAGTTTTAGCTGAAAAAAAAATTATATATATATATATATATATATATATATATATATCACTGTTTGAAAGTTTCAGGTCTTATAAGAGGTATGAATGTCTATTTGGTTTGTAGATTTGGACCCTATGTTGAACCTGCACCAAAATCTGAATGAAATTTTTCAGCATCCAGCTCAGCTTTTGCTTTAACACACACACCCGCGCCCAAAAACAACGCTGCAGTGAAGAACCATATTTCAGAAGCTCCAAAAATCCTTCACTTGGCCTTTTTTTTCCAAACAATTCAGGGCTTTAAAGAGAATTGCAAGGCTGCCTCCCCAGCTGTGTGATTCTGATCCAATCCATTGAGCGCCCAGAGGAAGCTGTTAGATTTTGGAGCGGGCACCATCCGTTTCCCACCCTGACCGCAGACACGCAGGTTACACTGTCCCTGTCTGCTTATCTCTCGAAGCACCGGCTCGACTTCAGACCCAGAGCTCGGACCCGGCCCTCACTCAAGATAAAGCCTGAAATAGACCACTCTCGCTGACAGCAAAGCAGCAATAGATAAGACTGTTGTGTCCACAGCTTCAAGCGAGAAATGAAACAGGAAGAAGAGGGGAGAAAAGGCAGAATATGGTTGAGGCAAGACATGCTGTTGATAAGCTTTGCTGCTTGTCTTTGACCTTTGACCTGCTTATTCAATCATAGATTTAAAAAAAAAAAAGAACGCTATAGAAGTGTAGAAATGTTTTCTCCTGCTTTTCTCCTGGCTGAGACGATTGATCGTACCTATTGACCCGTGCAGTTAAAGCCGTGGCTTATTTGGTCATCCTGGCTTACGGAGATAAGGAAATTACCTCGTGTACGTCTGCATGTGAACACCCTCGTGCACGCTCCCCGACGCCCATGCATCCTCACCTGCAGCGTTTTATTAAAGCCCCTGCCAGACAGCATTCAGCAGAAGTGCATCTGAAAAGGTTTTCCTCTGCTGGCATGCAGAAGCCAATCAATAATTGTGTGTCTTAGTAAATTAGATCATGTAGACAAGAGGCAGCAGTCAGCAAAGCCATCCCAAAGTAACCCCTTCGCCTGCTTAGTTCATTCTTCATTAGACAATGGCCCATCGTAATTGAATTGGCCTGTACAAGCTAAGGGCTTGGCCTCCACTTTTTCTGCCTTTCACAGCATATATTCAGATCTCAAGTTTAAACCCGAGCCAAAAGACGATTTATGAGTAGGGTGGGACACTTCCTGCGTGACTTCCAAATAATCGGACATAAAAACAACCAAAAGATGGTTTAACCATGGCTTATTTTTGTGCTTTTGTTAATTAAAGAAAATCTTTAAATGATTTGCTCATTCTTGTATTCTGCCTTTATTTAATCTGTTGTTCACAGAGACCCAAACTTCCTGGAAACGGGAACTCTTTTTCCCAGAATGATCATTGTGTTAAAGCGCTTCACTGCATTTGTGACGATGCTAAAATACCGGAAAAAAAACAAAACACACAATCTTTTTTTCCTCACTGTTATAATCACAAAGTGAACAGTTATGGCATGAAACATAATAACTAGTTCAAATATCAAACTGAACAATACAAAGCTTTTAAAAATTGATGCCTTCACACACAAAATATTAAGAGATTTTTAGTTTTTCTGTGACAAAAACATCCAGTAATAAATGTGGCCATGATTCCATGTGACGTGGGCAGTGAAGGGAGAGAAATTCATGAGCTCAGAAAAAAATAAGACAGAGGATGACAACTCTGAGAGGGACCAAAAGAAAGACTTTTTCTGTTTATGGCTTTCTGAGAGACACTCATGTCAGACTCAACCAAACACGTCCAATTATACTGTCGTAAAAAAAAACAGTTCTTGAGCCGGAGAGGATAAGGAACACAGTATCGACTCTACTGCAGCCATGACTTCCCTCCTCAAAGAAGTACAAAGAGCTAACAAATCCGATGAAATATTTGTTTTAAACTTTGGCACACGTAGCGACAGGTGATAAGGCTTTTATTTCAAAAACATTACAGTCTGCCTTCGCTTTTCAGCAGCGGCCATAAATTTATTTACAGAAAAAAGCTCTGGTTCTGCCATTGTTCCCCATAATTCCACTGTATCTGGTCTTTTCTCAATTTCCCTTCTGTCTCTGGTCTTCCTCACCATCATCCGTTAAACCCAGACCCCTCTCTTTTGTTTATCCCTTCATCTCTCCCCTGTCCTTTTTACCTCCATTCCTCTTTGACAGTGGCACCTTCAGCGCGGGAATCTGCCACCATCCATCCCAAGCAGCAGGTAATGGATTGAGCGTGGGGCCTGATTGTGACTGTGGATGAGCCAGCCCGTGGGCGTCCGAGTGGGCGTTCAAATGGATTTGGAGGAGATACTCACCCAGAGCTTTGTCTTTTTTTGCAGGTTTTTCATGTTTCAGTGTCACTGCGAACCTTCCACACCATCTCGTTTCTTCTCTCAAAGGGTGAAACCTGACAGCGGCGTGCCGACGTCGATTTGTTAGGCCGGTTAAAAGTTGTTTTTGTGGTATTGGGGTGCCTTTTCCTCAGCACTCTTTAATCCTGGCATTGCTGCAGTAGCCCACTCCTTTAACTTTTTTTTTACTTTGATTGCTGAAAACAGATCAAGAGGATTGTTGAGATGCCCTCCAATGTCACCTCATGCTGTTGAAAATCAGAAATTGTGTGTTCTTGCACCGTCTCTGCTCGCTGTATTGAGGTTTTGTGTTTCAAACACTTAGATATCTTCACTGAAGAGTGGTAGAAATGGCTCAACAAAATCACAGGATGCTGAACAATCCTAACAGCCACCTGGAAACGCAAGATCTGGTCTTAAATAATTGATGGAAATGAATGAATGAATGTTTTTTGATGTCTCATTAAAACGTGCTTCCCATGAGATCTACTGTGTGTTTCAATGTATTCTGAAATGTGAAATGTGTAAATTATCCTGCAGCCAGTGAGACTGCAGTTCGGAGAAATACAATTTAATTCTAATCATACTGATGAGCTAACAACTAGTCTAAGCAGGGCCGTGACTAATGTGAATTACTGCCATCTTAAATTCTTAAATTAAATAAACATATGTCTCTTTGTGATTCATGAAGTATTTGTACTTGTCTGTGCAGACACATACCTGTAGACAAGACAAAAGGACTCAGGGATCATGCTGGTGGAGTCACTTCCTAGCTTACCTGCCTGACCCACTCTCCACCTGCTTCTTCATTCTCAATTATAAAACTTGATTACACTCTCACGATTTTTCTCAGTTTTTTAGGCATTGTCCCCAAACGTGACAGAAGCCCAGGAAATTAAATCTCTCTGCCAATTTGAGACTTGAACAACCATATGGTTGTGTACATATGAGCACACACATTTTTATGAGAATACATTTGCAACGTGTTTGTGTGTGCTAGAGAGGTGTGACTGAGAAGTGGCGACACAAGGCCAGACACCGCCCCCTCCCTAAAAGGACTTATGAAATGAAGCTGAGCATGCATTATCCTCTGCACAACTGACAAAAAGTGCAAGGCCAAAAAAAGAACTGAGAAGTGAGAGGAAGAAACCGTGCAGGTTATGATTTCTTGTTAACTTTAATAGACCTTCTCATGAAGGAGAAAGGAAGTCTAATAGACTTTGCTCTGCTTCGTGGTGGATGCAGCTCAATTAAAAGAACCAGAGAGAGCTGTTTAAATCTTATGAAATATTAAATGTTTATAGGGAGCCCATGAAGTCAACATATTAAAGATGGAAGTCATCATTTAAATATGTAAGTGCTACATGCTACGCACCATGTTAGCTGCTTTGATTTCCCCCTTTCACGCCATTCCTAAACTGACTTGTGTGTACGACAAAATCCCTGATTCAGCAGCAAATTTGGCCCTGCTGGAAAAATTGCAGCAACACAACTGTGTTGGCTCCGACTAATACGTATATTTTGCATTATTTATTCACACCTTTCTATTTCTGCTGCCGTTGTTATCCGACGTGTAGGGTTTCTTCAAAACAAATGTGTGCAGATGGCTGGCTGTGTCAGGATGGGACACACTTCTTGAAATAAAAATGGCTTTTACCATAGTGCGGGGGGAACAAACCCTCCTGCTGCCCTTGGGTCAAAATGACCACAAGGGTAGCAAAATGGTTATTTACAAAAACTTAAAAAGAATTTACTTGGAATATGGTCAGAAAATGTTATTACCTATAAATACCCTCAAAGTATCGCCTTGAGGTCACAGGTTAGGTCCTGCCTAATCCGAGTGCATCCAAAGAAAGTACAGCAGCTCAGGATACCGTGAGTTTTCCCCATCTTCAGGTCTATTATACGCACACAAATGTCAATTTGCATCGCGTGTGATCCCAGCCAGAGGAAGGCGAGGGGCTCGTCTGTCTCCCCGCGTCTTCATCTACAGACAGGAAGTTGCTGACACACTCAGGAGGTGTGAATTCCCTGCTCGTGATTAATTTAGCTCTTCCTGTGGAGGCAGCCTGCCATAAAGGTTTTAACCAGCTCAATTTAACTCTGATCAACACGTACGCAGCGAGCGCCGACTGATGATTTGATTCTGACAAATTACCCATCGCGTTTTGCTTGGGAATGCCTCAAAACCACCGTGTTTGTTTTTTCCGTTTCTTATCGGGTCTTGATGTTGCGCCGAGCCAGAAACGAGGCAGGAAATGTTAAATAAGTCCTCTTCTATTTCTCCTAGAGGGACTTGAGTTTGATTTGTTTCGCTGACGGCGCTAAAACTTTATCCGGATTTGCAGACCTTCAACCTGAAGGTTTCCCGCTCGAGTCAGGCCGGATAGGAGATGTGCGGTGAAGGGTGGTGCAGAGTTCCATCCCTAAGTGTGCTGTTGTGTCTGCCTCTGCATGTGTCACGCAGCAGCAGCCTCCGAGCCTTCCACTCCAGGCTCCTTTCCTTCTCAAGTTGTTAAGGTTTTCTTTTCCTTTTTTTTTTTGAAGAACTCAGAGGTCTTTGCTTCCCAGAAACAGCTCAGATGTGTGTGTGGGCTTGACGTGCTCAAACACTCTCAACTTGCTGAATGAATATAAAAAATATGGAGAAAAAATTTCAGTTTTAGAGCTTTCTATCAAGGTGAAGCAGGTATTTTAGTATCACAAGCTTGTGGGGTTTTTTATGTGTAGTTTTGTTGGTTAAAGCTAAAAAAGGCAGAACAGTAGCTAAAAAAGAAGTAAAAGGCAAAGGTAACAAAAGACTAGCAAAAGTTGCTAAAGGCTAAAAAGAAAAACAGTAGCCAAAACATCAAATCATCAAAAAAGCTAGCAAAATGCTAAACATGGCAATAAGTTGTTTACACGCTGACAGAATTAGAAGAATTAATGCAACTGTCACAACATCAGTTTAATCCCCCTCTTGCCATGTTTGCTTAAACTACTCATTAATAACACTTTCTATCATTTGTAAAGAATGTCATTTAAAAATAAATATAATATCTAATGTACAGTTGTCTTCAGGAACAGCCCGTGGTATAGGCAATATAGGCAAATGCTAAGAGCACCCTCCATCTAGGGGGCGCCACAATGAGTCTGTACAATAATCACTAGTTACTCAAGTTTATGAAGGTAATTTCAAGTGGTAGGAAAATGCATTGTTTTGAGTAGACCTTTTCCAAATTTTTGTGAGAGTTCACCCCTGGACCCCCCTAGAACTGCTTCACTCCACAGCTGCTTGTTGACATGAACAGGTGTTCTTCATTGCTGTCAGCACAGGTTGATGTATGAGGTAGTCCTCCAGTGTTCTGTTTCAAATGAATGATATTGTTAACTAATTTATTTGGACAACCTGGTTTTTAAAGATTAAAAAAAAAATTAAAGACAAAGCTATTTAATTTGGTATGTGAATCATGCCTAGGGCCCCAAATTGGCTAGGGCCGGCCTTGGTTGTCCTCCACTGTTTTTATGTAACGTCAGGATCTCAAAGCAGCTAAAGCTTTCTGACCTGAGTTGTTTTACATGTGCGGGGTTGTGATGTTAATTTTTCCCACCTCCTCTCGCACGTCACACAGCACACTTTGAGCCCATGCATGACTGCTTCCTGCCATCCTTCACAGGAGTAAAAACCTGTGTTTAATTTCCGTTTTCATGCTGCGCTGGCTGCCGCTTAAATTATTAATATCCACCGGCGGCAGCTGTGGCTCGTTTTCCTTTTTTTATTTTTTAAATAGCTGTATTTGTGTTGCATAATAAAAAAAATACAACTGTGATAAGGAAGTGTGAATGGAAGAGAGGGGCAGAAGAGAAAATGAAGTTTAAATGAGGGAAATATGTATGGTGTTTGTTAAGCGTGGAAAAGTAATTCAAAGAGTTGAAACGGATAATTTTCCGCCTATTTGAGCGTAAAAGCTACAGAAGAGGGAACAGGAGGATGAGGAGAACAGAAAACCCAGCAGATCCTGCCCTCCGTGTTATTACAGCTGCACTCAGATCCAGGTGGCTTCTTGCAGGTCAGGGGGCAGCAGTGTACCCCCCACCCTCAGGCGTGCACTCTCTCAAATCCAACTTGTTTTTTGGACATGAAAGTAAATATTAGCTTCATCAGATCAGTATTTTGTTTGCTCCCTTGAAGCATCACCACCCTTAAAGAAAAGCCTGAGCACACAATGTTTGTGCATTTCACTTTTGACTCTTTATTCCTCAACTTTACTTTCTCTCTCAAGGTCTCTTTAATCTCATGTATTTGTTTTATTTTCATAGTAAAACCACTTCTTACTGTTTATTCCATGTAATAAATATTAAATACCTGTCATTCCTTGAAGGAAAGCATATCACCCATCATAAAGATGTAGCCATTTTGCTCTAATCTTGAAAGTAACTATATGAACATCATCTTGCATGGCTTGTTGCTTATAGCTTGTCTCACAAATGACTGTCAGCTACTACCACATCTAATTTTAGTTTAAACATATCATGCAAAATCCAGTCTTTTGCTGTTAAATACATTTAGTTGTGTACTTCGAGTCTCTAAGAGACAGAAAAGTTGAATTTAGTCACTCCTGGTGCTACAAAAATATCTTTACATTCTGTTTGAGTCATATTTTTCAGCCCAAGTAGTTTTCTCTATTTTCTGAGTCTATTTTGTCAAATTATCTGTAATGGAATTGCCAAATAAGGTCTGGACTTACCAACTACAATTTCCTTGTTTTAAATTTTTTGTCGTTCTGGCTCAGACTCCAAGGCTGGATGGACAAGTTTTCTGTTGTTGACATATTTTAATTAAATTGTAAATAAAATGTTTCTGCAAGCTAGAATGCTAACCCCCTTTCTAAAACAGGAGTGGACCGGTCTGGAAGTCGGAGGGGGGCGGGGCTAACAAAACAAGCTGCTTTGAGGCACAGCAGAAAAGGAAAGGAAAGGAATTCAGATTGAAGCATTGAAGTTCCCCTTTATATAGGCCCCAATTGAATGATTTAAATGTGAAAATGAAGGATATATAAGCAGCATATGTCTACTTTATTATTGGTAAAATTCATTGAGTTATGGCCATATTTGACTGTAACTTTGCAGCCGGCGATATGACTATTACTTTCTGAGAGTTGCATCTGTCAACAATAAAATCTCAAGACAATCAAGGCATTCTAAAACAAAATGTGTGGCCCAGATCAGAAAAATGACCCAAAATACATGTCAGGATCTGTTTGTTGTTATTGTTTTTAGCTTTTTGTGTTTTAGGATTTCATTTTTCTAATGTTTTTTTTTTTGTTTAGTTTGTAAGCTGTGTTTCTTCAGTTCAGCTCCTCCTCTCAGTCAGCTTGCCATGCCCACTCTCACCTGTTCCCAGTCAGCTCAGGTGACTCCACTCACTCATCAGTTGTGGTCTATTTGTTCAGTCTGTTTCTATTGCCCCTATTTCCTGTGCCTTCCCTGTGATGTTGTTCACTTGTAGATTCGTTCCCTCGTCCCTAGTCCCAGTTTATTTCTAACCAAACCAAACAGCCCTGATCTAAATCCTTCTGGTGGAAGGAGCTGAAACCTGCAGTCTGGAGAAGGAATCCTTCAGACCAGAGATAGCTGCAGCAATGGAGTGGGCCAAAGTACCTGTGGGCAGGTGCAGGACTCTCTGAAAGCTCTACAAAGCACTTGACTTTAAGGTTGTGCAACAAAAAATTCAATTAAGGACATCTGTATTCTAGATTTTAGAAATCCAAACTGTTTATTTTTTCTTAATGATTCATCAACTTGGCCACAAAGCGATCGTGGTGGGAGAGTGGGAGTCATAATTTAGAACGCCTGGCAAAGAAGCTCAACATAACAAAGGAGTGTAAATGTGTTATTGACCTATATTCTCTGCCTACATATAGAAAGCCATCGTTTGAACCAGATGCCTCCAACATCAGCACATCCATCTGCTATAAGTCTTTGTCCCCGGAGATCAGTGGGAGGCGGAGCCTCAAAACTCAAAGATAAATAACCTCAAAGGGATTTTTTTCATTATTTCTTACTCTCTTCATCTCCCTCAGATTTGTTTTTTTGTAATGGTGACTGTCCGTGTCTTTCAGAGTGTCCATATGCGTGTGGGATCGTCTGACACATAAATCATCTCCATAATTATTCCGAACAAAGCTTCTGAACAATGTCAGCCTCAATTACCGTAACCGCCGTGATTCACCAGAAGATCAACACGAGAGCTGTGAACAGACGCGCTGACAGCAAGGTAGAAAGAAACATCAAAGTAGGTCAGAAGTTGCTTCAACATATTCTACTTCATAACCTCAAAGAATCTGTAAAATACCTCAAGGCAATGGTTTGTTTTTAGGAGAAAAAATAAAAAAGATCCATTTTTTTTCTTTTGAACCCATCAAATCATGAGAGGAAAGCCTGAACCAGTTAAATGATGCTAGATGAGGTTGATTAAATGCATGCTTACTAAGAAATTCTTAGTATACAACTGAAGCCGTCTTTCTCCAAAAAGCTTTATTTATAGACTGTGAAGTAAAAAAAACTGCATCTGAGACTTTCTGTTGGCTTTGAGGTCCTGCACCTAAAACCTGCTTATCTCAGTCAACACGGGGGGAAACTGTGACACATGCTTTTGTCTCATCCACCCCACCCTCCTCCCCTTTTTTTGTTCCCACTTCCACTGTCACGGACGATTCCAGCACAAACGGGTCTCCCACCAATTAGTGCTGTCAGCCCGCGCCCTCTGCAAACCTCTCAGTTTGCAGGAAAATATCAGCTTTTAAAATGTGTGATGAGCACAGGGCTGCGGCGGAGCCCACAGCTATAACCACGTCCATGATGGGAGAATTTCTGTCAGACTTAAGAGGTCTGGCTCCCAGATTCAGGGAGTCATTTGTTGGCTTGCCTGCAACAGTCTGCTCCAGTACATCACTGCAGAGTGCTCGCCTGGAGCTGGAGTTAATGCAGACTTCTGCAGTCTGAGGCATGCAGCAGACTCCCACTGCCATCAACCCCTCAGTCCTCTGCACACACAGGAGGAAATACGACTACACGTCCAGGAATGTGAGGTTTACCAAGAAATCTATTTTTTTACTAAATGGAAATAAATTTTCTCTAACAAAATTTGAACCATTGCTCTGTCAAATGAGCTTTTTTACTTCCTTCCAGATATTAGAAGAAAATTACTTTTCAGAAAATTTTTTTTTTTTTATTCAGCAGTCTGACTTGACTTGAAATTCAACAGTCAAGCTTTTTTTATTCAAAACTTAACTTAAATGTCATCTAAGAGTATAAATATAAATGTTGAAGTCAAATTTTAAATGTTCAAGTTTAGGTTTAAGTATTTTGGAATAAAATGCAGCCTTTGCTGTTGGTGCTCAGCTCATGTTGTGACATCATCATCCTGAGACAATGGGCAACTGCTAACCCTGCTAATACTTCCCTACAAGACATAAAGCACATTTTAAGTTTAAATTTAAAATTTAGCAGCGTCAACAATTGTTTTTGTCACAGGATGATGGTGTCACCTAACCCTGCTAACGCTGCTAATGCTGTACAATGCTAACGCTGTACGCTGCCATCGCCAGGGGCGGGCTGGGTCTAAAATTCGGCCCGGGAGCTTGGTTTAGAGAGGCCTTTTATCAAACGGCACAATGGATGCAAGCAGGAACATTTTAACACTGATGCATTATTTGTAGAATTAAAACACTGTTTTTTCAACAACCAAAGC
>JARVJO010000180.1:5085825-5103224 GCA_031762555.1 Cynodonichthys magdalenae | reverse complement strand
GGGGGGGGGGGCGTCCTAAGAAATATAACAGAGTTATTGTTTCTGACAGCAGAAAGCAGACATCATATTGTGACAGTCAGCTCATTTGCATTTCAGTCTGATTTCCATCCCTTTCATTTTTATTCTCAGTCAATCACAGATCAGACAAGCGTGACACACGAGTGAAAATTGCTTTGAACAACTGTACAAAAAAATGTTGATTCCAAGAGGAAAGATTCAAGGAAAGTCATTTGTACGGCATACGGAGGGAAAATCACAACAGGTTAAGAAAGTGTCAAACAATTTTTGTGTGGCTGAAAACCCAGGAGGGGGGACTCTTAAAAAACCTCTGAGTCATCATTCTGAGGGTTAGCTGCTTTTAAACTATCCAGAATTGGCTACGTTTTTGAAAATTCTAGGCTGTTTTGGTAGAAATCCAGATTGGAACTGATTTCAGGTGTTTTTGTGAGGACACGGTTAGTGTTGTCCAATGCTAAATTATCTAATAATCTCCTAAAGAAGTGTAGTGTATCAACTATATTCAACTGATCACAGCTGGTAGATGTAGGAGTGAATCCAAACTGGTGTATTATTAAAAAATAAGTTACAGAAAGAGTTGTTTTTTGTTGTGTATGGCATTTTCTTAAAAATTGTTTATTTGTTGGCGAACTACAACTTGAAGACTTCCAAACACTAACACCTGTTGCTAACATGCTTCTATGTAAACAGACATAAATGACTTGTTACACTAGATATCCAGCTGGTAGGTTTTTGAAGTGTGCCTCTACAGAAATACTCATTTGACTGACCAGCTAGCTCTACCCTTTTTGACCTCTTTCAACATCTTAGACAAATTGGGACACCACTACCCTTTGGGCTGAAAGCAGAAAGTAAGGCTAGGCAGAAGGGGTGAATTGGGAATTCTTTTTCATCTCTAACGAACAAACTTTTGGTTTCAGGAAGCGACAGTCTCCAGCTGGCCCAGTTGCTGGAGCTGTGGAAAGAGAAGAACGCCGACCACGGTTCCCGACTCATCGTGGTCCTGGACACGGAGCACTCGCTCCCGTGGGTCAAAGAAGTGCGTAAGGTGGACTGCGTCTACGTGGCGGTGCAAGGGGCCGAGCTGTCGGCCTCCAGGCTCGACCCGGAGGCCGGAGACGCCCCCATGCTCGGCGACTTCACCTCTGAGTGGGTGGAGTTTAACTGCAATCCAAACAGCAACACCCAGTGGACCGACAAGGGAAGGACAGTGACGGCTGCATACGGCGTGTCGAAAAGGTGGAGCGACTACACCCTTCACCTTCCTACAGGAAGTGATGTGGCCAATCACTGGAAGACCCACTTTCCTAAAGCTACCTATCCTTTAGTTTACCTGTCCAACTGGTGCTGTGGCCTCAACCTGTTCTGGTTGTGTAGCATCTTCTTGCGTTGCTTCAGGAGGTGTAAACTAGCTTGGTTTCCTCCAGCTGTACTGGACACCGGTCTGGGTATTAAACTAGTACACTCGTAGGTAGCTACGTTTATCTGGGTACAAAGGGTTTATATAAACTTTATATACTTCTAATCTCCAATATGGTTAAACATGAAGACTACATAGAGAATTTCTTATCATTTAATTAATTTAAGATTAACCCTTTGTCTTTTTGTTTTTTTTAATGCTAAACTTAAGTTCTGTTTGCTGTCAATCAGAGATTATTCACAATTAGTAGCAGTGGGTTATATTTTTTAACATCTACTAATGTTTCCAACCTTATTTCCTCCATTTTTTTTGTCAAACCAAATGAAAAACACCTGAAATTTATTAAAGGTTGTACATGTGCCATTATTTATAACAGGTTGCTTTAAACCATTTGGATCACAGCATATTTTCAGCATCCTCTGTTTATATATTTAAGCCTGATAAAAGTTTTCTACAACCTGTTTAAACTGGTTTGGTGTAGTGGATCTAGTCATTTTTCAAGTGTTTACACAAACTTTGCAACACCCAGTTGCTTCAGCTGTATTGTGCCTAATTCTGTTTGCTTATTGTAAATCAAACCATAAAAAAAAGAATCTGTTCTATAAAAATCCCGTTCTGTTGGGTTTTCTAAGTAATTCATCATCAAAACTCTCAATACTTTGTTTCTGTGTTATGAATGTAAGAACTTATTTTGGTTTATTATTTTTGAAGTATTTTACATGTTATATTTCTGCATCTCAATGCTGCCTTTAAAAAGTGTTTCACTCTGTTTTCAAAGTAAAGCTGAGCAAAGATTTGATAAATGGATTAAACACTGTGGGTTTTGATATATCATGTCTCCCTGTTTCATAATGCTAATGATACAAGCAAAAACATTGCTTCACCTTTAACAGCAGGCATTAGCAACTTGGCACATATAAGCAACAAGATGAAGTAAAATTAGCATTTAGCTCTACTTGCTGTAGCATGCAAGCTAAAGTTAAAAGCTAAGGTCAGGGATTCATGTATACAGTCAGTATCAATTATAGGAATATTAGATTATGAGCTGGATTCATCTCCTAAACTGGATTAGATAATAAACCAGTTAGCCACTTCTAAAGCCTTTGTGGATAAGCTGAGTCAGACCCTACTCCCAACACACGTATCAGCACAGAAGCATGAGTTATTGCATTTTTTTGTTCCTGTGTGGCAGTAGCTGGGATTCCCAAATGTGTTGAACAGGTTCATCATTGATCGTAAGAAGTCAATAACATTGATTCTTACTCACTCTCAGCAATTCAAATGGTAACTATTACTAAACCATCACAATAGCTTAAAAGTAAAAAGCAAATTTTTTGGGGCTAATCATTGATTGTAAACAAATAAACATATAGTGCAAAGTATTCTGGTAATCATTGGCACCCTCAGCACTTATTGTTTTTCAATGAATAAATATTAGAGGACAAGCGCACATCACTGAGATGAGTTATAATTTGTTGAAGTCCATGTCTGTTAATTACTGCTCAGTTGTTATTGGTTAGTTTATTGATTGGGGGCGGGGCTTCATTGACTTGGAGTTATATTTGAAATACACGGCCACGGAAAGGGGAAAAGAAAATATTAGAAGGTAAAATAACGCTGATTTTAAAATATAAACAACATAAACTGATTAGAAAAAAATAAAATCAGTCAGCAATGATATAGCAGGACTGTTGTTTTTAGCCACTCCAGGTCGGGACCAGTTAGCATCGCTGCTAACGGGAGTAACCGGAGACTGGTCCACGGATATCCTGTAGCTGCCTGTCAAAGAAGGAAATTGAAAACTTCTGCAAAAATAAAAGAAGTTTTGTGCTTCCACTTTAAACATGAGCCTGGATATGGTGAGTATATTCTCAGAAACAGCTTCTGTTCTGCTGTTTTACCGGATCTGTGCTGATTAGCTTCACTTCCAGCTGTGTCAGTGGCGCTTTGTGACCGGAAACACGTCACTGAGCCCTTTATTCAGCTAATCAGTAATAAAAATAATTAAGGCAGAACATTGAAAGTATTACAGAACTGCTGAAACAGTTTTTGGGAGACTGGTTGAGGCTCTAGTTTTTATGAACATAAAAAGTATGATAAATATGGCTGTTTTGGTATTTCTATAGTTTTAAAACATTTGTCAGCTAATCAGTGATGTGCAGTAAGTTGTAATACAGTTGATTTATGATACCAAGGTGCTGGCTTTCAGTACTTTTTGAAAATGCTCATACAACCCTGTTAAAGAGAAATGTTGCATCCATTCTCTATACCAGCTTCTTCCTTTCAGGGTCACGGGGGTCACTGTGCGAGGGATGGGGTACACCCTGGACAGGTCGCAAGTCCATCACAGGGACACATAGAGACAACCATTCACTCTCTCACTCACACCTAGGGACAATTTAGAGTTAGAGTTCTTGAAAAAAATGATGCATGTACAGTATTGCTTAACTAGGGGGGAAAAATTAACAACAGAGCGAAAATACAGAGGATCACATGATAATTTCAGATGGTAATCTGATATTTTTTCTATGTTTCATACTTTAAGCATCACTTCAAAGGTTGGAGTCTGCAGTAAGCAACGCCGGTGTTTCGTTACCACAGCTAATCAGCATTAGCAAAAGAATGTATTGAGTCAAATCTTAATGTAATAGTAGCTGAGTCATTTCTGATATAGAGAGTTGCACAGATTTTTTGTGATTTTTGCACAGAAGTCTTGATTTGATGAAGAATCTATCATTTTAAAGCTTTCTAAGAATCAAAGAAAAAACAAATTAAGAACAACCCCTTTTAAATATTTTTTTTTTTTTTTTTTTTTTTTTTTTTACGCCAATTTCCAAAAATGTCTACTTGCTGGGACAGGGAGTATATCCGACATTGAAATGTCAAAACCGTTATCTCCAATTACAAAGGCGTTTAGTGGCCGTGTAATCGTGTAGCACATCCCCACCACGCAGAGAGGCTGCCTAAATCTCCCTTCTCAGTGGGATTTTTGTTGTGCTTTCTCTGTCGGCCATATGTTGGGTTTAATATAGTTAGAAGAGAAAGGCACATTTGGCAGGACTCTGGCTTCATGTTTACAAATCAATCTTCTTATGTAACCTGGCACGAATCTGAACTACACTTCAAACAACATCTGCGGCGATTAGGGGACTTTTTAAAACTTGTTTGAAGCAGATTATGAAGGTATTCCAGGAGCCTTTTAACACTCGGGGAAATGTTTTGATCCTCTGAACGTCAAGAGTCATCACTTCTCAAGACAAATGCAGTTAAAGACCAAGCATTCCTTAAAGTATCAAATGCTTTAAGGAATAAAATCCAATTTTAGCTCTATACCTTTTTGGTTGTTTCAAATTTTCAACCGATCCTAAACGAAGCTGTTGGTTCGTGCGAGCAGCCAGATATACTTAGCACGAGCCAGATGACGCCGATATGCCGGATTCAATTAAAAGTGCAAATTGGAGGCTAACAAGACTGTCAGCAGCCAGTGTGGGATCGGAGGTTTGGCAATTAGCGGCGCTGTCACAGTTGGGTTGAGACGGGACGGGACAAGGCTGAGCGGGGCTAGTGAAACAGATGAGTTTTCTATTCTCATCTCACATCTGGAGGCCCAGATGTCCTATTAAGTCAGCCGGGGGTTTAACCCTTTCAGATTATCCCCCTCACAGCCACATGTGAGGACTTTCATCATATTTCAGTAAGGAACTTCTGAGTCTCCTGGGTAGAAGCTTCCATTTCAGCAAAGAGCCCAAACTTTTTTTGTTTGTTTATTTGTTTACTTAGTATCCTAAACCCTGTTGAAGCAGTAATGTAGCAACCCTTCTGTAGATATAAAGTGATCTAACTACTATGTACACCTGCTTGAATACAGTTTTTTGAACATCTTTACTAAGCAGAATCTGCTGTCAGACAGAGTTAACGTGATTCCAGCTACCTCCAACGTGTCTCCATACGCTCCAATCATGCCTTTGAAATTGTCTTCCCAGATAATGCAGAACTGCTGCGTGACTCACCTCAGCCTGCTCCTCTGATCTCCAGGCTGCCCGCCCGTAAACACGCTCTGGAGCCTCACTCAGGGTCTCCTTTTCAGCCATGACATAACTCAGTTGATTGGAGACGTACCTGTTTAATGTCAGCTTAGACAACAAATGTTGGAAAGGCAAATTTTGCAAAACGATAAAACTCATTTTCTTTTCTGCGTTTTTATCAAGAGTCTTGTTTTGTTATGCAATCACGGTTTTGTGCAGCACCTTGTGTGTGCAGCTGCTTTGCATACTAAAACCCCTCAAGGTTTAAGTCAGATTTAACCGAATCGTGTTTGTGTGTAAATCAGAACTATAGTTTTAGCATTATTTAGCATAGTTTTAGTGTATGTTTCCCCCTGACCTGCTGGTCTCTGTGTGCAAATGTTCATGTGATAGCAAGGTCGTGTACACATACAGTTCTCTTTTTTTTTTTTTCTTGTTTGCGTAATGTCAGCAGAACCCCAGGAGGTTTTGAAAGAGCTCGTTTGATTGCAGCCTCACAGCTGGCTCATGCTGTTAGCCAGCCAGGGTCCAAGTAAAGAGAGGAGAAGCAAGAGGGAAAAAAAAGGTTATGGAGAAATGATGACCTGATAAATAGTGAAAAGACATCCGTCTATTTTCAGTTTGTATGTTTGTGTATGAAGAATAGATCGTCTTGTCTGGTAATCAAACTGCACTGTAGTGATCACAACACTAGTAAATTAATTAGAGAATTGGCATTTTCTGCAAAAATGCAGTGGGAATGCTTGAATCTTTGATTTTTGCAGAAAAAAATATGCACAAAACTGTTGTAATTGTTGCAAAATAGACAAAAAAGATTAAATTAGCAGAAAAATTGCTGAAATAGCTGAATCTAGCACATAGAAGCAGAAAGAGCATGTTTGCTGAATTCAGCAGCTGAAATTATCACAAAAAGGGTAATTTAGCTGAAAAAAGCAAAAAGCTGAAATGGATAAAAAACTGCTTAAACAAGCATAAAAAGCTTAAATTAAAAATAAGCTAATAGAAGTGCAATTTTAAGTTAGATAAATAGCTAAACAGAGCAGAAAAAGCTAAAATTAGCAAAAAAGAAGCTGAAATTAGCAGAAAGAAGTTTAAAAATGCAGAACAAAAGGTGAAAAGTGCAGTAAAAGTTTATAAACACTTTGAAGGGTTTTATGGATGTTGAATGGAGCTCAATGGCTGATAATGCTAAATATCGAAAAAGTGTAAATTGCTGAAATATTAAATAATATAGCTGGAATGTCCCATCTATAAATTGTTGAAACAATATATGGGCTAAAATACATACAGGGGGAAAATGGATCACCTCCTTAGTGTGAATGTTTTATAGAACACCATGAAATAAAGGACAACTAGCAATAATGGATAAATACTGTAAGGTATAATATTCTTCAGACAACAAACACATATTTCTAAACTCTTTCTGCACTTTTCTTCACAGGACACCAACAATCATAATACGCAAAAAGGTCCGCCGTTAATCCACGCATGGTAATTCCAAGGTTTTCAGTGGGAATTAAAAGCATGCTGAAGCCCTCACGTAGTTAAACTGCTGCGATCGGAGCCTCACGCTGTTGGGCAATTGGGCAATGACATGGAATAGACTAATTTAGAGGCAGATGACTGCATGTCCCTGAACAGGAAAGGAAAGGGGGGAAAAAAGAAGCTGGAGAAAGACAGCGCCGCTCAGAGAAAAATATATTGCTGATAAGAAAGAAATAGGTGAGTCTTTACAGGAAAAATAGACATGTCATGAGGGAAAATGTAGCTTTTGTACTCTTTGCCCCAGTGGTTTTCATGAATGAGGCATGAAACCAGTCAACCTGTCTTCTTATTTTATAGGATTAGTGCATTTTAATACAGGAAATGTGCTGCATGACTCAGGTTTGTCTGAATATTTAAATCATTTCTTATTAAAAACACAGAGCGTGAATAAAACCTTTCTGAAACAGTGCTTTAATGATGCCCTTAGGGGTTCTGTCAGGTTCAAACTGTTGTGTGAGCAGCTCATTTTTTAATACATTCTTGACAAGTCTCTTTGATAACTTTTTTTTTCTTTCTTCCTTGACCATTAATTTACTGCTGGCCTTCCTCATAACTGCTGCTTCTCCTTGAGCCGCTAAGCTGCTGTCTCAGGTTGAGCTGTTTTAACACTCGGCCGTTGATCATATGTGGTTTAATTACCTCTGAGTGGACCGCGGGGGCATTTCAAATCATGACTTGATGCATATTCAATAAATTGACTGAAACAGCAAATGAGAATGATGTGTGTTCATCTCTGCTCGGGGGATTTATGCAACAGTGACCTTCGAGTATCATCCGTCTTACTTGCAGGGGAGACAAGACAGAAAACCTATTAATACTATGTTACCTTGTGCATGCTGTGTACTTCTACTCATCTAATGTGTTTCCTTACATTAGTATGTTCCTGGGATTCAGTTAGCGAGTCAAGTTAAAACCCTGCACCTTTAAACCACAGGCAAACAGGAGTTAAAAATGTGTATTTTTGGTAGTGTTGTACGTTTAAATTCTGAATTTAATGTCTGACTTCCAAGAACAAATATTAGGCATGCTAACATTTATGTCAACAACATGTTTATATTAACATATGTTCAATCAGTCGATATAACTTTATTGTACATAAAATTGCATGAAATGGAGATTTAGACATTTTACTCATACATGCAACAGACAAAAAAATTGAAAAGCTTGCTAGGACGTTCAGAAAACCAATATAAAATGCATATTAAGAATTTGCAAATTTTTTTTTGCACTTCTTATAACATGCAAACATTGTAAAAAAATAAAATTAATAAAAAGTAAAATAATAATAATAATGGTAATTGGGCCCAGTTTGGAATTCTACCAATGTCCCATTTGATTTTCCAACTTGGAACTCGGAATTTCTGTCTTCCACGTACTAACAGAACGTATTGTTTCCAAATGTTGGGTATTTTTATTTATTTTTTTTAATATAGTTTTGGTTTAACATGAACCAAAAGCAGAAAAAATAAAGGGTTGGTCTCTATGTAGGAATTGGTACAGTTTTTCACCTGCGTTTTGTACAAAATGCCATTTGATATTCCGCAGTGTTAATAAACCTAATGGCGTCAAAAATGGGGACTTTCTTTATGCAGATGAGTTTCATTAGGCATGAAGTTATCAATAAAATCAAAAGTCACTGAAAGGTTTATGCCCTGGGCTTCAGAATGAGCAAATAGAAAACAAAAAGAAATGAAAAGCAGGGATGGAAACCATTTCTCGGAGCGTCTCTGAATGTAAAATAATCTGTATTTCCTTTCAACGTGTAGGGAAGGAGTTTACTTCGAAGAAAATAAAAATGTGATGTACATCACAACAAACCCAGAGTTTGTTTCTAATATTGACTTTTTTTTTTCATACGTCCCTCAGCCTGCCATGCCAAAGTGTATATCTGTTCCAGATAACTCACCCGATGAGGCGACGCTGCCATTTTTTGTTGCTTCTTTTAATCCCCAGAAGATAAATTCCAATCAAACCTTGACCTGTGGAAAGAAGAGGCTGTCGAGCCGCCGCATGTTTGTTTTATTTACTCATCAATGATCTTTACTAGCAGCTGAGAGATTGAAGTTGCGACATCAGGGAATGACTTTTATTACTCGCGGGTCCCTTTGTGTTCCCTGCTGTCCGCCACAGAAAAGCTTTTTTATTGATTGTTTCCGAGGAGGGAAGGAGCATTGGAAGCATGCACGGGCAGGGAGAAGACATGGCAGGGTTTAAAATGTCCTTTCTATGCGTCAGCTGACTTCCAAGGAAATGACTTTAATTTTCCCTATTTTTGCCCTGTTCTATTTTTGCCACTTTGCCCTTCAAGGTACTTTCTGTACCTATACACATATACAGTATATAAATACACGCACACATGTATTCCTGAATGTACACGTTTATTTGGGCAATCTGTGTGCACATTTATTGCCTTGTGCAGCATCACGGAGAATTAACTGTCTGAATAACTTAAGCTCTTGCAGTGTTAATTAAAACAGTTTGCCCTCACAGTGATGGCGCAGCCGTGGCTAGACTTTAATTAATTTCTGAATGGATGCTTTTTGGACACAAGGAGGTTCTGAGCGCTTCCAATGTCAAAAACATCCTGTGCAGTTTGGGGCGAAGGTACTATTCAGGAAAGGTGATTAAATAACACGGAGCAGAGCACAAATTATTTTCTACTTCAGTCACTACAACTCAAGTCTTTTATTGTCAATATTTTTCTCTCAAAAACTGTTTGGTAACGATTGAATTAAAATCAAAAGCTGAAAACGTCAAATATCTGAACTATTTCTACTTGCATTGCAGGATTATAAAATAAATGCATTTTCCATGGTCTCAAACTGGTAGAAAATTAATTCAAGAGTTATATTCAAGGCAAGATGTTGCCAACAGGGCGACCTTGCCAGCAGCCGTATTATCAGTCGATAATGAATTTTGATGAACCATATCATGCAGAAGAAACGACCTGGTCTTTTGAATACAAACTCAAAATCGTATACCGAATATATGTGTGCGTTTGGTTCAGTGTGTTATTGTGTGTTTTTATACCTCAATGCCACACAGCTGGGAGTTTAAAGGAAGCACCTGACCCAGAAAGTGGTACCAGAAATGTGAGGCGTTACCTTGTCGAGATCGCCGTCCCGCCATTCGTTTCCATCTAGACCTGTAATAACGCTCGTGCAAAATTGTTTTCCACCTTTCAGGTCAGTTGGGCTGGACTTGCAGGATTGTGTGTGTGCCACCATGCTACGGTCATTTCAGTATAATGATTTATTTGCGCAGAAGAGCCGTGCAGTTCTTGTAAAACAGGTTTACGACAGCATGACAGAGTGGCCTCCGGGCGTGCCACATTTTTACATTCCCCCTCTTTCACATTTGTCCTTCTCACCTTTTACTGCACTCGCAATTTATTCCATCCCACAGGGTTCTTTCATTCTGTGTAGACAAATATTTATCCCCCGTTTCTGTCTGAGAGTGAGACAAACAAAATAAAACCCACAAGGGCCAATCGGCATGCGGACGTGCGCGCCACATGATTTGTTGTCAGGCAAAATGGTAGCTTTCATCTGACAGAGCGCTGATTGACCTGCCTTGACATTTTCACCCGTCGCACCGGCTCGCCAGTCGCTCAAGGCTCTGTTTTTGAGAAATCACAACCAATCAGTCCGAGTTATGCAAAGAGCTCTCAGAAATGTAAAAGGGCTATGGTAGCCTTGGATCAGTGGAATCCAAATCATTAAAGTTTCCAAATAAATCCCTCTCTGAGTCTGAACTTGAAGTACTGCTGCATCAATTTCCCATGAAGAAAGTACACACTTGCAGTTATTCCTCACATCCACATAGTGCTTTTTGATGGCAGCTAAGGGCAAGCATTAAAATGGGCGATTAAGCAGAAACCCACTGTCCTCCAATCGGAAATATATATTGAGAAGCTATTTGCTGTGTCAGCTCCAGTAAAAGCATTGTCATCAACATCTATTTCATCATTACTACAAAACTGCCCTTACTCTGCACTTTGAACATCCTCTTCATACTGCAAGGGGCAGGCCAAAACCCACTGACCAAATGGTTTTTAATAATAATGATAGCACTTGATGTAAATGTGTTTGCTTAACTCATGGTGAACATTAGACTAAAATTTGCTGGGTGTTTACATTTATATCAACAAATAATACAGGTATTTTATTAAATTACCTTCCAGATGAGTTTGAAATGCCCTTGAAGTCTCTGTGACTATTTTCAGAGAAGATTTGACTCATGTTTTCTAACATGTTTCACGTTCCGTGACATGAGAGTGAGGCTCGTCAACTCACGAGGAAGCTGAGAACTACTGCTGATGTTTCTGAGATGTTTGGTCAACACAGCTTCCAGTCTGCCTATTATAAGTGAATTTGGGGTGGGGGGGGCTTTGTGAAAAGTCATAGGTTGTGTTTTGTTTTATTATTTTTTTAATAAAGTGTAGTTTCCTGTTTTAGTTTTACTCCTGTTCGTCTTGTCAGCTGTTCACTGAAAAACTAGTTTGTCCAGTTGAAGCATGACCTGAGTCACTTTGTCTCTGATTGGCTGATACTTGTTACCTTTTCTGGTTTGGTAGGTTAGGATTTTTTTTTTATTTTTTTTTTAGTCAACCAAGGGAAAAAAGAATGTGTCAGCAATATGGTAACCTAAATACTGGTGAAAACTCAGAAAGTGAATTTAATGAAACTATGCTGGCTGAGCAAGCAACATTTAACCTTCAAGCAGGAAATCTGTCACATGTTCCAATTAATGGCAGACATATTCCAAAGTTGAACTTTTATTGGCAAACTGTGACTGAAAACTTTATTGAATGTGTTTGCAAATGTTAGCAAATTAGCCATTATTGTGAGCATGCTGCATGAATTGTTGAATTGCTCAAAGTGGCAAAATGCCGCAAACTTTCTGAATACTTTTTAATTCAGTTCTTAATTACTATTCTATATGACACCTCACACATAACCTTTTTTCTTTTTTACATAACATTAAGTTACTTAAACATATAAAGTGTGAGAGGTCACAAGCAAGCCAAGTACATAAACATCCAAATCTAGAGGCTGCATCCATCGAAGGCCAAATTTGAAGGCTGATTACATCACAGCGACACAATAAAGGCTGCTCAAATTTGAAGGCTCTTCCAATTGCAGCCTACAAATGCGTCCTCCTTTTCCTCTGATTTGAGGGACATTCTGGTGTATCCTTCACAGCCCACCCGATGTATTAGGAACCGATTGGGAGACTTTTTTTGCTTGTAATGGCGGACAAATCGACAGACAGGTTCTGGCGGTAGAAAAGTTTAAGTTTAAAGCAGTTGAGTTGTTCGGCTTTTGTCATTTAATATTATTCTTATCAGAAATTATCGTAAAAAAGCTCGTATGGTGGGTCCCTTTTTAGTTCTTCATGTATTGCCTCTAAGCTAATTTTGTTAATTTATTATAGGAATATATTAATGTTTTGGTTTTCACAGTTGTCAAAGGTCCCGACCCATGTTTACCAAGTAGGACCCTGAATTTGGACACAGCCATTCTGAACTCTATGCTTTACTTATCACACAGGTGTTTTAAGTTGGCTAGCTAGCTAGCTTAGTTATCATGGATGGATGGATGGATGGATGGATGGATGGATGGATGTTTTTATTTTCACATTGTGTCATGCACCAGCAGGTGCCCAGCCCACACGGTGTTACAAGACACAATTAAACACAAACATACAAACGAACAGACATAAACATTTCTTAAAGAGTCCTGTTCCTAATTGGAGCCAGGCTTTTAAAACAAACTGAGCTAACTGAAATACAAAATACTTAAATACTGCACTTTATCCTCATCGACTAACTAAATACAGAAATAACATTTAAAAAAAAACTAATTTAGCTAATTAGTTGCAGTTTAGAGCAGCCACAGTGAAAATTGTGACTTTTAAATACAATTTATATTCTGTTAGTGTAATAATGAGGCATAGCTTGCGCTGTCTCGATGCTAAAACTAGAAACTATTTCTTAAATTAGTCAATCAGACAGATTATTTAGCCTAAAGCTTGTCAGTCTTCCACACAAGGCTGGAACAAAATATAATCAGGTGAAATAAGTGAAACCTCCTGTGTGAGTTGGACCAAAATAAGTCTTATAAGAAGCTTGGTTTTGTCTGATTGGTTTCTTGTGACTATTCCTCACATGCCTGCTGTCTGTTATCACTTCCTGATAAGTCACAATACTGAACACCTGCTCCCCATTGCTCATCAGCTGCAGCATATACGTTCCCCAAACAAAGATGGACTCTTCACAGTATGAGTATTTTCCATTGCCACTCAGCAGATTGGACATTTTCAACTTTCTTTGTAGCCATGAATTATTTGCAAAATGATTGTTTCTGCAGTCCTGGAGTTCAGGGAGTGGAAAAAAAATGTTTACAATTGGTCGGTCAAAGAGAAAACTGTGTCACGAAAACAAAACCAGGTTTTTGTATTTGGGGGGAGTCTCCAAGAGCAGTGAACAGGCCTTTACTGTGTAGGCTACAGACTTAAAGCTGTCTTGAGCAACAGGGAGTGAATTGCCAATTTGTTGCATCACTGGTTTAGCAGTCACAGAGGAGGGTAAGGGAGGAGCAGATGCAAGACCCCTGAGGAAGTCTGTGTCCAAAGTTTTTGGAAACAATTACTGGATTTTTACAAAGCGTCTCTAGACGTCGTAGGGAAAACCCAAATGGAAATGATGTTTACTGACGGAGAAAAGTAAAATACTTTAAACCCTCTTTTTTGTTGTATTTTTGTGTTGCTGAAAATGTTACCTTTTTTAAGGTGCAGCATAAATTCAAAGAGGCCTGGGTATTGATTGAAGTTCAATCTTCCCCCCAAAAAACGATGAGCTCTGACTGACCGAACAGGCAGCTCACCTCTTTGGCAAGCAGCCAGCCTTTATCTAGACTGCAACTGCAGGAAATCTAATACAGATGACTTCATCATTTTTGCCTAGTGACCTTTCTGGCATCCTTTTTTTTTCCTACTACTCTCTCTACCACCTCCACCTCTCACTCTCTTACTACATGTGTCTGCACTTCTTTCAGTGTGGACCACTTTTACCTCCCTTGCTTTACTTTATTTATTTTTTACCCCTCTTCCACAACCTTGCCTCACTTTCAACCACACCTCCTCGTGTCCTACCAACCAGCTGCCTACCAAGGACATTATTCAGATCAAGATCAAACATGGCTTCCATGTTAAGCACTCGTGCCACCGTGAACTCTGAAGTTGCAGCAGATGACGCTGAACTCATTTGGCCACCTCACCGATCGCATCTCATCCCAGAAGGCTAAGCACACGGCAATCGATACGTTTCAGCGTGGCCCTGCTGGTGACTGAATGAAATGCAAAACTGGGCATTTATTAGATGAATGGATATTGATAGGCATCTTCAGTTCTCCCAACAAAAGCTGTAATTCAACCGTGATTACGCTGACGGAGGTAAAGAGTTTGTGTTTGTGGCACCACACCCAGTGAGGAGCTGAAACAATTACAGAGAATCAGGTGTTTTTTCCGCTCTTCTTTATTCTTCAATGTTTGATTAGGAACACTTCACCGAGTAATCAGACCGTACATAAACACGTGCACTTAAAAGATTGTTGAGGAGAGCAATCAGAAGCTTTCGTCAGTCCACTATTCACCTTTTTTGTCACACATCCTCCTAAATCTCTCAACTACCTTCTTATACTTATTCCTCGGTGTTAAAAGCATTATTTATATCACGTTTTACCAGAGATGTAATTGTATGCCTAAGTCGCAATTCCAGATATACCTCAATGTAAGAGTCAGGAGAAAAAAACAATCCCCTAATTCTATATTCTGTTTACACACAATAACTCTCCACTGATGGTGAATTGCATTTTTCTCAGTGTACAATTTTGTTTTTGAATGAATACCTTAATCATCATAACCCTACCTTTTGATATCTTTTCATTATTTCACTTCTACATCCTATTTTCCAACCCCACCAATGGCGTACGAAGACTTCAAGGTGTTTATGAGCATATAGTCCACGTTTACTGGCCTCACCACTTAGATTTTGTCGTTTTTACTTTACTGTTCTGGAGACCGATGCCCACTTTAGGGAGGGGGCTGTAAAAAAATTTAGCAAGAATATTTGGGAAGGAGAAGGGAAAGAAAAACTCTTTACAGATTTATAGGAATCCTTGAAAAGGAACATTGGTAATGCCAAACTGATTCAGACACATCTGACCTTCATTTCAGGTCACTTTTTTACAATTTCAGTGCAGAGTAGTGGAGGAGAAGTGCCTCAGCTATGGGGTTATCTGAAAAAGTTCAAATGCAACGCTGTGTAATTCTACTTGTGCAGATTTTTTTTAAACATTGCATCCTTGAGAGCTTCAGCTGTCATCGAGATATGTGCAAATCAATGTTCCTTAGATTCATATTCATCCAGGACCTCTACCTTGAAAGCAAGCCCGCCCGGTTTATGTGATTCTCCAAACGAAGGCTACACAGTCAGCTGAGAGCACAAAGATTTGAGTTATTACTTTCATGCACAGGAGGGAGGGGGGGAAGGTGAAAATGACTTACTGACTTGAACTCTCCTTTCTGTCCCCGCTCATTTTCAACTTCAAATTACCTGGCTCCGCTTTCGTCATGTAATAACTGTAAATCACAGCAGGAGATTGGCTGCGTTTGCTCCTTCCAAAGGGCAGAGGCCCCCGCTGTGGTGAATAACAGGATGCAGAACTGAAGAGAAACAAAAGACTAATTAGAGGCATCGGTAATAAGCTGTGAGAGGTCTCAGGTTTATGATCACTCTTCTAGGGGTTAATAAATAGAGAAGCTCATCTCTTGGACAGTGATGCTTATTGTCTCTGAATATGCAGTTTTTTTATGATGATAATTCAAAAGCCCTAGCATTATGATACTGAATATCTGAATCACATTTACTCTGTCTATTATTTAGTAAACAAGATTTTTGTAGGGGAACATAGTCATAAGAAATATGGTTTTCTATCTGAAATGGCAGGGGGTATTATGTATTTTCCAGGCACATTCTTCAACTCTAATGTACCCCAATCAAATAACTGTTACCTTCAGTTGTTATGAATATGCTGTATGTATCAAAAATTATTTTGACTTTTCTAAACATCTTGAAATTAGCCTCTGTCTCTTTAGGAACATCCTACTGTTTCAGACACTCCCACTTCAGCACATCTTCACAACAATGCGTTGGGGAAATTAATTATCTGGGGCTGGAGCTCAACTGCAGACTGAGCTCCAAGGAGGAGCTTTGTACAAATAGTGAATCAATCACAACTTTATTGCAAGTGTGATGGATATTGCTTGGTATTTAGTTCAATACAGCTAAAAGATCATGATTTGTTTTTTCTTTGACCTATCTGTCCATCCATCCATGATCAATGCATACATGGATTCATCATCTTCCACTTGTTCCGAAAATGTTAAGTCATGGAGAGCAGCAATTGGATCAGAGAGGCCCATCTCTTTCCACAGCCACCTCTTCCAAGGCCAGCCAAGAGACATAGACTGTGTCTCAATTCATGGGTTGCAGCCGACGTGGAGCGCATTTGTCTGCCATTCATGTCACTGCCCCATGCCGTAGTCTGTCCCAATTCACCTACTCATGCAGCCGACAAATGCTGCCGACAAAACCTTAAAAATATAGGCTGCATCTGAGTATCCTTTGCGGCCGATGGTATCCCAGAATTCATTGAGCCATCCGCAAATGAAATAGAATTACAATGACGGCTGAGTCTTTTGTTTTTGTTTTTTTTGTTTTTTTTATGGCAGAGTTTTGTGGGTTTTTGAAGGTGGAGTTTGGAAATTTATCACGGACCAAAGAATGTAAGTTTAACAACTTAGCTGAAGAAGGTTTGTTGCAATGAGATGTTAAATAAAATGCAGTTACAAGTATTGATACTGGAGCTTAAACCAAATTATTGATGCTTTTTATTTAGTTGTAACGTTTTTCTATTAAAACTTAATTTTATGATGTTTTACCTTGGAAAAAAACAACGGAAGTGATGTGAAATAAAACGTATCACCATGGTAACAAGGCAGCACGTGGTCAATGTAACCTTACGTCTTCTTTAGACTAGACCGTCTCATTTCACAACCATTTATGCAGCCGACACAAGCGGCCTACAGCCCACGTAGACTGTGGTCAACATCAGCCATGGTCTATCTCGGTTGCAACCCATGAGTTGAGACGCAGCCAATGTCTCTTTAGTGTGTCCTAGGTCTTCCCTGGGGTCTCCTCCCAGTTGGACATACCTGTAAAACCTCTCTAAGAAGGTATCCATGGGGTATGTTATGGTTATGGTTATGGTTAGTGGGGATGGATAAATAATCCATGTGAGCGGGGGCCTCATAAGTGGGCCCATTGC
>JARVJO010000180.1:5068877-5084312 GCA_031762555.1 Cynodonichthys magdalenae | reverse complement strand
TAAGTAGTGCAGAGAGGTCTCTAATTCAATGCCACAGGCATCGCACAGACCATTGTCGTGGAGTCCCATTACCATTTATCCATGGGGTAACTTTACCAGTTACCTGAACCATCTTAAATGTCTCCTTTCGATGTAGAGGAGCAGCAGCTCTACTCTATAAATTGATAACTGAACTTGTCACCTTGTCTGTCACTGTTTCCAGGTTGGAAGTGGAGACATTTCTTTGACCCATGAATCTAAAATTTCCCCTTAAATCATGCCCTTATCCGAGAAAGGGAAAGCATCATGTTCTCTTAGGATTACCCGTATCATCTGCCTCACTGCCTTGACAGGCAGTTTAATCCAAATGGCATCCAATTGTCCAGCCCTGTACTCTTTATCTAACTCTGCTGTGCTTACAGATAGTGCTTAAGGAAACATTTCTACACCACAAAACCAATCCAATACACCTTCAAACTGATTCTGAATCCTGTCCGCAACCAAGCAGGGAGCAGATGTTTGGAATATTTATCTTGTTGTTTACCTGCATTTTATATTTAGACTTACCAGCAATGCCTGATATATATGTCCTGATAGGCAAACCATATATATTTCAATGGCCTATAGAGCAATAGCTAACAAAGCTCAATTCTGATACATAGAAGGATCTCATTTTCCAGCAAGCCTTGTGCTCATGGAGGACTTGGTTGCTCATTATAGAAAATAAATAAAATGATGAAACAAAACTTTAGACAAGACAGAGTGAAAACCCGTTACTCATTCCAAGCTTATCACATGACAATTCGTAATAATAAACCCAGCCTATTAAAAATTTACTTTCCTGTGCAGCTTTTTCAAATGTATAATTGAAACAATAAACATCATTCATTGCAGTCTTTTGTGCATACAGTGTGCTGGCATGGAAACACATAAACACACACACACACACTGACAATACACATACTTAAAGTGAGAATGTTTCCTATCATTAAACCTTGCTTCCTTCCACCGGAGAAGTGAACGAGGAGGTGCAGTAAACATGCGAGGGGTGACGGCGCTGATGGTGAAAAACACAGCAGCCTATAAATAACACCCAATGAGTTCACATGCCCTTGTAAAAATAAAAAAAAATGATGATGAAATGTATTTAAACCCTGAATCTCAGGTAAAAGGAGCGACAGATTTACGCTGTATAGCTAACTGGCGATAATTTGCTTCTTTTTACCTTGTGCTTTGCGGTTCATCGTTTATTGGTGACGGCGGTAAAGATAAGGTTGTTTCTTGGAAAGGGGGTCAAGAATAGTCACTGCTGTTTCAAGACTGCACAATTTAAGTAATTATCATTTGAAAGTACATCCTGCCATTTATGTTTTAGCTTTTTTTTTATTCAATTCAAAGAAAAAATCATAGAAATATTTATTTGCAGTTAAATGCAGACAAACCCAGCCCAACATCTACAAAATGGATTACAACACATAAAGGAGAACCTTTTCTTGTTTTAGTAAAGACTCCAAAGTATTTATAGAGTTAATCAGATTTGTTCAGGGCTGTCTCTTGTCTCTGATTCTGTTTGCTATTGGACAGGATTTCAAGGTTTAGTTGTGGCGAGGAGGATATCAGGTTTGGGAACTGGTTGCAGCTCCGTTTTTTGCAGATGATGTTCTGTTTGTATCTATACTGAGCACAAAAAGTAAGGAAATGTGTCTTTGGTAGATGCAATAAATCTTATAGTGGGCACCTGATTGGCAGCACCTGGGGGTACCAGGAACTCAAAACAAGAGTCAACAAGATAGAACTCAACACCAACCGTTGCTGATGTCCGCCGTCACATGTGTAGAGTAAAAATGGTAAAATGTAGCAAATCGTGATCTCCCCACAATATCGCAAAATCTCTCGCAATCTACAAATGTCCAGAGTATGTGTTGACACACTTAGATCTACTTACAAAAAAAATTCAGCTCAATAGCTTCTTTCGTTACTGAGCTACTGCCATTTTATGTGATGTACAGTTTGGTTATGGTGGCAGCCATCTTGGATCATGTGACCTTGCAAATAGGGCTAGGGCTTGGACATTCAGTAGTGACCAACTTTTAACAGTTTTGTTGAAATCAGCACATGCCTTCATTATTTAAATCAATATTTAAATAATTTAAAAAGACGGAAGGAAGGACGGACAGACTGAGAGCATTTTTATGTCCCCTGCCTCGGCGATGGGGACAGTAACAGAAAAATTAGCGGTTTGGCAACAATTTGGCAAATATTTCATGTGCACAACCCACATACAGCTCTACTGCTCATTCCATAAATGCATATTCCTTACAAATGTGGCACCATTTAAAAGGGAAATTAAGACTTTCCAACGGTATAAGATTTATTGTCAAGTAGCTTTGTTACAACTAAGAAATAATTTGACAAACACAAAATTTCCTTACTTTTTGTGCTATGTTTATAAGTCATGACCTACAGATTTGTAGTATTTTGAACAAATTTGGGACACAAACCCTATAAAACCACCAGCTTTCACCTCATTTCCTGTTAGAAGAATGTTAATTGTAGATACTGGTAGGTGAATTTTTTTCTACAGAGCCCTCGAGGGGACATAAGGGAATCTTTTTCATTTGTGTTCCCACGCAAGACCTTTGTGTTACCCCTCAAAACATTTTACGTTATCTCGCAAAACGTTTGCATTCCCTTGCAATATTTTTTGCGTTCCCACGCAAATGTTTTTGTATGAACTGAATTAAATCAGACTTTTATTTTGAAATGTCCAGTTACCGAAAAAGCATATGTCACCACAAGTTCGGCAAATTGACATTGATATTGCGTGGCTGTACGGAGTTAAAATCTCAGCATATTACATACTTCCATACCTGGCTATGTGATATAATCATTACGAAGCTGAATTAAAGCAGTAGGCTAACTCGCTAATGGTGAGCATGTGAATTTGTTAATAACCTGGCAGGCACAACAGCAATAAATTACTTTTGCGAGGGAACGTAAAAAGTATTGCGAGGTATTGCAAAGGTATTGCGAGACAATGCAAAAGAAACAAAATCCCCCACGTCCCCTTGCGGGTTCCGTAGTTTTCTGTTATTGCTTAAAATTTACATGTTTGTTTGTTTTTAAACCCCTGCTATGTAATGTAATACAATAGTCTGTTCACAGAGTTACATAATCACTTGTCATTTATAAGGTCCCTCCTTTCATTCCTTTGTGTTCTTTTCAGTGTAGGATGACAACAACTGTACCGTCTCTGTGCAAGAAAACAATCTGTGTGCATGTGATGCGGGAAAAGTCAGCCTCACTTTAAGTGACCTTGTTTAATTCAGCACATACATCCAGGCACCACTGTTACACACACACACAGAGCCAGAGGCGTGGGAGATGCAAACACACATTTGTCATGTGAAACAAACACACAACCTCACAGTCATTTGAACACACACAGGCGTGCTCATCCTGAGGCCAAGGACGCATTTTTGTCATTGGTGCTCATGAACAGATATAAACCACGGACAGTTAACGTGTCCCTGCTAGTATAGAAGATTTTTATAGTTGTGCATGAGTATGTTCATGAATAGAACGTTCTTTCCATCATAAATGTGCCGATTTTTCTGACTAGTTTTGTGAATCAAATAAAATTTCGGATAGATTTGCATAATTAATAACCCCACACTTCCCTGTCATGTACAGAAAAAAACTTTTTTTTAATACTAGCTGAGCAAATGAGAGAAGATGAGCAGTGTAAAGATGATGAGAGTAATGAGAGATCCAGTGGTTGCTAAAGGAGGTGAGAGAACATCTTGAAAAGCTTCCTTTACAGAAGCAGCCAATCCAGCCGGCGAGCTCCTGCAGTGATGAGTCGAGGCAGCCAATCAGGTTGCTCGTTCGGAGCCTTGGCAACAGCTTCCCCGGCAAACTGAAACTGTAGTGATGTGTGTGTGTGTGTGGATTGGAGAGGGCTGTCCTAACATCTGTGGGAGTGAGAAGTGTGTGTGTGTGTGTGTGTGTGTACACCTCATAAATTCTCCTTTAAAATCTGTCTCCTTTACATTCCGGTCCTGGCACGTCTGCCTCTGATCTGCTGTTTGCACTGCAGACAAAGTGAGCTGTTTTCATCCCATGAGTGACAAACTAATTGACGACTTCATGAATTCCTTATTACAAGTGAGACACAGACTTAATACACACACTTGGGCGTGTGTCTGCAGAAACAGAAACAGCTGTATCTTTTTGTTAAACACTTCAAAAATCATAACGTTTTCCTAAAAAAAAAAAAAAGATTCTTCATTCAACATGGTTGTAGAAGTTGTAGTTAAATGACTTTCTCCAAATATTTTGTTAGATATCTAAATGCCTCATGTACCTTGTGTAGTTTTGGCATGAATTTGATATTTTAACACCGACAAGTTCCTAAATTCATCACACTTTTTTAAAATAATTTAATAACTTTTCACCGTTTTCCTCAATGCTGGGTACATTCTCACATTATTCAGGTTGTTGAGACCTATACCGTTAAACTAAATCTTGGACAAATAAACTACGGTTAAATGCATTCTCAAACAAGTTGAAACATTTTAAAGTGCCTGTGTCATGCATATCTTTCAAATACAAAAAGTCAAAAACATTTTTATATTAAAGAAACTTGGCATAACACACGTGATTTTACCCATTTTTGTCACATAATTGGCATAACTTCTTTTGAAATTGGCTCAAAGTGAAACAGGAAGTGACATCAAAGGGGAACTTTCTGGTCTTTGTTTATTGAAACAATGGCTGTGTCTCAATTCAGGGGTTGCAGCTGATGAAGGGCGCATTTGTCTGTCACTCGGGTTGTCAAATGTTTTGGGTCTGGGGACCCCCCTCATAAACCTCATGCTGATTTAAAAATAATTTACTGCCATTTTAACCCCAAAATGCCTTGGGAATAATATGTTTAGTTTATTTGTACATTGCTCAACATAAAAACCAAAATCAACAACTTTGTAATTTTTTGAGGACCCCGAAGCCACTGCTCAAGGACCCCTGGGCGTCCTGGGACCCCAGTTTGAGAACCTCCAACTTAGGACACTGCCCCGTGCCATAGGCTGCCCTAATTCTGAATTTTGTCAAGTTAAACTGTGAATGGACAACTGAAGGCATGTGAAATAAAACGTATCACCATGGTAACAAGGCAGGACGTGGTCATGCAAACGTACATTATCCGTAGATTAGACCGTCTCGTTTTGCAGTCGTTTATGTAGCCGATGGCCATTGTAGGGTGTGGCCTATGTGGACCATGGTCTACGCAGGCTGCGACCCATAAATTGAGACACAAACAATATTATTTAAACTCTGACACTTCTTCATCTTCCTGATAGTGACCCAAATTCTTTCATACAGTGTGTGGTGTTAGCCATTATAGCAATGCTCTGTTTACATGCAGACATTCCCCTTTGACATCACTTCCTGTTTGTTCACATGCAAATATCCCAACAACTGTTCATCTCAGTAGCGCAAAATCGTTTTTGCAATGTTTTATCAATGTTAATGTTCCAAAAAGGCATTCATATTTATTTTTAAATAAATTGATGTCACAGGCACTTTAATGCTAGCATAACAATAGAAAGCATACGAACATTTCTCCAAAAGCCCTAACACTTTATTTGTAAGCTTCAGCTGCACGAAATCTTAAACATTTTGTTTTTACAGTGGCTTAACTTTGCTAATCTTAGCATCAGTCCTACTAAATCCCTTGTGCTGTTAGCATTTCCTTTATTTAGCTTAGCTTGTATTTCGCAAATGTCCATGCAATGCTGAGAAGCAGTTGGGGAAGTGGGTGTCTTGCTCAAGGAACATAAGGGCATGGCACGGAATTGAACCTGCAGCTTTTCTGTTCCAAGTTGGCTGCCCTACCGTGGCGCCACCGCCGTAGGGAAGGGTACCCCGCAGTCTGCAGACTTTGCCTTTTGTAGCACCTAAATCTTCATCCCAACAGACAGGAGAGGTGTCTGAGCCCAGCTTGTAAAAGTGGGACTCATTCTGCTGCACACTGAGGCAGAGTCGTCCCCTTAACTGCGGCCTCTTCCCTTCTCTCCGTGGCATCATCCGGCGAGCAGTTGTCATCCCTGACAGGGGTCTGCGCTCGTCACTGCAGCACACTTAGGTTGTCGGGGGGGTTAGACAGAAATGAAGGCAGGCGGGGTTTGTGGCAGAAAGAGAGTTGGAGCTTTCCAGAGAGAGGAGGAGCAGGAACAAAGCTGAACAGTGTTTGCATGTGCACTTTGTAGGTTATCCACAATTATGTGCGAGTGTACAGTAGCTGTGAGTCACGCAGTGTGTGGGGGGCTGCAACGCATCTGCGCCCAGCACGACAAATTTGTATCGCTTGACTTTATTTCAAGTCTACAACCACATTCCATATGGTGTCAGCCCTGCACAGTGTGATGTTGGACCAGCTCTGTTGAGCTGAAACATGAATGAGGAGCGAGGATTTCAGACTCTGATTTTTCTTTTTTTTGTAATCTGTAAATTGTCTGTTTATAAAGTATAAACACATCTGAATTAGGCAGGTCTCACAATGTGGGGAAGATGATCATTATTATTAATCATACAACCCTGTTTAAATGAAGCATCGTGTTTATTTTTAAGATTCAGTTTCAATCTTCATGTTTTCCTTCAGAATAACATTCATTATCGACGATCGTGCTCATTGTTTAGCACAGGGGTGATTAATGTCACTGCAAGTGATAAAGCTGATGGCTAATGATGAAAAGCTGCCACCACCTGGTGAAGTTTTAAATTACATGCCTTGATGTGATTATTTGGATGGCAGGAGTTGACAGGGTTATAAACCGAAATTAGCCCCTTAGCTTTACAACAAAGCAGAGTTCTGTTGTTTTATGGTGACAATCTATACTTGATTTATAAAAAGTGCAAATACCAAATAATATGACACTATTTCAGTTTTTAATTTAGTTCTTTTTGAAATTTACATTTATATTATATATTTACATTCAGATACGCTGCGGTGGTCATTTATTTTTGACTGGGAACACAAAACTAGTTGAGTGAACACAATAAGATGATTTAATTCATCCAGTTTTTATAGCATGTAGCTTCACTACAGTAATGCCAAGCTGGGTTCAATAAAAACCCATTTCGGCAGCCAACATTCACCGATTGTCTCTGGGGTTATCGTGTTCCTTTAGTGGCAGCGAATTCCATCAAAATATCTGTGCTGCCCCACCTCACCTCACCTCCACAGCCCATCTAATTATTCCACAGCTGATCTGATAGAAGACAACGTTCCCTCTGGAGACCAAGCAGAGGACAGCGGAACAAAAAAATGCTGAATGGCTTTTCTTCGACAGTAAAGCTGCTGTCAAAAAAAACAAAAACACTAAAACATAAAAAGCACCACTATAAATTCAAAGCACAAATCATTTTGAGGCATCTTCGTGTACTGCAGTCACTTCAGGAGACAGAGCAGGATAGATAATCCTTCTGATGTGCTGGATTTTTATGTAGTTGTTGAGCGCTGCAGCCATTTTATCAAACACAAGAAACAAGGCCTTTGGCGTCTTGAGGATGAAGAGAACACAACCTTTTAGTGACAAAGTGCTGATAATCTCTCCATTCATTTTTTTACCAGGATCGCTGTTGTGCACACTTTGCTCCAGGGAGGAAAGGTGGAGAGGGAATATAAAAAAAGGGCAGAAATAAACTTGAGAACGTGCATTTTCTGTAAAAATGCAGTGCTGAATAACTGTTGAAGAAGCTAAAACTATTGTTAAAGCTAAAAGAAGCAGAACCGTAGTTTAAAGTACCAAAATGCTTGCTAAAGGTAGAAACGGCTAAAATCTAACAATAAATTTGCTAGAAGCTAAAAAGAAAATGACTAAAATGGCAAAACACTCACTAAATGTAGAAATAGTTAGTGCCACGGCACACAAAAGTTTGGGATCCCCTGAGCTGAGGGACAAAGAGGCAAATGGCTAGTTAAACGTAGCAACATGCTAACTCAAAGTTATAGTATAAGAATCTATGCAATTCAAAGACAGTGATTGTGTCTCAATTCATGGGCTGCATCCTCATGAATACATAGCCCACCTGGGCCATGTGGACCACATCCTTCCCAGTCCAGGTAGGCTGCATGAAACTAGATGGTCTACCCTTCACTTGACGTATGTTTGCGTGACCACATGCTACCCTGTTACCATAGTGATCGGTTTCATATCAGACTTTAAATGCGTTGGGACATGTATTCACTGGAAGAATAACTTGGTCCGCGATGAAATTCCAAAATACACCGACTTAGTAAAAAAAACAAAACTCCACCATCTTCTTTTCTCGGTTTAGTTTGCTGTCGGTGCATTGAATCCTGAGATATCCTCGGCCAGAAAGGATACATCCTTGATTTTCAAGATTTTGTGGGCCGCATGAGGAGCCTTCGAACTGGGACAGCACTCGGAACCCGACAAATGCACACTCATGAGGATGCAGCCCGTGAATTGAGACACAACCATTCTTTCTCCAAACTGAGCTCAAAGAGCTATCTGCAACACGTAAGATACTAACTGCTCCTAACCCCTGCACAGAACACCACTTTGAAATACCTGAACTATTTCTTTAGTGTTTCTTTCATTGCAGACAACAGGGTGGTGATGAGCGGTGAATAACAATGGTCCATTAGCTTCCATCACATTCCACTCTACCTGCCGGTGCCCAGATAAGGACGATCTAATCAAAAGATAAGCTTTATCTCCTCAAGTCCTGCAGAGTGGCCGGTAAAGTTTTTGACAAGATCAGATTTAAGGCTGTTTCCATAAAGTTTGGTGTTAATTTGAGACATTGTGTCTGGGATAGCAGCCTTATGAATTAATCAAACTGGTTTAATTCTGATGTAAACGGCCTGTTTTTTTAAAATGGCATTTATGCACTTATTTAAAATATGTTAAGCAGGCTGTGGTTAGGTCCAGCTGCTGATGCCAAACTAAATTCAATTTTAACAAGACTCCTAATCAATTTTTGTTGTGATTGAACTCTGCCCAACATATTTAATGAGCACATTTAAAGATGTGAACATCTAGTGTATTAACCAGTTGTCCTAATATTTGTCAAACACATTTTTTTTACATGGTCAAACTAAAGGCGGATTTACACTACATGCGTCTCCGCTCCACTGTGATGCACAGAGGGAGCGTGTGCAGGAAGGAGATCTCGCGATAAATGTGGAAGTCAGAGCAAAAACTAGTTAATTCTGTGAAAGACGAACTCCAAACACAGCTGAAAACAGATATAAAGGCTTTTGATATCTATGGTTGAAACTGTATCACTGTCATCTTTTTGAAACTTCTGATTTCAAAATAAAAACCATGTGTATCGTGTGTGTGTGTGTGTACACATCTGCTTCCCTAACAGAATATAGTCTGACAGCATTTGTGTAGAAATATATTCGTACATTTAACATAGCTGGAATTTCGGCAAAATTAGTCTGCCTGTGACTTATTCTGAAAATACGGATGTTGTGCTCGTTCCTTTTCCTGTTGGTACAATGTGATATTTGTAGATTGACTCGGAGCAGCTCCGACGTCCAGCAAAAATAGGATCCAATCCAATTTTGGTGGATCGTCGTCCGCTCACCGCCGCCCTGCAGATCCAGTGTAAATACGGATTATAATGGTTGGGTATTTGCTGCGGAGGTCAGACCGCAGCGGAGCAGAGATGCATGTAGTGTAAATCCACCTTAAAATGGAATTAGTGACCATTTAAAGCTTTAATTGTTGCTTTAGTTTATCAAACTTCACAAATCTAGCTTTTATACAGGGAATAAAAGTGAGAAGTTGGACTTTTAAGAGTTCTTAAAAGTCCAACACTTGACTAAGCAAAATCTTATACAACATAAGTCACTCAAAGTTTATAATTACTATATAAATAAAAACCGTAACAACTTTTTGCATTTCAGTATTTATTCCACCATCCTTTCCAATAACTGAACCACAACTAAAGTCAATATCACTAAGATTCTTCAGAAATACTCCAACCTAAGTCTGAAGGGTTAGTCACAATGTATTTAAACAAATAATTATAAATTACTAAAAATGTTCAGGAAAACAAAATATAATGATCATCAAAATGAGAAAATACATAAATATGTACACCATTTTCTATCACAGCATTAAACAATGCGTTGTGGTAAACACTTCCTGTTGGTCTTGGACAAAACATCCTGTTTTTCAAAAAGCACAGCTGCTGGGATAAAACCTACATCTGTAGGAGGTGAAGATTTAATACAGACAGAGTAAACAATTACATCAACACCAAGTAGTGGCTGCTTATCTAAAAAGAAAAAGGAAACTTAATAAATAACCTATTAAAGTTAACAAAAAAGTAGATTAAAACTCTCCCACATCCACCCTCTTGTCTCTGAACTTGCTTCTGGCCTTGGTCCGAGCCTTGAACGCAGCAGAGTTGTGGAGATGCTGGAAACCAAAAGACATGTCAGAATCCAAAAAGTCACAATTTAAAAAAAAAAAAAAAAGCAATGTTGGGTTTGGTTTTATGCACGCTTACTCTTTCAAAGCGAGAAATTTTCATGGCCTTCATTGTAGCTGAATCAACCAAAATGGGTGGTCCCAGTTCAAACACCTCTCTGATGAATTCATTGGCCTGGTTTGGTGAAAATGAGGTCATTAATGAACATCAGTTTTATTTATATGGCATTTTTTGAAAAATGTTTATGAAAATTCTTTACTAAAAAAAAAAGTCAAATACAATAAGAAAATATTAAGACTTTAAAATTCTGACAGAACTCAAACTGAAATTTTAACTAAAATCCATCCAATGATTGGGGAGATGTTTACCTGTAAGTGGTAGTTCATCCCAGAGCCCACAAACTCTCTGAAAGCATCATAGGTCCTCTTCCTGACCCAGCTGTCGATGGTTACGCGCTCCGTTCCAAAGCGAATAGTCTCAGTTTGGAAATCTCCCTCCTGGAGAAAACAAATGTTCATAAAATGTGGAGCTTAAAAACCTCAAAATCCAAGCCCAAAAAAAAAAAAAAAGACTCACCTCGACAGCCTTGAGCACGTCCCTGAACACCGAGCGCTGCTTCCTCTTATCCGTCTTGGCTCTGTGTTTGTTGCAGTCCGTGGCCAACGCGGTCAGTTTCTCACACAGTTCATCCCAGCCGTCGAATTCAAACTCCTGACGGGAAGATTAAGTTTAGGTCAGGAATGGTAAAAATACTGCCAGTTTTTGTCCCATTTCCTTTCCAGCACAGAAGTGAACTCACTGGGTCAATGTCCCTGGCCAGCTCAAAGAGCAGAGCAATGGTCTCCCCCGCAGCAATCCTCATGTTGACGTCATCGCTCTCCAGCAACCGCTGCAGTTTGGACAGGTGTCTGTACAACAAAAACATGCATGAACAACAAAACCTTTGGAATTAAAAATAAATAATAGATCACGACAGGGTCTCACTTGTGCAGGATGTCTTTGAGCTGATTGGCTGAGCAGATGGTGAGCAGCAGTGCCCAGGACAGAAGGGCGTTGATGTGGAGCTGGCTCGTCTGCGGATTAATCATCGGACAGGTACCATCTACCTTGGCGTAGGACCGGGTGAACAGGTTCTCGAAACATTCCATCGTAGCCTGCACGTCCTAGAAACAGGTTCCATCAGAACAAAAACAAATAAAATCACTGGCTCAAATTTGTCAAGATGGATTTTCGGCACAACATCAGCACCAATAAGGAGTGAGAGCATCTGATTTAAAGCCATCACAGTAACACCAGAGCTGATTGCCCTCGAAGCACAAACACTAAAAGTGATTAGGAACTTACCAAAATATCATCCTCTGCAACAAGTGAGCACAGCCCCAGACTTGTCGCCACCTATTAAAAACAAACACCTGACATCAGCGGAGGGTTCACATTCTTCTGCAGTAGTATCCCACGTGTCCCTGCAGTCCTACTCACAGCTTGTCTTGCTTGTATGTTGGCTGATCCATCTGCCAGGATGTTTTTGAAGATGGGCTTCAGGGTATTGAACACCTCCTTGCTCTCAATCCCCGAGCCCAGCTGAATGCACAGCAGGCAGGCTAAAGAAGCTGCTGCTCGCTGCTCCTCACCTTTACCTGGCAGAGTGAGAGACAGGAAGAAGTGTTATTGTTGCCATGCAACAGCCACCAAGTAAAAAGGCAATGATGGCAGGGATGACCAGAGCTGATCAAAAGTATCGGATTAGAAAATGACCCGAGGCATTTTTTTATTGATTTGTATTAGAGTAGCTGGCAGCCACACTTCATCTCCAATACAGCAGCAATAATACAGCAACCACTGATGAAATGTAAAGACTCTCAAGCTGCAGTTTGTTAATCTGTGGGTGACCAAAAATTAGCTTCCCTCCCCTTATTTTTTTTTTATAAAGTTGCTTGTGTCTTTGCCAGCATACAGCTTGTCATTACTTGTTAGCAGTTTTAGCATCATCGCTAGCAGCACAGTGATGGAACATCTTTGAGGCAGCACCATCTAAAGCCTAATTAAGAGCATTACATTGACAAGTTGGCTCATATTGTTCCTCAAGTATCAAGAATGGGTGGAGATCATTTAGTCTGCATGAAGGAGGACAAGGAACCAGTCAACATTTTATGGTTACATGTTTGTGGAACAAGTTGCAAAATAAAGCACCAGCTTGACACTCGTATTGACTGACCCTTAGTTAAATTGACTCACACTTGTGACTTGATCGGAACATTTCCAAGTGAGTTTAAAAGAGATCAAGTACCTTTCTTCACGCAACGTTCGATGCTGTCTGTGATGGTCATCCTTCTCTCGGAGATGAATTCATACAAGATCCGTGTGGCCATTGCCGTCTTAAGCCCATCCAAAGCTCCTTGTCTCGTCTTGGCACTAAAGAAACAAACATTTTATTAATACTTAAATAAGAAACACTGTAAATTAACAAAACTTCATCCAAGAGCATAATCTCATGTCTTATAAGCTAAAGTAAATAATTTTCAGCTACCATTTGTATGACAAAGCATCACTGGTACTTTCCCTCTACCAGGAAGATCAAGTTTTTTGGCATACATAAGAGTGGAAGTTTACAACCAATGTGTTATAATCTGAACGCAAGCTCAGATGACGTGTGGAAATATGAGATCAGAAAGAACTTTAACCTCTTATCCACAGTGCTGTCTATGAACCCTTTCAGCTTGTACTGAAAATCCTCCTGGGCTGTGTCCTCACTGGCCTCTCCACCTGCAAGTCAGGTCAAAACTCATTGACTTCTCTCAAGTATTAGTTAACAAATGTATTAATGATAAAAAACAAACCTACCTTCATCTGCTACACTGTTCGTGTCACTGAAGCTGCTGCAATGACTGAGTGTCTCAATAGAGGCGTCCTCATCACTAAAAGGCTGCACAGCTCCATGCTGGCCCCCTAAAAACAAGGATTTATGAGTACAGGAGATGGCTACAACAAACATTACAACAGCCCAACAAAACCGTGTAAAGTCATTATGTAACCCAGACAGACATTATGCAGGTATTGCAGCAAAAACTAGTTATCTAATCAGCTGTGTGTCCCTTCAGAAAGCTTAACCTGCAGGTGTTCGTAGGAAAACCTTGTCACGGTCAACTGACTTTTATATGGCTGTGCAAACAGAGCAGTGTTCAGATTGGACAGACACGAGTCTAAAAGGATCAACGTTCTCCCCGGTGTCCTTTTTGTCAACCTGATTCAAGATGGCTGCCACAGCAAACAAACTTAGAAAAACAAAAATGGATGTAAAATTGGTAAATGTACAAAACATACTTTGAGTACAATTTGTAATACTTATTGCTAAAGTTTTAAGCAGTCTGCCCTATTTTTAAAACCATAAGTTATGATCCTAAAAATGTACTTAAAACCAAGGTTTGGAAAATTATTTGTTTGGAAACAGATGTATTTCAGGGAGATTTTATTCTACAGGTGGTGGCCAAACTGAAATGAAACCAGACCAGATTAGACCAGACCTAACAGGCTTCTCTGCCACCATGACCTAAATTTACCTTTTTGGAAGACATGTCTGTCAGCTCATCACTGCGTCTGTCTCGGATAAACGTGACTATTACTTTAAGCCCCGACATAACAAAATAGAACTTGGTAACATGCTAAAAACGCTCATGCTATCCAGTTAGCATATGTTTAATCTGTGTTTACACACGTATGTGTTGACGTGGGCTTCTCCCCCACAACAGCTGATTTCAGAGAACCGGGCGGCGCCTCTCTGCTGTGACCGTCCCGGTTCATCATGGAGTACAAAATGTCCTCTTTTAGAGAGTTTCCGCATTACAAACACGTCCTCACAACCACTACAGAAATCTAATATCTACATTTAATACTGGTTTAATGTCAGAGTATACTAGTTATTACGAATAAACGATAAGGGTTGAACTCGAGAGAGTACTATCGCAAGATACAGACAGAGCTACTCTTGTTTACACCCCCAAAAAACACAAGTGTGCCCTTATAGAAGCAACAGCTAATGGTAAAAAGAAAAGTTTTACTAGTTTAAAAATAAAAATGTTGAAATTTAATAATGTTGACCTAACAACAACGCGAGATTCATGATTTGGTCAGAAGATGCTAACGTTAGCTTAAGCTTGTCAGTTTATAAACTATTAAGGACTTCTAAAATATGTATAAATAATGTCATAATTAAATTATTGGCGTATCTGAAGTCATGTCGTTAACATAAAACAATAATGCTTTGTGAGACAATGGCTCGTCAGGTTGTGTTCGCAGAAGCCGGTTTCCAGCATTTGTAGTTTGTACTGTAAACACGTTGAACTCAACTCAATACACTGGCAAGGCTAAAAGAACTACAACTACCATCTCGGAAGCAAGGCCGAAGCGTTGCGGGGCGCGCGTGGACTTACCCTTGCTATTCTTCTTCTTGGTCCTTGGCATTTTCGTGCAGATTTAAGTAAAATTTGATCCAAAATCAGCCAATACACGACCAGCTTTTATTGTATTGTCTAGTAAAGTGAAAATGCTCCCGTGGCACAGTGGAAAAAAGGTAATCGAAGGCGATCTTAGCGATAGACTGTTGGCCGAGACGATACATTTTCCCTCATACGCCAGTGCTGCGCAGACAGAGAGCCGCTTGCAGTATTTATACCGGCAGACATGTCACGAGGAAGTTTCCCGGTATCTCTGGCCAATTACGGATCAGGAAAAAGCTTTTGGCCCCCTGACGCACACAGGGAAGTGAATTCCTTGCATTTTTTCACTGTAACCTTAAAGGGAGATGCGTGTCCTATTTATGTCGCTCAAGTGTAATAAAACCTGTTGTTGTTTTACATATAATCAGTGACGTGCGGTCACTAGAGGCAGGGGAGGCAGAGCCTCCCCGTTCATCATGGAAATTAAAAAGAAAAAACAATATTAAATACATTAAATGGTCACATTTATGTAATGCTTTGTACTATA
>JARVJO010000180.1:5046992-5060328 GCA_031762555.1 Cynodonichthys magdalenae | reverse complement strand
GGTTCATATATTTGTAAATCTGATTTTGATTAACTGAGTGCCTCACCATCCATGAACCTCACCGCACGTCACTGCATATAATAGACATTTTATATACTTATAACCACGAAGTTTTTTTTTGTAATTTAAACTAGCAAAGAAAATCGTCAGAAACTCGGAACTAAAGCTTTTTTACAATTAGGAAAGTCTAACTAAAGCTTGCATTATTTTACATTGTCAAGGAAAGTGTATTATCTTTGAACTGAATTAATTAATGGTGCTGAAAATCAAAGTTTTTAAAAAAGGAAAACAAGACTGAAATGAGCAAAAATATATATGAAAAAGTAAAACAATAAAAGTTGTAGATACAATTTTTTAAAAGTGAAAAGAAAATGGCAGAAAACAGAAAATGTGTGTAATTGTAGCCAAAAAAAATTGCTAAACGGTTCCTTAACGCGAAAATCAGCAAAACTGTACCTAAAAGCTAAAACTAGCAAAACATTAGCTAAAAGTAGCTAAACTGTACCTAAAAGCTAAAAGTTGTAGAACGGTAGTTGAAAGCTAAAAGCAGCTATGTGACAGCTAAGAGACAAATATAGCAAAATGAAAGCTTAAAGCTAAATATAGCAGTAAAATGCTAGGTAAAAGCTAAATATAGCAGAATGTTAGCAAAATGCTAAAAGTTAAATGGAACATAATGATAGCTAAAAGGTAAATGTAGCAGAAATTAGCTACTAATAGAAAAATTATTTCTCAAAATATTAAAACAGTAGCTAAAAGTAACAGAAAAGGTGAAAGCTAAATGTAGCATTAAATGACAACTATAGAGTATTGAAGCAGTGCATTTGTAGAACAAAAATTAACTAGAATCAGGAAAACAACAGCGTGAAAGCTGAGTCAGCATTTACACAACGGTTTTGAGTAAATCCTGCACAGAAACTCAGTTTCTAACTCAACTGAAAATCTTTTCTCCTTTATGTTCTGCCTTTTTTTTACTATTCTGACTCCTATATCTTTTCCACAAGCGAACTTTTTTTTCCCAAAACACTTCCGTTCCTGCACTCATAACAAACATAACAGTCTGTTTTTTCTTTTAAGTGCATCGTCCTCAGTGTAGACTCCAAAAGCTCCAGCGGATCACTGCACTCCTCTGCAGGAGAGGCTGAATGATGCCCTTGGGTTGAGCAGAACTGCTGTTCTGTTTGCAGCATCAAGCCTGAATAATTGATTAGTGTGTGTTTGTGTGTGAGGCTGGGGTGTGTTAAGTGGGCACAGCGACAGTGTGTGAAGTCAAATGGAAAACACTGTGAGTAATGCTTTTTTAGACATGATAGAAAAACGATATGATGAAAGCAGCTTTGTTTGAAGAAATGCTCATCACCCACCAAAGTTTTAATCAAAGATCTCACATGTTAGTGCTCAGTGTGTGTTGTGGACATGACTCTCAGCTACTGCTACACCAAATTATACCTCATTATCTGTAAAAATAACAGTCATTTTTATGTTCAGATCAGGTTAATATTAGTTACTTTCCAATAGTTTCATTAAAATGTATCCAGTAGTTAACAAAATGCACACATGCAAATAAAATTTTCATCCTTTCAAGGCAGCAGGTGTTAGAGAAAAAAAAATCTCCATATTTGACTTGGCCTGTCAGATTGAACAATTCTTGATTCGGACACTAGGGGGCGCCACACAGTTTGAAATTCCCATCCAGCCGCTGCTCTGCAGTGTGGAGAGAGATGCTCAGGGATGTTTTTGTGATGCATAATTTACTGAGCGAGTGAATGCGGCTCACTGCTGACTTTTAAACGTTTAATGGGCCGGAGCGTGCCATGCAAATATTAAACAAGCAGCCATTTTGAGTCTGGTGGTGGAGAGGAGGAGAGCGATAATGTTTTTACTTGTCTGCGTGGTAGTCTGCACTGTTAGCAAAATATCTCATAAACCAGTGGATCAGTTCTAATAAAACTTTCAGGGAATGTCGATTGGATGTAGAACTACAGCTGATTAAAATTTGGAGCCAAACACAACCAAGATGGCTGCCACAGCTAAGTGACTTTAGCTAACAAATTGGTATGACTTATCCAGTTTTACAAATTTGAGCTACAATGCATACTTTTAGCACTAAAAATTGTGTAACATCGTTCTTAAATCCTTAGCAAAACATGTTGGAGTCAACACTAATTGGTTTGTTAGCAAAATATCTCACAAACCACAGTGAAACACCCAGAAATAATAGCTCAACTCAGTTCAAGATGGCCACCACAGCTAATCAATATTGGCTATAACACACTCAGTTTTACAGCTACTGAAGTGTTGTGTGGTGGCAGCTGAGAGTCGTCCTCAACACATACTCTGAGGGCTGACAGAGCTTGCAGGGTATGTCATGATCAGATGTCGAGAAGCAGGAGGAAGTGTGTGGGAGTGGAGGAGTTCAAACAGGGCAGCTCAGTCCAGCCTCGCTCAGCATGCCTGGCGTGTTGCACCAGTGGGCACCGGCCCCTGACCAGCCTAATGCCACAGGAATACCAATCACTCCCAACAGAGAGCAGGGAGCCAGATTGAAAGCTGACAGGAGATAACAGAAAAAAAATGGCTGAATATTAATTGTGTTTGCGCTGCTCCTGCGTTAAATAATTTATAAACGATGGAGCCCCAGAGCTGGTTGCTGACTTTGATTGGGTTAAAGCCTGTTGCAAACGAGAGGAGATAAGAAACGATCTGGAACTTGGTGAAAACTGAAGTGGACCTCCAAAATACGAAGAGTTTTCATCTTGATCATCTACAGTAAAGGTTCTAAATGACCTCAAACCACTGCTTTCATGTTTATGTCATTCATTTGCTAGCAACTAGCATTCCTCTATGCCAGAGCTGAAAATGGTTCCAACAACAATCTCAAACCATATGGCAGGACGACACCCTCAGAGTCTGTGTTGTGAATGACCCTAAGCTACAACCACTTCAAATTTGAGCTCAATATCTGTAAAGCTGACCGAGTTACAGCCACTTTTGTGTTGAGTACATTTGATTAGCTGTGGCGGCCACCTTAAATCAGCTTGATTCCAAAAGTTAATCAGTTGTGCATGTGCATCCAGTGATTACTCGCTAAAAGTTTTGTTCAAATCCATCCACTGGTTCATGAGTTATTTTGCTAACAGACTGTGTTAAGATGCCAATGGTTAATGCCAAAGATTTAAGCAACAACATTGTCTCATGAACAGTACTTAGAGATGTATTGAGGTAAACTCTCAGTTACTACCACACCAAAGTTTAAGTCAATATCTTTAAAATTGACTGAATTCTTGTGTTAAGGTTAGTTAGTTGTGGCAGCCATTTTAAATCTTGTTGACTCCAAAAGTTAATCAGTTGTGCATATGCATCCAGTGATTAATTGCTAAAAGTTTTGTTCAAATCCATCCACTGGTTCATGAGTTATTTTGCTAACAGACATACAAAACATACACAATCACAAACAGATAAAAAATATTATGACTCACGATTGCTTTTCATAAGCAGGCAATAAAAACTTATTCACAGGTATAAGTCAGAAATCTCTAAAACCTCAAACTGCTGCATTATTCACCACCTCTACTTGACTAGAATTTTAATTTTTCTTTTTTTATCAGACACTCTTCCTCTTCCAGTGATAATAATTAAAGTGGTGGTTGATTGTAATTACGAGCTGAATGATCCAATTTAACCTCAAACTATGAGTCGCAGAAATTATTTCTGTCTTCATTTGGATTTGGAGCAGATTTGGCTCTCGGTCAGACAGCTTGCTGCGACAGAACAGCTTCACTTCTCGTCCACGTTTGTCTTCCTGTTTAGCATCTTCAATCTCAAGTCGTTAACCTGTTTTAGAGTGGGCTCCTGAGGGACGAAGCCAAGGGTTTTCCTCTGTGTCTTACTGAGCCGTGCCGCGGCGTCGTCACAATCCATGGAATTGATTTGAATTGATCAAAGACAGTAAAACAGAATTTGACGGGAAGGTCAAGTAAACAGAAAACGAGGGTTAAAGATGAAAAAATAAGCTACATGACCTTCTTTTCATCTTATGTTATCATAGATCATGTATTCATCATATTTCATCTTCTCTCTATTTTATCTGCTAAATTATGCAATTGTGTTTAACTGCTTCTTAGACCAAAAAACAAAAAAAGAGCCTACAAACACTCACTTTTGTAAAAGCTTTGCATCCAGGAAGTAAGTTGAGAAACTTTGTCATTTGGCAAACATTTCCCTCATTTTGGACCTTTCTGTTTCATTCCAGGCAACTCCTGATAAAAGCTGAGTAACCTCACCTCCCTCTGAGTCAGAGACACAGAACAGAACAAGTAAATAAAATAGTTCTTCTTTGATTTACACCATCTCTGCTGTGTGTCTCTGCTGTGTGCAGCTGCCACTGTGTGCGTTTTTGAGTTATAAAAAGTTGTAAGGACGCGGGCGGGCAGATGCTCCTGGAGTTGCCAGGCAACCCTCGAGCCACAAAGCAGGGGGAAGTGTTGTGCTGATTTTTACATCTTATGTAACAAAACTGACAAGCTGGAGGGAAAAAAAGAAGACAAACAACAAATCTGACAACTTCTTCTTGTTATAAACTGGAAAACAGAGCTGAAAGAATTAACATTTTTCAAACTCTTTCCAAAGAAATACAGGAGGATCTTTTCAATAATATTGTTCAGAGTTGTTCTGTTTTTGTCTCTAAGCTACTTTTAGTATTTAGTTAACTTTTTGCTTCTTTTAATTAGTATTTTAGCTACATTTAGGTAACATTTTGCTTCTTTTGGCTTTTAGCCAGGGACGGAGCTAGACCTTTTTGCACAAGGTGGCCAAGGTGTTGTTTAGGGAGGGGGCACATACCAAAAAAAATGGAAATTTAAGATAGCCACCACAGTTAATTCCAAATGCCTTTAATTCAGCTGTGTATGGAAACATTGAGCTTAAATTTTGCTTGATTTTAGCTAAGGATGTACCAAAACACATGCTAAATGTAAGTCGCAATTTCAAGCTAACTGCTAACGCTAATTTTACAACAGGCTATAATTTAACCCTTTAGCCCACATGCTAAATGTAAGTCACAATTTTAAGCTAACTGCTAACACTAATTTTACAACGGGCTATAATTTAGCCCTTTAGCCCACATGCTAAATGTAAGTTACAATTTCAAGCTAACTGCTAACGCTAATTTTTCAAAAGTGTTATAATTTAGCCATTTTAGACCAAAAAAGCTAAAAATTAGTGTAGTAGTAGTAGCTGAAGACAAACTTTACCAAATTCTGAATGTTTAATCAAAATTTCAAGATGGCCAAATTATTTTTTCTTCACTCCGATAAGCTCCATTGATAGATATTTACTCTTTTTATTTTTTTGTGATTGACCATCTCTGAAATGCGATACCCCCACTTGTCAATCATTGGGGGTGATGCTTGCCACCACTCTGGTTCTGCCCCTGCTTTTAGCTAGTGTTCGACTTATTAGCGTCCGATCCCTTTACATTTAAAAACAAATTTTTTTAGCATTTCCAGCAAAGTCACCCAGCTCTCCGCATTCAACCTGCATTTTAATAGAAAATTAAATTTCTCTTTATATATATATATATGAAGAAACCTGACCTTGGTGATGTTTTCTTTGTGCACTGCAGGGGAGCACAGAGGGAATCCATGGGAAACTCAGAGAAATCTTCAAGCCTTGGGAAGATTCTTCTCTCCTCCATGAGCCTAAAAACCACAGATAAGCACAGCCCCGAGGTACGCTGAGCACTATTTGCCTACAGCTGTATGAAAGCTTAGAACACAGGGGAGGAAAAGGAAGTTAAAAAAAAAAAAATAAATAAATAAAAACGTAGGAGAGCTGGAAATGTTGGCTAGCAGCTGGAGACTCCCAGGTTGCTCTCACTCACTGAGACGGATACCTGCCGCGCACTCAGATTGTTTATTTACTGAACTAAATAAGTTATTTATGAGCCGAGGAGAAGGTGAGTCTAATGAAGGAAAAAATAAGCCAGATATTGATTATGTATATTGTACTCTGGGGTTTGTTCCACAGTGCTGCAGCTTGTCTGTGCAGAAATAGAAAGCAAATTTTACAAAGTTTTGAGCTCAGTTTGCACCATCTCAGTTAATACAAATATTGTGTGATATTTACTATGATATATGCATCCAACCAGTTATACTTGTATATTTATAGGGTCGAATATCATCAGTTTTGTCTTTTTAACGTTAAAAAAGAAATCATTTTTGCACCAGTTTGCACCAATTGTGTTTTTTAAAATATTAAATATGGCGGTGAAGATATTTGTGAATAAAACCTGAACCCCCCGTCGCCCTGCAAGATGGCATGACCAAATTGGATGTAAGTACATCAAATATCCTGGACCATACATGTATTATACATGTCATTCTACCCCGTTTTCATTTAGTATTCAGGTCGGGCTGTTCATCCAGGATGCTTGATGGCAGAGCTGCTGATTCCCATTGACACGGCCCTGGCTGCGCTCCGTCTGAACCCTCTCACATCATCGCCAGGGGCTCCAAACACAGATAAGCCCATCACAGCTTCCTGGCATCCTGACCCAGAGCCTCGCCGATCGGCTGAACTGATACTGTAAACAAGATAAATGAGCATGAGAGGACAGACGGAGGAGGGGAAATCTGATCGATTTTTAATATTTGCAGGTGAAGATGTGAATGTATAAATACAAAAAAAAAAAACCAAAAACGTAGAGGCAATCACCAGAAGCTTGGAGGTCAAGAGAACCAAACTAGGGAGGGTTAGAGCTAATGACAGAGACAAAGAAATATAGTACTAGCTGAGGGCGGTATATTCAAATGAGTGTGCGTGGCGGTCCATCGCACAGATTGGCTGTGAATTATTACCACTGTGTGCTCACTGGAGCTGCCAGGCCAGTGGGCACTTTGTAATTCAGGGAGACAGAAACAAAAGAAAAGGCAGCGGAGAAGCAGAATTCCCCCAGAGGCAAGAGTGGAACATGTTCAATTATATTTAAACAGTTTTCATAAACCTAATGAATTCATTTGAAATTTGTACTTTTCACTCAGTCAACGGTTCCACAGTCTCCTGTCAGATCTGCTCATCTTTAGCTGTGTGGGAAAATAGCGAACAGGAGGAAGTAGGAACGAATGAATTAATGAACACTTGCTACACCTGGAGAAAATATCTAAACATATTTCTACTTTGTTTCTTTGTGTTTTTTTTTCATTTTTTATATGAATGTGAGGGTGTGTTTTGGTTGTGCCTGGAGGATTTGTTTAGATCTCCTTTAAAACAGAGTAGAAGCTATGAATCCTAAAACTAACCCTGCTGCCCTCAGCTACATAAAACCTACAAAAACCCCCACTTTGGGTGCTCAAACAACCCAGAAATCTTTCCCTCAGTTGATCTTTCTTCATTGTTTCTGTGTCAAAGAGTCACTATGTTAAAATTGTGTCTAAAAACGATTGTTAACAGTCCTGGTTATGAAAGATGCAGCTAATCCCATGGGGGATTAGCTTGTTAGCTCGTCAATCTGGTTTTATTTAAGCTTTGTGTCTTTAAAATAATATTGAAGAAACTACAACATAAAAGTACATAAAACTACAATTTGAAATATATTTAATATTTTATATCAATCATCTTATTATGAATTCACTGCCTTTGGTTCTAGTTAGGGTCTTTTTTAATGTAAAAAAGATGTGATATTTTGTGCTTTGTGATAGAAAAAAAACATGGCTGTACTTTCTATTATTTTCTATTAGTTGACACATTTTTGCGCCTAAATTTGTTATAGTGACTCTTATATTGGCTCCTTAGTGCCCAGAGGTAACAATAGCCACATTAGCAAGATGCTATTATTAAAATGCATGTAAATCCTCAAAAAACAGCATTAGTTTGTAGGAAAATTTCTTCTGTTTAACACTGGTTTCATGTTTTAATCACGTCGGGGTCACCAAAACTGTAAGAAATGTTTAAAATTTGTTATAATGACTTTTGTATTGGTTCCTTACTACCCAGAGGTAACAATAGCTACATTAGCAAGATGATATTAATAAAATGCATGTAAATCATCAAAAAACAGCATTAGTTTGTAGGAAAATGTATTGTGTTCCGATCATGTCGGGTTCACCAAAACAGTTAGAAATGTTTTTTTACTGGAAGATGAGACACGAACCAGGAGACCTAAACATTTAATTGCAAGAAATACAAATACCTCCAGGTGGTCCAAAATACAGACCTTTACTTGTCTCAGGATATTTTAAAACAAAAAGATAGGTAATTACGCAATTAGATTATCATAAATAGCTTAGATCTCTCAGTAAAAAATGTGTTGAACAGAATTAATTTTTCCTTCAATTTAGTAAAAAACAAAAGTGACACAGTACATGGATAAATAATTTTTAGTTCAAGATCACTTAAACAGATGTTTCCATTTTCCTATTATTTGGCTTATTATTTCCCATGAAGCATTGTTCCTTCACTAAACCCTCCAACCAGAACGTACTGCACTTTGGTAAGAACTGTTAAAATGTTTGTTTGAAAGTTATGCATAAATTATTATTATTTTTTTATATAAGCAGATAAAATGCATGAATTATTTATTGGAGCATTTTGTGTAAACTTCAGTGCACACAACTGTGTGCTTCTTGTATTTTGGAAATGTTTCCACTTTGTAATCAACATGCATGTAATTTTTTTTTCCACTCTAAAATCAGGTTAAAATCCAGATAAAAAGTTAAAAAGAAGTTAATGTGAACATATTTACAAGGCCAGCAGTTTCTCCAGGATTTTAAGCAGACTGTTTTGGGACATAATAATAGTAGCTTGTGTTTTTGATGGGGTGTAAACAGCTTGGTCTGGTCCCACCTGGATCCTTTGCTTCTAGCTATCAGCTAAATGAAACTCCATAAAACAGTTGTGGCTCTGAGTCAGCACGGGTTCATTATGAGGCTGTTTTCTCTTGTTTGTGAGAACACCACACCACATTACTGCTTTTGACTTCCTGCTTCCACGTGTGGTGTTGTCTCTCTGTACAGCTTCTGTTGCTCTTCGGTGTGTTTTCCTTCCTCCACTCACTGTATCGATTCAGATTTGGACACTAACGGTGTATAAGGGAGTGTTACTTCCAGCTGGGTGTTTGTTTGCCTGCAAGTGTCGTCCCCCCCTCCTTCTGTTTGCCAGCATGTAAAACTCCCTCCTCGTGTTTCTGGTGGGCTGTTAAAAACAAAAACCTGCTGCTTGTGTTTTGTCGACTGCTCTGTACTAAGAACAGCAAAATAAAGTGCTTAAGGTGCAAATTAGATTTCTTAAAATCTGTCAATTTATGTATTTTTATTTTTATTTATACTAAAAAAATGAATGTAACCCGCAACAAACTGCCTCTCACTCTCCCGAGAATTGCCAATGAATTCCTATTTTTTCTTCTTTAAGGTGTTTTTTTTTTTAAACCATGATTCCACCCTGGTAATGTTTGCAGCCAACACAAGAATTATGGATGCGAAGATCATATTTCAGTGTGTCTGTGTGCATTTGCACATATATGTGAGCTGCGAACAACCATGTAGCTTCAAAAGCACCGTGACAAAGCCCGAGGCTAACGGGGCGAGGTGTACGGGTCGGGTTGTCAGAACTGAGAAGCTTTCATATGCACACGCACACATTATGCATCCGCCATCAAAAAAGGTAAATCACAAAACGAGACCCCTCAAAGCACTTTCTGTTACTGAGTTTAGATAAATATATTTCTGCTGTGTATGCTAACAAGCCTTTTAGCTCGCCACTACAAGCAGCCCTTAAGGATTGGGGAAAAAAATAAACATAAACATAAATAATTTGTACTGTAGAGTAATAATTACTTGTTCAAACTCACCTGTGTGAATACTTATAAAACATTCACACTATTTATTTATTTTTTCTTCTGCACGTTTTTCGGCACATAACTCACAATTTGCGTGCTGTTTTAGCAATTTATATATCAAAACGTTCAGCTCATTCGGGACAATAAAACTATGACTTTTGGCATTTCAGCAAATTATACTTTTTGAGATATTTAGCTTTTTCAGCCACGTTGTTCTTATTGAAAACTAATAGAGCTGCATTTAATATACTTTAAACCTAACTGTTCAGAAATCTTTACTGTACTTTTTACCTCTTGTTCTGGTTTTTTGTGCTAATTTCAGCTTCCTTCATCTTCTGTTTTGCCCTATTTGAGTTTTTTTCCAGTGTTTTTTAGATATCATTCCAACTTTTTCTGCTTTTTTGCTTATTTCAACATTTTTGTGCTTCTTTCAGCTGTTTTAAGCTTTTTATGCTTCTTTCAGCTGATTTCTGCTAATTACAGCTGTTTCTTTGTTTTAGCTACTTTTTAGCTCATTTGAGCTTGTTTTCAAGAAAAAATGCCTTTTGTTCCAATTGCAACTTCTTGCTGCTTAATTCAGCAAGCGTGCTCTTTGTTTCTTTGTACTCATTTTGGCCATTTCAGCTTATTTTTAAGCTATTCAGCAAAAATCTTTCAGCATATTTGCTGGAAATGCAAATTATCTAGTTATAATAAATATTATAGTCAGAACCTTTGCCTAGCATAGCTAATTGCATTTCTAATAATAGACCATTTTGTAGTTAGGAAGGATCACGCAAAGCAGGCCAACCTCAGGTTTAGAGAAGGTTTATCAGGAAAAAACTGATATGATGTGATTTTTCATAAATTTCCAAGTGTGCTATTTGGGCTTATTGAGTTTGCATAACTCCCAAAGTGTTTTCATAGCAACCTCAGCTTTTATCCAGTTGACCCAGAGAAGCTAGGCTTTGCTTTGCCTATTTCTAACTACGAAATGGTGTATTTGGAATATACATGTGAAACCATGTGTTATTTATTATTCATGCATTTTGTTCATGTTACATATCATTTGTATTCGCAAGTCAGATTTTTTTTGTTCAAAATCAATCAAAACGCATGTGAAAGTTGCAATTCTTGCTTTAAAACAAAAGATTCCTGACCTCAAAATCCCGTTTTAATATAAACTAGCCTGAGTTTACAATGAGAAATTGCTACTATCGTGGAGGCTGGACTGTCTGAAAATGCATTAGACTGATGTAAGAAACCAAGCCAAAGGGCTTTTAAATGTTATGTCATCATTTGTGACAGCTGAAGTAGAAAGGAATACCCACTGGGATTCTGCCTTGTCTGTCAGTCTGCAGATGAGGGACAGAGATACAGAAGCTGCTTGGTTTGAGGACAAACCATCTTAAAAATGTCAGATTGTTATCTATATTTGCACAAATATATTAAAAAAATATAAACCATAAACCAAGCAAAGAAATAAATACGGAAGCCTAGCTTCTTGAACATCACGCAGAGTTTGGACACTGTCCATTTATTTCTTCTTCCAGAGGATGTGTGAAGGTGAGAGCAGATGGGTGGTTGGCTTTTCCTGATCCAACAGACATTATAGGAGGTGATAAATCGTGGGAACACAGCTGTGGTTTCCTTCCCACTGTACACTTCTGCATTTTGTTCCTCTGTCACTCACCCAGTTATTCATTGAAGATTTGTTGGTTTGTCGTTGTTTAACTGCTGACAGTTAAAAAAAAAAGAAGATCATTAGAGAACTGCTCTGGTTGTTGAAGACACCTGACAGACTTGGTTTAAAGACATCAGATTAAATCGTGGAGTCAGGTGAAGAAGCAGAGGACTTTATCAGAGAGAAATCAAAACACGACTAAAATGGAACTCTGTGTTGCTGAGTCATTTTTAAAATGTGTCTTGCATTAACATTTTGTTTCATTTTTCTTGAGTTGGTTCCTCGCTGCGTGTGCTGCATTTGTGTTGATATCTGTGAAAAGCTCAGCTTTCTGCGGTGCTGAGTGGAGCTGCAGTTCACAGAAGCCTCTCACCTCGCTGTCAGGCTGTTATCAGAGTAAAGCCGGGTGCATCTCCCACTGAGTCAGGACGAACAGACCTGCCCATCACAGGCTTTCATCTGTGCTTTAATGCAGCTGGGCTGAAAGTCATGCACACCCATTATTGGGCTTTTTTTGCCGTGTTCTCCATCCAACCCTGGCTTTCAGCAGCTTTTGATTAGCAAAGAAAGTCATCTAGAGTTTAAAAAAGTTTACAGTGTAGAGCACTGATGGTTGGATTCATGTTGGAAACTAGGATCAAATATATAATAAGAATTTCCTGTATTTTTATCTTTGAATATATGACTGTAAACTGGGAACAGTCATTGCAAAATGTGCTAAAACAAAAGAAATCTATGCTTTCGATTGTATTAACCCAATCATTTTCAGCACAAACACTTGCAACTGTCAGGGTATGTTTATATTCTTTTTGCACAACATGTAGAACTTGGCGTTTACACACTTTTGATTGGTTTAAATGAATCTTTTGTGAATATAAACTTGAAATGGAGCGCAAACTCCTCCTACCAGGTTAGCCAATTTGTCAACCGAGCTGCAAATGGCGTGGGAACTTTGTCTTTTTCCATTCCACCGTAAAGATCTATCATCCAAATGTCTTTTCATTTATTAAAAATAACGTGTTGTGCACAAATGAAGCAGTTATTTATCGGCTAATATAAGCGAGGAAAGAGAGATGGCGCCTGTCTGCAAGATATTTTCCACACCCAGCCAATGGCACTGGTCAAAACTGTATTAGTATCATGCTTCCAACCAAACCCGTACAGTATTTATCAAGGATTTTAGCATCCGGTTTTAAAAGAGGGATGATTGGTACAATTAGCAGTTGATGCTTGGTGACAGGTTGTGAAAAGTTTTTGCGACAGAGTTTCCAAAATGTGTTAATGATCACAAAGTTTCCAAGTTGTAAGTCACAGGGCGTTGCTTATGTGTTGCCGGTATTATATTAAAAGTCTTCTAAGAATGTCTAAGACAGATTTTCTCAAATAGCCACAGAGTTGCCTCTGGCATCTGGAACCTCAGTTGAACCCTTCTCAATTTGGTTTCTACAGTTCTTGATACCACTCAAGAACTACATAACCTAAATAGAGATGTTTCTTTGGGCTATTTATATTCATATGTCTGACAAATGTTCCAAGTTCATGCATATGTGTCATTCTGTGAGTCCAAGTAAAAATGTGTGCATCTTCTTGCAATTTTGTGTCTCAAGCTAGTCGTCAACAGTCACATCCCAGTGTGATCGAACTTTTAGCTGAACTGTCACAGCTGATTATTTGCTTGCAACATGGCATTAAGTCGATTTTTGGATAATATCTAGTAGGACTGCACCAAATTGGGGAAAAAAAAGTAATTTTTTTTCTAACCCTGCAATATACACTCACCGGCCACTTTATTAGGTACACCATGCTAGTAACGGGTTGGACCCCCTTTTGCCTTCAGAACT
>JARVJO010000180.1:5027073-5046057 GCA_031762555.1 Cynodonichthys magdalenae | reverse complement strand
CTGATTAGAAATTAAGTGTTAACGAGCAGTTGGACAGGTGTACCTAATAAAGTGGCCGGTGAGTGTATATTGTGATATGAAAAAATACAGGAATTTTCAATAGATGTCTTAAATAACACTTTAAGTTTTGCTGCCGTCTTGTTGACGATGAACCTGCGCCGATCTTACCTGTTTTTGTGCGTTACAAGTATGTTTTTGTCTGTATTTGAAAGTTATCCTTAGATTTTATTGCTTTTATTGTGCTGGGACCTGAATAGGTCTCCTTCTATCATGTGCAAATGTACATTGCATTTTACTACTATATTTTACTAAATGGTAAATGGACTGTACTTGTATAGCGTCTTACTATCAAACCATGATACTGAAAGCGCTTTACACTACAATCTGTGTCCTCATTTACCCATTCACATCCTTCAACATGTGACCGAATAGTAGGGAAATTGAACCGCCAACTCTCACATTAGAGGAACGGCTACCCTAACTACTCTGCACACTTCTATCTTTAAATGTATTTAACCTCTTTTCCTCTAGTTTTCTGTGAATCTGCTCATTTTCCTAATTTTTGTTAATCTCCTCATCGTCTTCCTCTACGGCTCGAGAATTCACCGACAACACTTAAAAAAAAAACACGTTGCTGCTATTGTTCCAGAAGTTTCACAATAAAAGAAAAATTTTAGCCTTTTTAGCACAAAGGCTCACACTTCTTTTGGTGGAAGAAACACGTCAAAATAAAAGTCGTAACATGCTACTGTTCAGTGCAATGACTTATGGTTTAGTCCCTAGATAACACATTGATTTAATCACCTCCTACATCTCAGGACCTGCAATGTGACTGTTGCACACATGTACATTGCGCTGACGATGCTCAAACGATATGTCGTCCAGCTCTAATATCTAACGTTATTATGTTTTAGTTAGGGAAAAAGAAGTCTTGCAGACAGCAGATGACCCTTATCTCTCAGCATTATGAGCCAGTTTGTTTGTGAACGTTGCCTTACCCTGTATGCCAGCTTTTTGAGTCAGTTTTCCACCACCCACCTCCACAACACAACAAATACTGTAGACACAAAGAGCTGGTGAGACTGTGAGGCTCGTTGTGATTTGCAGGGCAGTAAATCGTGGCCGTTTTATATCCTGCTCTGATTTGCAACTCCCATGCCTTATCTTCTCAGATCGGTCAGTCTAACAGTCGGCCCCCACTGGAAGATGAGCTCACCATAGTAATAATAATATTAAGATAATGACGGAAATGTTAGACATTAATTTCCCCCTTAAATTGAATTAACTGCTCAATTGACCTCAGTTTAATTCTCCACCAAATGTCATGTAAATAAAACCAGAGATTAGCAAAGATGGCTAAGTTTAAGTAAAATGAGCCACATCTTTTACCACGCACTTAAACACACCACATATGGGATTCACAGTGATTAAGAGCATAGTCATACAGAAATGTATTTTTGAGCTTCTATTTTCCATGCTGCTGAGTATCACTGCACGTGTCAGAGGCTACATTTAAAAATGTCGACATTTTTTTTTGTTTTTAGATCGTGTAAACGAGGAGCCGGGGTAATCACGCCTCTCGTGACATTTTCCTGCACCGTGCAACAGATGAATCAGAGAAGCCGAAATTATCAGCTCACCTCAGCTGGCAACTCTTGTGCACCAGCTCTTTAGAAGGATTAGAGGTTGTAGGCGCTGCGATTACACCGAGTACAGCACAGACTGCTCCTCACACCAACACCCACTGAACAAGTAACTGTTATAACGGCTTAACGGCAGCCAGAAAAGAGCAAGCGGCTCTAATAGCCCTGAGATGCTCAGGCCATTATCAAGTCTGTGGTTTTAGATGGAAGGCAGATGACGACGTGTCGAAACCAAAGATTACAGTGTGAGCTGCTAAACACGGACTGTAAAAACAATACTTAAAACAATGACAAATCTGTTACTTCTGTACTCGAACAGGTGAACCCTGTGACTCATAATGTTTTTGCATTGCACTACATTCAAATCAGCTACATTTATAACTGCCTTCATATTTCCGCACTTTTAACATTAACCCTTCACTTTGATCACTTTTAACCTTATAATTAAAAGTATCAGAGTTAAAGGCACTTGTTGCAAAATATAAAATTCAACATAAAATTTGGTTATCCATCGTTGGCGTTTGAAATTCCATCAGTGGTTTTTCATATACATGGATATGCAATTCTAAAATGCGGACTCAATAGTCGTTTTTCCATCAACGTTTTTTTTAAGCGCATTTTGAAGCATCGCATCAGAAAAGGTTGATGGAAATGGCAAAATTCACAAAACCGTCAATTTCGCAAAAAAGTTTTTAACGCTTGCTTGAGGTGGTTTTTGGAATTTCTGAAAAAGAGTTAAAGCGCAAAATAGTCTACTACAGCCATGCGTAATGTCAACGTCTGAAATAATTACATTTTGCGTAGGCTGGTTGATTTGCTCCCAGCTAGTTGATTAAAACACGTCTGATGCGCCATTTTTTTTTTGCAACATTTTAAAAGTTCGCTCAAAATGCGCATTAAAATTGGATGGAAACACGACTAATGTCAACAGAGTGCTTTTATCTGCATATTACTCAACAAAGCTGAGCATAAATGCTTCAACCCATCAAAACTGTCAGGTTTTAATGGATGTCGCCATCTTTGACCTATTTGTAGTCACTTCCACTGTTAAAAAAAATAAAATGAAATCTGTAAAAAAAATAAACGAACATAGTTGTTGACAACTGGCTGTGGTGGGCACAGTTCCCCTAAAGCACTAATAGGGAAACTTGTTTCCTAATAAGTGGTTTAGGGCTTATGCTAGTTTTTAAATTCATTAGTGGATTAGCACTTGCTAAATTAATGGGCTGAATGTAGAAGCACTACCTGAGGTCTTTAAATGTTAGTGATCAACATTATTGTTAACAGTTGAGGGTGAACGCTGTCAAACATATTCTGCACGCAGTGAATATTGTCTCATGTTGACTCTGAAGAATGTTCCATGGGTCAACTGGGTTATATTAGTGCTTTAGAATTAGGGGAACTAAATATTTGAGTTAGTGCTTTAGAGTTAGTGCAACTGAATTTTAGATTAGTGCTACCCACCACTGACAGCCAGTCACAAATTTTGCTTCGTTTTTTGACACGTTAACAATCTAACGTGCGGATTTTACATCTGATTTTATGTTTTTGTTATCGGTTTACATGATGTCTGTCCAGATGGAAGTTGTTCAAAGGGGTATCTACTGCAAGTAAGACACTTACTAGTCATAACTTTACCACATAATCCCTTTTATTATTATTTTTCTTCATTTGACTGCTTCTAGATTATGGTCTGGGTTCTTTTCAATTTAGGAAGAAGGAGGAAGGAAAAGCAGATAATTTACAAAACTGTTTTAAAAAATTGTATGAATAGTGTTATATTTGTTGGTATTTGATGTGAGTGTGCATGAACTGACTGTCAGCTGATGTGAAATGCGGCGTGTGTGTGTGTCAGGTGCTGGTTGTGTGCCAACCAGGGCTTTCAACCTGCTAACAGATACAGCCGTTTATGACAGCCATCTGTCCAATATATGTGTGTTTGTGTGTGTGTGAGTGTGTGTGTGTGTTCCCTCTCAATTATGTTTTTGCTGGTGGGTGTTGGGATCCAGGTGGCTGTGCACTGCAATACTGCACCCTCAGAGTGCAACAGCACGGTGGTGGTAGTGTTGTGGGGGGTGTTGATCATAAAGACACAGCCATTAATGTCCCGCTGTTACTGTAAACCTGAAACCATAACCTGAGACCATGTTGTTCTGGTTTTTAAGGTTATGGCCTGATTTACATGAACCTAAACAAACAGTAAAATAACTTCTTCCCAAAATGTACTAACAGAAATCCAACTTACCGTTTAAAACTACTTGCTTATGTAAATGCAAAGTAATGCTAATATAAACACCTAAAGGAATGCCTGATGTTTTAAATCTCATTTTACGTAAAGATTGAAAGTTGTTACAATCTTACGTTTGTAAGTTTTAGTTCTGTCTTCAGGATTGAATGAGCCATTTTTGTGTTGAGTTTAATTTTATTGTCAAGCAAAAATTCATCTGCTCCTTTTTGGTCCACTTGTTGTTGACCTGAAACAAGATCCATGTGCATCGAATCTAAATCTAAAAAGACTTCATGGCGGAGACGGCGAGGATTTCCTTTTAGAAATGTTTCAGAGCAGCAAGAAACAAATGAGAAATGCTTGGATCTGTCTCGTCTGCTGTGGCTCCTGAGTTGTGTTTTTTTTTATTTTTACGGTAAAGACGTCGGGTCTATCAGAGAAGCAGTTAAACTTGATAAGAGAGAACACAGGAGAAACGGTGCGCATTTCTCTGACATTTGATCAAACGGTAGGGGGGCACTTGCGAGCGACAGGATCCCTGTGCGTGAAGACTGTGATTCATCACCTGTGACTGGGAGGGATTATTTTTGCATTTCAAAACTGGGAGGAATCATCTGTGGCGTGTTTTGCATTGGTGCCGCACAAAAAAAAGTAGGCGGAGGAGGACTATTTTTGTATTAAGCTAAAGAATAAAGTAACAACCGAGCAGAGGGGAGGAAAAATAGTGGTGGTCCCAGGTGGCATTTTATCATGTATGATAATGAGACTTTAAAGGTGGGAAAGACGACAACAGTTGGCTGCTTTAACACTCTGGCTCAGACGAATAGAGGAGACTATTATCTAATTGTTTCGCTTTTTTACTCCATACCTTCAGCTTCCACTGTGCTAACATTTTCATTTAATGTACCCACATTTGTTTACAAAAAAACACCAATCAAATATTTATAAGAATATCAGTTTGTGAAATAGCAGAAAGTGTCTCCTTCTACTGAAGTCAGATAAAAACACCACCTGCACTGTTTAAATGAAATAAGAGAGAAAAAAAATAACTGTATACACACAGTGTCTATTGTGTGTCAGGATAGGGATGAACAACTGGCGGTCTGCGGGCCACATGTGACCCGCCGGTAACCTTCGTCAGGCCCACCAATGAAGCCAAACAGATGTTGGAAATCCGGACTAATTTTTTTAAGTTTCCCATCGCGCCTCTAGGATGTGTGAATGTTTGCAAAATCGTTAGACTCAGTGACGAAAACAAATAACTCAAGCAGTTTTGCTACTACGGAAGCCGAGAGCGAACATTTTTCGCTGATAATTTTTTTTCCATGGTTTTCTCTTGATAACGAAAAAACGATGAGCATTTTCGAGTCAATTATGTCGTTATCATGAAATAATAAGTGTTTTCTTGAGATAACGAGTTAAATATGTTATCACAAAATAACGATAAGCCTTTTCTCGAGATGACAAATTAATTATGTTGTTATCACAAGATAAAAATTATTAGCGGAAAACGTCTGCTCTCAGCTTCCATATACTAGTAAACTAATGAACACATAAACAGGTTTCCTTATATTTACGTATTTAGCTACTTATTAATAATTAATAAACAATAATGTTGCATCTTAATCCTCTCACCCAATTCTATTATCAATTATGGATCTAAAAGGACAATCCCAATTTCAAAATAAAACTGAATGCAATACCTTTTCAAATGCTCATGTTTTTTTTTTTAAAAAAACCTTTTTACCCTGATTCTGAAGACAAAACATCCCAAGTTGTCTTCACATTAAGGACAAACTAATATACAGGAAATGGTGCAAATTGATATAAAATGATATAAAATGAGTCAATAAAGGCAACGAAAGCTGTTGTTTGTGTACAGCAGGAGGTGTTTTTATCCTCTAAGACAGCCTATTTTCATATCTATATTTAGGTGAGGTGAGGATATAACCTGCTGCGTGTGAGCTGGGGGGGGAGGCATATGTTTCTCCCCCCCCCACTGACCCACACTTCCTGGTGTGAATTAAATCAAAGCTGAGAAGTGTTAAGAAACACTGAGAGGCATTTGTCTCTTGAGATCAGCCGGTGTCACTTTGGCTTTGTTCGTCCAGCAAAGTAAACTGAGGCTCACTGCTCCAAGTCCTCATTTCTGACTTTATCAACCATAAAGTGGTGGTTTGAAGTGAAGGAAAAACAAAAAAATGTTCAGTTTAAATGAAGCCTCACTGTGCCGCACTTTATTTTTTGTTCTAAAAGCAGTCACATAAAGCAAAGAGTGCATTTTTTTCCTCTTGATTTTGATTTATGCGTCACAGATGTTGAGATTATTTGTGTCCGGAGACAAAAAAAGAGAGAAACAGTAGCTGAGCAGAGGAAATGATGAGCAGTTTTTATCTGTAGGACAGTCTCCTGCCTTTGTTGACCTCAATCAGTATCTGATTTGCAGCAGGAAACATATCAGTGTCTCTGATCAGATATGAGGAAATATTTCTTTACTTTGTTTCATTCAGTGATGAAAAAAAAACTTGTTTTAAGTAAAATTCCTGCTCCAGTTTCTTGTCAGGGGTGATTCCATGGGGCCTCTGCCCTCTCCCTGCCTCATGGTTTATTCAGGAGCGAAGCATTCCAACAGCCCCCCAAAAAGAAAAATTGAAGGCTGGTAATTGCATCATCACAAAAAAATTAAATAAAATAACCCAACTCTAGTAGCCTGTCTTGCCTTTTTTAAAGTTGAAAAGAGAAAACATGGCCAATAAGAAAACAGGATATGTTTTGCAACCTGCGAGGCCTGGAGTTGCTTGCTTTTTCACGCCACATCGGCTCATAATTTACCGTAAAAACTACAAAGGTGGATGGGTAAGTGGACGTGTGAAATGGTGATGAGACAGAGAGAGAAGAAGAGACTTTTTTTTTGGACACTTCAAAGCACCATTTGCAACATGGGAAACGAGCGTCAGGAGTGATTTTTTTTTTTAAATCATTTAACACAACAACAGTTACACCCATCCACGCCAGTGTGCAAATTTCTTTTAAAAAATGTGTTGCATTTATAAACAAACTCAGCCTTTCTTCCCCTTTAACTTCCTCCTCCTGGAGTTTCATGCAATTTTCATGCAGAAGTTGTCCCAGCAGAGAGCATCTGTCCAAAAGGGCTCTCTGCTGTTACAAGGTCAAGTTTTACAGCGTTACCCTCATATGATCCACCTCTAATAGGCTTCTGCAGGGCTAAACAGAAATCAGTGCAGCTGTTTCTCTTCTATGTTTTCTGTTTTGTGGTGACAGGAAGAAAAAAATAAAATTTAAAAAAAGCTAAATATTAAATAATCAATCAGAAAAGATCTAACCACTAAAGTGACAGCTCCCTAATGTGCAGAGATGCTATAAATACAGACCTTCGTTGACGTCATTGTCTGACACTACAAGTCCCAGAATGCTTCGCTCCACCCTCTGACAGCTTCGGTCTTGAAGCTGCGTTCAAGTACAGCTCGGGAATTTTCACAACCGCTTCAACTTGCAGTTTCACAAAACGAACTCATTAAGTTAGACGTTTTTTCCCCTCTAAGTTTGGAGTAACACAATAAATTTTGGTTTTAGGTTTTTGATTAATTTTATGTATGAGGTCTGGCAAACAAAGAGCCTCTGACTCTGACAGTAAATGTTAGGGCTCTAATATAAAAAGTACAACATTCACTTGATTGACCGTTTTTAAAGTCAATAATGCACATACTCAAGAGTTGTTTTTTTGTTTTGTTTTTTTTTTTGCAATGCATTGTGGTCTAGATGGGGTCATGCACACTTACGGTTCATTGAAATACACAGTTTAAAACTACATGTATTTCACCCACATTCTGCTATTCTGACACAATCGTTAAAATTCCAATAAAACTAATTTATACATTTATAGACATTTGCATATAAAAATGATATAAAAAACAGGTGTAAAGGACTAAAAGTGCTGATTATTTGTGCACCTGGTGCATGATTTTATATATGCACATTATTATCCGTAAAAAGGTACATTTTAAAAAAAATTGTGAACGTTTATAATTTAGTAAAGTGAAAATCTGATTATCAGTTACTGGTACGATATTCATTTACACCTACACAAGGTGATAACAAATAATACATACAAATTTATAAACAATATAAATTTATTAGATATTTTTCATAAGCTCTAGCTGGTATTACTGCCTCTAACATGATCATTGCTTTTCAAGTGGCACATACAAAAATAAATAAAACTGCAGAGCTAAAAAGCAAAATGTTTAAAAACACACTTCATCAATTTATAGTAGAATTAGTTTAAGTTGTTTTCGCTTCGTAGCATCATGAAGGATGTTTTATTTTTCCACTGCTCGGAAAGTGCGCTGCCTGCGTTTGAAGTCATATTTCCTACAGTGCCTGAAGGCAGCACGTCTCAGTACCACTACGAGCAGCAGCAGCGGCGGCGGCGCTTTCTCCTCCTGTAACCTAAACAATGACTCCTACTACTCACCGCAGGAAAGCACAGCGATAGAATGCGTTACACAGAGCTAAGACCCGACATTTCGCTGCTATTCCCACAGCTCTCATAAATGTACGGACCGTAAACATGTGGATACCTACAGAACACGAGAAATACGGCGTCGGTAAGTTTATTTTAGCTGGTTTTATTATTGTAAAACTGAGTCCGCTGCTCTCCGCTCGGTAGGACGTGTGTGTGTGTTAGGATGGTGGTAAACTGGGTCTGAATGGTTTCCAGTGCAGAGAACTGTTACAGTGAATGTTTTTTAGATTCGTGTCGTTTTAAATTGTTTGACTTATCATTTGGTCACTGTGACCAGTTCTGATGCATTTGTTGCCAAAGCCTCATATTTAATATTTTGAATTGCCGCGGTATAAAGTACGTCTCCAATCTGAATCATTAGCTATTTTTTCCTAATTTCTGCTTGTTTAATGGTGTTAAAAAACTAAGCTTATTTGTCCGAATCTCAATGCGTTTGACCAAATTTTCAAATTAAAAGTAAAAGAGATGTGTTGATAGACTGCTGTGTCTTTATTCTGAGATTGCTCGCAGGTCCTGGAAATGTCTGCATCCTTCCAGCGCATTGTTCCAGACAGTCTGGGACTCAAACACATCAAGTGAGACAAAACAAGCCACAACAACAACAGGCCAAGCGAGAGAAAAAAAAAACACAGACTCAATCCAGGTGTAGGGATTTCCTTTTTGCCCGTCTTTACCCAGAAAAACATTGGCTTATTGAGATGAGGAGGGGGGGGCTTAAGTGTCTCATAATAACATTCCCTAGAGAGATGTGCTCCATGTGTGATGCTGGGGCCCCTACATGCCTCTACAGTCCCATTGAACACGAGCCAATCATCTAGTATTTGGAAAAGATGTGTTTACAGACCTTCTAAAAATCAATAAAGCTGTGATCTGATGAAGTCCCTACAGTGAGATTTTTTTTAACCTTTTCTCTCCATTCAGCCATAGTGTAGCTTAGTTGTTGTATAGAAGCTGAAATCTATAAGGTGCTACCTGACAACAGTTACATAAAACCTGGGAAATACAGTGAACCAGAAACTAGCCACTGTCCTGTCTCTTCGCTTGAGACTAATTTGTACTTTTGCAGTTTTGTTTTGGTCATTATGCATTAGGGCTGTGTGTTGGCAAGAATTTGGTGATATGATACATATCATGACACAGGGATCACGATGTGATATAATGCGATATTTATCCCAATACTGTAAGCAAGGCGATATATTGTGATGTATTGCCTTCAGTGTGTTTTATATGTAGATTACATATAAGAGCACAAGAGCTTAAAATACGGAACATTTCAGGTAATACAGGACAGTTGGCAACCCTACCTCGGCTTGGAAGGCAGCGGGTGCCGGTCTAATTCGCTCAGATTCAGCCATCGATACTTAGTCCTAATGTTTACTCACAATGCTAATGCTTGAGCTAGCATTATACACTCTGGCTCTTTTGGACTGAAGGGGCCAAATTGCTAGCTGGCAACTTAAATATCAATACAGTGCTTTAGATAATATATAGAGTATTGGGAAATAAAATATCACAATATTTCAGTGTATTGATGCATCTATACTTATGTAAGAAGCCGACTGCAATGGGTCTTTGACCTTGACCTTGCATCGTACCCATAGGGTTGGGCAAAATTGTATTATGTGCAATTAATCGTCAACTGCCATCAATTAATAGCAACTTTGCAATTACTTCAGTTAGTATCGCTAGTGATGTATTTTTATACATGACAAACTGTCACTATCAGGCGTGCATGTGAGCCCAGCTAACCCTAAACCAACAAACTTGTTTAATCACCTGAAAGGCAGACATAAACCGGAGTACAAGGAAATTAATTGTCATATTAATCATTATTGGCTAAATGCTCAAATTAATAATGATGCATTCTTAAGTCAATTTTGCCCAACTCTGTTTACCCATCTTGGCATTGCTCTGTACTCGTCTGGGCCTAGCTACGAACTCGCCAAGGCTTTGCTTTATACTCACCCTAACCCTATCGGCCAGGGTCTTATTTAGTACCTGCCTTGACCACTCATTTGTCCAACCTTGGCTAAAGAAAGACTGATTGAAGATTGATCGTCCAGCTTTGGCCACTTTAAAAAAAACAGCAATCAGCCATGCCTGTGCATAATAAATTTTTTGCAAAGAAGGAAAATTAAAAATGCAGTCCTGTTGGTGAAATATTGTTTTTTAAAATTTCTTTCTGTGTAATGTCTCACATTTAACATTAACTTAACTCTAGACAAGGACACAGAAATATGTGGATACGCAAACATAAATACAAAAGGGCATAAATGAGCATCTACTGTACATGGTGGCAACAGTACAAAATAACCATCACTTCAAAAATCACCTGAAGGCAGTAAAGCTCACTGAACTAGAAACTAACCCTTGGCATTTTTATGTCACATTCTGTGGTCTGGTCATTTGACTGCTTTGCTAAATTTTCCCCTGGTGTCGGCTTGTTTCCCTTCCCCAATTCTGTGTGAATACTAACTTTATTGAATTCAATTTGTAGATGCTGAGTGTTTTATGTGCCAGTGACAGTTCTCTAGAGCCTATAACCTCCATTTTTAATAGAAGCAAACTAATTTAATCTATTGAGCTACTTAAACCAAACCCCACTGTCAAAGTTCGCTTGGCTGGATAAATAAAAAGCATTTATTTTCGAAGGCTAAATACTCACTATTGTCCCCCTGACTGCTCAAGGGTGCCAACTGAATTGGCTTGAGTTCATTTTGTTCTGCACAACAAGAACAATAAGACTTTTTTAATTGGCTTTGATTTATTCTTTAAGGCATGTTGGCGGTGGTACTTTTCATTGTGTTTTTTTTTTTTTGAGGAAGGAACAAGGGTGTTTTCCTGTTGTGAAATACTGGTAACACACAGACACGTATGCACAAACATTAAAGGCTAATAAGAAGATATTTGATGGTACTGGCTCGTTAGGTATGATTACAGCAACTTTAAGACTACAGTGCAATTATTAACCAGAGCGTGAGAATCTGCCAGATTGATGTTTTTATTGTGTACACCTGATTTTGTTTTTAATAAACCCTCAAGATAAGCTACTGCATGCTTTAACGACTATCATGAGTTTTGTGTTTGTAATACAGAACATCAGACTTGTTTAATGGCATTCCTTGTTAAGAAAAAGTGTTTTTCACTTTCAGTTAGGCGTACTTCCACCTTAAATCCTAATTCAAACTAATTCCATTGGCCGAGGGTTTTGAAGACTTCATTGTTTGTGGTTTAAGCATGTGTATCGAAAGGGTCAGGGGTATTACAAGGCAGAAAATCAGATTATCTGGTCTGCAAATTGTTTGCCTATTTGGCACAAGAAAACATCCTTGTGACAGCCTCATACAAGCTGTGACCATTGATCCCTACTTGGAACAGCTGTTGCCTTTCCACAGCTCTCTTTAACTTGCCTACCAGCAATAATAATGTACTGAATCGCACCTCAGTTGAGAGAACATCTGTTTTGACTTTGTACCAAAGTGTTGAAGACCTTTTGTAAGACCTAAACATTGGCCATTTAAATGTGACAATGTTCTAGTCTTTTGACAGAGAAGATGGCTATTTAAGGCCTTAGAATACTTTGAATCCTTGGAGGAATATCTTGATCTCAAGGTGAACTGGGATGTGTTCAGAACGCCATTCTGTCTAATTGGAAGGTTGCAGCGTTTGATGTCGATTTACCTTCCCAGTAAAATAAGGCCCCTGGACGACGGCAGACTCTGCCATTCATAAAATATGAATGGACTCTCAATGAGTTCCTATCACAGCGCCCATTAGCACACCAGTAAAGTGTTTACTTGTTAATAAGCTAAAACATGAAGGTTTGAAGGTGATAATGAGATAAAATTTATTGATGTGTTATTGGGGAGGGATAGAGAGACCTTAGACTTAATCTAAAGGCTGAGTATAAAGTATATTGAAGCAAATGCATTTACATAGTCAACAGGATGAGATTACAGCTAAAATGAATTAAAAGAAGCAGCCGTTATGATATAGAGTTAAATCTTTCATGACAAACGTCACCAAACATGTCCATGGGTACATAAAGGACAATCTGTCACAGAAGACAAACATGCTTTGACTCTTTCTCTGGCTACACAAAAGACTTGAGGCTGAATTGTGTCATGTAAAAAAAATGACTAGATTTTTCCCCCCTCAGTAAAGCCCTTTGATACAACCAATCAAGCATGTCATTGCTCATCATAATTTAGACAAGTAATTAAACCATTTTAACGAGCTGCTTCAGACCTGTGCTCATGATAGTTTAATTCTCCATCAGCACTAATATTCAACTCTGTTCCTTCCTCTGAGGTTTGGAAAAAGAAGCTCACAGCATCAGAAAATAGCAGAATGGAGCAGTGTTGTGATAAAATGTTGCTGATTGAGACCTGGCCGAGAAGGACCGTGGACGTGGAGCCAGCAGCTTTCCTGTTCACCCATGGCTGACATCACTGGTCCCTCCCTTGGGAGGATGTTGCTGCATGGTTGATGGGTGCTCTGGGAGGGTGACTGGTGGTTGAGGATGTCGGCACGTGTCAGGGGTGGACTCATTGTCGGGTCGACTGTCATGTCCTTAAATTCGCCCCACCCCCGCAAAACCCCCACACACACTTTAGTTATCCCCCCACTCCACAGGGGATTAGCAAGTTGTTTTGGAAGGGGTGCCCTGAGGCCCATTCCACCATTATACCCATGATTTCTTAATGCAGCAAGCCCCAGGGCGGTGTATGGGGGGGATGGTGGGTAAAGGAGGCGTGGCGAGGTGAAACCTACCAGTTTGTAATTGCTCCGTCTCCATCTGTAGAGATAAAACCTGTTCTCCTCTCCGTTTATACGCTCGCAACTTCAGCCATGGACCAGTCCAAGACGTTCATGCAACATGACAACAATAGGCATTGTTGCACAAAGGTGAAACGGGATGTGGAGAAATGCCCCTGCTGGATTGTTTATCATCCAACTAAATCATGCTCTATTTATTGTAAAGTCCTCGTTCGTGACAGAAAACACACAAGCTGCGAAATAACTGTCTGTTTCTGTTCAGCAATGCTCAACTTAAGGATCGGAGACAGTTGTGTGATCTTAGTATTGCTTTGTGGGAATAAAAATCCATCCTTTCATATTTTTTTTTGCTGCACATGCAGAGAGATGCTTGTGTGAATTCAATTGGCTTGGGTGACACTTGCAAACCAACATGCTATAATTGCCTGTCCACATTTATGTGTAATGTTGAGACAGGCAGCTGGAAGGGGGGTATTGTTCCCCATATTTTCTCTGCAGTGGCAGTGCTCGCTGTCGGGAGATGATGCTTTTTCTTGAATGGCTGAGTGATTACCTACTAACCAGAATGCATATGGTGATTTTAATGGCTATTATTTCAATTTGGCTTGACATGAATTATTGGTCTAATTTGCTTGCCTGTCTGTTAACGGCTTATATCCTTCTCACAGGTGCATTTGGCTTGAACTAACAACTGCTTTCAGCTTAAATTATCATGTAGAATAATTCCTAAATTAATGTGGTCATTACTGTGTTGGTATAATAGAAGAAAAGGAAGAAACTTTCAAGAAATAATAATTGAACTTTTACAACCATTGGCCACCATAGATAATTGATATTAGCCAGCATGAAAATGGCTTTAACTCAGACAGTTTTACAAATATTAAGCTAAAATTGAACATTGTAGTAGCTCAGTATTATTCACAACATATACTGAGACATTCCGCAATATTACACATTTTCAATGTTTGACCAAAATGACTACAACTCTGTTTTTTCTTAACATCCGATGATCTTAAAACTCTAGCATTAAAGATGACAGACAATGTTCATTTCTTCAAGGAATCTTAGAACTTCAATTAGTTATATTAGAAAATCTGAGCCAAACAATTATTCGACCTGTTTCTGGCGCACCTAATGAAGACTCTTACTGCAATTCTTTTCCCTCAATACCAATCCACGATTCCCGCAGGAGAGCGGTTAATGGGATATGTCCTATTAGGAAATCAACTGTTTAACTGATCAGTGGAGGCAACGGAGGAGTGTGCTACATGCTTGTGTTTAATTTTTCTTTTTTTTTCTTGTTTGCGTGGGCTGAGGGAAAAATAACTGGCATGCTGTTTTCATAAATGAAGAGTGTCTGCCAGTGGCAATCACATTGATTGACAGATGAGAAGAGCTGTTTATGAATAAAGAAACTCTTGTCTTCTTTGCTCGTTGATGGTAGAAGACTGGTTTCCTGGACTGGACTGAACTCGTCGGTCATCTGTGGCGTGTGGCTGTAATTTGGGCCTGCATATATTGACCATAAAGGAAGTGCTCATTGATTTGTGTGACCCAGAGAGTCAAAGTGACCTCAAAGCTTCTATTTCTGCTTAAACCTCATTTTAGTGACAGCTACTTCAGCCCACACTCGAGTTACTAAAACCAATGTGCTCATTTCATCAACGCGCCAATAAAAAGGAGTAGTAATAGTCTGTTGCATTCAAATCTTAAATCATTAATGGATTATTGATTGCTAATAAAGTGTCAAGGCTTAGTTAAAAAAGGTATGAATTATTTAATAACATGAAGAGCTAATGATGGTAGATTTTCTTTGTCATTTACTCTAATTCTCAAACGTAGACCTAACCTCCATCACCCTGATTCACAGTCACAGTGGGGGATGTGCAACACCGATGCATACAGATTGCTTCAGTGCAGTTCCTTGTTTTGATCTTTCCTGTAATTTATTTCTCAGTCAACATCAATTTTATTTATACAGCACTTTGATTCAAGAATTAAAGGTGGGTGATTTAACCTCTGTAGGTCAAATATTTCACCCCTTTTTCATCACTCTCCCTTATCTCTTTTTTTGAAGACGTGAGAACTACTGTAGTCTAAACATGAATACATTTAGAGATTTTATCTTCAGAATAGTAATTTCTGTTGTGTTTTTATTAGAATTTTTGTCTTTTACTTTATTGTAGACCACTAGACTCTATAAGTGTTTGGATGCTTTTGCTACCTAACTTGTCTTTGCAACCTAATAACAGCTAAAGCTAATTAATCTATTTAAAAATGTCCATTGTTGTTATATATAGAGTGTTGAAAAAAGGAGGGTTTGAACTACAAAGTGTTACAGGAGATGGAGTTTTTACGTTTTTTGTGTTCATGTTGGGTTTAGCTCTTTGGCTGGTTTTCTTTTGTTCTGGTGTTCCTAGATTTCTCACTTCGTTGTTGCTCAGGTTTTTGTATTGATTGTTGTTTAGAATTGATATTAATTTCCTTTTAGTTTTGTCAAACACATGTTTATGGCTTTTGTCTTGAGTAAAGATTATGGTATTCAGTGTATTTTTGGGTTTTAGCTACTAGAGTGAGGCACCAGCTCCCTGTTACTCTGCATGGAGAAGCAGGTGAAGTAAATTTTTGGATAGATGGGTTGTAGCTATTTGTTTCTGTGAGACAGTTTTACCATCCTTATTTCCCATTTTATTTGGATGGTTTGTTCTTTGTTCTGCTTTTGTCACCTGATTTCGATTACTCTCACTTGTTCTTTATTTTGTGGTTGCCTTCCTTTGTACGTATGTCATAAAATGACTAATATCAAACTGAATCATGGTTAAGTTTGTTTTAAATCCCAATTATTTTAAACAGTTTGTACCTGATGAAGCAGTGCTTAGTCTGAACAGAACAGAAAATTATTTGTGGTTGAACACTAGAAGATGAGATGGACCAAGTTTTTGTTGGTAAGGGAAAAGTAGATTGTTCTCTAACAAAGTATTGGATCAGCCTTGTGAAACCATTTTTAATCCCAGAGCTAAAAGTCTTGTCTGTTTCCTGTAAGTGTGTAGGAAAATATTGATATTGAAATATTGCGATATTTCTATTCCGGATAATGTATCAATTCTCTTAAGCACTGTATTAATATTTAATGAAAGGGGGGTATTTTGTATTTTCCAGGCACATAGTTCAATTCTACCTCTTCCTAAACATACTCAGAGTGTTGCTTTGACTCATTCATGCATGTTTGAGAAATCCTTGAATATTGTATGGTAGCCATGTGAAGCTGCCTAAACGCTTGCTGCTACAAAGCTCCTCCTATTTGTTCAAAGCTCCTTGCCTTCAAAGCGCTTCTAAAAACTGCTCAACTCCTCTTAAAAGAATCTCTCAGGTCACATCAGACACTGTTAGGAGCTATCAGGAGTGCTAACATCAGGATTAATGCTGATGAGTGAGGCAAAGACAGGAAGGGAGGAGAAAGGGCTTGAAATCCGGTGATGTCTCGACCTTGACTGGGCGTTCAATGAGAAATAGCGTCCAGATTTGCTGCCTACATTTGTTTCTTTATCTCACTCTTTCAGCTTTGCCTTCTAGTACCTTAATAAATGGCAACGTCCTTGTTTTTTTTACTTGTAGTCATTGGTTTTCTTCTGTCAGATGTTTCATTCAGTCCATTGTCCCTTCCACCTCTGCTTTTTTGTTAATTCTTGTAGGGTGAGCTGTTTTCCAAGCCGACAGGTCACACTGGGATGACCCTTATTTTATTTTCTGCCACTTCTTCTCTTCCTCTATTGCTCACGCATTCCTTTTTTGTCTCTACACCCCCCTTGTTTCAGTATCCCTCTTCCTTCTGTCTGCACTGCAATCTTTTTCACCTTTATCTTTTATCCACATACATCCTTCTCCCCCTTGTCTTATTTCTAAATCCATTCTCACCTGTCCCAGATATCCCCGGATAGTTTGTGTGTGGTTCACATGTTCATTTGTGCGCATGTTGGCATGCTTGTGTGTTATTTTTTTCCCCTATATCTGTGTGTTTCCAGCGGCCTCAGTAGACTGAAAGTCTGAAGATGATAAAACACTACAGAAGGCCCTCTGGATTATAGTAGAGCTGTAGATAAAAAAGATGTTACACATCTATTTGTTGTGCTCAGCTTCACATCAGCTCCATCCGAACATGTTCTTCCTTTGTGAAGAATTAGACTTTGGAGTCTTTGAAAATTGCTTTTTTTATATATAGTTGTGGGATTCCAAATGAGAAATGGATCTAAAATATATAGAAGGACCTTTAGCTAAGTTTGATCTGATTCAATTAGTCTTTCAATTAGATTTATGCTAAAAGTCCATAGATCACAACAGCAGTCAGAAATATTAATTATGAGTTTTCTTGGACTCAACCCTCATCAAGGAGCTGAACTATTCATTGCTGGATCTAGATTTCTTGTTTAGCTGAATGCACACACTCAGAGTTTTTAGAATTACACCAGCTAATGCTAGATTTAGTTCATCACACCGTTGCTATAAAACAACAGTCAAATGTTTGCTCTGTTGTCATTCCTTTGGCTATCATCTCTGCGGAGAAGAATCACATTGCAGAAGTTAAGTTTGCCATCTTGCACATGTGCTAAAATGGTATGAGTGACCATTTAACCCAAAATACAATGATTTCCTGAACCTCACCAAGTAGTTTTGATAACTTAAACAATAAACATTAAATGCCCTGATGTATCTCAGTAATCCAGGTACACAAATCAAAAAGTCTGTGGTACCCAGGTGAGGCCACTCCTAGTCTGCATGGTTTACCCAAAATTCACAAACAGGATGTACGATGTAAGACCCATCATTAGCATGATTAACTCTGTTACTTACAATGTTTCCAAATATCTGGCGTCAGTACTTGGTCTTTTAGTTGGCAGTTCAGAACATCACATACAGAACACCATGGACTTTGTGTACAAGGTGAGGGATGTCATCATTAGACAGATGAAACAATGACGATGTCACTGTGATGTCTCAGTTTCTGGTGGTGGACGGTTGGAAACGGACGTGTATTGCAAACCCACCCACACAGATCAGTATTTGCGTTTTGACTCCCATCACCCACTGGAACACAAGCTAGGAGTCATCAGGACTCTGTACCACAGAGCAGAAAGGGTCCCCACAAACCCAGGAGCCAGGGAGAAGAAGTCACACACAAGACAGGCCCTGGAGCAGTGTGGATATCCTAACTGGGCTTTCCTGAAAGTAGACAAGAAACCAAAACAGGATTCCAGCCAACCACCAGGGGAAAATGAAGACCCAAAACCCAGACCAGTGGTCATTCCGTATTTTGCGGGAGTTTCAGAGAAACTGAGACGTTTATTCTCTAAACATGACGTCCCAGTGGCTTTCAAATCCCAAAACACATTACGACAAAGATTGGTTCACCCCAAAGATCCAGCTCTTCAGCACAGAGTAACATTGTGTATGCTGTTAAGTGTCAGGAGGACTGTGATCAGATATACACCGGAAAAACAAAACAGCCACGGTTTGAAAAATGAGCCAGCACAGATGAGCAACATCATCGGGCCAGGATTCTGCAGATTAAACTCATCTATAAGCCAGCAGTCACTCTTTCACGGATGAAGATGTTCTCATCCTTGATGGAAAGGAACGTTGGTTTGAGAGGGAAGTAAAGGAAGCCATTTTTGTGAAGAAAAACCATCCATCATTAAAGGGGGTGGAGGACTTCATGTCCAGTTGTCCCCCTCCTACAATGCTGTTATTGCAAGTATGACTCCGCCCCCTGTGAGCAAAAGGTGTGAATCAGG
>JARVJO010000180.1:5012388-5025602 GCA_031762555.1 Cynodonichthys magdalenae | reverse complement strand
CCTGAAACTCCTCAGACTGAAGAAGTCTCTTGGAGGAGAGACGAAATGTTTCATTAAAGAAGAACCCATCCAGAGGACTTACTTATTTTTTCTTTTTGAATAAACATTAAAGAAAATTTTGGATAATGAGTCTACAGTGAAGTGTCTGGGGTAAATGTTTTGTGATTGAACGACCTGGATACAAGCTGTAATGATTTAAACATCTTCAGAGTCAACTTTGTTTAAGATTGTAGCCACAGTTGATCAGCCTTAGTTAACCCAAAAATGGCTAAAACAGTAATTTTTACAGATATTGAGCTAAAGTCTGGCACATTGTGAATGTATCATGAAGTGGCTCAGAAGAGGCAGAATTTTATTTCCTGGTCGAGCCAATGCCATGCGTTGTTTAGCTGCTGAAACACAATGCAGCTGGGGTCAAGTTTGCGCCAAATTCTTAAGCGTTTTCTGGAACGCAGATTATTGTAATCAAAATCGGACAATCCTGGATCAGTCAGTTGATCCTAAACCTTTGAACAGACGTCACACTCAGGAAGAAACAATGTGTGCATTTTGAACTGAAACTTAAGAAGTTGAGAGGCTGAGGGAATCAGCTACAAACATCATTTGTTTTTGTGAACTTCTAGGTAGCATCACAGAAGTGAAGCCTGACAATTTGCCTTTTTGACGGATGATGTGTTTTACTAGAACGTTCTGCAGGTAGACAGATGGCTTTTTCATGTTTGCATGGCTTTGTCTGTGTTGTCCTTGGTACCTGTTTCATCCGAGTTCCTGAAATACAAAGCGATTTTTAGATCACAAGATTAATTTGTGCCAAAAATATTCTGTTTTAGATTTTGTCTATCAAAAGAAGCAAGGTGAAATCTTTTTTGTTTAGTCATTTGTCTTCTTGGTGATGGTGCCTCTGATGTTCGGGGGACGTATAATAAAATCTGAGCATCCTTTAGTCGCAGATTTGACCGTAAAAATCTCCACAGCAAAGACAGTCTCTTGCACACGACAGGTTTGTCATATTAGTGTATATTGACTGTAGACTTGCTGTGGCTGAGACATTGATCGATTTAGATCGGTCCTCTCTGAGATTGAACTGTTTTCCCTTCTCCATCACACTAGAAGGATCAGCTGCTGCTCAGCTGATTTTTGTCTAACCTTGGCCACCGTTAGCTGTCATATTACTTGCTCAATTACCTTAGCTGCGGTTAGGTCTGTATATAAACGCCCTCCACATTTGCTCTTTGTCCCCCTTTTTGAGGTTTGCGCATGCAAGCATTCTACTTCCTGCTCTCACCGAGCCGTTGAGATGATGGTCTGGCTCGCCTCTGCAAGTCAACCTGCTGCATGTGACACGCTGGCTCATTGCCTGCCCTCCTCACCACTGATCTGTCAACTCCCCCTCATTTCCTCTCACTGCCCAGACAGGAAAAAAAAAATCCAGTTTTATGTCGGGTTCGGTTTCGAAAGGCCGTTTTCATCACTCACTTTCAAGTCGACGCCTTTTTCTCTGCCAGTTTAAGAGACTCATCCGTGCGAGCTGATTGCAATTGATTTTTTTTAAATGCAAGTTTGCTTTGGTGATTGAAACAGCCTAATTCTAGAGAGGATATAGTTTAAATAGAGGTGAGTTGTTTTTATTGCTGAGGTTCATCTGGCAAATAGATCAAGGGTTTAAAATAAAATTTACTCCAAATAAAATCCAACACAAACCTCTCAATTCCAATAACGCCAAAATTGTCATATTTTCACCCCGTTTAAAGACATCAGATGGATTCTTAAATGAATTTTGTTGTGGGTGTATAGTGTCATAGCCTCAGAGTGTCTGTTTAATTCATCAGATTGACTAAACCTCCAAATGCGACCCAGTTCACTTCTTGCATCCTTTCTCCTCAGCATTCTTCAGGGGATGCTGCTGCTTTTTACAATGTTTATTCAGTTAAGAAGAAAGCCTTCAAACCACACAGAAAATAAAAAAAAACTGTTTTTAGTTTAATGTTTCCTTGAGGCAAAAATATTAGTTTAAAAAAATTCAGAGTTGGTGGATTGTTGGAGGCTTTTTTTGTCTATAGTGGAAAAAGTCATTTCCTGCCTACCATTGTCGATCGAACTGGGCCTTTTCAGCATTCATCCAGCAGCACCGAAGGTTGCAGTGAATTGTGGGTTGGATTTGCTTCGTTCGGGGTCTTTTTTTTGGAAACTGCAAGAGGATTGCTTTTGTTGAATCAGAAAGTTGGGTTTTTTTTTTTTAGATTTAACTGCTAAAATCTTAATACTATTTTTGGAAACTTACACCTGAAAAACCTACTGAATTTATAGAAGTACTCCTTGAAATGCATATTGTCATCGCCACATGCCAAAGTTTTTCTTTCTTTTTTTATTAGCATTTGTAGTTTATAATGGGGGACGAGTCTCAGCTACAACGAATAAAATTATGTTTGATTAGAGGTGGCAGCCATCTTGAATTAGGTTGATTTAAAAAAAAAAGGTAATTAGTTGTAGATTTGTAGCCAATGAATTTTCCAAAAATCAGTCCTCTGATTCACGAGATATGTTGCTAATGAACACAGACACATAATTCAAAATATTGGTGTTAACAAACCCATTTTGAAAGTTCTCAACTAAGAAAACTACAAAGAAATACAGGAGACATTTTAAGTTAATGTTACATTTTGGAGTTTACGTTGACTGATTCTTGTGAAGGGAGTAAGGAAATAGGACAAAGCTTGAATGCTACATCTGTAATAAAAGGCATGATTTTGTATTCTGGAAAGAAAATGCACACTTAATCCATCTCTTGGTGTGCAGCAGATGAGAAGACTGATGTAACCGTGTGCTTTGTGAATCTGATTGGCTAGGCCTCATACGTATACTAGAAACAAAGGTAGTTAACTAACCTTGCTTTAATACAATAATCTACCAACAAGTACATCTAAAGCCCACTAATTACCAGGTCATACAGCACCTCGTTACCTCCTTTTTTATCCTTTCTGTTGATCTTGAGATTGGTGAGTAAATCCAGCTGAAAAGAAGAGTCAAATAATCATTACCCCAACTCATTGTTTGGCTTTACTTTACAATAAAAATGGCCTACAACTCAACGTTGTTTGTCTAAACCAATCTGTAGGCCTGCTCCAGGGACTCGTATCAGTTTCTGCACTTCCTGACAAGCTTATTGAAAGTGACATCCTGCGTTGGTGCGATTGGCTGGAATTGCCCCTGCTCGCCACAAGCCTATGACCTCTCTCCAAACACTCACCTGGTGCCTCTGTTTTCCTCCTTCCACCAGTTGCGCCCTCAGGGGGTGGTAAAGAACTATAAGCGGAAAGTGGCGAAGCTAAAAGCAACTGAAATGGATCCCCTTTGTGTGGGCGCAAGAGGGGAAATGTGGAAGGACCCCCCCCCCCCACACACACACACACACACACCGTGAAGCCTTTGTGCGTGAACTAAAAGCTCTAGGACTGGGTGACGATGGCGGATAGACACCTCAAGGCAGCTGGTTCAGCACATCAGAGGAGTTGACAGAAGGCAGGAGTCATTGTTTGTACATGTGGTGGAAATGTTCACAACATGAGCCCAAACTGTGATCTTGTTGGAACTTCCCTTCTCAGTGGACGGTGAACACACATTGTTAGGCCTGTGGCTGAAAACAATAAGCGTTAAAGTACTGATATATTTTTTTTATTTAAACATTTTGTCACTTAGAAAGCTCTGGTTTAGGTTTTGTAGTGTTTGTGTCATCTGCAAGGTTGTTTGACTTTAAAAATAGGATCACAGTGAAGCACTAAATACTTCCTATAGAACAATTTCTGTTGTGAAAGGGATCAATAACGAAAATCTCTTTCTGGATCATGTATCACTTACCTATTTATTAACAGCCCTAATGACCTGTCAGTGGTCTCATTTCCCCCTTGATGGTCATCACAAAGCCCAGTATTATCTTTCAGTCTTGGCATAGCCTTGAGCTTTTTCAATAAAGATGCTTTCATGTTGTTTCTTTACTTAGATTTTCTAACATCTGTGAGTTATGGCTTGTGCCTTTGAAACACGAACCCACATCTCTTTAAAGTTGCTCATTTAGCGCTCCAGGAGCTCGCCGCTGCACATCGACAACAGAAGATGCGTTCGTTGTCCCATCAACGTTAGAATTAGGCACGTTGCTCTCAGGCATGTGAGCGTCTCGCATCCTTGAGCAGATGCCTGAGTTTAAAAGAAACTGAGCATCATCTTTCTTCCTGTCTTTCTCTCACTTCGCTTGGACCGGTCCGGGTGCCGTGCTGACATAATGACTATGGGAATGCTAAAAATACCATTGCACAAATGGAGCATATTTCACTGCACACGTCGGTGACACATATTATTTGATGGCTGCTTTTGATGCAGCAAAGGAAGGACTTTTTGGAGACTTTTTTTTTTAAACTTTCAGAAATCTTTTGATAATATCCACAGGTAGAAAGATGGGACATGTTGCAACCCAGCTGCATCCCTCCTCAGCTTGCACTGAGTTCAAAGGTCAGTATGGTAATGGCAGTAAATAAACAGGCTTGAGCCATGCCATTGATTTGTAGGGGAATGTTTCCAGACGTCATCAGTGGTGATGCGACACCCATAAGCTCCCCTCTCTAGACCCTCATCTGGACAGCAGCCATAATCCTCTTTGCACAGGCGGTTCCAATGCACACGTAACCTTTTCATCACCACCTAGGAATACAGTCTGAGTGTCTGTCTGGGTTTTGTTGGAATACGGCTGTGGTAGACTCACACAGAAACATGCAAACACACTTGTATATGTAGTTTATTGAAGGTTCGCACTAAATGCAGTATGAAGTGCAAAAGTATTCATAATTTTGTTCTAAAAATAGCACTTTTCATCTATTCAAATACATATGTAAGAGGAAAACAGCTTTAGCAGTTTCTTTGCAAGTATGACTTTGTTCTTGTAGTAGCTTTATTGTCTGGTCGGCTTCCTTTGGGGTCTGTGGGTGTTGTAGTGGATTAGCTGTGAATTAGGCCCCATATTGCAGGAAGTGTTTAGGTGAAAGGATGCTGTGGCATATGTAACATCTTTCTAACCCCAGATGCGCCATCTTTACAATTACATCATGTATGACCAATGCTTGTGCTTAAAAATAAAAGGCAAAAATCCCCTAAATAATCAGCCGAGTGATAAATTGGTCTTTTAAAGCCTGCCATCACTTTAAAAAAAGTAGCTTTTAGTTATTGTTTGTATTTTAGCTCATATTATGGTTTGGGTTGGTGATTTAGCTCTTAATATTTAAGTCTTTTTAAATTTTTTCTCACCAGTTGTATTTGTGAGCTGTGTTTTGATTTGTTTTAAAGACATCAAACCCAACATTATGGGTATACCGCATTAAATTCTACGAGGAGCTGTCCATCGGCATGTCAAATGTAAGGCAGCCCCTCACCCACAAATTTGATTAATTAATTTACTTTACTTAATTTAATATGAAAATAGATTTATATTAGTGGTAAACTTTGAATTTATGGTTCAATGCAACAGAATAAACATATTTAAAAGCTGTTGGCTTTAAGTGACTGTGGCCTCCTGAGCAATCTAGTTGATTTATTAATTTATTTTAATGTCTCAGTCAAAATAAGCTGCTTTAAAGTACAAATTGACCATAAGCTAAATCTCCCATAATGCAATGGGAATTCCCTGTTGGAAAGTGGAAGGGTTCAGAATACAAAACTTCCCACAGCTCAACAGTGAGGAAAACTCTAATTATTTTTGTAACATTTATTCCCAAATACGTACACATAGTATTTTTCTGTATTTATTAGAGAACATGTTAAAACACTGATTCTAATATACGAATCAGGTTACAAATGGCTGAGTGGTTTATATAAAGGGCAAGCTAAATACTAACTAAAATAAGAGAGATACTGGTGATGCAGAGAATCATAAAATGTGACGGTTGATGGGCTGTCAGTCAGTCTACATGGAGTTTCTCCTCAGCGTTGAGCTGCCAGCGTAAATGTGTCTCTATCTGCTCCGTGGCGTTTAAGAATCTCTCTTTGAAGCTCATTAGAATCTTTATTCTCCCCCTCCCCCCTGTCCACCCCACCCTCCCAGGGAGGGTCGCACACTGAATGGGCCTACAAATGAGGCTACCTTTCTGGTTTTGTATAATGATGTTCATCCGTAACTGTGGGAGGAGTAAACCGAAGATGAAATTAATCACTGGAGCTCCGTCCCTCCTTGTTCTCTCATCCCTCTTCTCCCTTCAAGTTTCGGGGCCCCTGCCAACTTTTTTAACTAGTTCTGTTTAATTACAGACAGCTTTAGAGGATGCACACGACTGCTGTTGACCTAAATCAGGAAACTGGGACATTCCCCCCATCGCCCCCCTTTCTAAACTTTCTTACTCTAGTCTATTGACTTTGTCTGTGTAGACCCAAGCACGAGCAAATTAGCTGAGCACCACCATCAGTTTGACAGCCTTACCCTCCATGCCTGGCTCCAGTTTTTTCGTTGCACGAGAGTTTGGTTGCAGCACCTTCTGCTCCTCGTTTATTCTGGAGTATATGAAGGGGGATTGGGATTCTCCTCCATTTGGGAAGTAGCCTCGTTGTTCACGCTGATGTGGTTGCAGTAATGGGCAAGATTAAAGCAGAGTGTGAAGCAGCTCCTGAAGTCAAAGTAAAATTAAAGTGGGCACAAGGGGGATTTTTTTGTGTGTGTGTGTGTGTGTGACAGCTGAGTATCGGTTAATTATTTTTGCAGCCTTAGATGGTTTGAAAGGCGAGCTTCTCCAACTCCCTCTCTTGTGGCTCTCAAACGGTGCTAGCGCTCGACTCAGATTTTTTTCCTGCATGGTTTGCTTTGACAACCGCAGCTCCTCTCTGCAATTCCCCACACTTGTCTGGATTTTTTTTTTTTTTCACCCTCTGTTTTCCTTCATCTATCCAAATCCAAAGTTCCACCACCTCAGGAGTAATCCTCCTTGATCCACCGGTGGCCTCACAGAAAAATAGTCTCGACAGCTGAACCCCTCAGCCTCGCAGGAATGTTTGCCCACACACACACAAACACAAGGTTATGCTTTCACACATTTTGCCATTAAGTATTTTGCACAACAGAGTGGTTCAAAGGTTGTTACAGGAGCGAACAGCCGCTCTTCCTAAAAGCTAATTTTCTGTTGGCTCTGAATGATGATGAAAGTAGATTCAGGGAGAACGTTCCTGAAACTGAGTGACATGTGAGGTGATCGAAGCAATTAGGAGGAAGGAAACTGATTTAACATCTGTTTAAGACTGATGGACAAATGCTTTCACACTCTGTTTGCAGATGCTAAATAGATTTTGGTAAAAAGTCAAGAATATCTATGTTTGGTGTATTTTTACAACACCTACAGAAAGTCACAAGTTTGGATTTCACTTTGACCGATATATCTGTGTCTTATAAATTACTTGGGGTGTCCCGATGCAACTTTTTCACTTCCGAAATGATACCGATATTGCTGCCTTGAGTATTGTCCAATACGATATCAACCTGATACTATATTGGAAGGAATCCTACATACTTTTTTTCTCTTGAATCTTAAAGTCTTGATCAAGTCAAACAGTAAACAAGAGTCAACAACAGTAAGAATGAGAAAGATTGGTCCCATTTATTATTAACCAGTGGGTTACATAATTTTACTTAAAATTAAACTTTAAATTAAATACAATAAATAAATAAAATTATATAAAATTACCTCCAATAAAAACAAAACTTTTTAAAGTGTAAAAAAACTATTCAAGTTCATGTAAGTTACTTATGCTGAATCCAAGCACTGCTGGATAGAAATCCTGAGTGGACTATAGGTAAGGACGGCTTATTTTGGAGATTTTAGATGCAGGTTGAGATAATCTGATAATGGTGGCTCAGTTGGTAGAGCTGTTGCCTCTCAGCAAGAAGGTCGCCGGATCAAATCCTGGCCCAGGGACCTTTCTGGGTAGAGTTTGCATGTTCTCTCCGTGCATGCGTGGGTTGTCTCTTCTAGTATGACCACCTTGTAGGAAAGAATGCAAAGCGGTGCTCAGAAGTGTAGTCATTCATCTTTCATAACTTGTGGCTCCACAGAAGGCAGGATGTGTGCCACGTGAAGATGTTTTATTTTTTCTCTCCAAGGCTAAGGTTAGATGGCAGATTCCACACCTTTTTTTGACTCAGTCATGCCTCACCGCTGTTGCTCTCTTGTCATTGTTAGCTCAGCTCTATTGTCATCTCTGCACTCCGGTTTGGGTTTTGTGAGCTCTTTAACGCTCATTATTTCAAATGGAGAGTTGAGTGAATGGGAAATGACTACGCCGATGATTACACAGTTTATTCTATCAGTAGATCACCGATCTGTCTAATGTCCATCCAGGATTTGACCCGTATTTCTTCCACACATCCTCATTTGATTTCCTGCTCCCAGGATTCCATTTAAGCTCCCAGCTGAGCTGCTCTTTCCCCCATGTTAAGAAAAAAACCCCACAACATATTCAGAGCTGCAGAGTGGTTGTTATTGAGAAGCAGCGACTGGCTGGCTTAGCTGATAATAAGGTACGCTCCAGTGGCTTGTATTTGTGTAGCACCTGCCATCTGTGTGTCCTTGAGTGGAGCTGCTAAGTGTGTATGTGTGTCACTTCTTGTGAAGTGCCTTCAATTGCCATGACTGTGCTGCGAGGCTACGGCCGTCTGTCACAGTGCCTGTTTTTTTTTTTACTGAGCTTGCTGTATTTCGGTATCTAGCTTTTGCCACTATTGCTGTCAGCGATTCTTCCCTTATCGTGACCTCAAGCTGTGAATCTAACATCCAAACCTGAGGCCAGCAGCCCCTTCGGCTCAGCACAGACGACCAACACTGTGCTCTTTTCTTTCGCTCCTGTGCTTCTCATGCACTGACTCAAACCACTCACTGTTGCACCAGTCCCTTCTCACTTCTTATACAGTCTCTCTGTCTCTACTTGTCACTGAACTCTTTGTTTTATTTTCTCAGGAGGAGAACTAAATAAAGACAGATGGGGCGGGATTTGAAGTGAATGTACAGGCTGATAACACCATAACATGTGGGACATTAGTCCAAAAGATATTGGTCTGAACTGAAGGCCAAGGGGATACTAGTAGAAAAGGAGAACTGACCAAACAAATTCACAAGGGGTGGCATAAGCCGATACAAAATGTTAACCCAGATTACTTTTACCTAATCATTTGCCACTTTGGTGTACCCACATGAGTTAAGCTGAAATTAATGCATGAAAAAACACAAAACTGCACATTACAATGGTGGTTGTGACAACAAAATTTTACACTAAATATTAGAGTTTTTTCTGGTTGCACAGCTCGATTGTGCTCCTGAAAAATCTCTCTTTTTTTGCAGTCCATTTGGCCTATTATTTAAGGTTTAGCATTAAAGTGCCTGTGACATGCCTATCCATCTGTAGGTACAAAAAGTATACAAATACAAAAAGTCAAAGAAAACACATTTTTATATAAGAAACCTTGCATAAAATATGATTTTACCCATTTTGTCACATAAATGGCATATTTTTTTTTGAATTCGTCTCAGCCAAAGTGCAACAGGAAGTGACATCAAAGGGGAACTCTTTAAGAAAGAGAACTCTCTAGTCTTTGTTCATTAAAACAATGTTATTTGAACTCTGACTCTTCTTCATCTCTCTGATAGTGACTCAAAATAATCCAAAGAAAGATCAGATTCTTCTCTACAGTCTGTGTCGTTAGCTATTTTATCAATGCTTTCTACCATGTAGACATTCCCCTTTGACATCACTTCCTGTTACTTTACAGGCAAATATCTCAACAACTGTTCATCTCAGCAGCGGGAAATTATTTTTGCATTATGTTATTAATGCTATCTTTCCAAAAATGCCTTTATATTTATTTTAAAAATTTCGTGTCACAGGTAGTATGCTGACAGTAGTTTTCAGTGGCTAGTCTTGCTAATAGAAAAGATCACAATTGGTGTGGCAATGAGATGAAAATGGCTTAAAAGACTGAAGTGAATATTGACCCTTTGCCCACACGTGACATTTATGACAACTCTTCCATTGTGCCAACTCATTTCTCTGTATTATAGTTTAATATGTATGAATCTGTGGGTTTGTAACCCTTAAGTTAGGGGTTTCAGACGCACAGGAAACATACAGATTAACATACCCCAAAGTTCAGACCTGTTTTGATGCTGTTGGCACGAATCATACTTTCTGATTCTTTGATGTACAGTATACCCCTATGTAGGCACAGATAGATGCTATAAAGTAAAGAGTTAGGTGAATGTTAAAAACAGAGTAGCCCTGTGGTTCTTTCACTGAAATAAAGAGACATCTGTTTAACTCTTTCAGGTCAATGAGTGTTAGAAAACACTGCTGCCCTTTTTGATTAGCCATATCATGAGAATGAAACTAATACTTAATATTCATTCTCTGTTTAATGCATGCTTTTAACCCTCCTGATGCCTTTGGGTCAAAATGACTCACAAAGCTTCAATTAAGCTGTGGCCTTATGGGCAGGATTTTGAGTAGGATTGTGGAAGGCGTCGATACTTTAAGCCAGAAACCCCCCACCCCCACGAAATTTACACAGAAAAATAAAACCGCACAACAAAAGCTATTGAAGCTTTACATTGCTATTAGCACCGATAAATCAGCCAGCCGATCGATTAGTCCTGATTTCTTTAATATTGGGGGGCCGGTGATCGGCTGATACATGCAAAGACCTCCTCAAAGGTCTGAAAATCAGCACTGCCGTGAGAGAGGGCTGTTCAGTTAAAACAAATTTGTATAAGGGTATTAATCAATGTTTTTCAGTAAAATAAGATTGAACCATTGAAGGTGTATTGTGACATAACACCTGACAGTGTCAGTTATAAAAAAATCGATATCGGCCAAAATTAATATTGGCAGGTCAAGCTTTTTAAAAATCGGTGGTTGGCCAGAAAACTCCAATCTGTGTACCTCTAATCCCTACCCACCTCCTCTATTCAAGCTGACACAATTTATTTCTGTGTCTTCCTCTGGCTTCGTAACATAATTGTGGCAGGTCACCCTCACGCCACTTATGAAGTTTACCAATTTATGTAGGGAAAAACAACAACTTACAGACGTTAAATCTCAGCAAACTCAAAAATCGGCACAGTGCCTTGAGGGCGTCGCCAAGCTAAAGAAGGTGTCAAAAACCAGAACAGGGTGTCGTTATGACGCCCCTCTCTCTAAATGCCTACTTGTGGGTCATAAAGAAAACAAAGAAGTTGGGTTATAAACCAACCATATTTTGATGATTTCTCTCAGTATCAGCCTGGTCGTCTTCTGTCTCTTCTTCATGACTGATTTGAACCCTCTTCAGGCCCCACCTCCTCCCCTCCCATGGCCCTACAGTCACCATGTACATGCTGTAAACCTGACAGGGACCATCTCCTCTCAAGCACAGGAGCACATGAAGTGCAGTGAGATGCATGAAACCCGACAGCTACTTATCTCTCCTGCCTCGTTCCGTTTTTCTTTGATCTACTCTCTTTCTGTTTCTTCTTCTCTGACTTTATTTGTCACTCCTGCCTTTTTGCAACCTTCATCTGTCCTTGACTTCTCTCTGATTTTTTTTTTTTTCTATCTGCTGTTACTCAAACCGCCTCTCCCCCTTTCCTCCCCGCTCAGCACAAATCCAGCCAGTGGCTGTGGATGTCAGCTACATTGCACCGTCTCTTATCGTTTTTCATCTCTTGACAGACACGTAACACAATAAAAATCTATATACAGTGAACATCGTGGTTTCACCCAGTTCCGCTCATAAAGTAAAATTGATTTTGGTTCACCTTGGGGCAGTGCTTTTCTTTCTTTAATAATGTTGTTTTTGGTAGATTTTGTTTCATCATATTTTCATCACCCTCAGTGTTTGCCTCGGACCGCTACACTATGAGGCAATAAAAACAACCAAGGGTGTTATATTTGTAGTTTATTTTTATTATTTAATGTTTTCGCCTGTGTTTATATTTGTTTACTATGTTAGCAAAATGTTGAATGAACCAGTGGACAGACTTAAATGCAACCTTCAAAATGATTTACATCCACAAATGATTGTTTTTTGAAGCCAACCTGATTCAAGATGGCAGCCAAACAGTCACTCTAGAAGGTGTTTGTGTTTTTCTGGCATTTTTTAGCCTCACTTTTGGGGAAGAATTAGCATAAAAGTTTGAATGGGTTTACAAAGGTCACACTTCTCTTTGTTCTGTTGGGGCTGCATGCTTTTTTTATTTTTTAAATTCATGTTTCTACTTCCTGTCAGCTTCCTAGAGGTGTGTGTGCTGGTGCAACACAAGTGCGTAATTTGCCGTAAGTGAATTCAAGTGTGCAGATAGAGGTCAGTCGCACCTCCTCCTCTTCCTGCTCCCCGAAAGAGAGCAGGGAGGGAATGGAAGTGGTAGATGACACCAGAAAAAGGAAACGGAGGTTGCAGTTTAGTCAGAGAGATACGGACAGCTGCAGTTTCGCACGGCACTCCCACTTTTAACGGTTCTACCTGAGGGAGGGAAAGCAGATGTTTCTCTGCTCGTCTTTCTGATTCTCACATCTGCTGCTGAGAACTGCAGCAGGACGAGCTGATCCGTCTGTGCCCTTCTGATGACCCCCTCCCCCTTCCTGCTATCTTTGTTTTTCTAAATATTTTGCTTCTTCTACATACCTACCTGTACTCCCCCAGCATATATTAGCATTTCTTTGTCGCCTCATCTTTTTAGCACAGATTAATCTGCTGCTAATCAACAGCTTGCTGGTTTTACACATGGGATGCTAAGGAAACAACAGAGAAAAACTCTTTTTTTGTGTGCAGTGTGTGCTAAACATGTATAAAATATAATTCCTGATACTAAGATAACTGTGGGTAATCTCACCTGAGAAAATGGCAAAACTAACCAGACCAGATTTGTATTTATTCAGCTCAAAGATATACATCATACATGTCAACCTCTTTGGATGTTTATCTGTTATAATAAGCATCAAAGATCCATAATCTTTGGAAAGAATTCATATTGATCACACGCGGAGGGGAGTTTTGAGAGTTTTTTCAGTTTTTGAAAAAAATCTGTAAAACATGAAAAAATCTGTGAGATTGCTCTATACGTCTGTATACATGCAATCCGTACGACTTGACATACAGTTGTGGTCAAAAGTTTACATACACTTGTAAAAAACATAATGTCATGGCTGTCTTGAGTTTCCAATAA
>JARVJO010000180.1:4977565-5009992 GCA_031762555.1 Cynodonichthys magdalenae | reverse complement strand
TGTGTTCCGATCACTCTATCACATAAGAATAAGAGTTGTAGAACTTATTGGAAACTCAAGACAGCCATGACATTATGCTTTTTACAAGTGTATGTAAACTTTTGACCACAACTGTATATGTTACATAAAGAGAAAACGTAAGCCTTTAGTTGTCATTTTTAATAATTTTGGTAGATTTATGTTTACTTTTAGCTCAAAATGACATAACTTTCAGGCATAATGTTGGCTTTGTACGCAAAATACCTCCAAATTTAGCTTTTTCTTTTTGTTTTGTCTAGGGATGCACGATATGTCAGCAATCACATTTGTATCGGCCGATGTTAGTTATTTTTTAGAATATCTTATCGATCCGATAAGTTGGTCGAGTGATATGTGTTTGATCAAAATAATGACGCTACAGTCAGGAATATCTGAAGTAGAGAGCCATGTCAGCGGACTGGTCTTTTTTTACAGTATCGAAAACAGACACAAGTATGTTTGTGTAATATTGATAAATATTAGTTATCGGCCTTAACAGCATTATTAATATCAGATATCGTTATCAGCTGAAATTTTCTTATTGGTGCATCTCTAGTTTTGTCTTATTTGGATGTTCTTGCTTTGCAAATAGTCAATTCAGTCCTATACAGCTCTATGCAATCATGTTTAATATGTTATAAAATGTGAATTAGTATAAGTTTTTAATCTTAGGATTCCAGCAGATTGCGTTGAATCTTTTCTTTGGTTCAGTCTCTGTTCTCATCAGAAGACTGCTCTGTTTATATCCGTTTTGATATAAATGATTATCGTATTGAATTTATTTATTAGTATCAACTGCATCAAAATATTGTTTTGAAATCATAATGCACAAGTAAGAAGCCATCCATGTATGACTAACCCTTCTGAGAATGGCCACGTGAATCTAGAGTCCTCTCACTTTTTTTGGACTATAACGTTAATGTGGTTGACTGTTGCTGCTCATAGTTGGTTATATGGACAAAAAGTGGGGTAGCTAATTTTTTACAGGTTGTATCTAAAAGGCATTTGTAGCCATAGTGACCCAATTTGTGCTAGTCTGACACCTCAACTTTAACATTTTGGTTGTTGCCGGTTTTTGAAACCACCCAAACAAGAGGTTAATGGGACTCAGAATTGTTAATATGTAAACTTAACACAAGAAGTAAGGACACACTCAGCTCTTCTGCTCATCCCACAAATGCATGTTCCTTACAAATGGGGCACCATTATTTAACAGACTTTCCAACGGTATAAAATGTATTGCCAAGGAGCATTGTTACAACAAAGAAATAATCTACCAAACACAAATTACCATACTATATGTGCTAAGTATCAAAACATGTCTGTTTATCAATTCTTTCAAGCTATGTGGAACAAAAAAATGTGACTATATTTTGCTGAAAAATACCTAATAACATAAAATGTAGATGTGAATGTTTAATGTGGGAATAAATAAACCAACTTGCAGCAATTAAAGCAGGAAGTGATGCTATATATGACTGAAGCAAACCTTTAAAGTTTAAATGGTAAAATTAGCAAGCAAAAACTTTAAAAGTTTTAAAACTATGTTGTTCTTTTTTTTTAAATTGTACTATACCTTAAAGTCAGAGCTCCTTGGATGACATACAAAACATCCAAAAGACCTGCTCATATTTACTTTTACAGTATTTTGAATGAACATAATACATTGTTTTTATTGCATGTTGGTTTTCTTTGAGTCTAGTGGAATGTTTTTTGTGGACATTATGAACACAACGGCAGAATCTGGTGCTTCTTGTTTTTTTTTGGGAGGGGCATTCAGGTTGGTTAGCGTTTAGCTTGACTGCCATTCAACCCAGTCGCGTGAAAGATAAATAAAATTGTGGTGCAATTTAATGGATGTGACTAAGTATAGTAAGGTACAAAAGAGAGGAGTTGCAATCTCATTTTGATTATTTACGCATTATGCGATTATCACAACATAATGTATCATAATCCAATGACAAGTCATACAGAAGACACATATAATTACACATTTATTCAAGTGATGTAAGTCCTCCCAAGAGGATTATAGTAATTATCTCATCTGGAGTTTTGGCATCATTGGACTATCTAATGCATGCACTTAGCTGTGAAGCCACACCAACCTACACACAAAAACACTCACAGATTATTGCCAGAGAATGAGATGAGGTTTTAGTCCACTGACCTATATTCTGGTTTAATCTGTGTCATCTATGATTTTGTTTTATTTTATTACTGCTCAAGCCTAGAAAATAAAGGCTTTGGGCTTTCCTCATTTGAAACCTAGGCAATACCTTAAATGCTAATCGTGCTAGAGAAAAAGTTTTTCTTTTTTGATCGATTTTATTACTGCCACCCTTTATGTTTGTCTGTATTACCAAAATATTTCATGAACCACTGGACAGATTGTAATGAAACACTCAAAGTTTTGTTTGGATCTCCATCTGTGGCTGTTTCCAAATTCAGGGGCTGGGTCCTCCGAAGGCCGAATTTGTCGGCTGCTTATGTCACAGCGCCGTGCCGGAGGTTGTTCAAATTTGAAGACTCCTATGATGCGGCACACAAATGCGTCCTCCTTTTTCACCCGGTTTGAGGGACGGGTCCGATGGCTTTTTCTCAGCCCACGCTATACCATAAATGTATTGCGGGCCGACCGGAAAATCTCTTTTGTTTTCTGCTCGTAATTGTGGACGAAGCGAGAGAAAGGAATACAGTTTTAAATAAAAATCTGGCGGCATAAAAATGAAGTTTGAAGCGGTTGTGTTGTTAATGCTTTTATCATTTTTATAGACACGTTTTTATTATGCTTCAAACGAGTTGGTATAGCGAAATAAACGTGCACATACGGCAGGTCCTTTAGTTCTTCAAATATCACTTTAAGCTAATTTTGTTGTTTTATGATAATACTAATACATTGATATTATGCTAATTTCAATCTATTTCTGCCTCTGTTTTGCATCATGATTGCTAGGCGACAGTACATATGCCGGGTTAAGGGTGGGAATAAAGCAGAAGGCCAGACCATCCAAATTCACAGCCACATTTTTCCGGTCTTCCCAGACTACCAAGGACCCAGCCCACCATGACTGGGTAAGCCAGGTCCTTCGAAGAACCCAGCCCCTGAATTTGGACACAGCCTATAGCTCATCTTTTGGAGTCAACCCCTGTCAGGACAGTCGCCAAAGCTAATCAACCTTGAACAACACAAATATGGTTATAATTTATTTGAATAAGAAATTGGGGTAAAACTTGGTGTGATAGTAGCTGAGTACCCACCTTTTCTATCCAAGCTGGCCCAATTTATTTCTTGTGTTCCTCTGATTTAATAAAATAATTGCAGTCACCCCGTCCGCTGTTTACGTACTTTGTGGAAGTTTACGAAACTTATGTAAAAAAAACTATTGGTCGACCCGAAGATTGGCACAATGCCCTGAGGCATCACCAGCTGAAAGAGGGCATTGTAAAACCGAGCAGGGTACTGTTACCACACCCTGATGCTCCTATAACTAAATGCCTTCTTGTGTTATTATAACTTTTTATTCTAGATCACTTTTTATTCTTGAAACTGGTGCATGCTAATGTCTGGATTTTATATTTGCCCTTTGAAACCGAGGTGAAACCTCACTGAGCTGCCACTGTTTGTCATGCAGCCTTTCCAACCAGACTAATAGCATTCCTCACACGGCTCACTCCTGAAAGCCGACCTGCTCTCGCTGTGTGATTTCAGTGAAGGTTTATTGTTGCTAGCGAGCCCGTTTTGTGACGATGCTCTGGTTGCTATCTCCCGGCACACAATAGCAGTGAGAGGAAATCGGCGGCCGGCAATGGAGAGGGCCAAATGAAAGCCGTTCCTCCTGGGTGATTCTGCTGCCCTGGTTTTTGTCTGAGCTGCCTATCAGACCTCTGCGTCTGTGCATCTGTGTCTGTTTTTGTCAATTTGGGAGCGAGCGCCTGCCAAGTTAGGTGCCGTTCAAGGCCTCCTCTTGCCGACTCCTGCAGGTTCAACTCTTTCACGACTTTGTGCTTCATGGACAAAATGCATCAAACCTTTGAAATCCTGGATTTTGAAAATGAAGAAAAAAAATTGCCTCTTTCTTCTTGACACCATAGAAAAAGAGATGCCTGCAGCCTCTGTGTAGGAGCGCAGTTTGCGTGGACTTGGCTCAAATGGAACATAACTGAGCTAGTTTTGGTCTGAGTAGGAATGTTTTAGTCACATTGCTGGAAGTAAATGCAGCTTTGGTTTGGCAAAGGCAGTTCTAACTTTTGAGCAGTGCAGACCAAAGAATGAGCAGCATGAAGAAGCAAAAAGGTTTTATTTCTTTCATTTAATATCCAGTTTGAAATATCTGCTTATAGTTTGTAAGAAACCCAACAAGAGACAGCATTTCTTTCCTCATTTTGACGCTATGTTTCCTCTTTTTCACAATCAACCCATTAACCTCATTTTGTGTCATAATAAAGCCTTTTGCGTTAAGTATTCACTCACATATTCCCACACACAAATTAAATATTCATGCTCTTAACATTTGGCATCAGAGCAGGCGATCGGAGTGACACCAGTTTCTGTTGTCAAATTAGCATATTAATGACATAAATGCTGTATAATTACCATGTGAGAGTGGATTTTGCTTGTGAATCATTGTCGGATCAGTCGGAGAGAAGAAAGGGTCAGGGTAATTGGGTTAAAAAGCACATTAAGGGGTGCTTCAAATGGATGCGATTTAATACAAAATGTGGGTAAAATCTGGGAACCAGAACTTCCTGCTTTGATCAGCTTTTATGAAGCTGTCTCTATTTTTTTCCCCCTTTTTTATAATAAGCCCAGCTATTTGTTGAGGAAATTGCCAGCTCTCCTGTCTCTGAGTTTGGGTTGGCGTTTTCTCTTTTAAGCAGCTTAGACAGAGAAACCAAACGTAACGCGGTTCGACGGGCTTTGACTCAGCCTCAAACACATGTATCCTAATCCCAACCAGGGATCTGTGGGGATATCTTGACTTACTCAGCAGAATGCACATGCAGACTAACCAACAGATACACATGTATAATCCCGATGGATTGGCACAAGTTAAAACTGGTTGTTGATTTGGCAACCTCATACTTTGCATTCGCACCTGTCTCAATCCCAGGCAGTTAATGAAGGGATTGATTGCAATCAAGGTAGTTTTGTGTGTCCAATACCTAGGCTTTGCCTTCTAGTAATATTAGATTTCATTGCTAAGTATGGCCTGTCACAATGAGAAATAAATCAATCAATTAATTGCACGATAAATTAAAATTACTTTAATTTTGTGTCTTCCTTATTCTACTCCTTAGCGTAGGTAGGAGGGAACTCTGGCATCAGGTATTTGCCAGGCGCATGTGAACAGTCTTTGGTTTTCTTACACCTTCTTTCAGCTGGTGACGCCTCAGAACATGACTATCTGTTGCCAAAGCAATGGAGTATAAAATTAAGATTATTTTTTTGTTTACCTCTAAATAATTCATTTTTTGCACACATCTGCTTTTGTATGAAAAGGTTATCAGAAAATAATAATTATTGAGGGTAAAATGACGTGTGAAGGTTTACGACTCAACTGCTAAGAAATGGCTGAGGTACTTATGTAAAAAGTGTCCTAAAGAATTTCAGTTTTAGTACTGATCAAGCTTAAAATGGTTTCCAGAGTGACCATCTCAGGTGTTTCGACAGAGATAAGTGCTGCCCTGTAAGTGACGTGTCACCCGCTGCATCAGATTTTATCACCGTTTCTATATCTGGCACCGTTCCCTGGTTTCTCTCATGTGACCTTTCCTTTTTTTTCCTCTTGAGAAACCTTGACACGGAACACATTTTTGTGCTTCCGTTCATTCACGTGCTGCTGTTTTTATGTTATGTTTAGACAGTAATCTGGTCTGTCGTCATTGCTCGTCGGACCAGATTTGCATTGCATTGGAAGGGATCATCGTGGATCAGCGTTAAATAAATGTGTGTCCTCATTATTGGCATGTCTGTTTTTTTATACACTGCTGTACTCATACATCATGAATGGGTTCCTTCTCCCCGTTGGTACTCCCTGTTCTCCTTCTCTAGCACGAGCAAATGGAACAAAAGAACAACAAATCATTCTCCTAGAGAGTGAGTCTCTTTCTAATCTCGTCAGTCCATAATTTTGTGGTCCGTCAGCCCCGTTAGTTGACAGGCAGTCAAACTGATGACAGGCAGTTGGGAATAAACGGACAGACAGCAGCTGGCTCTACGATTTCATTTCTCAGCAGGAAAAAAAAAACAGACTTGAGACTGAATAATTGATCTCAGAGTAACTTGGGTAATTCATGCATTGGGCACACTTGAGGAGCGTAAATGTGTTTGGTCTCTGTGTAAATGTGTGACTGACTGAGCTTTGAATAAATTACAAAAAAGTAGGCAAGCATCGTGCCTCTCCACAAACACTGGTCTTTGAATGAATTACTGAGTCAGATGTTCACATCTGACAAATCCCCTTTTATAGAAGGTCTTCCTACTGATCGAAGGACTTTAAGGAGGAACAGAACAGAGTGGCCATTTCTACTGGAAACTTGATCTAAATGAAAACACTAGAGAATAAAAGATAAATAGTTCTTCTGCCTGTTGTAGGTAAAAGGCAGGAGAAAAACTATTTTATATATAATACTTCACAGACACATAAATTTGTTGGTGTCTTTTCATGATAATCAACAAAAAATAACTAATGACTAATTCAATAAACCAATTTCTTTTGGTCAAGGCTTAAAAAAAATGTAGAGCATGATCTCACTCAATATTGTGAGATCTCCTATAAAAATATTGGGAATGACTCTCAGCTACTACCATCTCAAACTTCAGCTTAATATTGCTAAAATTTATAGTTCTTGTCATTTCTGTGCAGGATAATGTTGACTCAAGTTAATTATTTATAGATGTCAACCCAGTAGCCGTGTTTCCATCAATAGTGTTTTATCTTTATTTTGAATTAGAAATTTGGAAATGTCAAAATTTGAAAAAAAAAAAAAAAGTAAAAAATTGTCCTCACTTTTGCAAAAAAAGTTTTATGCTCGCTTAAAGTGTTTTTTGAATTTTATGAAAGGGAGTTAATGCGCAAAATAGGAGATGGTAACACATTTGCCAAAGAAGTTCTGAAGTAGCGAACATTTACTGCACATCATTTATCAGCTGTTTCCACAGTCGACGTCTTCCCGGATGTGCCCAAGATGCACAAAAACATGACTGGGGCAACAACAGGTCCGACAGCATGTAACACTGCTGATTCTAGCTGATATGTCCGAACAATTCCAACTTGACCTGAAAACTTATCTCCATTGTTCCAAGATGGCCCTGCTAGTTTTCAACCTTTACTTCCTGTTTATTACAGTCATGCGTAACGTCAACGTCTGACAAAATTATACGTTGCATTGCCTGGTTGATTTGCTCCAAACCAGTACATGGAAATACGCTTAATTCACATCGCAATTTAATGGAAACATGGCTATTGATTATTATTATTATTATTATTATTATTTCTTAATAGTTTTATTTCAAATCCATCTAGTGGTTCATGGGATATTTTGCTAACAGACAAACAGGGTTGACTCCGGCAGTTAATGGGGAATTTTTAAGCCAGAGTCACACAATGAGTAGCACTTAGAGCTTGTGTTGGGGATGATACTCAACTACTTCCATGCCATATTTTAGCTCACATCTTAAAATTTGACTAAATTATGGCAATTTTTGTGTTTTCTAAGTTGTTGGATGTTGAGCCAGTGATTAATTTCTGAAAGTTTCCTTATTATCCTTCTTGTGCCTCATGAGTTATTTTGCTAACAGACATTAACATTTCAGAGGCAGACAATGAAATTACAGTGTAGCGTAAAAGAAGAAAAAGACCATAACCACCTTGTTTTTGTACAGTTTTCTGGGTACACCTTTTTCTCTCAAAGTATCTTGGATTAAGGATAATCTCTCAGCACTGAGAGGTTTTTTCTCTGCACTGTTTCAGTGATGCGTACAGATAAGTTGGATGATCACAAACCAAAATCCTTTCGGCATAACGAGCCAGTCTTGTTATCCGTTTCCACCTCAGACTCTACTCGTGTTGCGTGTGTGTGTGTCCGTCCATGTGTGAATGTCTTTCTGTGTGTAGCCATGTGTACTAGCATACATTAGCCGTTTGAATGGGCTGCTTGTGTGAATTCGCTGCCTTCGTTCTTCCAGTAGGAGCGTTTTGTAGACGTTTATACAGTTTATGCTTTGATGGATTTGCATGAACATAGCTGTCTTTTAATATATATGCTGGCTCGGTGAGCAGGACACGGTTCTGTTTGGAGGAGACGACTGAAGAGCTGTCAGATGACAATCTTTCCTCATGGCTGTTTTTCTTCTCAGCATCTCTTTTCCTGCTTCTTGAATTGGTTAAAAAAATCTGTGAAAAAGAGAAACCCATTTGTTAAATATCAGCTATGGTTTCTGGTTATTATTTATGTTGCGTCTCCTTTTAACTTCTTCTCATTGCCAGAATCAGATAACTCAACCATAGTGTTTTGTGGTTGGACCTTTACCTGTAAGTGTATAAATAAGGTCTTAGAAAGAGGTCATGTACGGTTTCTGGAAATGTTTTTATTATTGGGCTTTAGTGGCTTGGTTAGAATTGAATTACTGCAGTTACTGGCTTGGGTTTCTTCTTTTATTATCTTCTCACAAAGTGATTTATCACCTCCCGTGTGATTTAGGATGAAAAGCCGTGTTACATCTCTGTAAGGGCTGTGTGGTTGGAGCACTAAAACTGTCTTTATAAACCATCTAAAGGAATAGTTTGGTCATGTCGGAGTGGCTTTCTGGCTAAAATTTATACATAATTAATATTTTACCTGATGGAAATAACGAATGAGCATTTTATGCAAAAGAACCTTTCAAATTCATTCTGTATTTACCAGTTTTTTCCTTAAATATTTACCCCATTGCTGCTGTCTGATTAGTTTCACATTCATATAACCACAGGTTATGTTTATTTGCACCCATAGATGCAGGTTCTGTCATCCAACTAAGTGTTGTCCAATAAAACATCCACTCTTCTATTAAACACAACATTCATTGACATTTGTTTGGAATTTTATCTTGTGTTACACCTAATCTATTTAGTTTTGTTCTCATTTTGTGTTTTTTGTATCACTCTTCTCTGCTCTTGACCCTTTCCTAACCCCTCCCACCATAGTTGAGCACAACAATAAAAAAAACTGAATAAAATACAATGAACTCATGTGGGCGTTTTGGATGTTTTCTTGTTGCAGTGCTGGCCAGTTTCCGAGGGACCGTCCAACATGGCCTCCCGTTGGAAATCGGAGACACGGTGCAGATCCTGGAGAAATGTGAAGGTACGCCACACTGTGTACATTTTGTATAAATTTGTTTTTTTTTTCCTGAAAGAAAATGCTAATGAAACAGAATACTTCGTGTAAGGAAATTAAGCACTTCCGTTCAGGTAGAATAGTAAAAACGTGCGTCTCACTTCTGCTTTTCTTAAAGTAGACCGATTAAAGGATATGAGCATTTCCCTTTTTAATTATTTTACTAATCATTTCATAGAACGTGCACATCTCGAGATTTGTGAAACGGATATGAAGAACCTGTGTTTCTGTGTCTATCTGTTTCCAAAAAATCTCTCAAATCATTGAATGAATCGTAATCGGACTTTCAGAAAGTAATCATTGGATTCAATTCAAGATGGCTGCCACAGTGGTTTTTAAAGAAACTGAGCTAAAATTAGGCGTGGTTGTAAGTCAGCTATTTCATAGAGTCAAGACTGCACAAAATGAGCAGCTTCTTGTGAGATAAAAACCTCGAAAATAATATTTTCCCCTTTTTCCCTGCAGGAGAGGCTCTCCCCAGCTTCCTGCCAACACAAAGTCTGTTATTCTCCTTACTTTAGTTCTTTAAAAACTTATTTCTGTCTGCTTTTTCATTACATATGGTTTCTTAGAGTCATACGTTGTTGTTGTAATTTCTGTCTTAGGCCTGTTTATTCCACTTTCAGAACAATGTGAAATTACTTCACAGTGCTTCTGCACTGCCCTACCACAAATGGGCAACCTTGCACAAATACATAGTCACCTCTGTCTTCCGGAGCACTTGTCTCACTTCCTTTTAGTGGATAGAAACGCACATAAACACAGAAATACACACAAGCAACCACACAAACACTGAGAACCAGCCAGACAGCGAGTCAGTCATACAGCTTGCCAGTCAGAGGGATGTGACATTGTGGTAAAGGACCCAGAGGAAGTAGACAATAGCACAGCCAGCTGAATGCTTGGCCCAAAAGGGAGGAACTAAATCAGAATCCTGCCAGCAGCAAAGAGGCTGAGAGACGGGGCGCTGACAGTGGAGGAGACGGACTAATGGCTCTGCCTCATGTTGATACTATTGACACTTCAAAACACTCCCGCTCGCAGAGTGAATGCAACTTCACCGGCTTGTGGTCTCTGTGTGAAACTGTACAGCCTCAGCTATTGATTTTTGACTTTGCTCTTCGGCGACTCTTCCTTTAATGTTTGCTTTAGAAAGGGCAGTGAATGACTTTACAGTAGTGCTCAGACATAACCCTAGAGAGAATCATAGATCCTAAACACTGCTTAATATCTTCCCAGGGTTTTAATTTAAATTCTTTCTAAAATGGCAAGTTTAAAGTACTGGTAAGTTATTTATCCTTTGGGGGAGTACTCATGCACAAAAATAAAAAAAATTAAGTGATGGTTTTTCTGAAATGTTCACATAACTTTGAAAACTATACAATTGGGTGTGCCACAAGGTTGTATTTTAGGACCACTGCCCTTTTGTTCATATTTCAATGAACTATATGAAAGTTGTAAGGATGTTTGGCTCCAAATGTATGCAGATGATCCACAACAGACTGCATAATTACTGAACAGTCAAGCATTTTGTTCAGTTGTACCAAAACTATTTTGAATTTGTTTTACAAACCAGACAAAGTGTGTGATGATTGTACAATCATTACACCAGCAAGTACAGAAGTTTGAAATATTTGAGGTTTCGGGTTCCCAACTCAAATTTAAGGTTCATCAAAAATCTTATCTTAAGTGCTATTTTCCTGGTAGGGTAATAAAGCCAGCAGTATAGGAGCTACAAAAAAAAGAAGAGGTTGATGGTAAATCAAAGAAGTACAATACCATGAGCATCATCACTGGTGATAACCATATCCTTCTAAAACGATGACTCATCAGCAGAAAAACTGAGCCTTTATTTTCAAGACCCATTACTCAACACCAGTCTGACCATGTACGCACAGAAACAGATGAGAGGGCAAATACTGTCTAAGTCACTGATGCCTTGGTCAAAGCCAACGGTGATTAGAATAATCTAATACATTTACATTTGAGCTATTAGGCTAATGCTCTTATCTGGAGGGACTTACTGCAACAGTGGGATGAGCTGAAATAGTCATCCTGGCAAAGCACATCAGCTCAAACCAGCACAAATAAATGTAAATTCATTAGATTGTTTCCATCAGTGATGGGATTTGTGCTCACTAATTTGGCTGAAGTCCATTTTGGAGGGTGTAATGGTGTGAAAAGATGAGCCACCGTTTTTATCACCTTTATGCTTCCTTTGTTACACATCTGCTGACCCCAGTCCTAGACATGGAAACTAGGTTTTCCTTCCTCTCTGTGATGTGAGTTCACACGTGGTCACACAGATCGCTGAGAACATTTTTTTTTGCTGTTTTGCTATTACCTCTGCTAAAAACAGAATTTATCTATTTTGTTTTTATTACAAGTGGAAATAACTCAGTTGGCAGTAAAGTGCCAACAGTTAGGAGCGACTGAAATTGAAATTGTTTTAGCTTCTAATCAGCAGTGTCTCCAATGATCATAGTGTTGAACTTTTTAACAGTGTTTTGTCTTTGCAGGTTGGTACAGAGGATTCATCCTAAAGAATCCAAATGTTAAGGTAAGCAAACTTTAAATATTTCTAAATAAATATTGTCCCAATGATAAACAGTCAGGAGCAGCTTTAAGCAGTGTTACAACTAAACAGTTGAAAGGTTCAAGATAGTAAAACATTTTGAGGTTTCTGCCTCAAAGAACTGCTTGAAGGACAGTTTAGAAACGCCTCTGTGACGCAACTCAAAGTTCACAACTTCATACCTCAATGGAAGCCAAAAGAGAAAAGCATGCAAACAGCTGATGAGTTTCACAGAAAGGAAACTATTCTGCTGGAAGAATAGTTTGAAAAAAACCTAAAACAACAGCTGAATGAATATTCCAAAGCTTGAACTGCAATGAATAAATGAAATTACATAGAAAATTAATATTTCTTGTGAAAAGGCAGCATGAATGCTTACTGCTGAAGGATTTTTGCTGAATAGCTAAAAAGGCTAAAACTAGCTTAAAAATGGGTAACAAAGTAGCTGAAATAGCAAAAAGAAACAGAGTACATTTTCTGAATTAAGCAGTAAGAAGCTGAAAATATTACAAAATAGTGAAATTAGATGAAAAAAGCTCAAATCCGTTAAAAAGTAGCTAAAAACAGCTGAAATTAGCAGAAAGGAGATGTAAGAAGCTCAAAAAGTAGAAAATAGCAGAAGAATAGCAGAAAATGTCAGAATGATAGCTAAAATAGCAACAAAAAGGGTCTAAAAACATCCAAACAGAAGCCAAAGGAAGCTGAAATTAGAACAAAGGAGTTAAAAAAACAGAACCAGAACAAAAGGTAAAAACTTCAGCAAAGAAAAATGGACAATGTCAAGAGTTTTAAGGATGCTGAAGACAACTCCATTCATTTTCAATGAGAAAAAAAAGCCAAAAAAATGAAGCTAAATATCTCAAAATATAAATTGTTGAGACCAGTGAGAGCTCGTTAGATGTTGCAAGATTTTTAAATCCTGCAGCTCTAGTTAGTTTGATAGACCAATACAATTAACAATGTTTAGACATTTTTTTTACATTTCTGAGTGGACCTGTACCAATTAAACCTTGGAATGATGCTGGTCCTTGGACTGACATGGGGATCCTTGATAAAGTTGGAGTGGGCAAACACTTTTTAAGTTTTTAGTGTCACACAGACATGTAAATTCCCTGCTTTTTTATTTTGTCATTTTTATGCACCAGCAATATTAATTATGTGCGTCATTTTCCCATAGAGAAACAGTTAAACGCTAAAAGAGTTACCGTAGTAACCATTAACCTGTTCTTCTTCTGTCCAAAGGGGATCTTCCCATCCAGCCACATCCATGTGAAGAATGCGGTTGTGAAGAACAAAGGGTGAGTGCTGCTTCTGTAGTTTTTCACTTTTAACATTTAAATATGGGGTTTAGGTTTAAACAAACTAATTCATGTGAGTAAATGTAATTTTATAGGCAATTTGAGACTGTGATGCCCGTGGAAGACTCTGTCATCACTGAGATGACGTCAACGCTGCGAGACTGGGGCGCCATGTGGAAGCAGCTCTATGTGGTAGGAAAATCACGCAATTTGCACCAATTTAAATATCGCCGCCGCTTCCAGCCTTTTATGTGCTTCATGCAGGGGGTTTATTTGGTGATTGAGAAACAGTCAAAGCGTTTTCCTACCCTTTCATTTGTTGAATTGATTGTGTTTGTGGTCTATTAAGCCATCTGGGGTGCTGATTAAATTGAACTGATGAATACTCCACAGATCAAACCACGCTCATTTGTGGCGAAAAGCAGCAGGACACTGAAGCTAATTTGCTCAAATCAATTTTAGGACCTTTCATTTGCTTGTATTTTCTCTCTGGCTTGCCCTTTTCTTTTCAGTGTCGCACTTCTATGATTTGTAATCTGTTCCAAAACCTGCCAAAAGTCGTGTGTTTTTTATGTTTGTTTCCCTTTTTTTACCACCTTCAACTCTTCTTTAATTTCCACTTCCTGCAGAAGAACGAGGGGGATTTGTTCCATCGGCTTTGGCACGTGATGAACGAAATCCTGGACCTGAGGAGGCAGGTGCTGGTCGGACACCTCACCCATGACCGCATGAGGGACGTCAAGCAGCACATCACGGCCAGATTGGACTGGGGCAACGAGTGAGTGATGTCTAAACTCTTAGGGTTGTTGTTTTTTTTTAATAAACATGTTTTGTTTTGCCTCTGTGATATTTACGCCCTGAAGATATAAAAGGCAAGGCTGGTTTATGAGAGGCGTTATTTCATCAGCAGAATTTTCTCAGTTTTTCATGTTTTTTTTTTCCTTTATGACTCGAAGGTCATATTCCTGCAGCTTTCAGCTAAATCACAGACAGGTTTTTTTTTACAGCAATCATGTTGTTTTGTCTCGCAGACCTGAACTTGACGTTTGCTGCTCCTGTTCACAGCTTTTTCTTGACTTTGGTTGGCTTGACAAGGTTGTTTTTTTTCCTTCACAGATTCTCTTCCTTTACAGGCCTAAATGGTTTGATTCTTTGTGGGGTCAGGTGCTGGAGATTTTTTGGGGCAGTTTTAAAGAGGTGTTTTATTTGTATCAAGTCTTCTCGCAAGGTGTTTAAACTTTTAGCCCTTAACTTTGTACGCCATTTATTTCTTCTTGTCATCTGAGATTGCAGAAAAGCTAAATTGGATCTTGAGCTTTAAGCCCTTTTCAAATTTCATGCACAAACAGATGTGAGAAACAAATTAGGCAAGATCGAATGGTGGAATTAGAACTCAAATTTAGTAAACAAAATGCTAATTTTTACAATTTTTTTTTTCTTGATCCAAGTGGTTTTGTAATGAAGCAGGAGCCGAGGTAGCTGTGTTGCTCCGGAGACGAGCTCTCCGAAAGTGTCGTTTCCAATTTGCACCTCTGCCTGCTTCTTGCATTTTTAATTATTACAAGAGTCAAAGGCAAATTGCAAACCTGACTCTGTGTTTTCTCTTTGTGGTGATTAATCCATGCAAATGTCATCAGTGTCTGATTTGTTTTAGGTGGGACAGGAGGGGAATTCATCAAGAGAATGCTACAAGACTTAGCCTCCAGGAGCTACTGTTTGTCATGATAATGCTAAGTTTAATACATTTTACTTTAGTTACTGAGGCAATGTGGATCATTTTAACCCAAGGGCAGCAGGAGTTTTGTTAGAATGAGTTTGGCCTCAATATGTAAAATGGTCTTTGACCAGGAAAGGGTAGAATTGGAGGGGAGTCTCTGCCTCAAGTGGAAGACGTTAAACGCTCGGTCATAGTTGCGCTTTTGAGTGTCGGGCAGGGTTCAGCTGATGGTCACACACCCTCACAAGCGGTAAAGACGCTTATACTTGACGCTTATGTTGGTCAGTGGTGGACAAAGTACTCAACTCTAATACTTGAGTAAAAGTATTGATACTGATGGTCAAAGACGACAGAAGACATTTATACTGATACAAATTATTTTTCAGTTATAAAATCTCAAACATCGAGCTGAGAATCGGCCATGGGTACGTCTCCATTGCTGGGTTCTGTTTGAAATGAAGGTGGGAGCTCGCAACAGTTCACAAGGATGACGTAATTCCAAATCCTTCCCAGGTGTGAGCTGTGATTGGTTCCCCTTGTGAAGAACATAGCCTGTGGCCAATTGCATTTCAAGAAAGGAAAACGGCAACAGTGGATTACAATGCTATGCTGAGCCAAAAGGAACGAGTAACTACAAGCTTCCAAGAAATGTAGTGGAGTGAAAAAATGTACTTAAGTACAGTACTCAAGTAAATGTACTCTATTACTGTCCACCACTGACATTGGTGTAGTTTTCTCCAAAAAGATTTGCTTCAATACAATTTATACACTGCCTGGCCAAAAAAAGTGTCCACCTAGTTTTAACAAAGTGCCAAGATCTGGGGTTGCTGCAGTTGGTCAGGTTTAGGTTCAGCAACAGGAGCTCAAAGAATGAGGTCATCTGACTACCTAAATATACTAAATGACCAGGTTATTCCATCAATGGATTGTTTCTTCCCTGATGTTGACGGCCATATTCCAAGATGACAATGCCAGGATTCAATTCATGATCTTGGTGAAACATTAATGCAACACTGGATGGAAATAAATCTTGTGACATTGCAGAGGCTTATCCAAACAATGCCACAGCGAATGAGTGCCGTAATCAAAGCTAAAGGTGGTCCAACAAAATATCTGTGTGTGTGACCTTTTTTTGATGGCAACTTTTTTTTTTGGCCTTGTGAAATATTATAAAAAGGTAAACAAATCTTGAGATGAGTTTGACCCCCTTCTAAGATCAACCAAGAGAGATGCCAGTCAGTTGAGTTTGTGGCAAAAGCTTTTTTTCTCCCAAGATAACGTCTCATCTTATGAAAAAAAAAGTCTCATTACACCACTATTTGGTAACAGTGTGGATTTTCCACAATCCTAGAATTGTGATAGCTTAAACAAGCTTTCCTTGAATGGATTTGTTCCCGGAACCTTTTCAAAGTTTTAAACTACATCGCTATGTGAAAGTGTATCTTCTACAAAATAAACGAATGCAATAAATTACCCTTAATGTTTGCTCAGCGGTGCAACCAGCAGTCTGAAAGTTTTAAGACATCAGAATCCCTCTAAAGACTTGGTATAATTTGGAGAGTTGCCTTCAAGAACGAAAAGGCATATTTGGACTTAATGAACGCCAGTAAATTTACCTGTTAGCTCTGTCCGGCGGGGTCTGAGAACGCCTCGCTTCATTTAACATTAGTGGTTTATTGTCTTCCAAGCAAACAAACTCCCTTGAAAGTAAAAAGTTTCTCGCCTTTATATTTCCTCCTGCAGATTTTTGCAGCTCTGGAACTTCCTCGCGCCTCCGTCTTTTGTTGTCACCTACCCTGCGAGAGCACTCCACACTCAATCAAGCCTCTTTCCCTCTCATCCAGGCAGCACTTGCTCCATCCCTCCTGCTGTTTCCTCTCTCCTGTCTTTTTTAACTCAGCGCTGTTGGGTTGTAAGGGAAAAGAAGAAATAGCGAGACAGTCTTGTTCTCTGTGTCGTTGCATGTCGATCTTTCTTTTTGGCTCTGTGGGTCATCCACAGTCACTCATCGCTCCTTAGTGAAGGGGTGTTTTGCAGAGTCTCTCACTGTGGGCTGTTATCCCAGCCTTTTTTCTTTGTAGCTGAAAAGGGGACACTTTGCTCTGTATCATTTAATCCAACACAAAGGGTGGAAAAAAGGGAAGTGGGGAGAAAAGACTTTATAGAAAGTCATGCATTCTTCAAAAACAGAACAAAACAAAAGAAACCAACTTCATAATTTGTTGTTGATGCCCATTTTTACCAAATATAAGGATCTGAACTATTAGCTCCTGTAATCTTTGGGTCTCTTGTCTAAACTGTATTCAACTCTGTGTTTCAGGCAACTTGGCTTGGACCTGGTTCCCAGGCGGGAGTTCAGCATGGTGGACCCTGATGAAGTCAGCGTCACAGAGCTTTACAGACTGGTGAGCAGCCTTCCAGTTCTTCTCTGTGCTATCCACTCAAATCAGTGCCCCATTTGTGGTGCAGGTGATTAGAGGACCCGCTCTCAGATGGGTGCAGGCCGGACTTTGGCAAGTCTTTGCTCTCCCAGATTGCTCTATTTTAAGATGCTAAAATCAGTGCCCTGCCGTGCATCTAGCCCTGTGGAAAAGGACCAGTGACATTATAGGTTTTGTCATGTTTTGACTTTACTGTGTTGCTTTAGGTCTTTTTGTATAACTGACCTTTTTGTTGCATGTTTTTTTCTGAGGGGTATTTTATTGTACTACTCTACTGTAGTAGCAGCAGTAGGGGTTGTATGATATCGTTTTCTGTTCTTGTGACAGTAAAGTGTAATATATTAGCCGTGTCTCAATTCAGGGGTTGTAGCCCACGTAGATCGCGCCCCACGCAGGCCGCAAGTGTCGACTGCATGAATGACTGTAAAATGAGTCGGTCTAGTCTACGAATGACGTATGTTTCCGTGACCATGCACAGCCCCGTTACCCGTTAGTTGGCTTTTCATGGTATAACGTCACAAAATTTTTCTTCCCTTTCAAGAAAAACGACAAACAAATGATGTTGCTTTATTCTGTTGGACCTTCAGTGACTCCTACAAGGAGAATTTGGTACATAAAACAGATCTGAATGTCAAGAAAAGCCCATAGTTTTTCACCATCATAATCAGGCAGGAAGAATGTTTTTTCTAATATTTTTCTTTGTTTTACCAACATAAAATGAAGGTAAAGTTTGTCTGTCACGATAAGCAATAAATCAATTAATTGCACAATAACTTAAAATGGTCTATTTTCATTTGCCTGCTTGTTTTCTTAGCATCTCCCTCTTTTCTACTTCTTGGCGTCGGGAGGAGTGAACTCTAACATCAGACTTTTTTTTTTTACACTATGTAAATTTCATAAACTTAAGCTTCATAAGCAGAGGGTCATTATATTCGTTTTTTTTTAAATGCTCTCCCAACAATATAATCGTTTATTGCGATAATTTCTGAGACAATTTATCGTCTCGCAAAATTGTGACAGACCTGGTAAAGGTGTTTTATATTTTTTAAAAACTTCACATGCTTTGAAATAATATAAATAGTGAGGGTCTCAGCTCATTGAGTGGTATTTAGTGAGCTGGAAGCTAAATAGCTAAAGAACGACTGAGCAAGATTGTTAGAAATGTTATTTAACTTTAATAAAACGTTAATTGGGTATCATACATTTTTTACTGTACAGTTTTTATCTTGTTATTTTCACACAATCTGTCCCTTTAATACAGCAGACCCAAACCTAGACATAATTCTGTCTTTTAAAGCACAGAAGCTAATATTCTGAGTGAAACTGAAGTTCGTCAACGTGTGTGTGGGGTTGTTTTCTCTGGTTCTGTGTGCCCACGGCAGCAGCCTTTCTTTTAATCTTATCCCACCACAGCGCATGGGGATGAGTGGGGGGGCTGCAGTCATTTTGTACTCCGTTTAATAGAGGTGTGTTAGGCTTTCATCCTGCTTCGGCTGCTTTTGTTTTGACTAACAAAAACAAAAAATAAACAGATGGATTAAGAGGCTCAATTATCCCTCTGAAGGGAAAGCCGGCACAGTGTGTGTGTGATATGATTCTCCCTGGTCTGTATCAGGGAGGAGAAGTGGTTGTCACGGTAACAGTGGTTGGGACTTGGAGAAAAAGGGAAGGATGGCCAGGCGGGGAGAGACAGTGGGAGAAGGAAGGAGAGAAATATGGAAGCAGATGGAATGGGGGCCACATTCAGTACAACAGTGATGGTGCTTGTAAAGAAAACACTGATGTTAATGACACACGATATTAAACACAGACGGCTGTTACTGGGGTCAACATTGACTCAGTCCCAGGATAAAATATAAGACATGCTTAAAGTTCCCAGATAAGACTTAAAATCAGAAAGTCACATTTGTAATAGGAGTGGTTAGGGCTGGGTATCACGGCCAATTCCCTAAATCAATTTAATTTTGATTCATAAGGTTCTGAATCGATTAATCAATATTCAGTTTGCTCCTAAATAATGAAAATGGTTCAACTCTGTTCCAAAATATAAATTCACTTTATTATAGTGAAGAGAAAAGATAAACAACAGGTTTTAAGGGCAAACTTGTAAATTGGACAGTTTAATCTTGAAACAAAACTGGTTTTAACAAAAGGTTTTAAATTAAAAAGGAATTTCAAGTCAGTGTTGTTGGATGCATACATTTTTAAGAAATGAAGAATCTTTTTTTTTATGAATAAGAAGTGATGGGAGTAAGGTTGCAGGAGAAGGGGTGGGCTAATAAAAGTATACTTCTGCCCACTCCTTTAAACTATTATGTTTTCCTCTACCACGTACAAGCACAAATCTAAACTTTTCTAAAAAATCTAAAAGTCACCATGATCTCTGTTATCTGTAAGTCCTGCGGAGAGTCAGCTGGTAATGTTAGTGATTCCTTGGTTTCTTTTGTTTTGTTCCAGACATGTTGTCAGATGCTAACGTTAGCACTGAACATCAACAGGATGTAAACATACGGCAAGCCAGGAGTGACAAAATATAGAAACGCATCTCAGCTTCATCACGCTCAAGACGCCGTGGAGAAAAATCCATCTCATGCCCTGTGAATTGATTTTCTCTAATTTAAATGAAATCAATCCAAGATAGCAAAAAAAAAAAAAAATTTCAGCAAAATTGGCTCATGGAAATAGGTGGCAGCAATAGCTAGCCTCATTTGTAAAAAATAAAGATCTTAACAACAACAACATATTGAATATTGACTTTTGAAGAACGGCTTGTGTCTGCTTAATCAGCAGTTTTTAAGGTGTATAGTTTCAAAACTTATTAAGCAAACCTGATTTGATTGGCAGCTTTGTGTATTAAGTTGCTTAGGATGAAGATTATCTGTAAAGAAAATAGTTTACCTTGACTTTTTTTAAAATGACTTGTGCACATCTTGTGTTGTGCAGTCATAACTGCAGCTTTAATGTAAGAAAGATGATCAAAACTTGTTTTAAATCCTTAATTGGTTCTCCAGTCTCAGGCCAACACTGTTCATTTGGGAAAACCCTTTGTAGCACGAATTCAACTGAATATCAAACTACTTCAATTTTTTTTCTTCTCCTTGGAGACTGAGATCAGTCCAGACCTCAAGCTGAGCAAACCAGAGTTTAGATCTCTCTGTGATTAATTCATCACCTGCGGTATTTCATTTAAAAGATAACCTCAAAAGTGCCCTCTGTACAGTTTATCTTCCCACAAATGAGATGTAAAGAAGCTTAAACAGTTGAGTGGGTGATGGGAGGATAGAAAAAGACTAGTAGTTTCCCTGTGGCCTTAGCTTGACCTGTTTTTCCACTTGTTGGGCTTCACTCTGTTTCAGGAAAAATATCTCAGAACATTCCGTCTTTGTTCAGCCATCTCTGGTCTGCACCTCGTCACATCCTGGCAGAAGGGATGCCAGGCCTCTCGAGTCTGTCCTTGGTGTCTAGTCATGTAGAAGCCGTCACAAAACCACACGCTGCTCCCGCCGGGCGGCCCTAATGACACGCTGAAAATAACCACGCAGTGAAATCCCACTGCACGAATTAGGTCTTTCCCCAGACCTAGTCATTTCACGTCCAAACAAGCAGCTCAGCCCTGCTCGTCTCGTGTACTGTGGGTTATTTCTGGGTTTCTCTGTCAGGCAGGAGAGTCGTGACCGAGCAAAACATTCATCATGTTAAAAGCTGCTGCAAAATGATTTGTGCTGTCGTTTTTATGGGTGTCAATACTTTGTCATTTGTTTGCTTACAGTGCAGCAAACTGTTTTCTAACACATACCGTTCATTATATAGTATTCTTAGTCACTGTTTATCTTGTTTGACTTGATGTAAATCATGTTTAGGAGGCCTCACACCTTCTCAGACACATTTGACTGTTGTTTTGTCTTTATTGTCGTGTCCAGAAAAAAAAGTCTTTGTTTAGCTGTGGGATCTGTCGTAGGTTCTCCAGCATTTTTTAGCTTATTGTCACTTTAACACCGATCAGGGAATCATTAAAGCATTAGTTGAATTTAGTTTGCTGCGTAATTATCTTTTATATTTTGTTTGATTTATATTTTTCATCATTTTTAGTTTTTTCTGTTTTTCATGATGTTTTCTGAAATATTACGTCAAATTCTTTGTGACAAAACTGTCGAATAAGACTTACCAATTACAATTTAGTGGTCTTCATCCTCCTCTGGCTCTGGGTCAGACTCTGGCTCCAACATGCAAGGCTGGATGGACAAGTCTTCCCTTGTTGACATCTTTGAAGCTATTTGTACATAAAAAGTTTCTGTGCAGCTATATAGTCGTAAACCCCTCCATCAAACTAGCGTGGACCGGTCTGGAAGCTGCAGGGGGGCGGGGTCTGAATGCCTCATTTGGATTTAAAGAGACAACCTCAAAATAAGTTGATGTGAGACTTGCCTCAGAAAAGGGGCGGGGCTTGTGGAGTTACAATAAGGAGGAATTCAGACCAAAGCATTGCGGTTCCACTTTATATAGACCCCAACTGAAGGATTTAAATGTAAAGAAGGATTTAAAAGCATCACGTGTCCTTTAAGCTTTTAGCAACCTGAAGCATAATAAACCACCATTAGTCCTATAAAAAGGTGTCTTTTCTCAGAAAATGGTTAATGCATGTTTGTCCAGTGTACAGATTCTTAGTTAATTTTTGTTATAGCTCAATTATTTTTGGGCAAAACAAAGAAAACTGAAAGCTTTGGTGCATTAGTATCTGCTGCGTTGCATATCTAGGCTTTCATTGGTTTATTTGGCACAATGCCACAAACAGAAAACACCTCCAACTTACATCGCCTCTAGTGCTGTTTGCAAAATTATACGCTTTATTAAGTAGATCTCTGTCAACCTAAACTGCTGTATATTTGAGTCTGTTTTGGGTTTTCAGTAATATATGCAAATCTGCAACACAAATACTCCCTGTTGGGAGATGTCTCAAGGGAGTGTGATTTATCTCTGACTTGGAAATTGGACACTATAAAGACGGCACGGTGATTGGTTGGTATTTAAAGAAAAAATGCATTTTGTTTGTGAATTTGTTCTGCAGTTAATGCATGGTTTGGTTTTTCTATTTCATCGTTTTCGGCTTTTCAAATCATTGCGTTCAGTTTTGTTTTCTCATTTTACATAACGTCGGCAAGCAGATATTTTCCCGCTTTGCAGTTTATAGCTTCATATCTAATGTCTTCCTTTCTGCTGCAGATGGAGCATCGTCATCGTAAGAAGGAGACGGCAGCGCCTGCTAGCACCCACCACTTGTTTGTCCACGTGAAGAGCCTGATGAGCGCCAACCTGGGGGAGGAGCTCGAAGTCTACTTTCACATTTACGATGGACGGGAGAACCGGCCTCTCAGGTAGAGCTTTTCAAACTCTCATAAATTCAACTGAATTGGAAATCTTTATCCGATGTGAAGGTCCTGCTGCAGCTCGATTCACGAACCTTTCTTCAATGAAGCAGGCTGTTAAAGCGCACGAGTTGGACACATAAAAGTGGGCAAGGCCGTGTTATTTCCACAAATCAAAATATCTGCTCTCCACATTAAAGCGCTCGTCACCCCGGGAGTCTGCACGCGCGACGCGAACGCACGCTAAGACACACACCACATCCTCCTGATAGGGGTGTCACCCTGAAAGGAGACTGTGCTTAAGCTCCCTGGTTTCATAGTTCAAAGGAAAGAAATTCCTTTTTATGTCACAAACAAGAGGCTTCATCAGGAAAAAGAACACGAGGGGGCCGAAAAATGAGTGGGTTAAGAAAAAAAAAAGAAAAAATGAGCGAGGCGGCAGTGAAACTTCTTTTGAGTCATGCTTTAGTGACAATTCTCTCCGCCTCACAGTCTCACATATAAGGAATTAAGGCGATATTTGAGCTTCATATTATTTTATTACTTACTGGATACAGTAATTCCGATTCTCATCTCACTGACTTTTCAGCACAAAGTTTCTTTGAATCTTTCATGAAGTTAGATAATTGTGTTATATTGTCCTGCACCTTTAACACAAATCCAAACTGTCAAGTGTCACTAAATAAGAATCACTTTTAATTAGTAAAACAGTCTCTGATCCCTTTTTATGTCTTACATCTAAGATCATCGTACATTATTATTTTATTTTTGAAGTGGGTAATTATCGTTCACTACTCTCAGATTTTGTTCCACTTGAATAGTTTTCTCCTTCTCATTGTAATTAACCATCTTGCCCTTTTCCTCTTTAGCTGCCGATTTCATCCTCTTTCTCTTCCACCGTCTTACCGCTTTGAAACATTGAGAACATTAGCCGAGTTCGAGTGATTGAACTCCTTGAGATTTGTTACACAATTTGCTGTCAAACAGAAATAAAATGAAGTGTACTCGAGTCGCTCAGCTTTATCCGAAATGAATAAATGCAGAAAGTTTGGGCTTGTTGTTAGTTTTTGGGGTTTAGACTGGAGCCAGTTCTAAAACGATGATAAGAATTGATCTAAACTTCATTGCTAAAACTAGTTCTGAGGCTTCTGTTTGTTAAATTAAGAAGTTAAATTACCAATATGTCTTTTTTTCTTTTAACTTCAACTATCCAATCCAATAAGCAGTCAATAGCAGAATAAGCTCCAACCAATAAACTCAACCAATAAATGTGTTTTCTTTACAAACGTGGCACCATTTAGGTCAGGGGTGTCAACTTCATTTTCACCGAGGGCCACATGAGCGTTATGGTGGCCCTCAAAGGGCCAGTTATAATTAAATTTGACGTTTAACTTTAAATAAACATGAAACATCACGTTCTCGTCTCATTGCTATGGCTGAGCACTGCTAACAATAACTGAGCTCTACGTGGTGTTTCCTGCATAGAAACAGTGTTTTAACATGTCCTTTTATAAACAATAAAACGTATGTGTACGACTGACTAAATGTGAAATAAATAAATCAGAAATACTATTAAAAGTAAAAGTAAGAGTTTTACTCACTGATGAGTTGTAGTGAGTTGCTGGCATCTTAAATTCTGAACTCTCCCTCTTTCCTACAGGGAATTCCCATGTATAATTGACATGGATTATGGGTGTTGTAGTTTATGGTCGATGCTGGCTTTAAAGCAGCTTATTTTGAGACATTAATACTGTGCTATCCAACTAAATTGCTCAGTTACTTAAAGCCAACAGCTCAGTAGCAGTATTAAGTATTATTATTGTCTTATTATTTTTAACCTTTGAAATTTATTTATTTTGTTGTATTTAATAATAAATTTAAAATTTACCATCGATATGAATACACTTTTCATATTAAAAAAATAACAAAAAATATCAATAAATACATTTTTTTTGTGATGGCCCTTAGTGGGCCAGACAGGAGTCACCTGTGGGCCACGTCTGGCCCGCGGGCCTTGAGTTTGACACATGTAATTTAAGAGAATATTTAGTGCAAAGAAGCATTGTTAAAACAAAGTAACAATTAATCATAAAAATGTCCTTTTAGTGATTTTAGTGCTGTGTTTATGTTAATAACTAAATCTACAAGACTGGTTGATAATGTCAAAAGCGTTCAAAAACACCTATTTAAATAAAAAAAAATAAAAAAACATTTAATCTTATTCTTTGGTTTTTAGTAGCTACCCAGAATACACCAGAGGGAGGATCAGACTCAGTGGAAAAGTTGCCTAATGTGACGTAATGACTTTGAGGTGGTTCCCTCTATAAGGAAAAACAAACCAGTCGTAGTTTTTTTATGGAACCACTAGAAAAAAAACGGGCTTTAGCACCCGCTCTGGTCTAGCACTGGAACCACTTTTGTGGAAAATCCTAAAAAAAGAAAGTTTACGTAGCTCTGCTTCTCCTTAGCGAGCCTGAATTAAGTAATTATAGATTCAATTTGAGAAGTTATAAAGGAGTTTAAAAGCTTTCAAAAGTACGCCTCTAATCTTGAGATTTTTTCATTTTTTTCTGTGTGCGTGCGTGTGTGTGTGTGTGTGTGTGTGTGTGTCAGCAGTTGTCTTTTTTGGAAAATCTGTCTGTGGCAGCTCGCCAGTGTTGTCTCTCACTGTCTGGTCACATACATAAACATAGACACACACACACATTAACACACTCCGGCTGGCAGAATGCCACGTCGCTGCTCCGCTCTGTGCTGGTGGTGCTTGTGTGAGACCAGATGGGGGTCTGACCTGTTGTCTCTGTACCATGCCAACGCTAGCAGCCACTGCAGCTTTGTTGTGCTCCATAGAGACTTCTTGTCAGGCAGTGGACACATGCACTCCGGTTAAAACCGTACCACGCTCACACACATCCTCTTGTTTGAGGTATTCCAGAGCAAATGCAGCTCAGCTTTTTACACCCTATGTTTTTTTACCAGGACACCCTTCCCAATAGAAATTGCAAATGTGACCTTTATTGCGTTCACTGCAAGGTTTCTGAATGAACAATTGATTTTGTACCTGTTTTTAAGGCTGCTTTGATGAATTTAGTCATCACATTTAGGCACTCTAACCCTATCCAGCGTTTTACTTGTCACTCACGTCACCCATGCCTTTCATCAGCGGAGCTCCCACCTCCCTAATGCAATCATCAATATTAGCAGAGGGAATAGCTATCGCTGCGAGGGCCCAGAGGGGAGAGAAATTGTCCATTCATGCCATGTTAATGCGAGCCGTGATGGAGTCAGATAAGGTCCCTGTGGGTTGTGGGGGTGTGCAGATGAGAGGGGGCCCACTGGTCGTCTCAGTTCACAGTGCAGCTGTGAGGAAAGCGCATCGAAGGCAGGGGAGGGTGCGTTTTTAAAAAAAAAAGGGGGGAAAGTCTTGTGTGTTTACGCCAGAGCGGCTGTTAATTGGCAGTTGGGGTTTCAACAATAAGAGCGCTAATTAGGGTTTTGGGGGGGAGTGGGAAGCGTGCTCAAAGCCTTGTGGCTAATGCGTAGGAATCCGTCTCCATATGTTTGGATAAATAGCGCGGAAAGTTCCAGAGACCAGCTAATGAGGGACAACAAATCAAATTGAACTGGGTTATCCTGAAACGGCTGATAAGAGGAAAACTTTACTGAAGGAATTCATGTATGAAAAATCACAAGCATTTGTATAATTAATAATCAGGAGCATAATTAATTCAGACTTGGGCACCCACTGCCCTACATTTACAAAACACAAAATTACAGCGAAGGCAGTAGTCTCTTATTTACCTCCTGGAGACCTAACGGTTATAGAGCTTGTTTTTAGAAGTTTTTAATAGCTCCGACTGAAAACGTTTTCATTTTTGGGAGCTGCAGCTTGAAGTTAAATCGAAGCTGTTAGGATTGCCAGAATGGGCCCTGATTTAGACGGCGAGGGCTAGCAGCACCAGCGACTTGGCTCATTGTTGGGCGCTGGTGAATTACAAGGTTTTTCTCTCTGCTTATCTGCAGACTGTGAAAGTCACCTAACTGGATTAGCCCTTAGCTCGCCAGCCAGGATGAGAGGGGGCCCAGCAGGATGTCTCCGCTGTCCCGCTTAAAGCATGCAGTGCAGACAAAGGGGAGGGTGAAGTACAAAGAACGAAAAAAGGCAATCTGGGTCCGTCCTTTCTGTTTTTGCGTGACATTCATTTTCAAAGAACTGAGGGAGCATTTGAGGATAAAGTTGATGAACGGTTGATTCTGCTAAAGCTTAGTTTTTGCCACTATGTTCAATTATGTGCTGTGTTGAGTTGAGAGCAAAATAAAAGCTTCTTGTTTCTTGTTTCGCTTTAAACTCATCGTAAAATAAGAGAGGAATTAATTTGTGGAAAGTGTGAGTGAGTCTGTTTCCTCATAAGAATAAAAACGTTCCCGTGTGGACAACCTCTAACCTCTAACTTTTATTAGTCATTCAGTGGAAAAACATAAGTTGTCTAAAACGTCATAGTGTGACAAGGCCTTAATTGGGATAACTTAGTCATACTTTGCACAAAATCCTGGGAAGCTGCTGTCTGTATTTGCGCTTTAATAAAATGGAACACTGCTTCTAGATCAAAGAGCTGGTTATTCCTTTTTTTCCAAAATTATTTTTATTTTTATTTATGTATTCAGTTTTAGCTTTATATGTTGTGTGTGTACAAATGGGTCTGTATGGATATAAATACAATTACTTTTTTTGTATTTCTCTGAGTTCTGTTTTCATTGGAAAGCACATTGGTTTGCTTTAAATGAAATTTGGTTTATAAGAAAGTTTGACTTTGATAGATAGTCCACCAAGCTTGTTAAATCAAGCCTAAGTAGACCTCTTGAGGAATGACAGAAACAAATAGAAAAGAAGTGGGTTTTATAAACGGCACATTTAATCCACTTTTGGCATTCATCGGCTTTTAAGCAGCTTTTATCTTGCCCATCAGTGCTACCAAGGTTTATGACATACATCTTCTACAGCTCTAAAACCGAGGAACATTTTTGCTATTTTCAGTGACAGTCCAGTATCTCTGAGATAAATCCTTTTTTTTGTAACAACACTTGTGCTCAGCCTTATAGAACCCATGTCACTTGTCAGATTTTAGACAATCTTATGTTCAAGCTTTAATCTTCCTTTCTATTTTTGTTGCCTTGTCTTTCTCCTGTCTCATATTGGGTTTCAGACAGCGTCGGGGTGCAGCTTGAACTTTGACGCGACTCCTCCGGTGCCCGCAGCTCCGCGTTTGACATTTCTGACATTGTTTCTAATCTTCATTCTCTTCCCGCTCGCAGTAACTCAGACACGGCTGTTTACTTGTGCGTGACACCGGGCCGTCGCTCCTGACCTCGTTCATCTCTCGCTCTCTGTCTCCCTCGTACAGTGAAAGGTTCTTTGTCAGGCTGAATAAGAGCGGGTTGCCAAAGTGGCCGGAGAAGACAGAAAGACAATGCACGCTATTTGTGGTGAGTAGTGACCGTGGCTTTTTGTTTTAGAAAAGGTTGACGGGGAGTAATTTAAAGCCTGTGTGATGCCGTGCTGTAAACTAGAACGTTTCTTGACAATGAATCACTGAAGTATGTTTTCTTGTGTCGTGCGTCAGGATTTGGGAAGCAGTGATCTACGAAAAGATGTCTACATCATTGTTCACATTATACGAATAGGTGGGAGTAACTTTCATCTTTTGAGCACTGGTTTTTAGTCTTTTACAAGAGGACTGTTCTTACCACGGGTACATTTCTGTGTTTACGTCTTCTGAAGGGAGGATGGGAGCAGGAGAGAAGAAGAACATGTGCAGCGTGCAGTACAGGCGGCCATTTGGCTGTGCTGTTGTCAGCATCGCTGATCTTCTCACTGCTGACTCAAAGGACGACCACCTGCTCAAGGTTTATGCGTAAGTTGCTGCAAAGAATTGCTCAGTTTTTGATATGGATCACTTTCAACTACTACCACCCTGAATAATTGTTAAATTTACGGAGTTTTAGCCATTTCTGTGTGATCTGGTTAGAAAAGGTTAGGTTCTAGTTGGATTAATGCAGAAAATATGATCCGATTATTTTACCAACTGAACTCGAAATGACCTCCATGAATTGTTTTCATTAGATTCCACTGAGACTTATTCATCCACCTCACTTGTGTTACAGCTGATTTACTGTGTTTTGTCTTGTCCAAGGTGCAACACTGAGAGTGAATGGTACCAAATCCATGAGAACATCATCAAAAAGGCCAACTCCAGGTACAACTTATCTGGATCCAACACTGGTAAGAACCAATCCTCTTTTATGCTTGAGTACATTTTTATACATATCAGCAGCTTTTTAGAACAAATTAACTTAAAAAAAGTATTTTTTGGTTGATTAACTGAATTTTACTTACACTCTTGTATTTTTTTATTTTTGATCAGTTGTCATCATTTACCAGTAGGAGAATCAAGTCTATTTAGTTTTAGTGTTTGTTTCTATAACTCACTTCGTTGTTTACATCAAATCAAGGGTGAAACTTGACTGTGGTATAAAGATGTTGGTCAGGTGTTCATTTCCTTAGTCTCTGAAACGAGAGGGATTCTGGACCAGATCTGAGTTATGTGTGGTGAACTCTGCATGTCTGTAAATAAACATTCAAGCCTGAGGACTGAATCGATCTCCTGCACATAATTTGGTCTCATTTGGACTTGATCTTTCAGTGTAATATCAGGGTGGCACAGTGGAGACAGGGTTAGCAAGAAGGTTGCAGGTTCTCCTCCTACCTGGAGCTTTGTTGTGTAGTTTGCATGCATTTTAGATTAATTGGCAACTCCAACTCTTGAGCTCCCATGTGACCATGAAGGAAAAAAGCAGATGGATAGATAAATTGGTGGATAAATTGATAAATGGATGGATGGATAATAGCATACTATATCATAACCATTTCAGAAAAAGAAACACCTTAAAGTTGGTGAAGCAGTGTAAAATAATACCAGGGGTTTTGTAATATTAACTGCCACCTGTGTGTTTGCTTGTTTGCACAGTTGGCAAAATATCTCATGACAACCTGCAATATCATAAGATTGTGCAAAACATAATTTACAAGGTCTGACTAAAACAGCTACAACTCTAATTATTTTCTAAATCTTATTTTTAACTCACACAACAACATGCGTTTTTCTCATGTTTATAATATCAGAGAATCAGTTTCTATCACAACAACTATGTTTGTAACAACAAGGTTAGCTCAGTTTGGTCAACAAATTCTGTCATTTTCCTGTCAGTGCTCTTCTTCAGCATTCAGTTTCCTCTTTAGGGGAGCAGAATGGCTTTAACATGCTTGCGTCTGCAGGAAACCTGCGATTGCATATGCACTCAGATGGTTTATATAAATAGCTGTATCTGCATCATACCGAACAACAAGCATCAGCAGTTTCCCATAGCAACAGGTCGGTGGAGGACTGGAACGTTCAGTCCCTCAGATGTCAAAGAAAAATCATGTGTCATATGAGGAGATTTGTTCTGCAGCCAGATCCAGATTTCTGTGCACCAAGAAAAACATAATATGCAGCAGAAGTGAGCATGCTGTGTGCACCGCCTTCAGTGGTGTATCACCTGTAAAGGTCATTTCATGAGGAAAATGACCAAAGTAGTGATTTCATATCATATTATAATTACAAACAAATAGAGAACTTGAGAAATAAAAGAAAACTGCATCAAAATTCAGAAGCGAAACTGGAAAGAGCAGCTGAAGTGAACCTAAAACAGGCATTTGAGGAACTGTGTAATCACTAAAGGAAATTTAAGAAGAAGCTAAGAAGAAGCTAATTGAAAAGCTGCTCTGCTAAAGAGAAGGCAGTGAAACTTTATATATATAGTTTTGGAGCGTGGGCTATAATTTATTCTTTTTAGTTTTTGACCACAATATATTTCAAGATGGCCGCCACAGCTGATTGACCTTAGCAAACATAAAACAGCTACAACTCAATCAACATGACCAATATTTAGCTAAAGTTTAGTGTGATTGTAGCATCATCCCCCATGTAAATAATGCTAATTTTATTAATCTTGTGTCAAGGCAGCTATTTGGACAGCGTTGATTCCAGAACAAATTTCCCAAAAGGGCGATAAAGTCTAATATCTTGTGTTTCATTGTTTTCTATCAAATCATATTACATGATGTCATCTTGTCAGGAAAAAAAACTACATAAAAATAAAGATGGATAAAAAAACTAGATCTCAATCTTGTGCAAAAACTGTGATATCTCATGGAACGTATTAGCACTTGGAGTATGGGTTTAGGATGACTCTCAATTACTACTCCACCAAATTTTAGCTTAAGATCTGTAAAGTTACCCAAGTTGTATAAATTTTTCTGTTTGCTTAGTCCAGTTAGCGTGAATTGGGTTGACTCTAATCAGTTGTATAAGTAGTTTATGATTACTTTCTGAGAGTTTCAGCTACAAGGACAATACATTTTAGTTCATAATATGCAAAAATTTATGAATTAAAGCCTTATGTGTGTATTTTAGGAAATATTGACTGTGGTCAAATTGGCCCCAAAAGGCAATCGGTTGTAGAAGTTGGTTGTTATTTTCTGCATATTTCAAATGGTTCATGAAATTGTTTGGTAACAGACAAATTCAGAGGCTGGGTCCTACCCAGGCTAGGTGGGCCGAGTCCTTGATCGACCACAAAGACTGGAAAAAAGTGGCTGTGAATTTGGAAAGTCTAGCCTCCTAGTCCTTAGCCTTACATCCTGTCGCCTAGCAACCGTGACGAGGCAAAATAGATCAAAATTAGCAAAATATGTATATATTAGTATTAATAATATCACAAAACAAATCAATAAGCTTAAAGTCAATATTAGAAGAACTAAAGAAGGTGCACGTTTATTTCGTTATACCAGCTTGTTTGATTTCTGACAAAAATAACATTAAAAACATGTCTTTACAACCGATTGAAACTTTTATCTTTTATACTGCCAGATTTTTATTTAAAACTATACTCCTTTCTCTCGCTTCGTCCACCAATACGACCAGAAAAAAATCTCCAATTGGCCCGCAATGCATTATGGGATAGGGTGGGCCGAGAAGGATCCATCGGACCCGTCCTTTGAATCGGGGCGAGAGGAGGACTCGTTTGTCCTTGCCGATGAATTCGGCCTTTAAATTTGGACAATTTGGCAGTGGGTATTTACGATAAGCCTTTGATTACATCACCAGAGTACAAAATAGGCTTAAAGGAGTATAAAAATGGTAAGTATTGGGGCTTTAGTGTAACAATGTTGTGCTTTTATTGTTTATTTATTAAAATCTTACTGCAATATTCCCATTTCTTGAAAATAGTTATTCATTATATTAATCTGGCTCGTTTCCACAGGCGTTTTTATTCTTGGAGAAATAAAAGCCCACTTTCCAGAGCAGGCTGATAATTGTTTCAGACTGAGGGGAAAATTGGCAAAATCAATTAGAAGAATGTGAAGAACCTCAGAGACTCATCTTCTGGGTCTTTTGCTTCTCTTTACGCCCGGCCTCAGATGACCAATCACTTCTAACAGAGCAGTCACGAGCTGGTAAACGATCACGACCCGGGTCGAGTGCGAGGCAAAGCGAGGATTGAACCGAGCGACACGAAAGCTATTAAACACAGACCC